>JAWNOY010000463.1:0-648919 GCA_035045545.1 Drosophila gaucha
ATTGTCCTGCTGGAAGACCCAAATTAATGGCAATATGTGTATATGCTGCCCCAGCCAGCGAACTTCCTATACGCCTAACTTCAACATTTCTTCTGCGTATTGTCTTACGTAAGGTATCTTCTGGGGTTTGCACCAGTTCCCTAATTTCTCTTTGCCTTAGAGTTCTCTGAAATTCATTAATATTTAGTTCAGTTTGTAGATAATCTTCGTTTTCCCTACGAATCCTATTAATAATTGCCTGCATTCGCAATCGTCGTGAAGCAAATACATTATTTTGTCGGGTCATTTTATAGTTTAAATTAATATTGAATATCTCTTTAAAATGTTACTTAAATTTTTTTATATTATATATATAAATATATCAATATATATATATATATGTATATATTTTGCTCCCTTTTTTTAATGTCTTGTTGGGCAGCCTTACCCAATAAGGTGGTGAGAAAGCTTTTAGCGGTAAATCCAGTACTGCCTTCATAACGTAAGATAATACTTTCAACTCTGAATACTCGATTAGGGAACATCTCCAAAAATAGTTATAATGCACTTAGAAATTCTTAAAACTGTAGGATTGTTCTTAATAAAGTTAGGGCTCACAGTCTCGATTCCCTCTGAAATTTATGCTATTTGGCTCTCATGTGACCTAGATATACGATACAGACCTACGATCATGTTGAAACTATGGCTTTTTAATTCTTAATAAAAGACTGTCTAGCTCTTAGTTTTAAATATTTCTTTATATGTACCAAATTACATTAAACAAAATAAAGCTGAATGTTATTATTTGATAGTGGAATAGGGGCATTCCAATAATTAACTAAGTCATTGCTTAAAGCTCTCATATCAGAACCAGATTGATTAACTGGTAGGGGAAAAAATGGAATGCAGTGTAGAACCACTAATTCCGAAAGCAGCTTTACCTGTTGGGGAACAGGGTAGAATTTTCGCAAAAACTTCTCTCACAGGTATACTATTATATATATGGGATAATGATTGGAAAATGGACGTGATAAGTCGGCTCTTTTCGACACCAGCACCACATCCAACAAATTCGTAAAACACCGAATTACTTTTCACATTGTGTAAAACATGTGTAAAAAAAGTCTTCTGTTTTAAATTAAGAGACCTAACAATATCTGATATGCTTTCGGACGAAAATAAAGCCGGAAGCTTAGTAACCCTGACATTTGTATCTACCTCCAGATTCTCATCCGTTCCATTAATGTTTAAGACATTAATTCTAGGATCTATTTCAGGCAACCCTAAAACTCTAAACCTATCATCTACTACCTCTCTATTTTCAACTTGTCCCTCTCTTTCTTCCTGCACTGCGTCATTTAGAGCAGCCTGAAGCTCCCTATCATCTAAGCTATTATATTTAATACGATTTGTCTCAACTAACTCCTGACTTAGGCTACAAAACAATTCGCAGTCCCCCATTACTAACTCAACATTCTCGTCTTTCCAAGGGATATATAGCATTACTAATTCCCTAAAGTACTGGCTCCTCTCAGTATTAACACTAAATCTCCTATACCTAATTATACTGGGAGTGCGCCTCTTCCTAACGAAACCACTACCATTGCGAAGTGCAAAAACTAATGATTGGGATGTGGTTGGTGGTTCAATGCCATCCTGATCAGCTTCAACTTGGCAAGCTCCACTTTGCTGTTTGCTAAAACTATAAAAAGCAGCAAAATCAGCTAGGCAAACATTTTCTAAAGCGTCTGGGCGCTGAACATAATGCTCTAAAAGTCCTAATAAAAATATGTCTGTTGAGCCATCGGGTAAATTTTCTAACTCTTGCCTCGATTTTAGCATTCTAACCCGATGCTCTGGTAATGAAGTATTAATGTATACTTCAGCGTTACTACTTTCGGACAAATGCATACCTAAACAGCAGTAAACCGCTTCCTGGGATATTTCTGTCCCCGAAATAAATTTGTGCCCTATATGCTGTAACTTTTGTTTGATTGTTGCCCCTGCTAATCTCACTAACTGCTTCACGCATTAACTTTGAAATACCTCTCTGGGACTTGTTAATATAATTAACGACGTAACTGCAGCAAGCATAGGGATCTAATATAAACTGTATTGTATGTATCTATATTGGCTCGCTGCAGTTGGATAAGGTGTTTATTATAAGCGTTAAGCTTAATTGATGCGAATGATCGCTTTAAATAAACTTTGTGCTTCTTAAGGTTCGACCTAAGTGCATTTATATAGTTCTCATAACTAAGGTTAAGTTGATCGTGGGACAAAAAGTTATTGAAATCACTAAGAAAATCTATGGTTTCACGATCAAAAGGATGTTCCAAGAAGCCCTGAATTTTTTCAAAATTCCTACGATGCTCATCTACATTTTGAGCATTTTCCTCAAATGGAAACACAATTTCTGTTTGGGGCATGGGAGGGTATGGAATACCGAATCTACAAATTCTTTGAGCCCTAACTTCTCGTCTACATGAGTGCCCGTGATTGTGTGTTTGATACTCCAAATATGGAGCCACATTCCGGTTACTTGTATCAGTTGTGATAAACTGATCAATAAAGGACTTTATATTAGTTATGCTTGACTCATCAGTCAAGTCAAGCTTTGGGGCATCTTTCAGCCAAAACATGCCATGAATGTGGGGAGAGCCTCTCTTCTGAAACTCAACTCGCCAATAAAACTTAGTCACAAAATGACTGCCGAACACACCACCTTCCTTTTTCATTAATTTTAAAACCTGCCTATAGCGAAAATCAAAATATCTAGCGCAAGTCACTGGATCGGCTCTAATCAGACGGGCCTTGTTATCAAAACTTAAGCTACCTGCAACTTCCTCAGTAATCTCTACTTTGTGTACATTTTTGGAAAGTAAAAACAAAAGCTCCGTCCACCTAGTCTCTGCTGCCGAAAAAGTGATAAAAAAGTTCGGAAGACCAAACTGCCTAATCATAGCCATCACCTTCTTCTTTTCTGCTTCCCAATGAGCAGGCGACGTGCGAATCCCTTTCAAAACCCTATAGCCATCATCGTGGCGAATCAAATTATCTACATGCTCCTCATTAAGGGCGTTTGCCGCAGTAATGCCTTGAGTGGCGCTGTGCTTACGCAAGCAAATTGATGTATTATTTCTAATACTTTTCTAATACATTTCTAACTTCTTATAATTAAGAAATAATTTGTCAGTTCTACAACCTCTTCTATCAAAATTCCTAAGTTCTGACCTAACTATGGTTGTAAAACTTTCTTGACACTTTCTTTTAATGCCAGCAAAGATAGTTGGGAAGGCCAGCTCCGCAGAATCACAATCTTCGATCATGTCTAACGGTCGCTGGCCTTCTCCAGGAGCTATTACTATTCTTTGCATGGCAATATTTTCTACAGGGACATTTTCTAATAAAATTTCCTGGCCTCCTGGATTGATATTTTCTCCTTCTTCCCTAATATCTTGCTCGTTTGTTGAGGCTTGAGCAGATCTTTCTATTAATTCTATTACTATGTCCCTATCTTCGGCTGATGCAACGAAAGGAACGTCGTCAGACGAAAAGGAAGCCAGCCACTGTTCGTTAACAGTAACCTGATTCTTCCTATAAAGTTCTGTGTTGACTAAAAATCTTATTGCATCAGCAACTTTTGATGGCCTAATGGTTTCAGTCATGAAATCATGACTATATTCCATCCTACGTTTTAAATGAATCTGAACTACCTCAGCTTCGCTAAACGCTCTTGGAAGAGACGTTACAACATTGGCCAGAGGAATGGGCACATTGACCACTGCTCCTTTAATGGCATTTTGACGGCCATATCCTAAAGACTTAATTATCATAAAAGGAAGGCGTGGGAAAATAAGCCTTTCCTCTAACGGCGTTAAGCCTTTTAAACAATCTGGAAGATCAGGAAAGTCTAAGCCATTTGTTATTGAAGCTTTTGGCTTTTTGCCAAGCCTAATGCTACGACTACATGTTTTGCAGAAGCTATATTTATTATTCGCTGATGGAAATAAAGATGATAAATATAAAATATCTGAAGAATCTTCTGCACTACACTTGTTTTCGACAGTCTCGCGAGAAATTCTGTCTACTTGGTGTGGAAACCACAAACCTTTACAACTGATGCAGACCTGATCAGGTCCCTGCTTAACTATTAAATTAAAAGCAGCTATCAGACTATCTAAACTATTACTTATATTTTGGGATCTGTCTCCAACAAAAGAATTCGCACGTTCTAACCTGTTCCTGGTCGCATTACGCCTATTCTCAGCTATCCTATTGTCTCTATTATTCCTATACTGACTAACTCGCTGAGTTAAACTTCTATTGGCGTCAAACGCCTCTTGTCGTGCTTGAATGCGAGCACTTCGCCTTGCACTTGTATTGCGTGCCTGCTGAATAATTCTGCGAATTAAATCGTCTCTAACCTGTGATCTCTGCGTCCTGTCTCTGGCTCTTTCTAAAAGTAGCTGTTCGATTTGACTCCTTTGGCTAGCTCGCCGAACAGTGTCTCGTCTTTGTTCGTTTGCCCTATAAACTGGGTCTTGTCTGCGTCTCGATCGACGCGAAGTATTAGCCAATTGCTCCTCTTGCCGAACTGGCGAATTGGTTCGTCTATTCACGTGGTCTACTGTGTTCTGTCTTTGCTCGTTTGCCCGGTATACCGGTTCCTGTCGGCGCGATGATCGACCCAAAGTGTCTACTGCTTGCTCTAACTGCCTAATCTGAGAATTTGTGCGTATATTAGCACGAAGAAGACTATTATGGCTTTGATCGGCAATTCTATTTAATGCATTACTCCTACAAACTTGGTTTCGTTGCCTATTTCTATTCCTCTCGCTTTGACTAAAATCTTCATTTTCTCGACGTTCTCGTTGAGACTCTACATTATTAGCTCTTTCCTGCTCAGAATATTCACCATTCTATTTTGCTGTCTCTGAGACCTATTAGATGCTGATATTCTTTTAGTCCTAGGCATTTAAATGATTAATTTAAAAATATTTTTTTTAAATAATATATATATATATATATATATATATAAGGGCTATTTATATATATATATATATATATATAAATATAAATAGCCCTTATATATATATATATATATATATATATATATATATATATTTAATATGTATTATAATATTTAGATATAAGTTTTTTAAAGGAATATATAATTATTTAATATTTATTACATATATATGAAAATTCTTTTATATATAATATTATGTATACATAGGTAAGTAATTAATAGGTAACAAAAATATTTGATATATATTACTAAATTTAAAAATTAAATTTATTATATAAATATTTGTATATAATAATTTATTTTTTACTTTTTTAATAATATAATATGTAATATATATAATAATAATAGTAAAAGGTTGATTTAAATTTAAAAAGTCTTTAAAAAGACTAGTATTTCAAACTTGCGATTTGTTGTGTTCCAGTGCAGAAAAACCGCGTCACTCACGAATCATGCAAAATTGTCTTCTCTAAGAGCAGCTAGCACATTCACACAACGTACATATGTATATATATGCACACACACGCACAACTTTCAGCCGTTACACTACAAGCAGTGCAAACGGCATTCACACACACAAGCGTTCGATTATCGCGGAAAACTGTTTTCTGCCGAAATAACGCGAAGTACAACAATTTATTAAATTTAATAATTAACGATTAGGCAACGAGCCGCTCTTCGAAAGAAAGAGTTAATTTTATTATTTTGCAGAAAAAAAGAGTCACTCACGATCGGTGCAGAAGTTTCTTCTCTAGCAGCAGCTAGCACATTCATACAAACCACATATATAGGTATGTACTTACACACACATACAACATTCGTCCGTTACACTACAAGAACGGCATTCACACAAAAAGTGTTCGATTATCGCGGGAAAAATTGTTCTGCCGAAATCACGCAAGGCAATTCAAATTTTGATATTCATTAATATTATTTAATATTTTAAACGCTTGGGGTAAGAAGCTGTGGCATTTAACACTTTACTAAATTAATGTTTTGCACTAACACTCGCACACAAATATCTTTTTATATTGAAAAGTATAAGTATATAAATATTTTTGCGCGAAACACTGCAAATTATAAAAAAAAAGCCCGCCTGAACCGATTAGACTAATTTAATTATTTATTTTATTTAATTATTTTATTCGCTAATCGAAAAAAGTCGGCGACAACTCAAAATAGCAGATGTGCAATCGAAAAACGAAAACAGCAAAAATTTGTAGTGTGATGGCAATCGCAAGGTACAGACTAAAACGAACATGCCGCCACAACTTCTTAGACTGAGCATTTACAGTGACAGTGTTACAAAATACGCTATAACTACCTACCATATGATATTGTATGTAAATGCTCGCACAAACTAATTTCTTTTAAAAGCAGAAATGAGAGAATCAATTGAACAATAACAATTATAAACTAGTTCTTCAGTTCGATTATCATCATATTTTATTAATTTATTAATTTAACAAAATAATTTAATATATAAATAATTATTTTAAATAGCGCGCCTAATTAGAATAGCAGAGATAGTGATGAGACATCACAGCATGTACTTTATTAGAACATGTCAGAATACACTTGTACTAAAAGCATATATTTGTATGTACATACATACATATAGAAAAAAACTGCGTTTAAAATAATTTTCTAGCTTTCATGGTTTAGCTGATATCCGAGTTTAAAATTTTATTTTTGGGCTGCACGAAATAAGGTGTGATCCACTGTATGTATATACATACGATTGGTAGTCAACATGACGGCGTTCTCTTTTTAATGATTAATAATAAATGAAACTTATGGGCATATGCATATCAAAAGATGAATTTGTTATTTTTATACCCTTGCAAAATGGGTATATTAATTTTGGTCAGGAGTTTGCAACGTAGAGAAGGAAGCATCTCCGACCATATAAAGTATATATATTCTTGATCAGCAAGACGAGCTGAGTTGATATAGCCATGTCCGTCTGTCCGTCTGTCTGGATCAACGCAATCTCCTCCGAGACTATAAGAGCTACAGAGCTGAAATTTTGCACATAGGCTGGAATGTGCTGCAGGCATTGTATATCTCGGAATCATCCGGATCGGATGACTATATTCTAAAGCTCCCATAGGACAGATCGGTTTTAAGAAAAGTTTTAGTCGGATAACTTCGACGTTATTAAAGTCAGAGACTTGAACTTTGGAATATATACTCCTGAGTTGCACCCAAATACAAAAAGATATAGAATATATATCTACGCCTTTTGGGGGCGTGGCAAATCGGATAAAACTATATCTTCTACAATTTTACACCTAGAGCTCCAAAAATTGACACAGACGTTAGGCTTGACTGTTTCGACAAAATTACGAAAAATTATATATATCCGCCTCTTGGGGGCGTGGCAAATCGGTGAAAACTATATCTTCCAAAGTCTTATAGGTACAGCTTCAAAATTTGATATATAGGTTACTGTTGCCCTGCTCAATAGATTGCCCAAAAATTATATATATCCAATTGTTGGGGGCGTGGCAAATCAGAAAGAACTGTATCTATATCCTCTGCAATTGCAAGGGTATTACCAAACTTCGGCATGGCCGAAGTTAGCCCATCCCTCTAGTTTTACAAATATTTATGTGATTGGAATATATATTGCGACAAATGTTAGACGTATGTATGTATATGTATATAAACAAATGTATGTACATATGTACATAAATACATCAAAACTTAAAAAACTTGCGCTACGCCCTCGCCCCAGGTCCGAAAATATTTTATGCTTTATAAACTAAGTCATATACAGTGTACCAATAATGTCTTCGTACAGCAACAGCTTTCTTCTTTGCTAAAGAAAAAAAGGTAAGTGTTAAGAGCAAACAAAAAATACAATGATGCAGTTTTGTTAACTTATTTATTAAGTTTAGTTTAGAAAAAAAAAGATATGAATATTTAAAATAGATAAAAAGTTACAACTAAAAAACAATGAGAAGGCACGTTTTGGCTCCAATAAAGTCTTCGTACAGCGTACTTTCTTAGAACTTAAGCTGCATACAAAAAACGAAAATGATAACGGTTGTTTTCGAATGTATGCATAGGCAGGCTTGTGGACCATTTCGCAACAACTTCTTAAGAATTTTGAGAAAATTTAATAGTGAACTAGACAGAAAAAGCTGCAAAATGCCAGGAAAATATTTATCCATTGAAAAACGGCCCCTTATTTTGAATTTGCATGTAAAGCAGCAGAAATCCTATTCGGAAATTGCTGAAATTGTATGTCGCAGTCGTTCTACTATACAATCAGTCATTGGACGATTTAAATATAAAGGCCAAATTGAAAAAAAATCAAAATCCGGAAGGCCCAAAATTTTGGCGAACAGCGATCGCCTTAATATTAAGCGAATGGTATCCTCGGATCCATTTATTAGCGCAAATAGTATTAGTGCAGAGCTTCTTCGTACAAAAAATAAGCAAGTTCACCCTGAAACTGTTCGAAAAACCATAGTAGCTACCGGGTACAAGTCGCGCACACCCAGGCGAAAACCTTTTATAAGCAGCGACAACAGAAAAAAACGATTGGCCTTTGCAAAAGAGTACGAAAATGCTCCAATCGAGTTTTGGCGTAATGTCATATTCTCGGACGAGTCGAAATACAACATATTTGGATCGGATGGGCGACTACGAGTGTGGCGACGAACTGGAGAAGCGCTCAATCCAAAAAACACAATTAAAACCATAAAGCATGGTGGTGGTGGAGTGATGGTATGGGGTTGCATGGCTGCAAGTGGCGTCGGAAATTTAGAAATAATTGAAGGAGTGATGGACCACCATAAATATATTGATATTTTAAAAAAAATTTGTCCCCAAGTGTAGAAAAGTTGGGTCTATCACGGTCTTATTATTTTCAACAAGATAATGACCCCAAACATACTGCTCATAATACCAAAATGTATTTGGCGTACAACACACCACATGTATTAAAAACACCACCACAGAGTCCCGATCTAAATCCCATTGAGCACTGTTGGCATATGCTGGAAAAAAGATCAGGACTCATCAGATAAGTTCGAAACCCAAACTGATCGAAGTTTTGAAGGAGGAATGGACTAAAATTGACCAATCCTATGCAGAAAAGCTGGTCTTGTCAATGCCAAACCGCTTAAAAGCGGTTATAAAGAATAGAGGATACCCCACGAAATATTAAAAATTAAACAAATTTAATTTAAAATAGTTTTTAAGAGTATTTAGTTTAGGTGTACGAAGACTTTATTGGAGCCAAAAACGTGCCTTCTCATTGTTTTTTAGTTGTAACTTTTTATCTATTTTATAAATTTATAATATTTTTTTTGTTAAATGAAGTTAATAAAATAGCTAATAAAACTGCATCATTACTTTTTTAGTTTGCGTTTACCACATACATTTTTTTCGTTGGCAAAGAAAAACGCTGTTGCTGTACGAAGACATTATTGGTACACTGTATATATATTTTAATATGTTTACCCAGTACCCATACAATAAATTTATATGCATGAAGAATAAAAAAATTAAAAATGTGTCTCTGAATAAATTCACTTTACTGCAACATGAGTTGAACTCGAACCTCCAAAATTTACGTATGCCATTATAGTACACCGCCAAATGTCTGCTTGTACTAGAGTTGAAAAAAGACACAACTAAAGTAGGTACTGGACTCAAAAACAATGAAATGGGAATTGTAATTTTATTTAATAGTATTGCATACAGACTGCGCATACATATGTATGTATAAAGTAAATACAAAACGCTTGACGCTGCTGCCGTGTGCTTTTGCTAATTGACGAAATGTTGTCTTTCAATAAATTCTGCGTTACTTTGAGCGATCTTGAGAGAATGTCAACAAATGCCTACCTGACAAATTTTGATGTTCTAGCTCTAATACAGTTTTATTCGATTTGTCACGCTCCTAATGGGCGTAACTATATATACCATATCTCTTTGGCTTAACCTTCAATTCATGGAATTTTTTATTGAAAGTCCCAGCCCTATGCAAATGTAAAAGGTACCTAACTAACCTAACTAGTTGAGATATCACAAATTCATGCGGTCCAAAGAACTTGGTAATTTAACAGGAAAAATGTTTAAGCTCGTACAGACAAAATGCAAAGTTCATGTTCAAAGTTTATCAAGTTTCACAAAATTGTCTGTGTGGGCGTTGAAAATGTTCGTAGCTAATTGGATGCTGCTGACAAAATAAGGCAAACAATTCGAAAAGTGTTTGTCAATTTACTTGAAGAGTCAAGTCAAATTGCAATTGATTTTTTGGTTCAAAAGAATAACTAAAATATGGGGCAAGCCGGATGATGGAGAAAATATACAAGGCAGGACTCATTAAATATGGTGAAATTAACGAAAGGATGCAGCCTTGAATGCTGAAAAGGATGCGGAGCCGACAAATGAGAAATGCAAATGATGAAATAATGAAAAAGCCTCACCAAAAACCAAACAAAGCCCGCAGGCGGAAAGGCATTAAAACAAAAAGTAGTTGAGCATAAAAACAAAGTGCTGCTGCATCAAGTATGTGAGGCAACGTCTCCGTTTCACACTGCATATGTATGTGTGAGTGTGTGAAGGAGTGTGTGTGCGCATATTTAATTATTCATACACCCTGTCTGCCCGCAAAGTGCAGAAATGCATGAAGGCGCAGAAGTGTACGAAGACAACGTCACTGACACATGGCAAAAGCAAAAGTTTTTCCCTGCCAGGCTTCCATTTGTTGTAAACAAGACGCTGCAGGCCCAGCTTGTGGGCGTGGCAGGCGAAATGTTGGCAAGTGCATGAAAACAAACATGAAATTGCAGGGCGTAATAAAATTAACTTTTCTGTTATGCCATGTGTCAACAGATAATTGAAAATCAAATTGCTAAAATATTTTCTGATTGCGGTTTAAATTGTCTTGATATGTCAACGTTGCAAAAATAAATAAATCAATGGAATAGGTAAAGCATGAAACATGCAAATGTTTTGCATTTTTACCAACAGCAAAAACATTGACGCCGGCATTTTATATTTCAATTGAATGCCAATCGAAGGAAGAGTTGCAATCGGGTTGACCTTTTTTACCCTGGAAATTTTATACTGTTTGTTGGGACTAAGATCTCAGAATGAGTCAACAGCTATAAGCATTCCTTAAAAACTTAACAGAATGCTCTATATAAGATTTTGTGCATACAGTTGCTCGAATATACCTTTGGCTAACTCTATACTACATACAGACACTCGTTTGGCACTTATACACAGACAGCTTATCTACCATTGGCTACATTTATATAAGTATATAATTCTATCATATAATCATATAATGTAATATATTCGTCCGATCACTCAAATATAGACTTGTGTACTGCCAACAATATTAAGACGGAGTAAATGTCTTGAGCTGAATGTAGAGATCAGTGTTGCCATTTCGGCATTTTTCCGGACAGATCTGTCCATTTTTGTCTAGCCGGAAAAAAAGTTTAACAATCATTGTCCAGAAATCTGTCCTTTTTTTAATGATGAATGTAGTTGAATCGGCTTAATAATCATCGCACCACCACTTAAAGTGTATAAGAATTGTGATCATAGGTTTGAGATTGGTGGTACAGCGAATCCCAATAACTTGGTCCCCGCTAAATCGAAAGCCTCAAAAACTCGTAAAAAATGCAGTACCCTTGAAAAAAATTCGTTCGAATTCCTGTATAATTCGTAATAAATGTGATCCCTTTGCCATTTCGAACTATCGGGATTCGACTGTATATCGAGCTTTAGCGACATGGCTGGCATAATTACTAAGTGCCAGAAAAATACTTAAAACAAGTGGGGACAGACCAAGTTTATATTGAATCAAGTGACACAGACGACGAAACTATTGATAATGCGTTCAAATCACTTTAACAATTTAATAATATAATATAATAGTTTTTAAACTTAAATATTTATGTCCTGTTTTGTGCTTTATAAAAAAATGTTTGTCCCTTTTCTCCTATTTTTTCAGCCGTTTGTCCTTTTTTTACACTGGTACATATAGATATCAGTTTCAATTCACGATTTAATTGCAGAGCAAAATGGTATTCAATTAATTACGTTAATCGATCTTTTCATATGAAAGGTGGCAGAGCAAATTTAAAAGACTATGTCACCAACATACAGCAAAATCTGGAAATATTATTCCATAACAAACGAAAAAGAAGTGCAGTACCGATTGTGTAAAAAGCAACTGAAGTATTGCAAAAACACAACGAATACGCTTCAGCATTTGAAACTGAAGCATACAAAAGAGTCCCTCTAGGGAGTTACTTCAGAGTTAATTATTAATGACTATTTTACTATTTTTAGACCCCAATCATCTACAATAGAGACTCGAAAGGTGAAGAGGAGAACATTTAAGTGGCCTGCAAAAGCCAACATCAAAATCCAGCACAGCTCAACACATATGAATAATTTTAAAATGTGCGCAGATTTTTATTAGGTGGCTCCAAGCATAGCCAGATAACAGAGTCTATTGTTGAAATGATTGTTATGGATAATTTGCCATTTTGAGACGTAAAATGGACTATCAAATAGTTGATAATTTTCCTTTTTATTCTTCGATTAATCGCGAGCTGAAATTAATCACTACTTATGACACACATTAAATGTCTTCTGTTAAACGTAAGATATTACCAGAATATTTATAATACCCTTCAAGGCTATAAAACTAACTAAGTCTCCAAGAGTTCTATGAGAGCTTTTAAGCCCACCTGCTTCACTTAAGCACCTTTACAATTGGCTTTTCACATTCTGCACGCCTTATTCGCACAGCTACAGCTAATTGTAGCTTAGAGCTTCTCAGTTTCATTATTTTTAAAGCTTTCATATCGTACTGCTAAACAGTAGCAGTGCCACTTATACTTAGATGCTGCACAGTTTTCAAAATACGTTTTAAATTTATTTCGAAAATCTCTTAAACATTCCCCTAGACAGCAATCTTGCATTTAACTGTCAGCGCGAATGTCTTTCAAGTATCAAGCATCGACACGTTTATCAAAGGCGTCGTCGCTGACTATTTGTTGCCCCCCGTTGTCTAGTTTATCAGCTTCCCAGTTGCACCCGCTCTCGAATTTTTATGTCCTTCACACATCATTCAGCAACAAATTGCTGCGGGCGTTTCAAGGCGATGCCATTGCACACATTGCTGGACTGCTTTAGAGAAATCTATTTGGGAGACAGTACAGGGAAAAAATGTCAGAAGAGGAGAATGGAATGTCAACTGCCAACAGCTAAGCATACCATCGCCTGACCGTGGTTCGTGTCCAGGCTGCGTGTCCATTTGAGGCAGCACGTGCCACGAGCATTGTACGTTTTATTATCATGAGCTGCGGCAACTTTTTATTATCTTTCTGGTCTTGTGTGTGTTCTTTTCTGTTCGGCTATAGCTTTAACACTTTTCGACGCTTTCTCTATCCTCTGCCGTAAATATGACTTAATGGACTTTAAAGTAGACGACACGCAGGCCACGCTTAGCGCCTGTTTAACGACCTGCCCAACATTCACTTGACCCACGTCAAGTTTTTGCACATTATCGTAAAAATCATCTTTCAATATCCATGTGTGTGTGTGCGATTGTGTGTTTATGGTGGGAGTATCATAAAAGCGGACTGCTCTTAGCACAAATTGCAACACGTTTTGAAAAGTGCAACGAGCTAACAAAACGAGCGGCCTGCACTGCGTGTTCTGGATAAGTTACAGCAGATACTCGAGCCAAGGCGATTCACACAAGAGAGCGTGTTTAGTTTAATATCCCGTGCAGTGCTGGCCATAATAAAAATCGTGTAAATTGCTCAAATAAGTAGATAACTCGAGTTAATATCTTAAAGCAAATTGCCAACACTCTCTTCAAACTCTCTTCGTATAATCAAGTTTTCAAGCAACTGAAAGCAAATTGCAAATTGAGTTACATAAAGCACGTAAACAGTTTTACTCTTATCATATGAAATATTTTCAAAATATAGAGTGAAAATAAAACTTGATAGTTGAGCTTTTAAAGACGAAAATTAAAGCAACTACTTGTTTGCACCTAATGAGAATCGAAAAGAAAGCCAAAGACAAAATGAACGCCACTCGAAAAGAGCAAAACTGGGATTGAGTGTGAAAGATACGAGGAAGACGAAAGTGAAAAGGAAAGTAAGAGAAACAAGTAAGAACGTTGCAGTTGGGTGCCACCGATTGCGTGATACTCTGTTCCTGTTAAGGGAGTGAAGGCTCAATTAATATGTAGACCGTCCGTCCGTCCGTCTGTCCGTATGTTTGAACGCGAGATTGTCGAGATTCCGTTTTTGAGCATATCTTTTACATCAATTTAGCTTCAGTCATCAAATTTTTCATTTAACCTTTTAGACTATGTTCCCAAAGGGAAAACAAGTAAGAACGCTCTAGTCGGGTCTGCCCGACTACGAGATCCCCTGAACCAAGTCCGAGGCGGTGTTTTAAACAATCTAGCTTACATCTTTTACCGGTACATATTAGGCTCTGCGCTCACACACACGCACACATATACATACACAAGCACGTGCGCCGCTTACTGCATACATGAATTAGCGGCTGCGCTTGGGCTGCATTCTGGGCAGCATTATGAGAAATTCATTGTTAAATAACTTCGGTTCAAGATCTACTTTCTTAATGAAATTTTCAGGACATAATATTGACATCTAGAGGTGTATATATACGAAACCCCAACTCATTAGTATTTGAAATACGTTTTTTCCACATATGGGGCGAATGGGGGGAGGTATCCAAAATTTAATAAGTTTGTTATTTACATCATAGCAACCTACATAGTCAATTTGGTGTCTCTAGCTATTGTGGTCTATAAGTTATAGCTTAAAAACAAAGTCTAAATATCGATTGTTATCGATAATAAGGAAATAGGATGAGTTATCGAAAAAAAAAATAAACTTGTACTGCGTATGGTATACAAGAATATATATCTAAAATCTCAAATCTCTAGCTTTTGTGGTTTACGAGATCACTGCGCTCATACGGACAGACGGACAGACGGACATCCCTAGATCGACTCAGCTCGTCGTCCTGATCAAGAATATATATACTTTATGGGGTCTGCCACGCCTCCTTCTGCCTGTTACATACATTGTCACAAAACCATTATACCCTGAATTCCCATTTTCAATGGGTCAGGGTATAAAGAGTCTATTGGATTTGTGCAATGTCCGTCTTCCTGTCTCTCCTGTCTCATTATACGAGCCCCAACCACTAATAATTCGAACAGCATGTTTTTTTTGCAGTGCGCAATGTTCAACACACTATATTATCAATACTACTAAAGATAACGCATACCAATGCATTTTGTCTTAAAGAGAATTTTATTCTCTTAACGATGGAAAAAAAAGCCTTGCTCTATTTCCAACAACAACAACAATATGAGTAATTTATTCAAACGGTAGACTTAAGAGATAAGAAAAAAATTACCACTATTAATTCGAACGCTGCGTAAGCTTACCTTTATCTTAAAAGAAGACCAAAACAAAAGCAACCAATGTAACAGAATCACTATCTAGTTATAATCTGCAAATAATATCACAATACAGCATACATAAAATTTAAAAATTGCTACAGATCAGTGAAAGTTTAGTAACGATGGTACGTGGTAAGCCTATTTGCAACGAAATCAGAGTATTGATTAGAGATTATTTTAAATCTGGGAAGACACTTTCGGAGATCAGCAAGCAATTAAATTTGTCTAAATCGTCTGTGAATGGGGTGATAAAAATTTTCAAAAAAACTGGGAATATTGAAAATAACATTGCAAATAGAGGCCGAACATCAGCAATAACACCCCGCGACAAAAGAGAACTGGCCAAAATTGTTAAGGCTGATCGTCGCCAATCTTTAAGAAATTTGGCTTCTGAGTGGTCGCAGAAAATTGGTAAAACTGTGAAGCGAGAATGGACGCGGCTGCAGTTGAAAAATATTGGATATGGTTTTTATAAAGTATGTTTTGTTATTACCTATGCATCGTACCCAATAACTTATCTTACTCGTAGGCCAAGGAAAAACCCTTGCTTACGCTTCGTCAAAAAAAGAAGCGTTTGCAATGGGCTCGGGAAAGGATGTCTTGGACTCAAAGGCAATGGGATACCATCATATTTAGCGATGAAGCTAAATTTGATGTTAGTGTCGGCGATACGAGAAAACGCGTCATCCGTAAGAGGGCAGAAACATACCATAAAGACTGCCTTAAAAGAACAGTAAAGTTTCCAGCAAGCACTATGGTATGGGGATGTATGTCTGGCAAAGGATTAGGAAAACTGCGTTTCATTGAAGGGACGGTTAATGCTGAAAAATACATTAATATTTTAGAAGATAGTTTGCTGCCATCAATACCAAAACTGGCAGATTGCGGTGAATTCACTTTTCAGCAGGACGGAGCATCATCGCACACAGCCAAACGAACCAAAAATTGGCTAGAATATAATCAAATGGAGGTTTTAGATTGGCCATCAAATAGCCCAGATCTAAGCCCAATTGAAAATATTTGGTGGCTAATAAAAAGCAATCTTCGAAATGAGCCACAAAAGAACATTTCTGACTTAAAAATTAAGTTACAAGAGATGTGGGACTCAATTTCTCAAGAACACTGCAAAAATTTGTTAAAATCAATGCCAAAACGGGTTAAATGCGTAATACAGGCCAAAGGCGACGTTACACAATTCTAATGTTAATTAAATTATTGTTTTAAGTATGATAGTAAATCATATTACGCAGCGTTCGAATTAATAGTGGTAATTTTTTTCTTATCTCTTAAGTCTACCGTTTGAATAAATTACTCATATTGTTGTTGTTGTTGGAAATAGAGCAAAGCTTTTTTTTCAATAGTTAAGAGAATAAAATTCTCTTTAAGACAAAATGCATTGGTATGCGTTATCTTTAGTAGTATTGATAATATAGTGTGTTGAACATTGCGCACTCCAAAAAAAATATGCTGTTCGAATTATTAGTGGTTGGGGCTCGTAATGCTATATCTATTAAGACTAAAACGCTGTTATTTTCGTCAATATTGCAGTCTAAGAAATGGGATTTAGAATATATACTCGTGTTCACCACAGTTTTGAAGCTAGAGCATCCAAATTTGGCATGTGGGTTACTGTTCACCTTCCCATAAGTTAGATGAAAAAGTAATATACCCACGCCCCCTGGGGCGTGCCAAATCGGGAATATATATATAGCGATTTGTATAAATCCTATAATATTTTGAGCGTTATAAGAGCTAGAGACTTGAAATTTGGAATACATGTGCACGTAGATCACTCGGAATCAAAAATATATATTATAGATATTTACGCCCATTAAGGGCGTGGCAAATCGGATAAAACTGTATCTCCTACAGTTTTGGAGCCAGAGCATCCAAATTTTGATACTGTTGACCTTCTCCTTTAGATAAATCAAAAGTTATGTATTCAAGTCTTCTGGGGGCGTGGCAAATCGGGAATTACCATATATTTTACTAAAACCGTGATAATTTCGGCAATATTGCCGTCAAAGAGTTGGGATTTGGAATATATATACTAGTATCCTACCTCTACCAAAAAATATATGTTATATATAGCTACGCCCATTTGGGGCGTGGCAAATAGGGTAAAACTGTATCTCCTACAGTCTTAGATGTAGAGCATCTAAATTTGACATGTGGGTTACTGTTCATAAAATTTAAATTTACGAAAAAAAAAATAATAATTTTTAATATCTTAAACTCTTGGTAGTCATGAAAATCGTAAAGATCAATTTTTATCCATTTAGAGTTGTCCAGTCTTATAACTATTAAATTAAAGATAAGTTATGATTCTTTACTTGAATCAAGTTGCACTTGCCGTTAAATCTAAGTCAAAATGCTTATGCAGCTTCCTTTATAGGCAACACTTGGCCTTCTTTTCCATTGTTGATTCAAGGTACATTATGTTTGTAAATATTCTTCACTTCTTTTGGTTTTTGGCATGCGTAAAGCTAAAAATAAATTGCAAAACAAAATTCAATTACTAAATGCAAATCTAAGGCGCCTCTGCCATCATTTCACACACCCTAGCCATGTCCCTCACACTCGGCCCTTTATATATAAATATATATGTGTCAAAAAGCCGCAACCAAAAAGCATTTGCCATTTACTTACCATATTTTATTTTCGATTCCGTTTATTGGGAGCCAAGTGTGTGGGGTGCGTCGCCAGTATATTTATGTATTTATATTTATTTCTTGAGAGCTTCGCAAAATTATTGAAAACAGTTCGAGAGGCCTTTATGCTTCTTCTATTGTGTGGGGACTTGACAAACTTGGCAAACACTGGCGGAAATTTGTTTTGGCTTTTGGGAACAGGAAAAACAACAACAAAACAAGTGCCTTAAAGTTGCCAAACTAATCGCAAGACATGCATATAATAGATGAGTAAGTCTATATTAAAAATCAACTATTCAATAGTTGACTTAATTGCATAATATGACCCCGGCGAATTAATACACTTGGCAGTAAATACATTTTTAATAGCTCTTCAAACTTGAGCCTTAACCACAGACCGCAAAATTAAAAAACTAATAGATGAACATTAATAAATAATCTATTACAAAACTACACATTTTTTATGCAAAAAGAATGCATGGAAAATGTGCGCAGCAGCAATAGAATACAAATATGGAAAATGGATTTTGGGTTTGTGCAAATTTAAATTTTTAATAAATAAATAGGTATACAAACCATATTAAAAAATTATATCTACATGTATGCTTCATAGGAAGATGTAAATGTATGTAATGTAAATAAAAACAGCAGATAACAGAGAGAAGAATATTATCTATATATTACGAGTATGTACGGGGTGGTGTCACGTTTTTGTCCATTTTGTCTTTTTTTGCTCAAAGCGTAGCTAGTCACAATCTTTTCGTTCTTATGTTTAACACTCTAATGACCCTGTACTATCTCCACACACAGAACTATTGCACTATACTCAGTCCATTTAGCCATCGCACTCGAACCTCGCCTTTCGCATCTATTAGCTTTCTAGTGTCAAGGAAACACTCTCTCTTTGTCTGTTTCTTCGCTTATTTACAATGTGCTTAGCATAGCATACTCGAATGGCGAATGGTATTGTTATTATCATTAGTCATTACTCAAGTTTTACATTTATTGTTCTAAGTCTATGACATATACATATTACTTAAACTATGATACTATTAGCTTACATGATAACATGTTATGAAAATTGCATAGAAAAGTACAATTGAAAAGTACAGGGTCAATGCCTCAACAGATACAAAGTCCTTGTTATATTATTGATTCTATTGAAATGATCTTTAAGTAATGGAAACGTTATCAAATTTAGATCTTGCTTATAAAAGCGTATACAAAACCCATAATAATACTCCATAAATATTTGCATATTTACAGCTTGTAAAAGACAAAATTAATGCCATAAATCAATTAAAAATCTAGTTAAAGAGAAGACTGGAACAGCTAATAATAAAAAATAATTTAGAGCATTATACGGATTCCTGCAAACATCACAATGCATATAAATAACAATTTTAAGTAGAACTAGCTACTAATGTATATATTATTTTCAACAAATTTTAGGATAATTCTCTTCACTGCATTTCCCAAATTTCCCCATCCATCTGTTTTTTTTTTATCATATTTTCATATTCATGTCACACCCACACTTAGCGTTTTGACCTCTCTCGCTCTCTCTGCCACTGCTGTTGCTGCCTTTGCCATGTTGACCGCATATAAACAACTTCAGCGCCAACTCCGACGCCAGCAACAAACAACAACCAACATTTAACAAACACCAGCGCTGCTTAAAACTTTTGTCAGCCAGTTTAAAAATAAAAAATACCACTAACAAAATAAAATAGAAAAACAAAATAAAAGCGTAGCTAGTTTGAGTTTGAGTTTTTCCGACAGTAGCTGGCCTCAATGCGCATTTCAATTGCTTTGGTGAAGTGTGGAGGGTATTTTTTTAGTTTTTTAGTTTTTCAATTGTTTTTTTTATTTTTCATTTCAAAAGTTAATCAAGTGCTAAATTAACTAAATTGCACTTAGTTGCTGGCACAAATTGGTTGCAGTCTGTTTGCAATTTCAATGCGGTGGCGTATGCGCAATTTGTCGAGCATATATTAAGTATACCCCTCGTGAAGCGATGCCGAAATTTATTAAAAGTCTGCAGCACATTGTTTACTATGAAAATACGGCTTATTAATAATAAAGTTTGTGTTATTCAGCTTTGGTGATTAATATAATTTAGTGTGCTGAAAATATATTAGCTTTATTGCTTTTTTTTAGAAAAGCAGCTGCTTTCAATAAAAGCTTATTTAGTGAATCTATATTAATGTTTTATTTATTTTGAACTATTTATTTTGTTGACTATTTTCATGGGTGACATTAGTTTATAAACTTTATTTTATTGTATAGAAAAAATATGTGTGAGTAGGATATTTAGCTCTAAAGTTAGAAAATTGC
The DNA here is from genome assembly GCA_035045545.1 of Drosophila gaucha. Taxonomy (NCBI): domain Eukaryota; kingdom Metazoa; phylum Arthropoda; class Insecta; order Diptera; family Drosophilidae; genus Drosophila; species Drosophila gaucha. Next base: position 20,501 of record JAWNOY010000463.1, read on the forward strand.
TTAGACTAGATAACTTTATTGAATTATTGAATTCTTAGTCCTTTACTCTTTTCTTCTTATTTAAATAGATGATAATTAAAAATATTAACTGTGAATATTATAAAAAAACATATCATTACTGTTATTGAACCCCGACAATAGATGGGAATACGACATTTCTGAAAGGCCAGTTTAACTATTTAGAAGCATGCTGTGACGATAATTATTGTAATTATAGAATACAATTGTGGCAAAGAAAAGTCTTAAGATGAGAAATTGTAAGAATTCACCACTTGAAACGTGTTTTCCTCCCCCATACTCCGAAATGTATAATACAATTTAAGCATATACAAAGGCTTTCGATACGCAAGTTTTATAGTAAGATATATATTTAATTCGAATATTTATACCCTAAACCCATTGAAAATGGGAAATCAGGGTATAATGGTTTTGTTAAATATGTGTAACAGGCAGAAGGAGGCGTGGCAGACCCCATAAAGTATGTATAACTGAGTTGATTTAGCCCCGTCCGTCTGTATGTCTGTCCGTCCTTCTGTCCGTATGTTTGAACGCGTCGATCTCAGAATCTATAGGAGCTACAGACTTGAAATTTTGCACGAAGGTCCCTGTATACAGCGCGCATAGAGTTTGTTTTGATATTCGATAACTTTTCCTGTTTCACTGATATCGATTAAAAACTTTATCAAGATTCAGTTTTAGGACCATATCTTTTACATCTTTTTATCTACGGTCATTAAATTTTACATTTAGCTGCTTGTGAATAAAATATACTTTCTTTTTTTTGTATTTTGGATACTTGCTCCACATTTTACAAAATCAATTTAAAAAAAAATATTAAAACCAAATTTTTTTTTTTTTTTAATTTTTGAACTAACACCGTATTATTGAAATGCTTTTATAATCCGTTTAGTAACATAGAAGTTATTAAACATAGCATTTTGTCGATCGGCAAATACACGAGGCAGCGTGCGCAAATTACTTGTGCAGTCTATACGTGTACACACATACATTCTAATGTGAGCATTATTCTTTGAATTTTGTTTGTTAAATCGAAATTTCAGTTGCATTGTATTCAATTCCCTCAGTTGTCAAAATTTTTTGATCAAAAACAAATTTTTTTTACTGTTGCATTCAGATCTTTATGTATGTATGTAAACATGCAAACTCGAACAAAGGTTCAGGCGATCTCGTAGTCGGGCAGTCCCGACTAGAGTGTTCTTACTTATTTCTTTTTTGTTTTATTTATTGTTAAAATTAGGCGACTCTTTAGCATGGTAGTTTTCTTAAGCTTAAAAATCGCCAGCTCAGTGTTTGCTGAGTTTGACTACTGATATTCTTTTGTAAAGTTTAACAGGCACAAGGTCTTGTATTTGTTGAATATTTTTAATCAACAACAAGGTTCCGGTTCTGTCATCAGCAGATTGCTCTCTTGTCTACTGAGCGGGGGAGTGTTACCACTTGTGTTAAGCCAGTTGGTTACGAATTCAATAGTTACAGAAGAGCAAAAATACTCAGCTTAATAAATTAATTATTACTATTTCATATTATATTATTTATTGCAAACAGTACAAGTATTTCAAAACTCAATAAACTTTAAGACCTCGATACTTAAAAGCATGCTCTTGTTCGATGTAAAAAAAAAACAAATAATAAATAAGTCAGGTGTTTTTCTTGGCACTTTGCCGACTCTTCAGGGCTCATCAAATCGCCACCTTAGAAATCAACGAGGCGCATAAGGAAAACAGCAATTGTCATAATTATACGCCCGACCAACTGCGAATGACCAGCAATAACAACAACAACGACAACAACAACAACAATCCTAACATAATGGAGCACTAAACGAGCCGAAGCTTAGACAGCCCTCCAGATTTCTGCCCTGTTCTCTTTGACGCCCACCTCGCCAATGTTGTTTACATTATTAGCTGCTTTTACGCTTGCCTGGCTGAGATTTTCCGAGGGGTTCGAAACGCCCAAGCAACAACTGCTTACAACTTGATGCGAGCAGCTTATGAGCACCCAGATGCTGCCAGAGCAGTTAAGAATAACGAAATTGCTGGGGGTGTCCCTGATCTGAGGGGGTTTTTATTTCTCTTTTTTGTGGCTTAGTGCTTGCTAATTATGGCATTATGATTATGTTTCATTAGCCGCGCAATGAGCAACAACTTTCTTACGGCAATTCTCTGCCAAAATAGAGCCTTTAACAAACAGTTTGCACAAAAGTGCAAGTAATACTGGTAGTTAGCTGCCGCACACAACTTAAATTCCAACTCCTCTCTCCCACACTGTGACACATTTTAATAAAAACCTGTAAAATTTTATGCGACGTCACAGCGCACAGGCAGCCGCATAAAAATGAAGGTAGTGCGAAAATTGTTAGAGAATACGTATAGCCGATAGAGATGGAGCAAAGTGCAAGGTTCACATTGATGCACAGTAAGAAATAATAGACCTGAAGTCCAAATAGTAGAGCTTTATTATGAACTGGCAGTTGTATTGAGGAGAAATCATATAATACATATGGGCTACATAAATTATCCCACTTGTAATCGCTGACTGAACAAGTAAAATGAACAACTCCAAAGCTTTTCACTTTTAATTTTTTGTATAAAATTAAATACTATTTACTTTTGTTACCACCTTTCATATTGATTTTAACACTTAATGAAAAAATATAAACAAACGTGTTTTTCGCATGTGTTATAGATAAAATACCATGTCATATCTATTAAATATTTACTCGTATTTATTTAATTAATTTATTTAATGTTAAGTCATCAGCATGCCTTCATTTATTGAAAGTACTCAAAACAACTCGCACAAAGGACTGCTAGAGGATTCAAATTTGATATGTTGTTCATATTTTGCCAATATATATTTTAAAACCGTCAATATAAATATATTCAGACTAAATTATTAGAAACTAGAGGAACTAGAACTGGTGTTAACTGCCGCGTGCTTTTGTGTATTGAGAAAATGTTTTCTTCAATAACTTCTGTGTTATTTAACGGGGTTCGATGTTGTGCATTAAATACTTTTACTTAAATAAATCTACGACTATATCTAAAAAAGACAACATTTTTAAAATTGCACCTGCAAATCCAGTATCCAAACAAAATATAAAAAAAACCGAAATTTTATATTATATACAAGAAGCTAACTGTAAAAAGAAATTATCAGATGTAAAAGATATATTCTGAAAACTGAATCGCGATAGCGTTTTAATCGATATCATGGAAACAGAAATATAAATCGATTATCTGATACAAACTTGATCTGTGCGGTATATAGGAGTGTAAAACTTGTCTCCAGCTCTGAAAGGTTTTGAGATCGATGCATTCATACATACGGACGGGCGGACGGACAGACAGACGGACATAAGAAGTTCGTTATCGTGGTAATAAAATTCACAAAAAGTTATTGAAACAAAAATGAGCTTCTGTAAGTAGAGAAAACCTACTTTATTAAATATTAAATTAAGAGCTTTCAAGGTCAACGTGTTTAGCGCTCAACAGATAGGCGGCTAGGCCAAGAACGACTTGACTGTTGATCCTTATCATCAATTTATATACGGCCACTCCAATTTCTACCTACACGGTGCAGAGATCAGGTTATTCCAGAGTCGAGCTCGTTACTAGTTTCTAAAGAGAATTTACCACAGCTCAATTATAGAACAATTATAGAACAACAAATGGAGTTATTGTTTACGTTCACAAAATAGTTCAAAGTTTTCTCTCAGTGCATTTTCGTGCACATAAAAAGCAACAACAAGTGCAACTCATGGCGCACTTCGTAAGCAATTTTTGCTGTGCATTGAGCTGCAAATAAAACGCCACGCTGCACATAAATGTCACTAAATGCGCTAGAAGCATAAACACACAGTCAAACATACACACACACATATATATGTATATATATATATATATATATACCTACAAAAAACAGGTGTCACATTGTTGTCACTGGCTCTGTTGCTCTGTTTTTATGTCATTTTAACATTTCCTAATGGGTGTGGCATGTTATGGAGCCAAAACCACAATATAACAACTGCAACAACAGCCACAAAAACAAAAACAACAACAAAAGCATCTTTGAATTGTAGACAAGAAGTTTTGTGCAAAAAGATTGAGTCATATTCCCAGTTACGACCCTGACAGATAGTCAGCAAACACTACAAAGCACTCACATCGGCTCCAAACTAAGTTTTTTGCTTTATGTTTTGAGTGGTTCAAAGCAACAAAACTTAATGCTATTCGACAACTAGTCAAGAATACGTTCATACTTCGAATTTCAATTAATGGATTTCTTTTAAAATATGTTAATGGTGGGGTGGCACAGCTCTCATAGGTTGTTGTGATGCTGAGTAAGATGCTCAGTTTATTAAATGTATATATATACATAAAATGAAGTTGTGTTAATTACACTATTTATAACTCAAGAACGGATGAACCGATTTGGCTGAAAATTTGTGGAGAGGTGATTAGAACGAATAAATGGACAAGGGATGCTTTTTATCCTGTTCGAAAGGGATTCCGTCAAGTCACTATAAAACGGGGAATGACAAAATCGCATCTGACATGGAGTAACAAAACGCAAATGACGTAATTTTGTGTTTGGTTAAGTATCTCAAAAAATTTAACAAATATTAAAATTATAGCTAAATGTAATTAATAATATCATCAGTAATTTGTTTCTCTTTGAATCATCTATAACAATGCCGCGACAACGACGATCAAATCTTTCCCGACAAAGCCGTAATGCAAGAAGGATACGAAACATTGCGAATGAAACTAACTAACTAGCTAAAGACGAGAAGAAATGTATCAATATAGCAGAAACGCAGATCTTAGATCGACGCATCAACAAGCATGTAAGACCAAGAAAGACAGCAAATTATTCCGCACATTCCAAAATAATGATCGGGGAAATGGACACAGTTTGCCATTTGTGCTGTTCTCCACGTATCCCAATCATACCGTCCGATACCACAATATCGTTTAAAACCCTTCAATTTCCTGTTCGATTAGCATTCGCAAAGGCCATTTATAAATCTCAAGGCCAGACAATGTCGACAATGTACGGCTTAGATATAGAAAATCCATGTTTATCCCATGGCCAATTCTATGGGAAACCATTCAATTTATTCATATCAGAAAAAGGCAGATAAACTAAAAATAGCGCCTAATTAAATTTTAATAATTATGCTAAATAACTGAATATAATAATCGTATAATATCCACAGCGAAGCGTGGCCGGGTCTCAAGTATATAATATATTTTACAATAGTGAATAGAGTTTATAGTGCGCGGGAGTGAAGCTTAAATTATGCATGTTATGGAGCAGACGGAAAGCTCGCTCTAAGCGTCAGCTCAGATCAGCTGATCTGACAGGCATTGCTGACCCAAACAAATTTGAATGTTGGCATATTTAGACTTCTGCATACTTATGCATACATTGTATATATGTAGATATACATACAGCAGAATTCCAATTACTATGTTTTTGATTTTAACATAAATTTTCAACAGTAATTTAAGCCAATTATATTCTTAATTAACCTCGATGTTAGGGTGACAGACTGGTATGAGAACGACAAGCTGAATCGATTTAGCTCTGTCCGTCTGTCCGTCAGTCCGTGCGTTCGTCTTTCCCTCCGTATGTATGAACTCGTCGATCTCTGAATTCATAAGAGCCAGAGATTTTAAATTTTGCACGAAGGTCCTTGTATACAGCGCGCATTTGTTTGTTTTAAATATTCGATAGCTTTCCCGTTATCGATATTCAGTTTTTTTGACCGTATCTTTTACATCTTTTACGCTAAGGTCTCCAAATTTTGCACATAGCTTTTGGTATATAAAATCCAATTTCGGTTTGTTTTATATTTTAGGTACCGGCTCCAAATTTAAAAAAAAAATAATATAATTGAAGTTCAGTGGCAAATAAAGGCAATATTTATGGTAGTTTTGCAAATTCAATGAAATAAAAGGATTCAATGTTGAAAATATATCAAAATCTGTTAAGTAACACAAAGTTATTAAAGAAAACTTTTTGTCAATCGACAATATCTCAAGGCAGCTAGAGCCAAGTGCTGTATGTGCACACATACATTGAAGTTGCAATTGAGGAGTCGCAGGTTCGAATACCGCTGCCGACACTATTTTTTTTTCAATTAGATATTTTATTGATACTATTGCATTCAACATATTATTATCTGTCAGTATATATGGAAAATTGCAAGCTCGAACAATCGTTCAGGGGATCTTGTAGTCGGGCAGTCCGAAAAGCGTTTTTACTCTAGCTCTAAGCTATTATACGAAACTTAACAAACAAAATCAGTTCTTATCGATTATGTATTGTTGTAATTGATAGATATCAGTATTTTCTGATCGATGTTTCATCAGCTTGTAGCTCATTCTATTAAAAAAATTAGAGAATCTGTAAGCTCTTCCAATTATATATATGTATACATATACGCCTATCTGGGACGCCGCAAATCGCAAAAACTATATCTATGTTCCAAAGTTATTATATACCTATATTAATAATATCCAATTATAATTATGAAAATAATCCAAAAAATCAACACAAAAAAAACAAAAACAATTTATGCTCACACATGTGATCTAACAATCCAAAAAATATTTTCAAGATAAGATTTCACTATATTTTATTAATTTAACCTTAAAACCTTGCAAATGGTCGACCGGCAAAACAATTAAATCTCCAATTTTGTAATCAACAAATCAAATGAAGAATAATGGAATATGGGAAACCCTTACACAATGCAACGAGTTCTCAATTAGCCCAATAAATAATCAAATAGGTTTTCGACAACTCAATTTGGTTCGTTTTCTTGGGCATTGCAAAAGGGCCAACAAGTGGGCGGGACGGGATATTCAGTTAGCAGGTTGCAACAAAATCCAATTTCGAGCAATAAGAATTGAAAGAGAGGGAGAGAGAGGGGGATAGTGTGTCTGTGTGTGTGTGTGTGTGTGCATACACACTTAATGCAATTTAAGTCAAATTTAATCAATGCATAGCATAAGCGGGCCACCAAAGAACTCGACGAACCAACTTTCAGGATGCACGAGCCAATTGAGCTGCAGACATGAAGGACATGCAGGAGCAGGGCGAGAAGAAAGCAGAGACTGAGGAGCAGGCTGTGCAGTCAATAGAGTAAAAGTTATGCCCGACTGCCTGCCTAGCCGTGAGGCTGTGTGGCAGTGAGGCAGTGAGTGGAGTTTTACTTTAGTTGCAGTTGCAGTTGTAGCTGTATTGTAGTTGCGCCAGTAATCAAAAGTAGTTTGGGGTATAGTCATCTGAGCCCAGATCGGGGGACGGCAGGGGATAACAGCGCCACTGTGGTGTGGCATTAAGCAATTTGTAAAACTAAAAAGCGTAGCACAGTTTTGGTTTAGGCATTGCTCCGGCTCAGGCTGTTGAAACTTTTGTGCAAATAACTCCTACAAAATGCGGCATATGTGCACAAAATTATTTGGCTAAAATTTTGTAAGCGAAATCTAAAAAAGGAAACGAAGTTGCGCTCAAAGTTACGTCAATGCCAGCAAAATTTAGAAACTGAAGTGCTTAATTGAGATTGAATCGATAGCTGCAAAAACGTTCTATACAGAATTCCACAATGAAGAATAAGAAGAAGAGAAGAATCAGAAAATGGGTTTTATGGCTGCTCTTGCAGACAACAACAATGGCAGGAACATTTTTTTTATCTTAGTGAATCTGAAAGCCACAAAATGGAATGCTCACTTTTGATTAAAAGAAAACTTAGTTTTAAACTTATGTTTTTTTTTTTATAATTTAACTTATTATTAACTTATTAAGTAGAAAATACATTGCAAATATTTTTAATTTATTTGAATTAGCGCTGTTGATTTCAATGATCATTTTCAGTAACTAAGAACGCTCTAGTCGGGTTTGCCCGACTAGGAGATCCCTTGAACCTTTGTTCGAGCTTGTAATTTTACATATATTCAAACAGATGATAATATGAATGCAACAAAAAACAAAAAAAAACCGACACATCGCTTGCACGTCAACGTCTCTACCGCGACGCCACACTCTCTCATTGCAAGGAGTGCACGCACTTCAATGTATGTGTGCACACGCCATGCACTTGGCGCTCGCTGAGCTTGCTTTTGCCGATTTACAAAATGATTTCTTTAATAACTTCTGTGTAACTGAACGGATTTTAAATTGAAATTTTCAGCATTGAATCCTTTTATTTTATTTGAAATACGGTTTACCTTAAAAAATAAAAAAATAAAAATTGTGGCATTATTTGCAACTGAACTTAAATCAAATTGTTTTTGTATGGTCAAAAAACTGGATCTCGATAACGTTTTTATAAAATTTTGTACATAGGCTCCAATCTGCTGCAGGCATTGTATATCTCGGAATCATCCGGATCGGACCACTATATCTTATTGCTCTCATCGGACACATCGGTTGCTCTACTTGCTATACTTGTGTATCCCACCTTCATACAAAAATATATGGTATATAGAGCTATGTCAATCGGAGGCTACTGTTGATCTATCCTTAAAATCAATCAAAACTAGTAAATACGTCAATCTTTATTTTTCTTTGCAAATCAGAAAGCAATACAAAACAATATATCTCTTACAATTCCAGGAGTATTACCAAACTTCGGCATGGTCGAAGTTAGCCCATCCCTCTAGTTATTCGATATCGTTCAAATGGGAAAATTTATCGAGTTTCTGAATATGTGACTGTATACAAGCATTTCTCTAGCTCTTATAGGTTCTGAGATGGACGTCGAAAGACCGGCGGATGGACGGACAAACAGACAGAAAAAAAGGCCTAAATCGACTTAGCTCGTCGCTCTGATCAAAAATATATATACTTCATGGAGTCTGCTACGCCTGCTTCTGCCTGTTCTATACAATAAAAATAAAAAAAATAAACTAAATAACCTTCAATGTGGACTACACATTAAAAATTTTACAAAACATTCAAAGCCTTTATTCAATACTCAAACCAATGCCAATATAAAATATATTAGGAGAAATGAAAAAGGGAATACAAAAACATACCAGAAACGAAGTCAGCTGCTTGGGTAACAATTAACTGCATTGAGCCAGGGCTTAAATTGCCAAGCTCTCTTAACTCAACCGAACAACAGTTCAGCTGGCATAGTTACACTTAAATTTAACCAGCCCATGGGTCTGGCTTCCACATTGAATGTGAATCAGCGCCAGCTTTTGTTTATGGGCGGAAATTACATGGCTATCAAAACATATGCGCCAGTGGAAGGCTGTTGCGCCCGGCTCTATGCCAACGCCAATGCCTATGCAATTGTCTGCGATATATCCCTTCCATCCCATACCCATCCCCGTCCCCGTCACCATCCCTCTTCCATTTTCCTTAATGCCACAGGCAACCCGTCGTATGCACGTCGCCGTTGGGCCTACGAGGTGTATGCAGCATTTTGCATTAATTGTCTCGGTCAGCAGCCAGAGAGTAAGCGAGCCAGAGCCGGGGTCAAGTGTGTGTTATGGCTTATAAGCATTTCCGCAAGGATGTTGTTATTACCCCTGGCCTCCCAGCACATTTGCTGTACGGGTGTGAAGGATGTTTAACTAATACATTAGCAGCTTCAATCGGCGTGTCCCCGGTGCCCGAAATATAGAATAGTGTTTTAAAATAGCTGCAAAGCTTAACTTAATTTAGTATCATTAGTTAGTTTACTTATCAATCAGCCATGAAGGTACTTTTCAGGAGGCTTTAGATAAGAACAGGGATCGCAAATAAGAGTTATGGGATTGAAAAAAAAACTAAGCGAAATAGACGGATAGGGTTAATGTGAAAACTGCCAAATACTTTTATTTTAAGCTGGGATACCAAAAATCGAATAAACTTATATTTTCATTTTAAAAATGAATTAATACCTAACTCTTATTTTACCCAATAAAAAAATGTATTATATAATTATTAAATTTCAATTTTTTATTAAGATGTGTCGAATAACTCTTTCAATTTTCAATGTAATAAAAACAACGAATTTTTTTTTGCCAATCAAATATTAATTAAAAATTCATTTTTAATAAACAAATTATAATCGTTACAGTCTCTGGAGAAGACAGTAAACTAATCATCAGCAAAAGATGTGCGAAAATGAGAATAATTACTTTGAAGGAAAAATGGTCAAATGAAAAAAAATGGGTATTTTAAAAAGTACCTACATAATATGAGGAACAATGTCGAGACGCAAATGAAATAAACTTTTATTTTACATCGAAAGCAAGATAGCAGATAGATAGTGGAGTTACGTAACAGAATATATCGGTCAAGTAAAGATTGGGCACATCCTATAGCAAAAACCAAAGAGATATTCAATATAATCAACTGATTAATTTTTGTCAGCTTTTAGTTATCATTATAATTATACCCTCAGAAGTTTGCAACGCATAGATGTATGCCTCTCCGACTATATAAAGTATATACATATATTTTTAAATTTTGCACATAAGCGGTATTCTGTTGCAGGCATTTTATATGTCGGAATCCGTTTTAAGAAATGTTTCAATAGGAAACATTGAAGTGTGGCGCTATTGAAGTGTAAGACTTAAAATTTGGTATATATAGCTATGCTCTTTAGATGCGTGCCAAATCGGGTAAAGCTGCACCTTCTACAGTTTAAGAGCTATTATCCAAATTTGGCTACGGTTGACCTGCCCTGAAGATTGATTAATAAGTTATATTTCCACGCCCGCTATGGGCGTGGCAAATCGAAAAGTCTATAGAGTGCTTACTAAAAATCCTCTAATATTTTGGGCGATGTTAGAGCCAGAGTCTTGAAACATAAAATATATATTTGTATGGGCCACCTCTAGAAAAAAGATATAGTGTATATAGCTACATCTATTAGACTCCTTAGAAATCAGTAAGAACAGTATCTCTTACAATTTAACACCAAGAAACCCAACAAATTGACATATACGTTAACGCTTGGCAAATCGGTAAAAGTATCTTCTACAATTTTCACGTAGAGATAAAACACGTAAGAATGCTCTAGTCTGAACCAATGTTAAACAATCTCTTTGCCACACATACACATATGCACACACACACAAGCACGCGCGTCGATTACTGCTTAGTTTATATAGCGGCTACGCTTGAGCTACACTATGGGCATCACATTGACATGTGAATATATTTCAAATCTCAAGTCGGTACTACTACTACTTCATATTCCGTTTTGGGGCTAGTGCCGGTATGCCAAATCTAAGAAAAAAACAAGTAAGAACGCTCTAGTCGGGTCGGCCCGACTACGAGATCCCCTGAACCAGGTCCGAGGTGATGTTTTAAACAACCTAGCTTAAATCTTTTATCTATACATATTAACCTCTGCAGGCATATACACATATACACATGCACACATATACACATGCTCACACAAGAACGCGTGGTTTTCACTAAAAAATTAAAAAAAATTAAATTGTGGCTTCGATAATTTTTTTTTTTTAATAAATTGATTTTGTAAAATGTGGAGCCGGTATCCAAAATATAATAACATATATAAAATGTATTTTATTTACAAAAAGCTAATTGCGAAATTTGGTGACTGTAGCTAAAAAGATGTAAAAGATATGGTCCAAAAAATGAATCTTGATAAAGTTTTTAATCAATATCAGTGAAACAGAAAAAGTTATCGAATATCAAAAACAAACTCGATTAGCGCGCTGAATACATGGACCTTCGTGAAAAATTTGAATCTAGCTGTTATAGGTTCTGAGATCGACGCGTTCATACATACGAACAGACTGACAGACGGACAGACAGACGGACAGGTCCAAATCGACTCAGCTTGTCGCCCTGATCAAGATTATATATACTTTATGGGGTCTGTCACGCCCCCTTCTGCCTGTTACATACTTTTTGCAAAACCATTAAATAATCTGTATTTTCATCACATGATCATAGTGTGTCGAGCTTCTTGGTGTGTCTCGGCTCTATGGTTTTTAAGTGATGGCTCGATTGTTAACGATATATATATATATACATATATGTATTTGAAATTTCAAATCTATAGCTTTTGTAATTTGCGAGAACATTGTGTATCGTCCTAATCAAAAATATACATATATACTTTATGGTGTCTACCACGCCTCCTTCTGGCTGTTATACACATTGTCATAAAACCATTAAACTGTGAAATCCCATTTTCAATGGAGTTAGCGCATGAAAATTAGCAAATACGTCAATCTTGACAGTTATTTATTTATTTATTTTATTTATTTAATTATTTAATCATTATAATTATGTATATTATATTTCTACATTCCATAATTTATTTAATTAATATTATTAAATAATATTAATTTCTAATGACTTTCAAGTAATTACTAAGTTTTAAAAAAAAATTCAAAATATTAAAAAAAAAATTTATTTTTGTCTTTAAAATATACTCATTATCAAGCTAATATTATAAGAAGGCTTTAAACGATATAAGTGTTCGATGGGTTCAAATGAAATTACTTTTCTTGACTATAATATAGCTTAAACTCATACAAATTCATAGGGGCTAAGGATTACAGTGAAGGCCAAAATAAACGGAAAGGCTAATAAAAACATGTTCCCTTAGACTGTCATTTAGCCTAAGTGTATCCTAGCAACAATATTTTAGCTTTTTTAACTAACAAAAAAGCTCTTAAGTAAGTTTACCAATTACGAAAAGGCTTTAAGCTCTATATACCTAATTGGGAACACAATGTTGGGTTGTTAACAACAGTTTGGAGAGCTTTTAAAGCTCCCAACAATGTTTACATAATACATTTTGTTGCAAACAAACGCAAATCATCTCAACGATAATGAAACTTTCTGTGGGCTCTGGCAAAAAGTCAAATGCATACCAATAATTTATATACAATATTTACTGCGCTATCAATGCCATTATCAACAAGCAAAACTTAAGATACACACACACACACACACACCGCTACAGACACAACAAAAAGTTATTAACATAAATTCTTAGACCAACATCGCGCATCGAGTTAAGAAGTTGCCCCAGCAGGAGGGAGGCCAAAAAGTTCGCCACCACAAAAGTCAAAAGTGTTGCCACCCCGCACTAAAGCCTCATCTCATTTCCACCTCTCAAAGTTGAGCATTTTCCTTCATTTTCCTTCTTTTTTGCAGTCCTTTAAACTTTGGCTCGTTTACCTGCGATCGTCTGAGTGCGCGCGCCTCGAGTCGAGTATTTAGAAATTTATTTAAAAGTTGCACCAGCATGGCTATCCTTTTTTATACCCTTTTTGCAGGGTTTAATGAAAACGTGAAGTTACCGGATCGAACCGGTATATCTTTTAGAAATTTTAGGTTAAAATTTAAGTTATTGTATACACAAAGTTTTTGTATTATTTCCTTACTTCAGGTAATGTTTCATACATATTTGCAAAGTTATATGAACATCGGAGTACTATTATATAATATAAAGATCTATTGTAAACATTGACCAGACAAAATTTTTTTTCTAAATCATTATATAATCATTTTGAAAGTATTCAGTCTATTATGTTGTATTGAATATATTTATAGGAGGAATCAATCATTAACTGTGTCTTATAACCATGATTTTTTCAGCTTCGCCTAACAAAACTCAGTAGTCAGCTGATATAGGTAGAATCGGTGAGTTCTTATATTAAAATTTCTTCTGTATCTTTCTCATATCCTGACTATTAATTTTTTACATTTATATCATATAAAATTCTCATGCTCTAAGAATGATCTGTCAAAATATAAAACCTAACTATTAAGATAATGTTGATAGATCGATGGTTAGAACTGAGTTTTTGTAGAACTTTTTTTTGTTTTACAAGAAACGCTGTTAAAGATCTATTGGAAGAATGAGATTCTTAAGGAGAGTGCTTTTTATGTTGATTTTTTAATATTTTCTGACCAAAGCCAACCAAACCCAATATTATGTAGATCTACATGAATCGGTTATAGAATAAGTTTTTATGACAGTTTTTTTGATTTTCTAGATATAATGCTCGGAACCAGTCAATATGAGCTTAACTGTATTATATCTAGCATCCAGGTATACAGACATACAGAATAATATCTAAAATAATTGAATACTATAATATAACTCCCATATGTGTCAAAATTTAAAAGCTCTTATAAGCTAAGCTGTATTTATCAAGAAGCGTATTAAAGCTTCGACTTGTCATCAAAAGCCTGTATTTCTTGTTGTTTTTATTGTTACCAATGTTATTGTTGTTGTAGCTTGTTGCGGCTGTTGTTGTCGTTTGTTGCGGCTGCTGGCTCTGTTGTTGTTGCTGTTGCCAGCATTCTCGTACGCCCAGTTACACGCATAAATTTTGTTATGGAACTTTTTGCAAGGTTGTACGTTGTTGTATGCACAAGGACTATATACGAGTACGTATACTGTTAGCAGTGAAAGTTTTGACGCCATTTTTGTTGCTGCTGCTACTGCTGGTGTTGTTGTTGTTGTTGCTGATGTTGTTGCCGTTGGTTTTCTTTAGTTACTTGCGGTGTTACAATGAAGGCATGCAAAACTTCAGTTAGATTATGTTACCTGCGACCCGGTATAAAGTCATTGATTGTGTGCCAAGAGGCAGTATGAACGATGTCTACCTACATCCTATTTAAGTTTGCTTATGATGATAGAATCAACGATTAAATAATTTAAGTTTTTGTATGTCTAAGGACAATATCATATGGAGAGCTTATATGAGAATAGTTTCTGGTCTTAATGAATTTATATAACAGAGGTTAAGATATTTGTAAGAGTAATATAATTATAGTGTGAAAAGATAGAAAGGTTATCAAATAATGTAAGAGATAAAAAATGTCGATAATAAATATAATACAAAGATGTTGTATCAGAAAAGCATATGATCACAACGATTATATTGTATAATGAAAGTTAAGACACATCTAAGGGTAATGAAATACAAAGATTTCAAATGGTTATGATGTCCTCTTTACTTATATAAATAATCATTGTAATTAATGTTTTCTTTATACAATATATTAAAAATTTTATATATATGAATTTGTGTGTTCATAATTATATAATATAATTCAAATAAATGCCCTTTTCTATTTTCTCACAAAAGAGTTTCTGAGCTTCCATCCAATCCTCCTAGTTCCTTTCTTCAATTGTTATCATGCTCTTTATCATGAATGTATAGCCCCAAACTGAGCTAGCATAATGCAAGCGGGCTCTTAACTCTTCATAAGCTCGCTTATACATACAATATACTTAAAGATGTAGAAATTTCCCAGGACATGTTGTACTCAAGTGTTTTGGCCATATTAGAATGTCAGGCTTTAATGCAAATGAAATGCAGGGAAATGCAACGCAATGGTTAGATGGTAAGCCATGGTTAAAACTAACGTGCACTTTCCTTTTTCGTATTATCTCCATGACATTATTTTCACTTAAGCCCCTTCAGCCATAAGTTGGGACAAACGCAGAATTGTGCACGCAAAAACCTTGTAAACAAATACAATAAATTCCGGGGCTTGGAAATTTAACGTACAAAATGCTCAGCAGCCAGCACAAACAGGTGTTAATCCTGCCTGGCCAAAAATGCGGCGAAGGGAAGCAGATGAAAGGCAACGCCGCAAACTATGCAACAGCAAAAGCAAAAGTTTAAGCTGCTTGCGGTGAATGAGAATGAGTGAGAGCTTCAGAGAGAGAGAGAGAGAGAGCAAAAAGTGAGAGCCAAGGAGATAATCATAAAAAATTTGTTGTACACGAAAACAATTGCGCTCATTTGTAGCGTGAACGAGAGAGTCAAATAACGAAACATAGCGCGTGCGAGAGAGAGAGCAAAGAACACAAGAGAGAGCGCGTTTGCAATTTGCATTAGTTTTGGTTACAAGTTGTCGTCGTTTGTCAGTTGTCCAGGCAACCACTTGCTACTCGCAGCTAGAGCGAGACAACAGCTATTGTTGTTGTCATTACAGTTATTGTTGTTGTTGTTGTCTAAGCAACTTGAATTGTCATGCATGCAGCTGCAGCAGTTCCGTCTTTAGCTCGTTCTGCTTGTCATTATTTAGTTTTAGCATACGAGCAGCTTTTAAAGGTTATCGCACATTGGCCATTTTTCGCCTCAAAGAAAAAAGAACCAGAAAAGGAAGGAAAAAATTCGACGCAAATGGAGCAACGCATAAAGTGAACCGAAAGCTTTAAATGCAAAGCCAAAGTGAACGCAACAAAAATAAACGAGAATCGCCCAAACCGAAAAGTAAAGTGTTAGTGTTACTGCTTGTGTTCTTGTTATTTTTGCTGAAGTTGTTGTTGTTATAGTTGCTGTTCTTGTTCCGGCTATTCGTGCAAAGGTTAAACGCATCCATTTTTTGCATGCATCTGCTGACGCCGGCATTTCTCTAAGTGCTCGAGTGCAAATATGCGTGTGTGTGTGCTTGTTTGTTTATCAGCCAGTGTGTTGGTGGCACATGCTGCAGCCGGTAAAATTTCGCGTTGCTATTAGCATTAACAGCGCTGTTAACAGTATTGCCAGCTTTGTCAAAAAAAACACTGTTAACATCGTGTTTCTGTGTGATGACTGTCGATGATAATCGCTGCTACGCCATTTCAGTAGAGAAAAGTTGAAAGTATTTTTGAATAACGATTGCCTTATAACACATGGCACATTCATCTATTGAAGTATAGTTTATTTTAACATTAACTTATACAATTTTTAACAAATTTGACATAAGACTTAAGATTGTATTTATATAGAACTTTAGATTAACTGTTTCAATATATACCAATTAAAATGCAAATTTTGCTGAATCGAGTAGAACGCTTTTGTGCAAAGTCCGTTTTGCTGTCCGTCTGTATGGCCTTCTGAATCAAGCTAAAGACTTGTAATTTGGAATATATACTCGTGTGAATACTCTTAAAAAATATTGAATGTTTTTGAATACAAATTCTAGGATAGCTCTATTTTTAAATGAAGCTTGAGACCTGAAATTTGAGAGAGGTTTACTGTTGCAAACGATTACAAATATAACTTTAATTATATATCTACCCCAGCTTCAAAGCTAAGATCATTAAGCTTTGCAAAATGAGTACGGTTTATTTCCTCTACAGATATAACTAAAAACTTTATGGTACACCCATTGGGGAGTAGCAATAAAGAGAATATCACTTTTCAATACATTCAGCCAATTAAGGACCCTGAGCGGGTATTGTGCAGCCAGTTGCCAGACTGCAACATTTAACTTGCTCTATTTAAGTCTGTTCCACACTTGCTCACGTTTAATATTTATTTAATCGATCTGTTTGCCAGTAACTATTTGTTGTAAGAATGAGCTTTACATTCAGGATAATTGATTTGACCTTGTATTTAAATGTGCATTCGCTTGACCTTGCTGATTTGATCTGTCAGCTGTAACAACTGTTGTGAATAATGGTTATTATTATAAAACCTACCATAGCTATACTTTATATATATATATATTATGAAAAAAGGACAAGCAGATTGTCATCAAATTATGTCAGTCGAACAAATGTTTCTATATTAACAAGATAATCGTAGTAGCCCATTTAAAGCGCATTAAAACTCTATCTGTGCCCATTTCTATGGCAATACGCAGTCGCTCATAAAATTATTATGAATATTCCAAAAAAAAATGTAATTTGCTGGGCAACGCCAAATCAAAGCATATACTAGAAACTTTTCTGTGCACATGTTCACAGAACTTTGCTTTTTTTGTTTTTGTTTGTTTTTAATGACAATGGATTGACAACGCAAAACACAAACACGAGCTACAGCTATAACAACACTATTAATAACTTAAATACAGGTAAAGCAACAGCTCCAACAACAACAACACCTGCTGAGGAAACCCTGCCCAAAAGCGGAGCCGTTGCCCTTGTCAACCGTCGCTGACACCCCAACAAACCTCCGCCCCCCCTTTTCCACGTTTGTCGGCGTTTTCAATGCCGCCGCACAGAAAATTCCGGTTGCGACTCTGGCGTACTATAAACAAACTTTGTTAACATTTCGCAGTCGACCGAGAAAGCGATTTGCCGCGTCATTTTCGAGTCACGCGTGTGAAAGCTAATCAAAAACATTAAAATGAATTAAAAAAATGTTTAAAATGTGGCAAAACTAGTCAACAATTATAATTAACAGTTAAAAACAATAGAAAAAAAAGAAACTATTTAAAAGACAATTTAAAGCTGTTTCCACTGAAGGGTCTATGGACAAATGGTTTGGAGAGAAACGTTTATGGCTGTTTGGTAATCATCTTCCACTTCTGCCCAGAAGGTGAGTAGTTAAATTAATAAAGCAGCTGTCATTACAAATTTTATAGTGAAAAGTAATTCTTATGTATACTGGATATCCTCGAATTTGTTGCCAAGTTTAAGATTGGCGCATTGATAATTGCCATTGCGGCTAAATTGCCCCTGACTTTGTTTGGCTTTAACCTTAGAGTGTTGCCTTGTCTCACAAGTAGTTAGACACTAAAGGTTGAATTTGATAATAGATAACAGAGTGAATAAATTCTTGGAATATTGAAATTGAGTACCGAATTAAGAGATATCATAAACCAAATTATATGGCGGGAATTTTCTAGAGTATCAACTACAATAAATGAGATACTTGATGTACATAATGATGGATGCCAAAAGATCTTTATTCCAAAACTAATTAAAATCTGTTTAAAATAGCAGCGTAGCGTGGGGGTGGCAACAGGCATGGTCGCCACGGCGTCACATTTTTTTTTTTTGGCTTTTGCTTTGTTTTCTTACTTTAGTATCGAATAAGTAATTCAGTCGATCTACACACTTTCAACAAAGCCAATTACAACAAACTGAAACCTTGATATTTGATAAATATATATTTCGCATAGTTTACGACAGTTATGTATTCTCTAATTCATTAGCTTTCGTTTTAAAATGATTTTAATTATGAATCTGCTTAATTAACCAATACTTACGTAATGAGCAATAGATAATAACTACAGTACGTAGACCCATGTATAATAAGCAAATATTTCACTTTCTGAATATCATAGTACATTTTTATAGAAAATTCAGGCACATAACCTTATTATATGCAGTTTCTACTATGAAACAATCAGTCATCAAATCGGATTTAAGCCTTGATTTCACTTGACTTTACTTCAACTCAAAGATCACAGTAGCTAAAGACATTCAAATTTGGTAAGTAGTCAATGAATTGTATCCATAGAACCGATATTAAAGTTCAAATTCAACTATTCAAATTCGTACAAAACTGAAACCTATCGATCGTACTAAAGTTATATGATATAGTCCTCCGATCCAAAAAAAAATGCCATATAGATATAAATATTTTAAATTCATATAGTCTGAAATCCTAATTCATGTCATGGTCATATGAATGGTGTGTACCAATCTTGTCAGACACTCCGGGCTATAGCACTTCTCATTTCTCTATTAAATAAATATAGATTCATGATTATATAATTATATCTGAATATATATCAAAAAGTAAGATTTTTTTGGCGTAAAGTCCAGTTTTAAAGCTAGAGTTATAAAATTTTGAACTCTGTCAATTTTTTTTTTCAATTGGATCACGCCTTCACCTGCTTCCCCCATTATCCAATTTAAAAAACATTACAGTTTTAAATATTGTAAATTTCATATTTATTATTCCTCGTTGGCTAAAACAATATCAAATTGCTCGTCATAATCAGACTAGCCAGAATCTGAATCTCCGTTTTCCGACTCTGATACGATAAGTTAGAAGGCTTATCACTTCTTGCGGAAGGCTGGATAATCACATACTGCATCGTCGTTAGTCCATTTTCCAAGAAAAATGCCAAAGAGCGTGCGCAGAACAAGTAATACTCCACGAATCACAATAGTATTTCTTAAATTTATTTTGCAAATAGACACAATCAACAGTATACAACTAAACATCATAATCATTAGAAATTTAAACTGAACATTTATTTTAAATTTCTGAGCGAATATTTCCCATGTTTACAGTTTTATTGTTTATTATTTATTATTTGTTATTTTTATTATTTTATTATTAATTGTTAAGATTTTATTTAAAATTAACATTATTACCAACAGGAAAAGTACATTAAAAATGGAAATCAGGGTATAGTGTTTTTTTTCAAAAATAAATGTAACAAGCAGAAAGACGCGTGGCAGACCCCATAAAGCATATATATTCTTGATCAGGACGACGAGCTGAGTCGATTTAGCCCTGTCCGTCTGTCTGTCTATCCGTATGTATGAAAGCGTCATCTCAGAACCTATCAGAGCTAAAGACTTCAAATTTTGCACGAAGGTCCATGTATACTGCGCGCATATCAAGTTTGCATTAGATGTTCTATAACTTTTTCTGTTTCACTGATATAGACTTATAACGTTACCGAGATTCAGTTTTTTTAGGATATCTTCTACATCTTTTAAGCTTTAGCTTTTAGTAAATAAAATACATTTTGGGTTTTTTATATTTTGGATACTGGCTCCGTATTTTACATAATCAATTTAATTCAACTTCAATTGCAAATAAAAAAAAACAATTAGTTTCTTTTTTTTTTAATTTCCTCTTAGTAAAACCGTATTTTAAAAAAATAGAGGATTCAATTCTGAAAGTTTTATTAATAGTCGTCTAAAATCAGTCTACGGACATAACATTTTTTAAATTAAATTTTAGTTTTTTGTCGCATTTATATCATTATCTGTCTGTACACATGTAAAAACGCAAACTCAAACAGAGGTTCAGTGTATCTCGTAGTCGGGCAGTCCCGACTAGAGCGTTTTTACCTGTTTTTATACCCTGAAGCCATTGAAAATGGGAAATCAGGATATAATGGTTTTGCAAAAAGTATGTAACAGGCAGAAGGAGGTGTGGCAGACCCCACAGAGTATATATCAGGGCGACGAGCTGAGTCGATTTGGCCATGTCCGTCTGTGTATCCGTCCGTCTGTCCGTATGTATGAACGCGTCGATCTCAGAACCTATAAGAGCTATATTCAAATTTTGCACGAAGGTCCATGTACAGCGCGCATATCGACTTTGTTTTAGATATTCGGTAACTTTTCTTGTTTCACTGATATCGATTAAAAACGTTATCAAGATTCAGTTTTCGGACCATGTCTTTTACATCTTTTTAGCTACAGTCACCAAACTTTTTATTTAAATTTTTTATATAAAATACACTTTCTTTTTTTCTATTTTGGATACCAGCTCCACATTTTACAAAATAAATTAAAAAAAAAAATTATTAAAGCCATAATTTTTTTTTTTAATTAAAACCGTATTTTTAGTAAAATCAAAGCATTCAATACTGAAAATAATTGAAATAAATCCGTTTAGTGACACAGAAGTTATTTAACAAAATATTTTGTCAATTGGCAAAAAACACGCGGCAGCGAGCGCCAATACGTGTGCAGTGCACACATACATTCAAATGTGTGCATTATGCTTTGAATTTTATTTGTTTAATCGCAATTTCAGTTGCATTGTAATTCTCGCCGCTGCTACTTAAGTGGCGTGTTTGTCACTATGAAATATATGAAGAGTGTGGTGTAATGGTTAGAGATGGTGGCTTGCAAGCGAGGAGTCTCGGGTTCAATTCCCGCTGCTGCCAACATTTTTTGTTCAAAAGCAAATTTTTAGACTCTGTTCCCAAAGGGAAAAAGAGTCTATTGGATTTGTGCAATGTCCGTCTTGATGTCTGTCCGTCTGTCCGTCTGTCCGACTGTCCGTCTGTCCGTCTGTCTGTATGAACGCGCAGCATTTGGACACTATAGAAGCTAGAGACTTGTAATTTGGAATATATACTCGTGTGTATCCGCGTCAGATCAAGTTTGAGTATTTTTCCGATACGCAAACAGGGGGCGTGGCGAATCGGGAAATGCTATATCTATTAAGACTAAAACGCTGTTATTTTAGTCAATATTGCAGTCTAAGAAATGGGATTTAGAATATATATTTAAGTACACCACGCGGACGTTTTAAGATATAGATTATATATCTACGCCCATTGTGGGCGTGGCAAATCGGATAAAACTATATCTTCTACAGTTTTGAAGCTAGAGCATCCAAATTTGGCATGTGGGTTACTGTTGACCTTCCCTTAAGTTAGATCAAAAAGTTATATACCCACGCCCCCTGGGGGCGTACCAAATCGGGAATATATATAGCGATTTGTATAAATCTTATAATTTTTTGAGCGTATTAAGAGCTAGAGACTTGAAATTTGGAATACATGTGCAAGTAGATCACTCGGAATCAAAAATATATATTATAGATATTTACGCCCATTGAGGGCGTGGCAAATCGGATAAAACTGTATCTCCTACAGTTTTGGAGCTAGAAGCGTCCAAATTTTGCATGTGGGATACTGTTGACCTCCTCTTAATATAAGTCAAAAGTTATGTATCCATGTCTTCTGGGGGCGTGGCAAATCGGGAATTACTATATCTTTTACTAAAACTGTGATAATTTCGGCAATATTGCCGTCAAAGAGTTGGGACTTGGAATATATATACTAGTATCCTACCTCTACCCAAAAATATATGTTATATATAGCTACGCCCATTTGGGGCGTGGCAAATAGGGTAAAACTGTATCTCCTACAGTCTTAGACGTAGAGCATCCAAATTTGACATGTGGGTTACTGTTCATGAAATTTAAATTTACGAAAAAAAAAATAATAATAATCATAATGTAAGCCTCCGTAAAACAAATTCTAGTTGACCTAACTGGGGATTAAAGCAGGGTCTTCGCTACCACAACGCAAGTCTGTTTAACCAAATCAAAACACTTCCAAACTCAGTTTGGCACTTAGTCGCTCAAGAGACGCCGTGGTGTTGTGGGTAGAGTCGGTGACATGCGAAGCGCGTGACCCAGGTTCGATTCCCAGCGCTGACGCGTGATATTATCATTTAATAAAATGTTTTTTTTTTATTTTATTTATAACTTCTATGTTATTTAATGGATTTGATAAAATTTTCAGCATAAATCCTTATATTTATTAAAACAAATTCTAGTTGACCTAACTGGGGGAAGTCTGTTTAACCAAATCAACACACCAAACTCAATTTGGCGCAAGAGACGCCGTGGTGTTGTGGGTAGAGTCGGTGGCATGCGAAGCGCGTGACCCAGGTTCTATTCCCATCGCTGCCGCGTGATATTATCATTTATTAAAATGTTTTTTTTTTTTATTTTTTTATAACTTCTATGTTACTTAATGGATTTTGATAAAACTTTCTGCATAAATCCTTATATTTTATTAAAAATACGGTTTTACCTAAAAAATTAAAAAAAAATGTAAATGTGGCTTTATTTGCAACTGAACTTATATTAAATTGATTTTGTGAAATGTGGAGCCAGTATCCAAAATATATAAAAACCAAAATAGTATTTTATTTTAAAAAAGCTATATGTAAAATTTTATGACTGTAGCTAAATTGATGTAAAAGACATGCTCAAAAAAGGAATCTCGATAATCTCGCGTTTAAACATACGGACAGACGGACGGACAGTCTACATATTTATTGAGCCTACACACCTTTAACAGGAACAGAGTCTGACGCAGTCGGTGGCGCCCGACTGCAACGTTCTTACTTGTTTTTACTGTTGCATTGAGATCTTTCTGTATGTATGTGAGCATGCAAACTCGAACAAAGGTTCAGGGGATCTCGTAGTCGGGTAGTCCCGACTGGAGCGTTTTAACTTGTTTATTATTATTTTTAAATATTTTTTAATTCTTAATCTAAGTTGAATAGCTTATTCGAATACTTTATATTATCTTAGTTTTTAATCCATAAATAACAAGTACCACTTAATAAAAGAAATAAGTAACGAACCTTCAATTGATCAGACTTAAAAATATATTTTTAAGTACTATCCTTAAGACTTTTTCAAACAATTTATATCAGGCCAAAGTCAAAAATTACATTTATTAGTTATTTAATACAATTGATGTAAAACTTTTTGATGAGACACATTAAAGTGGACTAAAAGGAATACATATATTCAAAATATTTACAAAATATTTAATCCTTCAATTTACAGTTTATTGCAGAAATCTCGAGATTATCCACAAATATTTTATAAATATTTCGTAGATAGCCAAAAATTACAGCAAATATTTGCAGCTCAACATGCAGCAAACTCGTTAAGTAGAATGCTTAAAATGATTTCAATCAATGTGACTACAGAAAAAACTATCTGAGCGAACCGCATGGAAAATATTTTCCATATTTTTTTCCCACATTTTTTTTGTCCCGCCCGTAGTTTCCATGCAGACGCGCGCGCTCGCAAATGGCGTTGACATGTGCGCGGCAAAAGGTTTCAACCGGATAGTTGGCCGGATCGACGGGCAGCAAGAAGAAGAAGCATTAAAAACCGCTAAATCATCCGCTGCCGCTGCCAATAAGTATGCAATATTCCTTTTGAGCTGTTTGTCTGGCTGTCAGTCGACTCCCAGATAGGAACTCTCTCTCTCCCACTCTGTCTCGCTCTACTCCCACATCGGGAAACCAAACAAAAAAGTCAAACAAAGCGATGGACGCATATCAATGCAATTTGATGTCTGTGTACTTTTTTTATACATATATATTTTTCTGACATTTTTTTTATTATTTATTTTTTGCGCATATTCCTTTTGATTGAATTTCAATTTGATTGCAGTTTTTTGCGGGCTCTGAGGTTCGTTTTTCGTTTGGGGTTTTGCAATAGTTGGTTGAATAGTTGGTAGCTTGCTTGGTTGGGTTTTTGTTGGTTAATATTTGGATTTGTTGCGATTGATGTGGCTCATTTTGTTGTCAGCACTGGCAGCTAATTGAAGAGTTTAGGCAAGAGTTTTGTCATGGCTCTACTTATTTTTATATAAACTGAATTTGTTGAGCTGGCAAATTGAATGAATTAGTTTAATGGGAAATTGATTACAGCTCTAATTGTACTTAATTTCTGTAAATAAAACTGATAACTAATTAATAAAACTATTTAATCCATTTTTTGATAACTTACAGTAGTTCGAGCTTTAAAAATCTATTGTGAACATTTAAAATGATTAATAATAATTATTTTTAGCTCAACAACAATATGCTTCAAAAAAATCTGAATTGAAGTTTCCAATAACTTTAAATATTTAATTAAAAAATTTCACAAATTTAAAACGAAAATAAAAATTGATATTTTTTCACTTGAATTTGAATTTGTTAAGCATTTATTAAATAAATCTCTGTGAAACTAATACTTTTCAACTTAAGTTATGGTTTTCAAATCTTTAATTCTTGATATGTGAACATAAAATTAATTACAATTTATTATTATTTGAATTAAATTTAAAAAAAAATTGATACCTACTGTTTATACTTTATGTAATTTAGACTTAATATAAATGCTTTGTGCAAAAAATAGTCAGAAATAAGCTCAATCCGAGCAATATTTTATTATTTTTTTATTTGAAAATTCACTTCATTCAATTCATATCATGCACACTTTATAAAACAAAATTTAATGAAAATTCTTGTTGCCAGTAAAAACATTTTTCATTATAAATAGATATTTCTGAAATATATACAATATAAAAAATAAAAAAGCTGTTCTTTATAGAGAAGTTCGAGTGTGTAAATGTGCTAGATATTAATTTTTATTCCAGCTCAGCATATAAGCAGCTGCATTCTCAACCCATTCACACCATGATTTTCATATTCAGAGTCGCAAAGCAATTCCATTTCACTTCACACTCAGCACATCCCTTCAATATTGGCTCCTCTTGCGCCTTCTCCTCTGACCCAGCTGCCTTTTGCTTTGGACTTTCATGAGCTGCATTTTGCATGCGCTGTTTTTCCCTTGAATCTTTTTTTTCGTTTTTTTGACTACTTTACTCACAACTCTCGCTCTCTGCCTGGTCGACAGGTGGAGCTAGTTTTGCTGCCTGATTCATTTGCATGCCGGCTACTCCTGTGTAGCAGCTGTTTACTGACCCCAAAAAGAAGGAAAATAGAGAAATGGCGACGCTGCCAGCACGAAACACGTCATAGTCAAAGCATCAAACACCTTTGCCGTTGTCAGCAGTTGGCAGTGGGAAGGGAGGGCAAATGAAAGGCTGCAACGAAAATGGCAAGTCGTGCATTAAATATGCAACATGTCCAATGCATTTTAAAGTAGACACACATATATATATATATATATATATATATCCCTATATCGATAAAATAGATAGAGCAATGGCGTAGTCTACATTTTGCGCTGCTGCGAAGCGAACGTGTCTCTGTCTCTGTTCGCGTTGAAATAATAATGTTTCACAATTATTATATACCGCAAGCGTTTCAAGACTCATTTCTCTATCGACTCATACAAAAGATACAGGTGTGCCAGGAGCCAACTCTAAATGCCAGACGGCAACAACAACAGCAACAGCAGCAGAGGCAGTACAGGTAGGTCGAAGTTCGAAGCGAGCAAAACTTTTGCCATTGGCTTACTCGTAATTAGCTTCGTTAACTTTTGTGCCGTTTGTTATTCCCCTAAACGGAAAGTGAAAAATTTGTATGCAGAAAACTTTACGCCCAATGACATTTAATCCGGCATACACGCCCATTTAGTCACGCTGTCCTTGGCCTTTTAGCCTACGCATGCCGTGTTGTCTGCCCGCAAGTATGCAATACTTTTTTTCTTTCCTCGATTTTGCCACCGTGCGTGTATGCGCTGCACATTTGGCATTAATAGCTTGTTATTTATTGCACTTTTGCCCACGTCAAGGCCACGTCATCCCCCTTTCACCTAACCAAATACCCTTTCCATATCCATAAGTTGGCATATTCGCAACGTTGCCAATTTTCATAGCTGTCTTCCGTATAGAGAAAAAATTACAAAAATAATGTTGCAATTGAACGCATTCAACTGCTCAATACTCGTTCACGACTTTAAAACGGTTTCATTTATAACAAAATTAATTTTGTCCCAATTTGCTGCGGGAAAAAACTTAAAAGTGCATACATAGAGGAGTCCTACAAAGGTCTATTTTTCAGATTTTGTGTTTCCAGTTTGAAAGTTTGTAAAAAACACTTTTTCTTAATTTGCTAATTTGCTACGCCTTTAAGATATCATCGAAACTGTAGTAGTTCTGTCAAGCTTTAACACAAACCGATTATACGCCATATACCCGCCAACATAGAGTGATCCATATAATATAATATATCCATATAATATAATATAATATAATATAACAGGTATGTTTATATATATACTATATATAAATGTCTGGCAGATGAACAGACATATGTATAGCAAACGAACTTTCCGCAAAACCAATATACTCTTTACCCTCTTATTAACGAGTTTGCAAATAAACTTTGGCCAAGCATATTTATTTCTATTTTTGCGCAACTTACCTTTTTGAGCAAAAGTTTGCTGTTTTGCAGATTATTTTTAAGCCAACTGCGTTCTTTATTTAGCTTTAACAAAAATAAGACTGTTTGCCCGAAAGGTCAGTTTGATAAAGCATTCTTTAAACTTACAAGATGCACAAATTGGGTATTAGCATTTCAAACATATTTTCCCGAGAGGAAAGTTTTGCAAATACATTAATTATATTTAAATTAGTGTTAATATGTTATATTTTCGATTTGTATTTTTAAAATATGCTTTTCTTTTGGAAAATTATGCAATTCAATTATTAAAAATAATTTAAGATAATAATATAATAGAAATAATAATAGATAAAGCCATATAGGCATTACACCTCAGCGGCATGGTGATCTTTTTGTTGTTGAGCCATCGCAGTTCTAGCAGTCTTTGACGACATTTCTTGGCTGTTGCCTTGAGGTGTAGTCCAAAGGTGAGGCGCTTGTCCAATGTGATTCTTGAGATGGCTGCTCCAGGGTAATTACGTCTAGCTGTAGTGGGGGGTTGTGTCAGCCTTTTGAGATTGAAGTGTGGGTTAACTGTTTTTAGCGGATTGATCTTCTTCTTGATCAAATTTCACTGCATGCGCCAAGCTACGAGAGTATCCAGATACCTCTGTAGTCCATTACTTGCTTCTACGCGATTTTTGGAGTTATAAATTACTGCGATGTCATCTGCGTAGGTCGCAATAATTGCCTTTGACGGAGCTTCCATATGTTGACAGGTAGGGTATATCGTAAAAGAGAAGCGGACCAGATACAAACAAAATAATATAAATAATAATAAAAGGACTTAAGCCCTAGACTGCTTATGTGGTGACATAAAAACTTTTAAAACTAACTTAAAACAAGTAAGAAAGCTCTAGTCGGGTCTGCCCGACTACGAGATCCCCTGAACCAAGTCCGAGCTGATGTTTTAAACAACCTAGCTTACATCTTTTATATATACATATTACCTCTGCGCGCATATACACATGCGCACATACACACAAGCACACAGACACGTGCACACATATACACATGCACACAGAAGCACGCTCGCCGATTACTGCGTAGTTGATTTGAATGTATGTGTGCACACGTACAGGCTGCTGCCGCGTGCTTTTACAATGTTTCCTTTAATAACTTCTGTATTACTTAACGGATTTGAATGCAATTCTGCATTGAATGCTATTAATTTATTGAAAATACGGTTTTCACTAAAAAATTTGAAAAAAATTAAATTGTGGCTTTGATAATTTTTTTTTTTATAAATTTTTTTTGTGAAATGTGGAGCCGGTATCCAAAATATGAAAAAATAGAAAATGTATTTTATTTATAAAAAGCTAAAAACAAAATTTGGTAGCTGTAGCTAAAAATATGTAAAAGATATGGTCAAAAAACTGAATCTTGATAACGTTTTAAATCGATAACATTGAAACGGAAAAATTTATCGAATATCTAAAACAAACTCGATATTTTCGCTGTATACACAGACCATCATGCAAAATTTTAAGTCTCTAGCTCTTATAGGTTCTGAGATCGACGCGTTCATACATACGGACAGACGGACAGACGGACAGACGGACAGACGGACGGACGGACGGACAGACAGACGGACAGGGCTAAATCGACTCAGCTCGTCACCCTGATCAAGAATATATATACTTTGTGGGGTCTGCCACGCCTCCTTCTGCCTGTTACATACTTTTTGCAAAACCATTATACCCTGATTTCCCATTTTCAATGGGTTCAGGGTATAAATAGTCTCAAATGATGAATTTTAGAACTAATTGCTATAGTAAATAAATTTGTAATAGATTTTATTTACAAGGGCTTGTTAATAAAAAAAAATATATATCTTGAAAATTGATATACATATATAGGAGGTTTAATAATTTTTATAGCAGCTAAACAATGCATACTATCTTGGAAATATATATATAAAATCTATAGAATCCAGTACATTCCAATATACGAATATAATATAATTATGACTATGACATGTGGATAGAGCCCGAGATATGGACATGGCAGGAACAACTCAGCTGTTCATAAAATTTCTTTGTTATTTATAATGTATATAAATACATACAATGAATATATGTGTATATTTTAAAAACTATTATTAGAGTTATTATTATCATGATAGGTTATCATAGGAGCTAAGTAAAATACAAATTGACGAAATGAACAGGATCGTTCAGTCGAGTTGATAAATTCTTGGCCGCCTTTCCGTTTTCATGAAATCAATTAAAAAGAAAGTTTCAGTTATTTGAGCATAAAATTGGTCCTCAGATTCTATTACAGAATACACAAAATATCGAGTGCTCTAAACTTTTAAATTAGAAAAAAAACTAAAAATTAGAAAAAAAACTAAATGTTTTTAAATTCAGTTAGCTAAAAGACAAATTTAGTTTATATTAATTATAAAAATTTATCAAAATATATCATGTATATAAAATTATACCATTTCACTTAAAGTAAAATAATATCAATTTTTAATACTCTGCCAGTAATAAAAGATTACATATATAAGACCAGCTACCAATTACAGCACTCAATCAAATTACCGAACAAATTCATTGTTTGCTTCACTCAACTATTACCTCAGGCTGCAGACATCGCTTACGCCGACAACCCGCCGATTCTGTAATACACAATCAATATAACAATAGGCTTGGCCCGCCACTTGACCAAAAAGTTGAACAGCCGCTGGCAAGTGTCGAGTATTGAACCCGACTCAAAGGGAACAATGTGGCCAAAGCTGAGGTAGGGATGGTCGATCTAAGAATGTAATTAAGAGGCATGAAAACGGACTACAATTACACGTAAAAAATTGTAGGAAAATCAAAGCAAATGCCGTGCCATATATTCCATAAAAATAGCCGCAGGATTGACAAGTCCCCGCCGTCGACAACGGGTGTCGTATAATTATGCAAATTGAATAGCGCGAATCGCCTGTTCAAACCCCCTGCCGGTCAGCGAGTTGGCCAAAAAAGCAAAAAGGTCAAAAGCCGAAATTAGAGGGCGCTGGCAACTGGAATTAAGAAGACTTTTCATTCCGCCCAAGTATTGTATCTTTCTACTCTTCCCCTCTCTCTCTCTCTTTTGTACCTGTATCGCTGCGTATGCGTGACATTGTTTAGTAATTCATTTCAGTAGGCAGCTGCTTGCTGGGATTTCAATGCATTTTTGAGTATACTTAACGAATATTTAATGAAACACGCAATCGAACAACAAAAGCGGAAGCGCCAATGTCCAACGCGGCGTATGTGCAATGTCCGCGAATGCAATCGAGCTTTTTTCTTTTTGACTTATTCGCGTGCCCGTGCTTGGCGTGTTGTCCATTTCGTTGGCTTGGCGAAATGTTTTGGCCAGAACTTCAACTTCAGTCATTTGCCGGCTCTTGGCCTTTCGACATCGTCTTGTGCTCCCATTTAAGTTGCTATAGTCGACTCGCTCTCGTTGTAGTCTCTATTGTCACTGCTGAAGTTTCAAAGGTGGCAGAGCCATAAAAAATAATATATTACGACATTCACAATGAAAATGTTTGAGATATCCAAGTTGTTTTCGCTGCGAAGGTAAGACTGACTATAAATATACTTTAGAAAAATCTAGAATATTCTACCAGGCAATTTTTGGGGAGTTTAGAAAACGATTGAGACTCTCTAATATATTTTAAGAACAATTAACACCTTTTAGATTATTTTATGGTTATTTTAATTTAATTAATTCTGGACTAGTTCTTAGACATGTTCCTGTGAGTTATTGGCTTAGTAAATTGAAACATTTGCATAAAAAGAACAAAGGAAATTCACGTCAAAATATGTTTTCAACTATACTATATTATAAATACGCTATATGCTTTTAACTATATTCCTCCATCAATAATATAATAAAAAAATTAAAAACTGTAAATAATATACATGTATATATACACATATACTATATACACTTATATGTATCAGCCGAGATCAAATTACTTTTTCTAATAAGTGTAGAACTAGATTAACTTTACGCAAAAGGTAGCAGGTAGCTTGCTTAAATTAAATATTCACGCTTTTGCTAAAAAAAAATTATTTTTAAAATATGAAATATCTTGTATTTCAAAGAAGTTTAGAGTTGATATATATATATATATAGAATATATACATATGTACATATTTTTTGTATGCTATATAAAAGTATTGACAAGGTCTTTTGTCTATTACACTCGCTCAAAAAGGGAATAGAACATATTAGTTCTGTTCATCGACAGTTCGTTCAATATACTATTCGATTCAACTGAAATTGTGAAAACTTTTTACTGTGTGGGAGTTGGAATAGGATAGATTTTATACCCTAAATATATATTATATTGATAAAGATCAACAGTCGATGTACTGCTGTCCATCATAATAAAAGCATAAAATCTTTAATGCCTTTAAGCCTTGTAATTTGATACGTAGATCCTCGTACGCTCAGAGCAACATCGGTAAAAACGTTTTCGTGACTCCAGTTATGTGCACATTTATATTTTAAGAGCTAGAATCATCCAATGCAGATTCTACTGAAGTATGATCAAGTATTGAGAACCCTTCATATCGAATTTTTCCCCACAAAACCCAAACCCGAACTAAGAGAAAATACACAAAGTTCTGTTCATATACACTTAAGACGTACAGATAAAAGCAAAAATGTTCGCAACAGCAGCTTCACATTGGTTTCGGGGTATCTCCACGTTGGGTAGTATAGACTAGAAAATTCTTCCTTGTCATATATTAAAAGACTGTCATTATAAAATAATTATATCTGAGAAAACTTAAAATACACTTTTAGTTCCTTTCATTAACTATTTATTTATCAATTAACTTCCTGCACGGTTAACTTTTGAAGCACATTTCATAAGCTTTAATTCCAATTCGTAGCCGCAATGTCTCAGAGCATTATGCCATAATTGCCCTCTGAAAATGCCAGACATTAATAAATCATAATAGCTTGGATAAGGCAGACCCCAAACAACTCCTCATTCCCCATCTAGACAAGTCGCTTGCACTGCTGCACCAGTTTGACAGTCTTCCCTAGTTCTTTCTACTTTCTGGCTGAGTCAAAAGAATTTCACGTGTAGCACAGTTTAAGGGGCATACGCCCACAGTTCCCGTTTTAGCCAGAAACGACGAGCTAACCTCAAAAGGCAAGGTACGTACGAGGTTCGCCTCAAATACTTTCCGGTAGTAAAACAAACACTCAACCAACAAGATACATAGAGGGGAGCTTGGTTAGAGAGTTGGCTATAATATGAGCACATGAGAAACTTCTTGAACAGAAAATAGAAAAAAGAAACAACTTCGCAGCACTGCGCATGGTTTGCTTTTGTTGTGGTTTTTTGCTTTGTTAACTTTCGGTCGCATTGCTATGACATTGGCGCCCAGTCGAATGACAGGGGGACGTAAAAAAATATATGTATGCAGGGGAGCCCTTCAAGCCGGTCTAAAAGTCCGGGCAATCAGTCGCTGGTTGTCAGTCAAACAAACCGTTCTCTCGCACAGGTCGCACGCCGCTGACGACCTCACAAGTTTTTTTCTTTCAAAAGCCAAACATATTGATCGGTATATCAAGACAAATACCACATCAATTAGCGCATGGTGTGTATACAAGGCTTGCAGCACTTTCTGGTGCCAACTTTGTGCTATCTAATCATTTACAAATCGCATGTGTAAATTCTCATCAACCAAAACATTTTATTCCAACCCATTCACTTCCCCAAATAAAAAACCAAAAATCTAGTGGCAAATACGTCAGATTATAGCCAGATGGATACCCACTAGGTAAGTGATCCGTTAGACAACTCCTAAGCCTTATTTTCTGTCTGTCCTTATGCCACCTCAATTTTATGTTCCACTTCGATTCCATTTGCACTTGGACCTTGTGTTCGCCCACACATGAATATTTAATTTAATTGCATTTTGACTGTTTACGAGCTGCACACATGTTTTAGTGGTTCGAGTTCAGTTACCTCGGCCTGGCATTGAAATGCCAGCTAAATATTAGTTTTTTTTTTTAGCTTATCAAACATAAAACATGAGCTGAGCTTCTCCAGTGTCATGCATAGAACGCCATTCTGATGGAAAAGGACACGCATTGGCATAGCTAGCTAGCAAATCGATTTTAGCTCCCTTCCCTTTCGTGAGCTGAGAGAGATTATTAGTGGGTTGTAGAATAGCTATTACTAAAGTTCATTATAAATATTGATTTCTATCGAAATGATAGCTGCATAAAAGTTTTGGTATTGTAAATAGCTGGTTATAGATATATTAAGCAATTTATAAAGCATTTTTAAGTTATTAGTGTCTGTTTAAGTAGGCAGCTAGAATTCCGAAGTCTCAAAATAAGGTATTTAATATTTAAAAAGAAATTAAAATAATAAATAAATGTGAGAAAAGAGAGAGAGAGAGAGAGAGAACGAAAGATAGAGAAAAAGAGAGTGCGAGAGAGTGCGATATAAAATATAGATACGTTAAAACATAATTTGAAGTCATGAGAATCGCTTAGAGAGGAGATGATACAAAACGACGTAAGCGCTTTAAAATGAAAAAGAACCAACGAAAGGACAACAAAAGAGAGTGAAAGGAGATACAAACAATTAGACTATGTAAAAGATATAAGAAATTAAGATGTTTTACCATAACGCAATAATAAAAAAAAACTTATGAATATAAATGAATTTTTTTAAGCCAGTGATATGTACTTTACTGTATTTTACCCAAATGATGATTTTTATAAAGTCGATATTAATTTGCAATGGAAGCTTTTTAGGGTTGAGAGAGAAGTTATTACTTTAAAAATAGGATCAAAACATTATGCAAATTTTTAAAATTAATAAAAGCGAAAGAGTAAATGAAACAAAATGCTACACGATATAAGCGAAGACAGTTTTAATTACCAAAAGACAACAAGTTATACTGGCTAACAATATACCAAAGATTTTCTATTAAATGCAAAAATATTCAGTTACGTCAAATTGTTTGTTTTAAGAAATTGAAAAAAAAAACCTTTGCACAAATTACTTTTACTTTTTATTTTTGCCTAACAAATCCATTCACTGGCATTCAAATAACTCATGAAAACTTTTTCTAATCTCATTCGTTTTCGTTGCAAAAGAATCCATCAAAAAGAAAAACAAATAACTAACACAACTAATCAGAATCGTATATCAAAACAAAATCTCAACTTTTGGACAATCGAAAATTGAAAAACTGTAACTGTATAGTAAAGAACATCAAATCAATGATCACCGCTCACATATATATGCCATATACATATGTTGTCCCGATACCATATACATATGTGATTGTGACCTCTCATGTGTTCGTGTCAAACAAATAACATCATAAACATTTTATGTGCTCAATGCAAAGCAATGCGTCGTGCAAACATCAAACGTGGTCAATGTTTGAGTCTAAGGTAAAGCCAAAGTATTCAAAACTAAAAGTCTATCAAATGTTAAATATATATTTCTATATACACATACATAATTTATAGAATTTTATTTTAATTCAAGTCATGGAATACTTTCAGACCACAAGGTAGCAGCAAAATGGATCGCTATGAGAAGCTTAGTCGCCTAGGCGAAGGCTCCTACGGTGTTGTCTACAAATGTCGAGATCGAGAAACGGGCGCCCTGGTGGCAGTTAAACGATTTGTCGAGTCCGAGGACGATCCAGCTATACGTAAAATAGCATTGCGAGAGATAAGGCTGCTGAAGGTAGGTTCAAGATAGCAGACAAAAATATCGAATTAAAAGTAAAAATTCAACAAACTAAAGAAAAGGAAATAAAATTATTTTATAATGAGGACAAAAGAGCAGAGAAAATATAGAAATATAGCATTAGCTTTATTAAAATTTGTATTATTTGTCACAATTTATGTAATAATGATACGATGCAATCATTCTCATTTTTTATGATTCAATTTTCAAATATTAATTTTCATGGTCTCAATTTAACTTTTTACTTACATTTCTAGAGAGTATATACTTATATTTTTAATCAGAATTAACAACCGAGCCAATTAAGCCGATTAAAAAGTATATTCAATCTCACAAAGATCTAAAAAAATTCTTTAAGAAATTTTTTTAAGACATTTAGACCGAATCTGCAAATTTTAGATTCTAGTTTCTTTTGGCAATTTTGGATATCTACATTTAAATCTTATTATTAAATCTATATCCCTAAGAATTAAAAATAAAACTCGCCTTCAAAAAAACTTTACTCCTCTAAGAGATATCTTAAAAATATAACTTAATAATATAAATTAATTATAATACTTTGGTTTAGAGTAGTTAAATTTCATCTTCAAAAAAATACAATATAAAACGATATTTCAAAGATAAACCTACACATAAAAATCTACTAAAACTCTCTTCTCTTTAGAATCTGAAGCACCCGAATCTGGTGTCCCTGTTGGAAGTGTTTCGTCGGAAGCGTCGCCTGCATCTGGTCTTTGAGTTCTGTGAGCTAACAGTGCTTCACGAGCTGGAACGCCATCCGCAGGGTTGTCCGGAGCCGCTGACAAAACAGATCTGCTATCAGACGCTGCTGGGCGTGGCCTATTGCCATAAACAGGGCTGTCTGCATCGCGACATCAAGCCAGAGAACATATTGCTCACGGCCCAGGGTCAGGTGAAGCTATGCGACTTTGGCTTCGCCCGCATGCTCAGTCCGGGCGAGAACTACACAGATTATGTGGCCACGCGCTGGTACCGAGCACCCGAGCTGCTCGTAGGAGACACACAATATGGCACCCCGGTGGATGTCTGGGCAATTGGCTGTCTATTTGCGGAGCTAGTGCGCGGCGAGGCGCTGTGGCCGGGACGCAGCGATGTGGATCAGCTGTATCTGATACGCAAGACTCTGGGGGATTTACTGCCCCGGCACATACAAATCTTCGGACAGAACGAGTACTTCAAGGGCATAACGCTGCCGGTGCCGCCAACGCTCGAGCCGCTGGAGGACAAAATGCCAGCGAAGGCGTTGCAGAATCCGCTCACCATCGATGTGCTCAAGAAGTGCCTGGATAAGGATCCAGCTAAGCGCTGGTCCTGCGACAAGCTAATTAAGCACTCCTACTTCGATGATTACATAGCCAAACAGCGCGAGCTGGATCACATCAGCAGCCTGGAGGCGGCTACACTACGACAGCAGCAGCTGGCCTCCCAGCAATTTATGCTGGCCACCGCCGCCCAGCAGCTGCAAACGGGCGCAGCGCAGGCAGCGGCCATCGCAGCGGCACGTGATAAATCAAAGGTGAGCGAACATAGTTGTCAATTAAAAATCTAAATTCCAGCTAATCATTCTTTTCTGCCTGTCAGACTTCAAACACCTCGTTGCCGCTGCTGCCAAGCAACCAGCATCATCATCATCATCCGCATCAGGACTTTGTGAAGCTGCAGCCACTCAACAAGAATGCAGCCATGCTGCATCGCACCGAGCATCATCTGCCCACCATTTGAGATGCACTGAATTCGAATGTTTATCTTTCTCTCTTCGACTTCGTCTCACATACTTTGGTATTTTACTGCATTGTATGAAACAGTTTTAGTTTAAACAGCATTAGTTTCTTTGACTACTTCAATAAATAAATGTAAAGTGTGGAAAAACTAATAAAAATTATTTTTCTTTGTACAGTGAATTTTTTAAATAAAAATCTTTGGAAACTATATAATTTATCAGTTTGATCTGGTCATGCATTTACCACATACATATACCATATATACCACATACATAATATGTACCATAGACCATATATAAGAAATATACCAACTATACCATATATACCATATATACCATATATACCATATATACCATATATACCATATGTACCATATATACTATATATGTATATGTCCCGCCTGAAGTAAGAAGAAGCTAATCAAAGTCTTATGAGTTATGAATCTTGATTAGTTTTCATAGAAAGATAGGAGAGAAAAATATGGCTGTATAGAATTGACTATTAATCCAAACATTATGAACTGATCATGGAAATTAAGGATAACATTAAGATGCACTGTTGGAAATACCTTTAAACCAAAAACCATATTAGCTTTAGGAGCAGTTGGGAAGTATAATTATCGAAATGAATTTGAGCACACACTACATAGTATTATGTATAAATAAATATACTTTGCTTCACATATTTTGTGACAACATCTAATATTCTCTACAAGGAGATTTAAACAAATTTTATACCAATAATATTAGACTTGCTTGTAAAAAACATTTTGTTTTCAAATTATGTAGGCCACTAAGGAACAGTTAGCTCAAAAATATTTATAATAGAGATCAAATTAATTGTAGATGTAGCCAACACAAGCTTTCGTTTACAATAAATTCTACTGAGAGCCAATAAGACATACGTAAATACAAGGATTACCGTTTGTTTCTTACTCTTTTGCGGCAAGTCTCACTGTTGCGGGGATTGTGAATGTCACCACCAAATGTTAGGAACAATTTAAACACTTTTTTACAGCCTGTCGGCTTGCAAATTAAATAATATAGATAAGTGTAATTAGAATATATGAAAGAAACACATACGCGAAATAAAGTAAACAGAGCTATCTTTATATTTTAATAAAAAAACAACGAACTTACTCATGCACACAAAAAGATGACACGATCTGCAAGGCAGACGAGCACATACTGAATTGTCCTGCAAGCATTAAGCGCCTGCCTACTCTTAGATGATATTCACTACAAAGACAAATTAGAGCTGGCAAAATGCAACAATATCCACAATATTACCACTCTTATATCCAGAGATCAACGAGATCTACCAGCATTCTACCACCATTTCCTGTCCACAAGCTGCTACAATCCACACACATAACGGGATCAAAAGCAGTAAAAGTAAATTATCTTCCACGCTCGCTCTATACACAATGTCCACTCTCTGCTTGGTTGCTCTTTGCAAGCGCTTCGATTAATGTAGTTTACTGATGAACTGCTTATGTATGTATGTAAATACATATATTTACACGTCGACATTTACATATATGTACATTTTTCTCTGCACTACCTACTATAGAGATAAATAACAAGTTCTTCGTTTCCTTTTTTCAAAGAAGTTGATTTTTGTTGTTTACTTATTGGTAAGTTTAAATGCGAACCGCAATAAGAACCTTATAAAACTACAATAAAATTGTGGCTGAGTAGATAATAAAACTAAAAAGAAGAGAAGAAGCAAAAGGAGCAGCGTTCTTTATCAACTTATTCAATAAAACTTCGATTTCTCTTTGCGTTGCAATTGCTGTAGCTTAACAATTCAGACACCTCTTAGCATTATCCCCAGTCGCTCGGTCTCTCACTCACTCTCTTTCAAACTCTCTCCTACTATTTCCTATATCTTTTTTTGGCTACTTTGCATAAACGGCAGGACAGATTATGCAACTGTCTGGGATTGTCAAGCGTCGAGTCGACAACACGCTGCACACTTTGCATATCCGGGAGAGAAAGAGAGGTAGTGAAAGGGAGAGGGAGAAGTTGTCAAGGGTGGGGAGGTCGGTTTACAAATGCTTTTTGCCTCTTGCATTCGCAGTCAAATGCGCAGCGCTCAGATAAAAGGGAGAAGCGGAAAGTTTCTGGACTATTGTGGATGCCAAACGAAAAATCAAAGTGTCTCGCAATTGTGCCCGGGCACTTGCTGACGGCTGCATTGAAGCAGAAAAGAGCGGAAGATAGACATAGTGAGAGAGAGAGACAGATAGAGCGAGAGAGAGAGCGTGTGCTAGACGATACAGTCAATTTCAATGTCTGCCTGCACACACTCACGTTCACAGAAACCTATGGTCACATAGGCGGGGCCCGCTGAGATTTCGGCGCTATGTTGACAGTTACAGTTACTCTGTTGCAGTGCTGCCAACTTGTGCACTAATTTAATTAAAACTTTTTGGGTTCCACCCCTTTAAAACAGAAGTCTATCAGTCCAACTGCTCCGTCATCTGAGATTCGAAAGTGGGCCAGCAAATAATTGTTTTGTATAGTCCAGAGCAAAAGTTGGCAACTCAATTATGCATAATAAATAAATTTGCATAGGTTTGCGATGTTTGCAAGTTTGATGAAATTAAAAAATGTGAGTCTTCAAAAGTCAAATGTTCACAAAGTGAACTATTATATAATTTAATTTATAAAATTGTTTCAAGTACTTAAATTAATTATTTATGGATCGATTTTTAAAAAGTTAAATAAATTAAAAGAATGATCTATTCTAAGTTCAGTCACTATGAATCGAGATAAAAAATGATCAATTACACTCAAAAATCAACTGTATTTGATAACAGGTAAGGACGCTCTAGTCGGGTCTGCTCGACTAGGAAATCCACTGAACCAAGTCCGAAGGGTGTTTTAAACAACCTAACTTACATCTTTTAACTATATATATTACCTTCCGCGCGCACGTACACATATACATGCACACACACGCACGCCCTCCGCTGCACTTGGGCCGCAGTCTGGTCGTAATATGAGAAATTGATTGATAAATAACTTCGGTGCTAGATGTAATTTCTTAATGAAATTTTCAGGACATAATATTGACATCCGAAAGTGTATATAAGCAAAATCCCAGCTCCCTAGTATTTCAAATATCTTTTTCCTGTTTTGGGACCATCGGGGGCGTTATGTAAAGTCTAAAATCTTCATGATCTGTATTTTCATCACAGAAACCCACAAATTTGGTGTTTCTGGCTTTTATGGTCTTTAAGTCATAGCTTAAAACAAAGTGAATATATCGATTGTTACCGATAAGAAGGAAATAGGGTCAGTTATCGAAAAAAAATAAACTTGTACTGCGTATGGTATACAAGAATATATATTTCAAATTTCAAATCTCTAGATTTTGTAGTTTACGAGATCACTGCGTTAATACGGACAGACGGACGGACGGACTGACGGACTTGAATTAATCGACTCAGATCGTCGTCCTGATCAAGAATATATATACTTTATGAGGTCTGCCACGCCCTCTTCTGCATAAATCCTATTTGCAATAGGTTCAGGGTAT
This sequence comes from Drosophila gaucha, assembly GCA_035045545.1. Lineage (NCBI taxonomy): Eukaryota > Metazoa > Arthropoda > Insecta > Diptera > Drosophilidae > Drosophila > Drosophila gaucha. Next base: position 60,909 of record JAWNOY010000463.1, read on the forward strand.
AAAGTTGAGTCCAATGAGCATGGTTTTAAGCAACATAAACAACACAAACACAATATATATGAGCTTATTTGGAAACAGTAATGAGTGCAATAAGAGTGCAAGTGAGTGACAATGCCAACAATCGTTAATCGCTCGTAACATAAGCATATATCCAGAGCTATGTTTATAAACGGTTTCAGCTGCTGCTACAAACAGAATTATTTTACATACTAACGGTAATATATTATAATTTTGTGTTCTTACAATGTTATTTCCTGCATTCTGAACTCCCATTTCTTTAATCAATTTTGAGTATCACATTTTTTATACCCTTGCAAAAAGGGTATATTATTTTGGTCAGAAGTTTTCAACGCAGAGAAGGAAGCATCTCCGACTATACAAAGTATATATATTTATAAGTACATTGTATATCAGCATGACGAGCTTAGTTGGAATAGCAAAGTCCGTCTGTCCGTCTGTCTGAATGAACGAAATCTTCTCCGAGACTATTGAAACTACAGAACTGAAATTTTGCACATGAGTTCCAACCTGCTGCAGGCATTGTATATTTTGGAATCATCCAGATGACTATATCCTATAGCTCCCATAGGACAGACCGGTTTTAAGAAATGTTTTAGTAGAAAAACTTCGTCGCTATTGAAGTCTCAGACTTGAAACTTAGAATATATACTCATGAATCGCACCCCATACAAAAATACATAGTATATATATTTACGCCCTTTGGGGGCGTGGCAAATCGGGTAAAACAATATCTTCCATAGTTTTGAAAGTAAAACATCCAAATGCGGACAGTCATATACTTTTGACCTCCCCTTTAGATAGATCAAAAATTTATATATCCACGCCTACAACAAACGACAAAATTATGAAAAATTATATATATCCGCCTCTTTGGGGCGTGGCTATATATTCCAAAGTTTTATAGTTATAGCTACTCAATAGATTGACAAAAAATTATATATATCCATTTATTTTTTATATCTTCTACAAATTTACACCTATAGATCCAAAAAATTTCAAATACTTCAATGTTGGCCTCTTGGCAAATCAGAGAAAGCTATATCTATATCGTTTACAATTGCAAGGGTATTAGCATACTTCGGCATGGCCCATCCGTCTAGTTTTATATAGAAGTGTGCTAGATGTGAGGTTCTCTGACCTTTCCTGTAAATATTATACTCGTATATTATCCATATCAAAATATAATTTATGTAATCATATAACAACGTACTGACTGCCAATTTAGAAAACATTTCCGTACCAGGGACAGGACACACGTAAGACTAACGGTACGTGTTCTTGATTATCTGCCGTGTGCTTAGCAGCGGATTAGCTTTGCCAAAAAACGAGTCGAGCCTTGCCAACAGACTCACTCAACATCCGCGTTGGCACGTGGCGAATTGGGTGTGTGCTCAACAAGTGGATGGTAGGTATGGGATGCATGTACACATGTATGTGTGATAGGTAAGTGGAAGCCAAGCTAACGAGACTTGAGCTGTGGGTCCAAGGAATTTCTATCAAATCTGTCTTCGGGTGGATTTTAATTCAATGTGCGTGTGTGCGCAAAACTTATCTGGATTAATAAGCTAAAGAATATCAGATAAAATTTCCAGCTAAGTTTATAATGAAATTTAAGTGAAGTTTTTACCTATTCAATTATTTAAAGGCTGTGAGGTTGTAAAATAATTCAGTCTCTTCGTTGCTTACACGCCATTCACGTTGACGCTTTCGATTCCGTTATGTCTGTGTGAATTGCAGCTACTTGCAGAGTAAGAGCATTTTAAATGGTATACTGATGGATTTCGTCTGTCATTGTAAGAGTGCGAGCATTGTGGATTTTGAGAGCGCGTCCTCTGCAATTTGTCTGCTCTAAATTGTAAGCGTTGACAGGCGCTTGATGGGACAATTCAATCAGCTCGTGCGCATCAGCCTTGTAGATCGTGTATATTCTTCGTGTGCTAAGCTGTACTTAACGTGTGTTATTTTAACTTCAACATATCCGAGTTCCACATTTATTTTCGCCTGTGGAAAACCAACAATTAATAAATATTAGGGGATGGGCTAAATTCGGACGTGCCGACGTCTTACAGAACCGATATTCAAACTCAAGAAGCACAAGTCCCCAATGGGCGGACCATATAAATTATAGGTCTATCAGTAGACGAGGAAAACAGAGTGGCTAGATACTATATATTTTGAGTTGGTAGTGGTTTACATGAGTTTGTTGAATGGAAATCCCGATTTAAAGTTTATAAATCTCTTCAAAATTCAATTTGTACATTAAAATCTGTTTTCGATGTGTGGAAATTTGTGACTAGACTAAAAACATTTTCGGATAAAATAGATTGACACAATATACGCCTTTTGGGGGCGTGACAATATGTAGCAATACATTTATCAATGTACCTCTGTGAAATTGGAGGTTAGCTTATTTGATGTGAGAACGAATCTAATTGTCATCTAACTATAATCTGAGAAATCTCTAATCTGTGAAATCCATGCATATGAACTAGAGCGTATGTCCTCTTGACAAGGATAATATACATAGATATTTATTTTTTAATTGCATTTTTAACAATAATTGTGACGAGTTACAGTTTTATGTTATTCCACCTTAAGCAAATATTGCATAGTAAAGGTTAGCAGTATATCGTCATCCCCGTAATAGAAAAGCGTCGATGGACCAGAACTCCCATTGGCCCCTAGCGCCATTGAAAATGTTGCACCTCTGCGTAGCGGCGGTTGAGCTCATTCTTGCGCTCCACCTCTCCGCCCACGCCTCGCAGCAGTTCGTCGCGTTGCCAGTTGCGATAGACGGCCGAGTCGTGGAGCTTATCATCTCGGTCCAGAGCCTGCTGCTGCCACCATTTCAGATTGACAGCTGGGGTTTGCATCGGAATGACGGAAATGACCTGCGGGTGACGACGCGGCCAAAGGCCCAGCTTGGCCAAGCGCTTCTGCTCATCAATGTCCGTGTCCTCAGGTGTGCCTAGCATGCGCAGCTGCTGTACCTCGCCCCGCGAACGCCTCATGGCCAGTGGGTGAAACGGATCCTCGCCATAGAGCTGACGATATTTGGTGCTCCTCACCAGATTTATGATTTGGAACAGGGCAACGCACGTGACACAGTTGTAGCCGGCAAAAACTGTAGAATAAAATCCAATCATTGGCGAATCGAAAAACAACTTGTCTCCACCTACGACAATAGAAACTGCCCACCAAGGTGAGCACAATGAGCAGACCCAAGTTAATTTGCTTCTTCAGCACTATCATCAACACAATGTGGCTTATTGTTATGCTCAGGAAATAGATGAACTCCAAGAAGGCCAATGGCAGCAGCAACCATTTGTGGAGCTTAAGATAGACAAACAAGAGAAATAGAATAGAGACTTAAGGTATAAAAGTTGATAGTGCGTAAGAAGGATGTTTTGGTGGAAATGTATGTAACAGCAAGGAAAGCATCTCCAACCGTAACGTCATCTTAACTTATGCCGTCGTTCCTCTTATATCTCTTTAATATATTCTTTTAGGACAGAGTCAGAACAATATTACCAATAGCTTTTTATATCTACTAATATTTTCAAAATACTCATAAATATCAATTTATATACTTGTTTTTTCAACCATAGCTCGAAAACTTGTTGAGCTAGATACTTAAACCTTTGTATGTGTTTTGCGATAAAGAGAAGACAGCAATAGAATGTTTTACTTTTTGAATAATGTAAAACAATCTAAGATACATTAGTTTTTATATATATTTAAATATACATATATTAACATTTTATAACATATAAAATTGCATTTGCATTTGAAACTAAGCAACATTATCTTTAACTAATCATTGCACTCACTGACAGCCAATAGTTCATATTATTATATAGAGATACCAATATATCTTAAGTAAATCTAGTTTTGAAAGATGTGTTTTATGTTTATAATTGGAATCAATAATAAAGTTCTTATAATTCATATATTAAATCAAAATATCATTATAATGACTTTCTCAAGTACTTACTCTTAAGGCACCCACTATGCCCAAAATGGCGCAGGCTATGTGAACGTAGCACATAATTTGAAGAAAAATCATTACATTACCGGGCGCTGAAATGTTTTACAGATAACATTGTATAGTATATATATAGATATATTTATAAACATTTCATAATATGCACATACATAGTCTTATATAAAATGTATATATAGATATATAGGTATATATGTACATAGGTATATATTGTAGGTGTGCAATAGGTATACAGGAATATAGGTGTATATATATACAGTGGCGAGCAAAAGTGAGTGCATGTTCACAAAACAGACTTTCATCGTCCATAAAAACAAAACAATACAAGAAAACCAAACAATTTTTTTTATTTTATTTAGATTGTTTTATTTATTAACAAATAAGACTAAAGAATCAATAAAAAATAAGGTGAATTCAAAGAGCTAGAAAGAAAAAACTAAAAAAACCCACATAAACTCATTTTTGCACGTTTATGAATTGAACGAATTTTCGCTCTCCGGCTCCTCCGCTCACCCGCTCCTTATTCTGTTTTCAGCAGAAATTTGTTAGGTCTACCGTTATTTTTGTTCTTTGCATATTCTTGAATTTCGTAACGCAATTTAACACGTGTTTTCAGCAATTCAACACTGAATTTAACTATTTCAATTGTTTTTAAAGAAAATTGTTTACTCTTTGGATCAAAATGAGAAAAATTTCGTCAGATTTAGAAAATAGTGTGTGCCTGACCGAGAAGGTCACACACGATTTCCGAAAAGCTTGGTATCAGCCAATCGGCGGTGATCGCAGCGCAAAAAAGACGAAAGGTGGCTCCCAAGCTCCAAGTCAAAGGGCGCAAAAAGCTGTTAACAAATTCAGATGTTCGACTAATGATGGCAGAAATGCGGAAAAACAAGCTGCTAACACCAAAATCTGCATCCCAGGCCATTAGCAAAAATGTTAGTGAGTGGACTGCAAGAAGAGCGCTCTATGACTGCGGATATGTCGCAACTATAAAAGTCAACAAACCTGCATTGTCCGATAAGAACGTTAAAGCTCGCTTAAAATTTGCATATTAAAATTATATATTGTAGGTGTGTATTTACGTATATAGGTGTATACCTAATACAGGAATATAGGTGTATATATATATGTATGTACATACATATGTATAAGGTATATAAATATGTATATAAGAGCTTCATGTTGTTCAAATCGAGGTTCGGTTTACCAATATTGAAGCTAAAGAGTTGATCTTATAAAGACCATCTTCACAGTTTTAGAGCTGGGATCACCAAAGTGCAGTTAACTCGCTATTAATATACTTTATATCTATGAGGCGAGGCAAATCCGACAAAATCTTAATATGATTAAATTTTTTTTAAGTGGGAGGTTGACCTCCCCTTAAGATAGATCAAAAGGTTTACATCAGTGCCTACTAGGGGCGTGGCAAATAGAGAAGGTCTGTATAGTAATTGACATAAAACCTAAAATATTTTGGACGGCGTTAGAGCCAGAGACTTCAAACTTAAAACATATATTTGTATGAACCACCCCTAGAAAAATAGATAAAGCATATATAACTAAGCCCATAAAGGGCGTGGCAAATCGGTAAAAACTGTGTATTCTACAATTTTACATCTAATGACCCAAAAACTTACAAAACTTACGTTTAGCTTGACCGTTTCGACAGAATTATAAAAAACTATATATAGTATCCCCCACTTTACGGCGTGGCAAATCGGGAAAAATTATATCTTCTACAAATGTACACCTAGAGACCTAACAATTTTCAAATACTTCAATCCTGATCTCTTCTTGGCAAATCAGAGAAAACTATATCTATATCCTTTACAATTGCAAGGGTATTACGAAACTTTGGCATGGCTGAAGCAAGCCCATCCCTCTAGTTTTATGTAAAACTAAACTAGTGTTGGACACATACTATTTCTATGTAATTTAATACGTTTTGTTCTTTTGACATTAAGGATTTCTCACTTGGTAATGTTCTATTCTATGGGAATACCGAATTTGAACCGGTTCAGGTCCCTTTAGTGAATACTCACAATCATGAATCCAGTTGATAAGCCTTCGCACAACATTGCTGCTCTTGTACTGTGAGTCATTCTCCAGCAACTCAATAAGTTCATCGAACAGATGGACGCCTCGCACGAAGAACAGGGTGCTCAAAGTCAGCGAAAGGATCTGCCGAAACGTATTTAAAATCATGTTAATCATGGATTGGAAGAAGAGTCTACTTACAATGCTCAGCACAGCCACAATCAGAACTCCTAACCGCACGGAGCAATAGCACAAATAGCTTTCCATAAACAACATATTCAGTGCTCTATTAATTTTAATCACTGGCCATATTTCAGGCAGCAGACAACTAACTGGCCAGGCTCAGGCTGGCCGAGTGGGCCGCCAACACACGTACTACGTATTTGCTAATGGCAGAAAAACGAACGAATTACCCCACATAGACAATGGGTAATACGAATGACAAAACCTTGTTTCAGCCAAAGAGATGCCTATCTGCATATTATACTATCTGCATTATTATACCAGTCATATTTGTTGGCAATGCAAAGCGAATGGCCACAATTTATCATTCACCTGCTGGACGTCATGGCGTGCGCTAGAATTTCAGACTTTCTTCATGGGAAGCAATTCTCAGTCGTTTGCAAAGATGGTGCTTATGAAGACCTATATGTTCTGCGCCTCGGTCCGATTGGGAGTCATCGTTATCAGCGTCTTCGCCTTGGTTTGTTGAATAACAAATTCTTTTAATCTAATATAAAATAAGTAAGAACGTTGCAGTCGGGCGCTCCCTCACTGCATATATACTCGTTCACTGTGAATCCTAATTTAATCAAATATTATCAGTAGTGGGGATCGACAGCAATCCAAATTTGGTTACCCCAGACTGTTAAGACTGTGGAAAATATAGTTTTATCCGATTTGACACGCCCCCAGGATGCGTATGTTAATGATTTTTATACCCTGAACCCATTGAAAATGGGAATTAAGGGTATAATGGTTTTGTGACAATGTATGTAACAGGCAGAAGGAGGTAGACCCCACAAAGTATATAAATTCTTGGTCAGGGCGTCGAGTTCAGTCGATTTGGCCCTGTCCGTCTGTCTGTTCGTCTGTCCGTATGTATGAACGCGTCGATCTCAGAACCTATAAGAGCTAAAGACTTTGCACGAAGGTCCATGTATACAGCGCGCATATAGAAATTGTTTTAAATATTCGATAACATTTTCTGTTTCACTGATATCGATTAAAAACTATATCAAGATTCAGTTTTTGGAATATATCTCTTACATCTTTTTAGCTACAGTCACCAAATTTTGCATTTGGCTTTTTGAAAATAAAATAAATTGTTTTATCCACATTTTATAAAATCAATCGCAATCTCCACCGAGACTATAAGAGCTACAGAGCTGAAATTTTGCACATAGGCTGGAATGTGCTTCAGGCATATATATCCTATAGCTCCCATAGGACAGATCCGTTTTAAGAAATGTTTTTGAGTTGCACCCAAATACAAAAAGATATAGATTATATAGCTACGCCCTTTGGGGGCGTGGCAAATCGGATAAAACTATATCTTCTACAGTTTTGAAGCTAGAGTATAAAGCATAAATCTTCCAATATTTTGAATGCTGTTAAAGCCAGAGACTTGAAACTTTAAACATATATTTGTATCAACCACCCCTAGAAGAAAAGATAAAGAATATATATCTAAGCCCATTAGGGGCGTGGCAAATCGGAAAAAACTATATCTTCTACAATTTTACACCTTGAGGTCCAAAAATTGACACAGACGTTAGGCTTGACCGTTTAATTACGAAAAGTTACATATATCTGCCTCTTTGGGGCGTGGAAAATCGGAGAAAACTGTAACTGTTGCCCTGCTTAATAGATTGCCTCAAAATTATATATATCCAACAGTTGGGGGCGTGGCAAATCAGAAAAAACTGTATCTATATCCTTTGCAATTGCAAGGGTATTACCAAACTTCGGCATGGCCGAAGTTAGCCCATCCCTCTAGTTTTCATTCAGATCTTTCTGTATGTATGTAAAAATGCAAACTCGAACAAAGGTTCAGGGGATTTTGTAGTCGGGCAGACCCGACTATAGCGTTTTTACTTGTTATACCCTGAAGCCATTGAAAATGGGAAATCAGGGTATAATGATGTTCTGAAATCGACGAGTTCTTACATACGGACAGACGGACGGACAGACGGACAGACAGACGGACAGAGAAAAATCGACTCAGCTTGCCGCCCTGATCAAGAATATATATACTTTGTGGGGTCTGCCAAGCCTCCTTCTGCCTGTTACATACTTTTTGCAAAATCATTATACCCTAATTTTCCGTTTTCAATGGATTCATGGTATAAATATAGAGTATATATAACTTGCCAATTGGAAGCGTAGAAAAACGCGTAAAACTATATCTTCTACAGCTTAAGAGCTAGGACATCCAAATTTGGTAAGTAGGCTACTATTAACCACTCCTTAAGATTTATCAATTGGTTATATGTTCGCACCCACTAGGGGCATTGCAAATCAGGAGTCTATCTAGTGCTTAAGAGTCTTGAAACTTAAAACATATATTTGTATGAACCACCCCATACATAAACATAAACTGCTTTGACAAAATTTAAAAAATTATAAACATCCCCCTCTTTGAAGCGCGTCAAATGGGAGAAAACAATGTCTTCCAAAATGTACAGCTTAAGCCTGAAAGTTGACATATAGGTCAAAAATTGGTAAATACGTAAATCTTGATCTTTTAATCATAAATCAGAAAAACAATACTTATATCCTTTACATTTACAAGGGTATTACCAAACTTCGGCATGGTCAAAGTTAGTCCATCCCTCTAGTTTTAAGTTAAATCTATTTAAATTACTCAAAATATAATACAAATGTGTAAATGTATGTGAAAACTTGACAAAAAAGAATCAGAAGAACCTAATGCCCTGTGATAAACATCAGTTATGGTGTTTAATCTTCTGTTCTTTCTGGCATGAGACTTTCTTTTATTTTTTTGAAATTTTATTTTGAGCTTCTAAAGCGTTTTCTTCAAGAGCCCCAAAAGGAACCATGCAGATTCCATTATTTGATATCCGTGTATCAAAACTTTGTGCGCAGTTAGGGACATGGAATACGTGCATATATATATTCTATATGTTATAATTTCTATGTATTATGTGTCGGGTTTTTTCTTATGATGCTAATTTTCTCTTCAGCCGAGTTCCTGCATCTTCATAATTAACTTTCGTATGGCCACCTTTATTTTGCTAGGAGCCCAATTTACTTGAACATATCAATATTTAGCCCTGAACCCAACGTATTCTTGTGAGTCTTTGCAGATTCCGATCGCATATTGGCAACAATCATCGAATGAAATCAATAAATTGGACAACTTAAGTCGAAAAGCTATTTTTTTTTCATTTTCTTTCATATTGTAGTGAATCATCTGCCTTTGAGTACGTGACAAATAGTAAGAGAAGACCGTAAAACTTTTTAAAAATACTTTCTAGTCTAGTCAAGTTGCTTATAAGTGGAAAACTAAATCAAATTATAATAAAACAAGTAAGAAAGCTCTAGTCGGGTCTGCCCGACTACGAGATCCCCTGAACCAAGTCCGAGCTGATGTTTTAAACAACCTAGCTTACATCTTTTATCTATACATATTACCTCTGCGCGCATATACACATGCACACATACACACAGGCACACAGACACGTGCACACATATACACATGCACACAGATTTCCCATTTTCAATGGGTTCAGGGTATAAATATAACAAAAAAAAAATATTGATCTTTTTTGTCATAGTGCAATCTAAGGAGGAAGGAAACAGTAGCTTATATGTTATAGTTTATATGCAGTAAACAAGTTTACCTGATTTTCCACGCCGAAATAGGCGTAGCTATATATCTATTTGTCTAGGGGTCGAATCCACAAATATAAATCCCAAGTTCGAATTCTTAGATGGCAATATTGGCGAATATAATAGTGTTTATGTCAAAAAAGATATAGACATTCCTGATTTGCCACGCTCTCAGTAGGCGTGGTTATATACTTCTCAATCTTTCGAAGAGGTCAACTGTAAGCTTTTTGAAAAATTTGGATACTCTAGCTCAAAATCTGCAAAGAATACAGTTTTAGCGATTTGCCACACCCTCTATGGGCGTACCATAATGGGATACACGAGTATATAACACTATTAAAAGATTTACTAATTCTAATTTTCCATGACCCTCAGAGAGTGTATATATTTAACTATTTGATTTATCTTAAGGGGAGGTCAACAGTAACCCACATGCTACATTTAGATGCTCTAGCTCTAAAACTGAAGAAGATACAATTTTATCAGATAACCCACGCCTACAATAGGCGTAGATATATACATCATATATTTCAGTATTTGAATTACTCAAAATAAATACAATTACAGAAATAAAGTTTTTCAAACCCCAGTTTCTAGATTTCAATATTGACGTAAATTACAGGGTTTTAGTTTTAATAGAAATAGTATTTCCCGATTTGCCACACCCCCTTTGGGCGTATCGGAAAAACAATTAAACACTTGATCTGGAGCACGAGTATATATTCCAAATTTCTCTAGCTTCAAAGGTGTCCAAATGCTACGCGTTCATACAGACAGACAGCAAGACGGACATTGCACAACACCAATATACTCTTTTCACTTAGTGAACGAGTATAAAAACTTAAAAAAATAAATAAAGAAAATTTTATTACTGAAAAATTCATTTATTTCTTTAACCTTTTTGATTTGACGACTGTTTATGTAGAGCTGAGATGTTTTTCTTTATTTTTATTTATTGCAAGTTACAAGACAAAAAAAATTATGTTAATAAATATTCAAATAAAAATTTAAATAAAAGAAATCACATTGTTTACAGACGCAGGCTTTTATACTCATGTTTGTGTTCTCTACAAGAGGAATTGCTTTTACCTTTTCGATGATTTCCACTTTTGATATTAATTTGAGCAATAGAGCCAGCTACTATATGGTTCGGGATGCAATTTTCCTGATGGAGCAGTGTAAGTATAGTCTTCTATAGAACATTTCTTATATAGGCATAGTAAATAAATGATTTATTCCAAACATAGTTTCATTCTTTTGTTTTTACTACAGATATTATTACATAGTAACAGTCCTCAAAATAATTTTCGAAATAAAACTTAATTTTTTTGTTTGGTCAACATTTGATTGGAAATGTTTAAGCTGATGACAAACTAATATATTTGCTATTCCCTTAATGTATATAATTTTATTTTGTTACAGATCCAGAAATAGCTACTTTTCTAGTTCAGCTTTATAGCATTGGTCATGCCATTTCCTGTGCTACTGCCGCATATGGGGCCTTTAAGGTGAGGATTATCTACCAAAAATATCAGATTATTCCATTTTATTCTTCTTCTATTTCTAGCTTAAAAGATTTTTTATATTTCCTTTGGCCTTTTTCGAATTTGTTTATATCGTGGAAATCTTTTCGATTTCCATATTATTTCTGCGAATCATTCGACATTTCGTTAGTCTGGAAAAGTTAATATTGTTAACTATTATGGCATCTGGCTATACAAGTGTGTATTCCCTTCTCTTATTCTAACTTATTTATCTTCTCTTTATATATGTATATATATATATATATATATACATACATATATCGCAGTTCTCGTTGTCTATGACTTCTTGGCGCTGCTTGCATTTGAGCAAATACTGAGACTTGCTTTATGGTTCGGATCCATTTAATCCCATAGTTAATCCAAGTACAAAGGAATATACAAATATTATTTATGTCCTACCGAAGGCCGATAAATATATGCCCAAATGGTGGCATTTGGAAAACTTGGAAGAAGTGTCTGGAAATATTCCATGTCGAGATATTGATGGTCAAAAGTATTTTCAGAGTCAGGAGATTTTGCCTCGCATTTTACTTCACAACGGCATCAATAGATTTTAGTTTAAGTTGAGATAAGATAAAGATTTTGAAATTAGTAATTGGTGTAATTCGGAACACATAAAATACAATATATGTAAGTAGTTTAATTTAAATAACATATGAAATTATTTTAAAAGTTCAACCAACTTGTTTTCAAATATTAGCAAAGTACAAAATATCTGATTCTAAAAGATACACTACTTTACTTAATCTAGGTAAAGTACAAAAAATCTTATTATAAACAAAACATTTTTTCCTCGCTTTTCTGTATTTAATAAAATCTATGGATAAACGACAAAGTTGGGAATTCAAAAAACCATCAAAGATTTGAATTTAGAATTTCCATTAGTAAAATCCATTTAAAAAAAAAAATTATTAAATAAATATATTTTTTGTTTTCGATAATTCACTCATTCTGACGAAAAACACTCTTTTCTATTTCTTATAATATATATACATACATATACTATATATACATATATATATATAGTGATACCTCGATTGTTGCACGTAATGAAAATCAGGTTCGGTGCACGTTTCGAGGTTGTCGCAGGAACCGAGTTATTATTTTCCATACAATACAGCATGAAACTACGGGAAATCCCCGAACTTTATAAGTTAAAGAAAACGATAACAAAAGCAGCAACAGCAAGACAGGAAGAGCAAGACAAAAATGTCGCAAGTATAGAGTATAAAATTTTCAGATGTCGCAGTACAGAGCACGCAATTGAAAAAAATACTTTGCAAGAATCGAGTTGTGCAAGTATCAAGCATGTGCACGAATCGAGATACTACTTTATATATTTTAAGAAGTAGAAAAAAGTGTTTTTAGTCAAAAATGAGTAAACTATCGAAAACAGAATTAAAGTTAGAGAATTAAGCCCAATATGAACTGAACAATAAAATATACTAAGAGATACTTCAGAATTCATAATAATATACTAATAATAATATACAAAAAGTACATTTTTTTGTTCAGTTCAGGTTTAATTCTCTAACTTTATTGTAAATTTCAGTTTGTTAATTTTTTTTCTGTTTTTTCTTACAATATTTTTATAAACTATAAGTTTTGCAATCAAAAACATTGTCTTAAAGCGCCATCTAGGGTTTTTAACTTAAAGCTTTAAGCTTTTAGGCAAGCACAGAACCTCAAATCGCGTGAAGCTCTGCCAAACTATGTTAAGAAAGAGCGCTTGTTTTAAAAGTCAACGATATATCGCAGTGGGCCATGAATGTATATAACTCAATATATAATTGTCCATATATAGATTTATATATGTAAAGGTCTCCAAGATGTCCAAGCTTTTTAGAAAAATTGCATTGCTCGGCTGTTGTTTGGTTATATGGATGTTCCTGACGCTGATTTTGAGCAACATTCATGCGATCAAAGAGGACTCGAAGACTGGAAAAGCAGAGCATAGTGGACCTTTGCGCCAGCATGGCAATTACTGGGTCTGGCATGACTTTATTAGTAGAGCCCATGAATTTACATCCAATCAGAGCATAACCCTAACCACACACGCAACCTACATGGATCTGGGCATGTTGCCCGACTTGCTGACCAGGTGAGCGTGTACAACAGACTGACGCGAAGATAAATTAGATTAGCTTTTTTCCAAGATGGAAAGCACCAATAAGTCTCTCCATCTTTGTGAGTGGCTCGGACTATGATAAGACGATGCACTCGCTGGACTACATCAAAGTCTGCCTGAGGCTGAACGCACTTCTAAGGCGCTTTGTCAGCATTCATCTGGTCTTTCATCAAGATCATATACCCGAGAAATTGAACTTGCGCAACATTGTATCGATGGAGACATGTGATAAGGGACCACCCTTTAGGGAGGGACGACTGGAGTTGACCTATGCCTACAAGAGGAAACTGATCTACCCTGTTAATCTGCTGCGAAATGTGGCCCGCTATAATGCTCTGACCTACTATATTTTGGCACTGGACATCGAGCTTATACCATCTGGCGATTTTGTGAAAAAATTCTTAAAAGCCTGCAATCAGAATCTCCATGTTACCAACCCACAGAAAACGTATGTAGCTGTTATGTGAACTGACGATATATATTTATGTGTATGTATTATATGTGATCATTAGGGTGTTCTGTTTGCCCACATTTCCTCACAAGCGCAACGCGCCTTTGGCGAAGTCAAAGTCGGAATTAATTGAAGCCCTTCACGATCTGAACATAAGTGAACCGATCTACAATTCCTTATGGCTATCTACTAATAATCCCTTGGAAGATAAGTTAACGATCTTTAGCAGTTCAAGGCAAATGAACACGTGCGTGGCCTATGTCAGTATCAATGAACTGGAACCACTTTACGATGAACGAATGCCCATGGAGTCTATCTACGAACATGGTTCCAATTTGAAGGTGTGCTGAGTCCGAATTCTTATACTTGTGAAGAGTATATATTCTTTGTTGTCTGTCTTTTGAAGCCAGATGACTGGAAATTAGATTAGATAGCTAGGCCCACTAGGGATCTGTCAGGTTGACAAAGCAGGAAATCCCATATTTTCCAAAGATTAAGAGCTACATAGAATCGCCAAATGATGATCCCCGATCTCCACTTTGAAACTTCGATTTTCATGTCAGTTTTCCTTGCAAAAAGGTTATATTTATTTTGGTCAGAAGTTTCTCCGTCTATATGAAGTATATACATATATTCTTCATCATCACGACGAGAAGATAAAGCCATGTCCACCTGTCCGTCTGTCTGCATCAACGCAATCTCGTCTTAGAGTATTAAAGCCACAGTTCTGCAATTTTGTATATCGCTTCTGTGTAAATACATAACAATTTCTATATAATAAGTATTTATTGGAAAATTCGCCTATTTCCTACTTATATATTTTTTCTAAAATTTATTTATAAATACTTAAGATACACATTATTCTATTTCTGGTTTGAAACAAAAATTTAGGAAATCTTGGTGTAATATCTAAACGAGGCAAAATATTTAGAAATTATGTTTCTGATGCCATAACAGATATAGTTAAACTTTTCCAATGACTTTTAAAAATTAAAGTTTTATAAGTACATCAATAGATAAATAACATTTGTTTTTTCCAAAAGGGAAACAATTTTTCTCAATTTTAAAAACTGTACTCGATTTTGAGGAATACTTAGTAAAACTTTCTTTTCTTTTCCCCCTTTTTACCACTTTTAAACTACATTTCAATCTTTCTATAGTCTAAGGTACTCATTAGTCTAAACTATACGTTCATAACTTTGGATGGCGCATTTCTGATTCGACGTACACTAGACAGCTGGAGTCAGTTGGGACGCGTTCAAATATCGCAAAAAACCAAGTTGAGGTTATGGCTGAGCTGGCAAAAACTCTACAGCAACTACGATGGCCTTCAGGGCTTGTCCATTGAGGATTGGAGACAAGGCAATCGTTTTGCCAAAAACGATTCCATTTTTTAAAGGCAGTTTTTTGTTTTTGAAATAAATTTTAAGTCTTAGATTAGCTAAATTAATTTAAGTTCTATAATAAATGTTATATCACTTGATTGCACAGTAATCCTATATTTTTCTGTCTGTCTTAAAGTATCTTATATGTAAATCCTTTCAAATCACGTCACGCATCTTTTGTTATTTCCGTAGAGCACTCGATACTCGGGCTCGATTTTATTCTTAATAAATTTGTTCATTTCCTTGGCGTATTTCGCACGCACCGAACTGCGTGCGGGCTTCTTAATACCAGGACTATGGACCAGGAAGGCAGGATGCAGCACATGATACTCATAGCCTAGAAGGCACATAGCATAACCCTGAAAACGAAACAGTGGGAGAGAAAGAGAGAGAAAGTATATTAAAAGATTTGACTTTACAATTTTAAGTAATCAATATAATCGACCAACTCTACTGATCAAGAATTTATGTTTCGGCTTCAAATATCGTGCTTTCTATATAAGCTTGGAATTAATAATATCAATCGAATCATCAATAAATATCGATTTTCCACTTTAAAAGAGCAGTGTATAACTGCATCGTTGCTCCCATTTGGCGATATGGCACACAGATTTTTGCGCATTACTACTAAAACAAATCGCTAAACGTATCAGGTGATGCAAAAGAGATGTCTCAGGACTATTACAAACAGTCCCTGGTCAGTGTTGCCGTTTCCGGTTTTTTTCCTCAGACCTAGCTTTTTTCGATAGATGATAGATGATAGAAACAATAAGTCGTCATACAGCGCGATACAGCTACAGACGCGTGTGTCATCAAAACCCTGGCAACGGCTGAAAAAGAGAAGCATTATGGTTGCTCCTGGTATCCTTCCAATAACGCAATCATTTTTGCGCAAACATATGTACATACGTACATAAAACTTAGATACTACAGAATGTTAAAGAGGGACGTGGCCCTTGATTCTTAAACATTGCTTGTCGGTTGATTTTTCATTGTAAATAACTATCGATTGTATTTATCGATCAAGTCGATACGTGTTAGGTATTAAAATTAACATGTCTATTGGTTGAATATTAAGTTTCCATATGCGTTTTTTTTGTTATATCGCTTTTTCGATCGAATTGATAGTTTTTATCAACAAATTCTTGCCAATCAATTGATCGATAATTGATTCCCGTTTTGTAAACATATTCATTTAAAGTTATTAACGTAGTTTAGCTTGTCGAATAATTTGATCAAGACTCACTTCATCAAATTATAGTAAGCTTTAAGATTAAAATACATTTTGAATTAGAGAATAATCACACACTACTATATGCACATATCTATATAAATATCGATATATCAACTTATCGCTCAATTTTATAGATAATACAATTTCTATATTGAAATTATATTACAATCAAAGGGGAATTCGTTTTATACCCGATACAGAATATTTTTATCACCAATTGTGTAACGCGAAAAAATAATCATTTACCGAAATATCTTGATCACGGCCAATTACAAAATCGATCAAAATTCATAAATTGGTAAGCTCTTACAGTCTTAATCAAAGATTACAGATTAGGCACCCACCTGTATGCGCTTGTTGGACTGTCCCTCCCATGTAACACGCTCATCGAAGATCGGTTCCATATTATCACTGATGTAGAAGGGCTCCCAGTACTTAAACTTGTTCTGCCTCACGGTCATGCTGAACAGATCGAGTTCATCCGTAAGGTTGTTCGCGCTATGAATCCAATTCTTATAGCCAGGCACAATGTGACAGTTCGAACAGACTTTAGCATGGAAGAGCTGAGCTCGACCCTTCTGCAAGAGGGCCAGCAATTCTAATTTATCATTAGGCACACGCTCTTTTTTGTCTATCTCAAAGACTGGTAAAGGGTAGACTCTCCGTGCTTGGTTCGGACTCAGCGCCAAAACACTTTTGTTCCGATGCACCATATCCAGGAACTGATCGATAAAGCCCAAGCTTGGATACAGCTCGATATCGCAGGCGAATATAAAATGTGTATTGACGGCTGCACGAGCAATATTCCGACCCACGTTAATCGGATAAGTCATATTGGCCTGCACCTTGTACATGGCGGTACGGTTCTGCGAATAGGGCGGTGGCAATACACTCCCATTATTATCCACACAGCGAAAAGGCCAATTCAAGGCCTCGTCCTCATCGAGGGGCACATATTCGGGCATATGCTCATTGGAAAAGTAAACATGGAAGCTAACAAAGTCACTGATCACTTGGCTGCCAGGCAAACAGTTCCTCACATACTGTATGGCATCCAGCGTGGAATTCAGATCATAGCCAGGTGCATGGATAGCAAAGCTGATTGGTCCAAACCATCTGAAAGAGATAGACAAACAGTGAAATTGATGAGAATCCTAAAATATTTTGAAGCTGAATTTTATGAAATTTATTAATATTTTCAGACTCTTTACAAATACGATTTATTTATTTATTTATTTATTAATTTATCTATTTATTTATTTATTTATGTATTTATTTATTTATTTATTTATTTATTTATTTATTTATTTATTTATTTATTTATTTATTTATTTATTTATTTATTTATTTATTTATTTATTTATTTATTTATTTATTTATTTATTTATTTATTTATTTATTTATTTATTTATTTATTTATTTATTTATTTATTTATTTATTTATTTATTTATTTATTTATTTATTTATTTATTTATTTATTTATTTATTTATTTATTTATTTATTTATTTATTTATTTATTTATTTATTTATTTATTTATTATTTATTTATTTTGTTATTTATTTATTTATTTATTTATTTATTTATTTATTTATTTATTTATTTATTTATTTATTTATTTATTTATTTATTTATTTATTTATTTATTTATTTATTTATTTATTTATTTATTTATTTTTTTATTTATTTATTTATTTATTTATTTTTTATTTTTTTATTTAGTTATCAGATTTCTTAAATTGAAGTCATAAAATAATTTTTGGATATAACTTATTATATACAGTCTTATCATCAGACTCTTCTTAAATATCATCACTCAGCAAAAAAAAAAATTGCGTATTTACTAAATCATAAAATCATTTTCCGATTTGTCGTGAGTTCTTTAATTGCATACTTTCATTTGGGTCCCTAGGTGCGGGATTGTAGGAGATACAGGTTTTACCGATTTGCCATGCCCCAAAGGAGCGGATATATCAAATTTTCGATAATTTGATCGAAGTGGTCAAACTGAACGTATTTGTTAGTTTTTGGGTCTCTAGGTGTAAAATTATAAAAGGATATAGATTTTACCGATTTGCCGCTCCCCTAAGACGCTTAGCTATACATACTATATCTTTTTATACCCTGAAGGCATGGGAAATCAGGGTATAATGGTTTTGCAAAAAGTATGTAACAGGCAGAAGGAGGCGTGCAGACACCATAATAAATTGAATTGTAGTCCAGTTGCAAATATATTCACAATTAAATTTTTTTTTTAATTTTTAAGATAGCATCGCATATATAATGAAATAAAACGATTCAATGCTGAAAATTTAATCGAAATCCGTTAAGTAACACAGAAGCTATATATATTATATCTTTTTGAATGGGGATGGTATAAATTCCAAATTCACTATTACCTACTAAAACATTTCTGAAAACCAAACTCTGCTATAGGAACTGAAGGATATAGTCGACAGATCGGATGATTCCGAAACATAGAATGCCTGCAGCTGAAAGACGACTATATACTGAAAAACGAATATACCCTATTTGCAAGGGTATAAAATGTTGTGTCAAAAATCATATATCATGAAATTATTATTCTTCAGTCTTATCATGAGTTATTTAATTGCCTATTCTCATAATCTGCAATAATTCCATTTAAATGATTCCTTCAAATTGCCTCAATAATCTTAAAAATCTGATAGTTTGGAATTTTTATACACAGCAAGATTTTTATACTCGCTCACGAAGTGAGTATATTCGCTTTGTGCAATGTCAGTCTTCTTCCTTTGTGTGCTGTGTGATACTCCCAATGAAGGCGTGGCAATATCAAATATTTTTAAAAATAATCTGTTATTTTCGTCGAATTTGCAGTCTAAGAATTCGATTTTGAAATATATCGTCGTATATCATCCCTACACAAAAAGATATGGTATATGGAGAAGGCAAATCGTATAATACTGTATCTTACATAGTTTTAGACCTAGATCCCCAAAATTTGACATATAAAAAGATAAAAATTCGCCTGTTAAGACAAAAAAGTTGCGCCCGATTTATATCTATATATTGATTGGTATTGTCAAACTAAAGCAGTTTGAGCATTTCGCTGAAAGCTGGAGTCAACAATTTGAGAATGTATTGAATTACGTTTAATATGCAATTGATTTCAATGTGTTTGCTAAACTTTTTTTCTGTTATATACTTCTGATTTATAGCAGACATGGTCTGGCGTATTATAGAAACGAAATCTTTATATTTTTACCAATATATTTTATAATTGATATATAAATAAATTCACTCTAAAACGTGTGTAAAATGATGTTCTCAAAGTACACAGCCTAGGCTGGAAAACAACCTTTAAATGATTCTATGTAACTGAAGTACTTTCAGTCATGAGAAGGATGAGAAGTCATGAGAAGGATTTCTGAGAATTAATAATAAAAATCTTTCAAGTTTTTGGAATTGCGTTTTTCTCACCGATCGGCGACTATTTCGAGATTATCGAAGAACGTATAGTCCCCATTAGTGGTGTACGTGATGGACTCCGCACAGGCCATTCGACGACTGAGACGTCCGATGACCAAATTCTGGACCACCCAATATTTGCCATGCTGTATCTTCTGAAGTCGCAGTCGGCGATTGCGACACTTGAGCAGCTCTTGAAGTTCCTGAGTGCGTGGTGATAACCACAAAGGTTCCTCGGTGCTGGGGGGTATCAGAGAATCTTCTTCGGTTACATCAAGCAGCTTAACAGAGTCTGATTGGGATTGATGGCTGGGTTGTTGCCATGCTAAGGCAAGTTCCAGCTTTTGTGTTTCCCTCAAATTTCGAAGGACAAGTAATATTACCACTGCGGCGAGCAGCACGAGAAATAAGCTCCGCTTATTGACCTGAATAGCCATGGATGTAATAACTTAAGGTTTGTCAAGAGTACGATACTTGAAACTCTCCCGAACTCAATTGCACTAATAATACAGCAATATAGTTTCTTAATATATATATATAATAAGTATATTTGTAATGTACACATATATTTATTGAAACACTACACTTTTGAAGACCGATCTCCGATTACCAATGCTCGATGTAAAGCTCTTTATGTCAAGTACGTGCTTTACCAGAAACTAATTTGATAGTTGGTCAAAATTGTTGGCTATGCTGAGAAAACATATATGTAACTTTATTTAGGGTTATTTATGGTTGCGTTTGATAAGAACTTTGTTGCCATATAAATTTGTGAGACTTATTATAGTTTAAAAAAATCCAATTATTTTAAAACCAAGGTCAAAATCCGATTAGCTAGAGAAATTTACACAGCACAATATTTCTTTACTAATATTATGGAAAGTTGGTTATACTAATATGCCTTGATTATTGGATTCTACACAGTTTCGAAATAGCGCTCCAGACAATGACCGCCAGCGACAAAAGATGAAAACGAACTGTAGACTCCAACTCGAATACAGTATAAAGACTCGTATATAGTTGCGAGAGTGAGTGAGGATTGTGATAAGCACTTGGACGATTGTAGTTTTTGCTATACTTTTAATCTAACAATAGAAAACAAGTAAGAACGTTGCAGTCGGGCGCCACCGACTGCGTCAGACTCTGTTCCTGTTAGAGGTGTGTAGGCTCAATAAATATGTAGACCGTCCGTCCGTCTTTCCGTATGTTTGAATGCGAGATTATTGAGATTCCTTTTTTGAGCATGTCTTTTACATCAATTTAGCTACAGTCATACAATTTTACATATAGCTTTTTTAAAATAAAATACTATTTTGGTTTTTATTATATATTTTGGATACTGGCTCCACATTTCACAAAATCAATTTAATAAAAGTTTAGTTGCAAATAAAGCCACATTTACATTTTTTTTAATTTTTTAGGTAAAACCGTATTTTTAATAAAATATAAGGATTTATGCAGAAAGTTTTATCAAAATCCATTAAGTAACATAGACGTTATAAAAAAAAAAAACATTTTAATAAATGATAATATCACGCGTCAGCGATGGGAATAGAACCTGGGTCACGCGCTTCGCATGCCACCGACTCTACCCACAACACCACGGCGTCTCTTGCGCCAAATTGAGTTTGGTGTGTTGATTTGGTTAAACAGACTTGCCCCAGTTAGGTCAACTAGAATTTGTTTTAATAAATATAAGGATTTATGCTGAAAATTTTATCAAATCCATTAAATAACATAGAAGTTATAAAAAAAATAAAAAAAAAACATTTTATTAAATGATAATATCACGCATCAGCGCTGGGAATCGAACCTGGGTCACGCGCTTCGCATGCCACCACTCTACCCACAACACCACGGCGTCACTTGCGTGGCTATGTGCCAAACTGAGTTTGGAAGTGTTTTGATTTGGTTAAACAGACTTGCGTTGTGGTAGCGAAGACCCTGCTTCAATCCCCAGTTAGGTCAACTAGAATTTGTTTTACGGAGGCTTACATTATGATTATTATTATTTTTTTTTTTCGTAAATTTTAATTTCATGAACAGTAACCCACATGTCAAATTTGGATGCTCTACGTCTAAGACTGTAGGAGATACAGTTTTACCCTATTTGCCACGCCCCAAATGGGCGTAGCTATATATAACATACATTTTTGGGTAGAGGTAGGATACTAGTATATATATTCCAAGTCCCAACTCTTTGCCGGCAATATTGCCGAAATTATCACGGTTTTAGTAAAAGATATAGTATTTCCCGATTTGCCATGCCCCCAGAAGACGTGGATACATAACTTTTGACTTATCTTAAGAGGAGGTCAACAGTATCCCACATGCAAAATTTGGACGCTCTAGCTCCAAAACTGTAGGAGATACAGTTTTATCCGATTTGCCACGCCCTTAATGGGCGTAAATATCTATAATATATATTTTTGATTCCGAGTGATCTACTTGCACATGTATTCCAACTTTCAAGTCTCTAGCTCTTAATACGCTCAAAATATTATAAGACTTATACAAATCGCTATATATATATTCCCGATTTGGTACGCCCCCAGGGGGCGTGGGTATATAACTTTTTGATGTAACTTAAGGGAAGGTCAACAGTAACCCACATGCCAAATTTGGATGCTCTAGCTTCAAAGCTGTAGAAGATATAGTTTTATCCGATTTGCCACGCCCACAATGGGCGTAGATATATAATCTATATCTTAAAACGTCCGCGTGGTGTACACAAATATATATTCTAAATCCCATTTCTTAGACTGCAATATTGACTAAAATAACAGCGTTTTAGTCTTAATAGATATAGCATTTCCCGATTTGCCACGCCCCCTGTGGGCGTATCGGAAAAATACTCAAACTTGATCTGACGCGGATACACACCAGTATATATTCCAAATTACAAGTCTCGTGCTTCTATAGTATCCAAATGCTGCGCGTTCATACAGACAGACGGACAGACGGACAGACGGACAGTCGGACAGACGGACAGACGGACAGACGGACAGACAGCAAGACGGACATTGCACAAATCCAATAGACTCTTTTTCCCTTTGGGAACAGAGTCTAACAAAACGAAACGTGTAGACCCCATCAAGTAATAGGCGGAGAACCAATTTAATATAAACAAGTAAGAACGCTCTAGTCGAGACTGCCCGACTACGAGATCCCCTGAACCAAGTCCGAGCTGATGTTTTAAACAATCTAGCTTATATCTTTTATCTATACATATTATGCACAAATACACACAGGCGCGCATTTACACATGCACACATATACACATGCACACATATACACGTGCACACATATACACATGCACACATATACACATGCACACATTTGTATACACATGCACACATATACATGCCATGCACACAGAAGCACGCGCGCCGATTACTGCGTAGTTGATTTGAATGTATGTGTGCACACGTACAGGCTGCTGCCGCGTTCTTTTACAATGTTTCCTTTAATAATTTCTGTATTACTTAACGGATTTGAATGCAATTTTCTGCATTGAATGCTATTAATTTATTGAAAATACGGTTTTCACTAAAAAATTTGAAAAAATTAAATTGTGGCTTTGATAATTTTTTTTTTTATAATTTTTTTTTTGTGAAATGTGGAGCCGGTATCCAAAATATGCTAAAAACAAAATTTGGTAGCTGTAGCTAAAAATATGTAAAAGATATGGTCTAAAAACTGAATCTTGATAACGTTTTAAATCGATATCATTGAAACGGAAAATTTTATCGAATATCTAAAACAAACTCGATATTTTCGCTGTATACACAGACCATCATGCAAAATTTGAAGTCTCTAGCTCTTATAGGTTCTGAGATCGACGCGTTCATACATACGGACAGACGGACAGACGGACAGACGGACAGACAGACGGACAGGGCCAAATCGACTCAGCTCGTCGCCCTGATCAAGAATATATATACTTTATGGGGTCTGCCACGCCTCCTTCTGCCTGTTACATACTTTTTGCAAAACCATTATACCCTGATTTCCCATTTTCAATGGGTTCAGGGTATAAAAATATATATATATTATATGAAATATATATGTAGCTCTCTATTTTTGTGTTTCTTTTATCAGTAAAGGTGCAAAAAGGTTTTCATCATAATAATTGAAGTTCTTTATCTCTGATAAGCTTTATCTGACTTCAACTGTTTGATGTAGACATTCTTTAAGTGTAAGGGCGAAACTAATTAAACTAATTGATTAAACGCACAGTAATTTGTCTTAAATGAGAGTTACATGAGGCTTATCGATACACGATAACAGATCGATAAGTTTTTAAAATACATTATATTATATTTTCCCAGAATCAACTTTCTTAAACTATTTGATTATTTCTAAATAGCCTGTCGTCTATAAAAACTTAATGTTGTATTGATAAGCAATAACAGATCGACGACTGATCATATGACTATATCATAAATATGAGAAGTTATTTTACGCTCTTAGTTTTGAAATTGTTTTTTATGTTTATATAATCTAAGAAATGATCAATCTGTTGGCGTTTTCGATAAGTCACAATGACAGATCGATATTTTTATTAATATTATATATGATTTTATTTGAAATATACTTTTTCGTGCATTCTTTTACTCACAATTAAGCCAATCCCGCCAATAAGTATATACACAAGCATATATATAAATATGTATATATAAGTGCGATAAGCGAAAAGATAAGCTACAATGGTCAATTACACTCTTTGTATGCTCAAATATTTGTGTGGCCTATTGTGCTTACAACTGTGATAAGACTTCTGTTGAGCGATATCCATTCAAACAGCTTTAACTTCCGCTGTTGTTTGATAAAACTTCAAACAAAATCCAAAGTGCTTATCAAATAGTAAGGCAATATATTGTTAAGTTCATACGACTATGAATAATGTCCAATAGTAAAAAATATATAATTTTTCTTATGAAAAAACTGTAAGACACAATGATTTGTAAACTAAAATTAAATTCAAGTTAGAACTAAAACTCAAGTTGCATTAAACTGTGGAAGATTTAGTGTTTCCGATTTGGCACGCCCCTAAGAGGAGCTTGTAAGTAATTTTTAGCCAATGGAGGAGGGCAACAGTAAATTTTTGTCCAATTGTGGGGCTCTCTGTCTCAAATTAGTTTTTACCGACTTGCCAAGCCCTAGTTGCCGTGGATACACACATTTTTAATCGATCCTTAGAGAAGGTCAACAGTAAGCCACTTTGGATATTCCAGCTCTTAAACTATGGAAGATGATCGTTTCAATCATTTTAGGATGGTTTATACATGATTATTTACTCCAAATTCCAAGTTTTTGTTTCAAACGATTTTCCGATTTGGCGTATTCAGAAAATCTTAGTTCTTACAAAGGCTACTATAGTACACTCAAGTATATGTTCCAAATTTTAAATCTGTAGTTTCAAAGGTGTAGAAATGCTGTGCGTTCACATACATAAGAGGACAGACGGCCAGACGGACAGTAGGATAGACGGACAGAAGGACATTGCACAAAACCAATATACTCTTTTCACTTTGTGAACGAGTATACAAATTTGCTTGTTTTTATATCTTAATACTTTTAGTACTTTTTATCTAACTAAAGTTAGTCGCTTAACAAAAAAAAAATTGAATGACAACATTTTGATAACTTGGGATTAGAAAGTAGAAAAATTTAATCTGAGCTTAATCGAATAACAAGCCAAAAGCGAACAATCTTTACTTATTCTTATGTGTGCACGCATGTTTGTATGTATGTAAGTAGGTATATCTGGCAATATTAATAAGTACATATGTATACCAGTACAATGAATATATATATATATGTATTATCCTTAAATATCCTGATATATATATTATATATACCTATATATATGTGTTCTCATCTATTTGTTTACTTAAGATTGTATGCACGAGTCTATGAATTCTTTGATTTGTTTGTATGTCTGTAAGTATTGGCACAAAGCAATTTCCAAGTTTCGAACACTATAACTTTTAATCCTGCAGAGCGACATCGAAAAAGCTTCTTTATAAAACGACATGAATATATTCTTTATTTATCCTATACTTATGATAGTTCCAGGGAAAAAGGCACAAATTAAAACGTAAAGAAACCATAAAATATTGGAAAAAACTAAAAAATTAATATTTTCTTGGGCTACCATTAGCCTTAATAACGGCTGGAAGACGTCTTTCCATACTTCCAACTAACTCTCGTAGCTTGTTTTTCAAGACATTGGGTAACAAGCGCGTATTTGAGGAATTCCTTTGACGTTATCTGCTGAGACCTAATGTTTTTGCCCAATAAATACCAAATATGCTCAATAGGATTGGGGACCGGTGACTGTGAGGGTGTTTTCAGCTGCTTCCAGTGGTATGTAAGCCATTCCTGCACTAAAACCGACAAGTATTTAGGATCATTGTCTTGCCGGAAAACCATTTTGTCCGATTAAGCCCATATTTCTCAACATTGGGGGTAACATTTTTATTTCCTGAACCCATTGAAAATGGGAAATCAGGGTATAATGGTTTTGCAAAAAGTATGTAACAAGCAGAAGGAGGCGTGGCAGACTGTACAAAGTAAATAAATTCTTAATCAGGGCATCGAGCTGAGTTGATTTTGCACAAAGGTCCATGTATACAGCGCGCATATCTTTTACATCCTTTAGCTACAGTCATTAAATGCTGCATTTAGCTTTCTGTAAATAAAATACACTTTCTATTTTTTTTATATTTTGGATACCGGCTCCAAAATTTCAATTTTAGCAACAACAAAAATTTTTTAAGCTTCAATTTAATACTTTTAAATTTTTTAAGTAAAATCGTATTTTCAGTAAAATAAAAGAATTCATTCTTGATAATATTATTTAAAGCACCATATAATTTATTAAAGAAAACATTTTGTCAATCGGCGAAATCACGCGGTTGCGAGCTCCAATACGTGTGCAGTGCACACTGTGCACACAGTCTATACGTGTGTACACATTCAATCAAATGTGTACATTATTCTTTGAATTTTATTTGTTAAATCGCAATTTCATCTAAATTGTAAGTCTCGCCGCTGCTACGTTAGTGGCGTCTTTGTCAGTTAGAACATTATGAAGAGTGTGGTGTTGTAGTTAGAGACGGAGGCTTGCAAGGGCAGAGTCGTAGGTTCAGATCCCGCTGCTATTACCATTTTTTGTTTAAAAACAATTTTTTTTAATGTTACATTCATATCTTTCTGTATGTATGTAAAAATTCAAACTCGAACAAAGGTTTAGGAGATCTCGTAGTAGGGCAGTCCCGACTAGATCGTTTTTACTTTTTTCTTTTAAATATTTAGATAAACATGTTTGTCGTCCTGCAGGATCATAAGTTATAGAGTTCGAAACTTGGAAATTGCCAATACTTGTTTAGCCCACTGTAAGTTTATATATATATATATATATAACATCCCTAAGTTTTCTTCTTTTTTTTGTTTCGCAGCTAGAAACCTAAGGGAAAAGGAAAACATTTAGTTTTATTATTTCATTCAGTAAAGCTTAAAATAAATTCAATTCATTGACAGTGTCATCCCCAACTTCCTGCCAACGAGTTAATCCGTTGGAGTACATAAGATGCTTTGAGAAAAGAACTTGAAGAACTTTTATGATTATTTAAATCGACTCTCGTTTATGCCTCAGGTGTTCACAAAACTCCAAAAACAATCCAAAACACTCTCCAAAACAATCAAGCATAAAAGGTCAAGCGAAATGGTATTGGCTTGTTTCTTATTATGCAGTTTGCTTAATACAAGTATCAAGTTTATTGAGCAAGAGCCCCGAAATTTGTGAAGTAAATAGTTTATAAAATACTCTTTACTATTTACTTTAGTAAATATACTCATATTTGGAATATTCTAAATTGTATGCCAATAGCCCCAAAAAATATACGTTTTATTTTAAACATAATAAAATACAATAATTCTCGATTTGCTATTCGCTCTCACTCTCTCTCTCTCTCTTTTACTCCGTGTCTCCTCTCCCATGGTAATGTTTTAAAAGTGACGTCGCAATACAAATTTTGATCGATAATTAGAAAACAAAATAAGATACAGACATTAAATAAATTAACTCATATTGCTTAAGTAATTCGTGATTCTATATTTTGAAATTTGACATTTCCATCTTTTGTAGTATACGAGATTGGTGCGATAGATCATTTTAAGCCCTGAAATGCCATTTTTATTGCGTTCAGAGCTTAAAAAGTTAATAACAAAAAGTAAGCTAATAATTATCCCGAAAGTCACAAATATATAGCAAACTGTTAAAACAAAGTGTGACTGGAGCCTTCGTTTCTGAATATCTTTTAGATAATAATTAAAAGATTTCCATTCCTTGAATGTGACTAAGTAATATATGCAAAAAGAAGATATATGTATATGTTAAATATTACAACAGCTACTTTGGTGAAGATTAAGAATATAATTATTGAATGCCGGAAAACTTTTGCACATATTGAATATCTGCAGCTGTCCGCTTTTTAATAGGCAAGCGGATAACTAGGCAGTACTACAATAATAATATTACTAGATACAATAGCGCACGAGGATTGCTGAAGTAGTGTAATTGGCTCCATATAAGCTTTATCACCATAATAAAAAGAAATAATGAGTAAATATAGTTATATAAAAAATTAGGAATTACTTTTTTTTTAGAGATTTGAAATTTGAAATTTATACTTTCTTATAACACCACCAGATAGAAATGTCAACGTAGTAAAGATAAGCCCATTATTGGCGTTAGGAAACACTATATGTATCACAGAAATTAGAATTCGAGTATGGTGCCGAATATATAATACTTGATCGATTTGTAGAAGGGATATATATATATATAGAGATATTGTAAAAGTATAAAACCTAAAAGTTGGAAATATATATACATATATGCTTAGCCGTCCAAGTGATAAAAGTTAGCGTGATTTCGATGACCGAGTTTCATATACACGGATAGACTGTTGCACAAGTGCACAGGTGAACAAGTATACAAACAACCAAAGTGCTTTAAGATATGAAGAAATAATTTTGCAGCACGGAAGGCAGATAGACACTGTGCAAATGAGCAGGTAAACAAGAAAATACATAAATAACTAAAGTGCTTTAAGATATGAACAACTTATTTTGCTACCCGTATTTGTAACCAGTTCTACTGATCACCCATCAGGCTGTCAGTCAGTCAGGCAGTCAGTAAGTCACATACAATCGTTAACAATTTTAGCTTTAAAAGTTTTAATTCATATTTTTAACATATTTAATGAATAGCGTTTCATATTGATAGCAGATTGGTGAGTGTACATCAATAGTTAAGACTAGTCGATTCCTAATCTCTAGAGGATGCCCGTCTGTGCACGTTCCAGTAGTTGATTGAGTGCCACCGGCTGCCAATTCGTAAAACTGATATCGCTCAGCATGCAAACGTTCCGATCGATATAGCAAAAGAGTTTTCCCACGCGGTATATCTAGAAAACAGAAATTAGGTTAGTATTATGTAAATATTATCAAATTCTAGATTTAAATTTAATTGTATTTTTATAACAATAAAGAAATTTAATCATAAATGAACACCAAATTGAGAAACATATTCCGGTTTTCGTAATTTAACCCGAATTTTTAGAATTTTTTTATAGAATTTTTAGATTACAAACGGAATTTGCAATCACGAATTTCAGAGTTGGATTCAGTATAGGGATTGAATGTAGATTCAATATAAGAGAATTGGATTAATAAAGATACTAAGAAGTTTACAATAGCCTTGTAGACTTGATTTCTTTTGGAATACGGACAAATCCTTAAATTATGTTTATTCCAACTCACCTGCTTGCCAAGTTCTCGCCGTCCTGGCAGTGGAGCAAATATGATGCCCAATTCGGCGCATTTCTGTGAGACGAGCTCCTTGAATTCCAGCTGAGCGGGTGGCACCACATCGACAAGCATCACAGGGGTGAGCAAAACAGGAGTAGGCGCAGGAGGAATGGGCGGAGGCGGAGCAGATGTGGGTTGCAGCACCGCATCCGTGGCACGATGCAGCATATCCAAAGCGCGGCGCAGATGCTCCTTGATGCAGGGCTCTCGCAGGATAGGTTCGCTCAGCATACTCTTCCAGCCAGCGTACCACCGCGAGATCTCCGCAAAGTCCGGTGATTGATTGAGCCAGATGACCAGCACTTGCATCCAGCGTGGAAAGAAATGCTTGTCCAGCAACTGGGCCATGTGCTGGGCGGGTATTAGCTCATGCCACTCCCACACCTGATGCCAGAGCTCCATATTCTGCTGCAGCGGATTAATCACAAGCTCGGCGAGTACCGCCTGCAGCTTGGGTATGATGTAGCGCAGCAAGAACTGCACCAACTGCTCCTCGGGAAACGCTGTCTGCCAGGGTGTAAGCATAGCACGTGCGGATCGATCCTGCGGTGACCAGGCCTGTAGGGCAACACCTAGTTTGTTGCGTATTTGCGGATAGATGGACTCCTCTAGTTTAGCGCCTAGTATGCCATGCCAGGGCAGTATCCAGCTGTGTATGGGCACTGTATCGGTCAGTGGATCCCAATCGCGTACGCCTGCCGTCAGACGCGGCAACACCAACTGCTCCAGCACCGAGTCCAACACCCACGTGGGCAGCAAGGGGGCCCAAGCGTCGAGCAGTGCTGCCATTGGGGCATGCTCCTTGGGCTGCCAGCTAGCGGCGCAGGATCTGAACGAGGGCATTACGCCCGCCCAGATTAGCGAGGAGTACGGATCGAATACATTGCGCGACTGCTGTTCCGACAGCTCGGGCTCATCCAGCTGTAGAATGCCACGCCAGCGCTTGATCAGCTGCACCGGCTGCGTGGGCTGTTCGATAGGCTGCCAATCGCTCAGCTCGCGTTTCAGTAGCGGCGCAATGACACCCGCTGCCAGATCGGCCAGCCCGAACTCCTTGTACTCGGCAGCATAGTCGTGCTGCAGCTCGAGGAATAGGCGTTCCGCTTGCGAGAGGCTCAGCTCTGGATTCTCGCTGAGCTGCTCTAGCCGTAACAGCGCTGCCTCCAACGTGCTCATGTGATTGCGCTCGAGGTGAACCAGCTCCAGGAGCTGGTGCTGCTCGTGCTCCAGCGCGGCCTGCCGATCGGCGCATTCGCGCTCCTCCATGTCTATCGCAATGATCTCCTGTTCGCACTGGCTAACGAGCAACTGCAGATTGTGCGTTAGCTCCGGCATGCTGAATACAGACACAGGCGTGGCCTTCTCTGCCTTCTCGTCGCCGACTTGGCCATCGTACAGCGTGTCCTCGGGCGTAATTTTGTTTTGGGCCAGTGCGTGATAGCCGCTGAGTACGCGACGTTCCGGACCAGTCATGTCGATGACTGGAACATTGCCCAGCCGCTTGCTCAGTTTTTCGGATAGCAGATGATCGGACTTCTTGCCCTTGGCAATGACCTCCTCCACAGACTTATAGTAGTAGCGCTTGGTGTTCTTTTCGCGTGTGTCGCTGCCGCCTTTCTTCCACTTGTTGAGTTGTTCCTTGAACTCCTTGGCCTCTTTGACATCCTCATCTAGCTTGATCGGCTTCGGCTGGCCACCCACGCTTGCCGCCGTCTCAGGTCCATATGCGCCGATAGCACCGCGTCCTTTACGCACATGCGCCTGCACCGGCTGAGAGATGCCCTGCAGATCCTTGCCCAGACCCTTGCCGGGCTCGTATCCCATTTGCAGCAGAAGCTTGGCGCCTATGCCTCGTGTATGCTGCTCCCAGGCACCCACATTCCTGTTGCTTGCTATGTGCGAATTGTGCCGGAGCCCTGCTGTGCTTCTCGATGACATTGTTGGGCGTTGCGGTTGCTCTTCTGGGCTCGCTGAACTGTCTGAACTGTTGACATCACTATTATCCAACAGCTCTGGCCGTTTTCGTCCAAATGAAGGTCGTGCTTCATCGCTGTCGTCAGCTTCGCTGCCCTCCTCACCGCTGGCTGCGTTCTCGTCCTGCTGCTTCTTCTTCTGCTTCTTTCCGGCTTGCTGAATGCCGCCGGCTACGAAGTTCACGGGTGCAGTGTAATCCTTAGGCTTGCTCGATGAGCCACCGCCCAATCCACGCCTGCCGCGTCGACCGCTGCTTTCACCTTCGCCCTCATTGTCACTGTCATCTGCCCAGATGCCTTAAAAATCATAAATTAATAAAGTATTTTTAAGTCGCTTGCCATTTTCACTTACCATAAATTTGTTGATGCTTGGTGTGGCGTCTGCGTGGCCTGTTTATGTTAAACTCGTTGTCCAAATCATAGTCTGTGATCTCGAAACGTTCGTATTCATTGTCTGACATATTTAATTTGACAGAAATATATTGTAAAATTTCAATACGAACGACAATAAACAAAAACGTTTGGCATAATTAAAATCTAGTGCTGTAAAGCGTGATAAACATACTGCGAAATGAACATGGATATTTTTATGTAAACACAGTTGTTTTAGTTTGTTGATTTAAACAGAAATGCTATCAGAAAATTGTTTGCATTTTAATTTTTTATTTTTAACGAATTTAATATTGACATTGACATTCTATATTTATATATAAAACATTATTTCACAGCACAGTTAAGTTTATTGGGCGCTATTGAACAGCTGTTATGTTAGATAACATACCTTTTTGACCCAACGTTGCCGTTTTGAGTATAACAGTACGCTTACAGAAAACAGGTTCTCTTGTTAATTTTGTTGATGAACAGCTCGTAGTTATTCAAATATTTTAAGACCAATTTATTAAATTTCAAAACTACGACAACAATAAATCGCATTTTTTTGGCTATTGTATTTTTATTAGTTTATCATATATTAACTTTGTGTATGCCCATAAAAATATATGTATGCAGTTCACATGAATGGAGTCATATCATATGTAAATATCAAAGATTTTAGTTCATTTTTTTCAATGGAAATACGTTGTCAAAAGGAAATTTTAGTATAGAAATATATCTGTATTCAATATTCATTAGTATTTTCGTAGTATATAATTCGAATTTTAAAAATATAATTCCAAAGAACGTGTTCTCTAGTTACCTATTCACAGCACGGTGCAATCGAACCAGTTCACTAGCTCAAAACAGAACTGCCGCACGTGCAGTACGATAGCATAACATTCTTCTCAATGTTCTTGTTGCGTGCGGTTCATTGTTCAGTTTTTGCGCATAAACATTCTAACAACGCAAAATTATTGCTGCGTAAAGGGCCAACAAAAAAAAATAATTATATTCATATAATTGCAACAACAATTTTCAAGGGATAACCGCTCGCGTTTCGTTTGTGTTCCAATCATAAACTGTATATATAGCATTTTAATATTCGTTCAACACAATTGCAAGCACAAATATAAATTGAATATAAATCAAAAGCATTTGCAAATACAGCAAGCAAAACAAAAGTGAAATTAACACGTGCGTTCAAAACACCGCGTTCCCAGTTTAAATCCACTAAGGCTTTCCCAGTTACTTATCCTCGTTTTCCTTGGTTTTTTTGCCGGTGTTGATTTTGTTTATTATTACGGCTGCCATTTGATTTGCTTTTGGATTAACTGTTTATTAAGCAAATAAGCAACAGCAACATAAGGAAAACAACAAAATGGTGCAGGTTAGTGAAAAATAGAATTTTAATAATAATATTTTATTTGATATGAAGCCTGTGCAATGTGAAGATTAAGTAAATATATAAGTTATTTTACACTTTTTACTGTTATTAGTTTAATCTAGTATCAACTTCGAGGAATTATTCATAGCTTAATGAGTAGATAGTGAAATACATTTTTTTAAGCTGATAGAAATTTAGAAAGAACTGCCAGATCACAAAATATAATATATTAACAAATGAAAAAGTTTGTGAAATTGTTTTGTTCATCCGAATAGGTAAATTTTTTGTGTAAATTATGCATTAAAGTTTCAAAGTCTGTTTAAAACATAAGAACACCTTTAATTTTCATTTCATTATTATTAAAAATATTTTTCCATTATTCTTTTATTTAATTTTTAATGTTCGAATATTTAGAAATTTAATAGAATGGAAACGGATGAAAACTTAAAGGTTTTATATATTTATGAAGCAATAGTGCTCATAGTCTATAAAATCTTGGTCGAGAATTCAATTTAGAATATTATTAAAACGCTTTTAAGCATATGCTAAGTGAGAGTTAAAATACATGAATAAATATTTCAATTAATATTATGAGATTAAAAAACTTTTGAATTCGAATACTATATTTGAAAAGAAAACTAAACTCTGATACGCAAGCAAATTATTGTAGGCTACCTAATGAATTTTTCTATAAATTTTTCGCTTTGAACATTCAAAAGCAAAAGTCGAACTCAATATTAACTTTAAACACCTATACATCTAGCTTTAAATGCTACTCTTTGGTATGTGTTATTCACCATAAAACCCTTAAAAGTCAACCTACTCGAGGAAAACAAAAAACTGAAAAACAAAAAAGTCAAACTCTTCTCACAATCGGACTTGAAAACTTTTCACTTTTCCAACCAACCAACCCCCCTGTCAGTATGTGCGCCTATTTCCTGACCTTTGTCGTAACTTTGAACGTTAGCTTGCAACCCCAACTGCGAAAAATCCTTGCGTGGGACATAAAAAAAAGAAAACAGGAAAATATTGACTAGCTATGCAGTTTTCCCACCCCGCTAGCTCTGTCCCAAACAGGAATCAACAACAACAACCACCAAAAATAAAAACAAGTCAGCGCGGCATCGAGATCAAAATTTGAAAAACCCAATTGGAAACGTTCGGCTGTTGCAGGACACAGCAGTTCCAGGACTGGGAAAATTGGCCCATTTGGCCGATTGGGTTTTCGCTCTCTGTCCCCCTTCTTAATGAACACGAAACGTTGCATTTAGTCAATTTTCCAACCACCATCAATGAGGAGAAAAGCGGCTGCCAGAGCACATACAGCAGGCAAAAAAAATTAAGAGGCTCTAATTGGCAATTGGGATAGCGTACTGAGATACCCTGTAGTGATTTGCTCTAAAAAAATTCCATTATGAATCAAGGTGTTGAAATAATTACGCTAGTTTTCTTTATATAATACAATTAAATTGCAAATATAATGTAGTTAATTAACAAATATATCATAGATGTAATTATATTATATATATAGTTGAATAGATCATATGCCAAAATTCGATCTATACATGACTATGTATCTGCATAGATACAAAATAAGCAATCTGTTGATATTCTCTATACATATTTACATATTTATATCTTTACAAATATATACATAAAAAGATTTGTTTTAAAAGTTATTTGGTGACATAAATATGGAAATAATTAAAAATATCCCAATCCCAAGGATAGTTATATGTGTATATATTATATATATATATATCATTGATATTTTAGGATTATATTCCTATATAGTAAAAATATTTTTGTATAGTCTACAAAGTTATATAACATACATAGCTCTTTGAGAAACACTCATGTTTACAGAGTACTCAAAAGCTAAAACGCTAGCTACTCGTTTACCTGCACCGCCAAATGATTGAAGTTCCACTTTTCGATTTGAAATGCGTTTTGCAACTGTCCACATAGATACACACACACGCACACTTGCTCGCACACACAGTTATGCCAAAGCGCATTTTCGACATTTCCATCTAGTCCAGGCTCTATCAATGGTTGAGGGTTGGGTGGATGGGAGGGGACGTATATGATGTTTGACGGAGCTTTGTTGCTATTTCTGGCTGTTTAGTCAGCAGTCGATGCGTGTGCGTGTATGTGTGAAAGATATAAGGGGGGTAATAGGCCTACATCAGTGTTTGCCAGGGAAAATTGCCCAAGCTATCGAGAAATGTTTTTCCGAGTCTGTTATTTGTAACGCTCTTCACGCACTTTTAACCAGTTTCCTAGCCATGTTGTGCGTATGCCGTAAACGTGGTCCGCAATGCATTCAAAGATAAGCTAAGCGCACAGTTTTCTGTTCAAATTTATAGAGTGCCTTAGTTAATAGACCCATTATTTTAATGGAAGGGCTGCATGTGAAGAATGTTTGAATTAGAAATAATCTATAAAACTTGTGTTAGGTTTCTTTATAGTTATAACATTTAGTGAACATTTGGGAAATATTCAATTAGATACTTTCTGTCAAATATGATCTTGATTAATATTCTTCAATTATTGAACTATAATTAGCAAAAATGTTTAGATTATTGCTTGCTCTTCATTTATAAAGTCGTATATTTGTATTTGAAATTAAGAATCTTATATAATTTTTTTCGATTTCTATGGATCTTGTAGATCAGAAAATTTAAATGTTAAATTTTGGATTGTAATGATTATATGGGTACAATTTATTTTGTTGCCTTGTTAAAAGCCAGGAGAAATATGAGAACTATGTTTAATGATTCTAAAGTTTTTTCTATGGAAAACTAATATTTTTATTATTATATCGTTATATGTGTACATATGAATATATCGATTGTAAAATGAAAATTTCTTTCCGAAAGAAATGTGCAACAATTGATAAACTTCTGGTGGTTATTATATTATTGGATGGTGATACTTGTTCATATAGTTGAATTGCTGTTCAAAAGATTCATTCGCTAAAATTAAAATAATCAAAATTAAAAGAGAAACCCGAAATTTCATAGTATGATATTTCATAGTATCATATAATGGACAAGCTCTGCTCTTGTGTTAGGTCACCTACCGTGTATTTCCCATTTGCTCCCATGACACTGTCCGGTATATTAACCGTCTGAAATTGCCAGCCACGCACCCTCTAGCTAAACTCATGCGTCAAGGTGCGAGGCGGGCTCCGTTCAGGAGCCTGTCAAGTTGCTCTCATCATTGTTCGTGTTGTTGTTCCTGTTTTGCTTCAATTCAATTTGTATGTTGTTTGGGCCTGAAGGCAATCGTCTTCTTCTTTTTGTGTGCTCCAAATGGATATTCGACTGCCATTAGGTTTTACTTTTCAATTATCAAATGCATCTGCACTAGTACATGTGTGAATCGTCCTGCAGGCAGCGCGTAGAGCCCGTAAAGTGCAATTGCCGATGGAGCGATTCCGTTGAGTTGGAGTTGCCGATGGACTGAGATGAATCACTATTCATAACAGTTGCCAGGTGCTGCAGCATCGTTGTCTCTGGGTCGCACTGCTCGGCGGTCTGGACATGCCGACTGTGAGTCTCCGTGCCGCTGCGCCGCATTGGCTTTTCCGGCTCGTGGGTGCCGCTGCTAA
Organism: Drosophila gaucha; assembly: GCA_035045545.1. Classification (NCBI taxonomy): domain Eukaryota; kingdom Metazoa; phylum Arthropoda; class Insecta; order Diptera; family Drosophilidae; genus Drosophila; species Drosophila gaucha. Next base: position 98,247 of record JAWNOY010000463.1, read on the forward strand.
GGAATTGAGCGAACTGCTGAGGTGCCTGCAACTGGGCCAGCTGCTCCCAGTCGGGCGTCGTCGAACGCAAACGCTGACGCATCTCGCTCAATGCGCGCTGCGTTTCGTAGCCCGCTTGAGCCTCGAATTCCCGTGGACTGAGCAAACGTCTGATCAAAGGCGGCATAAAATTGCGTTGCACTTTGATCAACTTCAGCTGGAGCCACTGCAGCAGCCACCAGAGCTCAGGCCAAGGCAGCAAGAGGCCAACGCATATCCAGCCAAACTTAGCATTATTCGAGGCCCCTAGGATGAGGAAATAGGCTAGCAATCGCAGCAGACGACAATGAGCCCGACGCACTAGGTGACTGCGCCACAGGGCTCGATGCTCCTGACAGAAGTTGACCAGCATAAAGGCGCCAGCAACTAAAGCTACAGCCACGCTCGTCGGAAACTGTTCGAGCACAAGTTTGAAATTCGAACCCAATGGATGAACACTGCGCATCTTAAGATCCCCACGACAAAACAGGGCCACACAAACAACGAATACGCTCGCCAAATGGACGCCCATCACACCAGCAACACAGTACATGCAAATTATGGACTCGCCGACAACAGTTGTCGCGTCTGTCAGCCACAGCATTATACCCAGCATAAAGAGTGCCACGCGCTCCTTATCGCAGCGATCCTGCAACAGGGTAAGATTATAAGCCTGATCCGTATAGATGCCATAGCAGGAATGCGCGTGTGCTGGCAGTGAAATGTAGTGCACCAGCTGTGTCCTGTCGGCTAGAAACTTGCCTTCATAGCATTCCCGTTTCTGCATATGCGCCTCGTAAACACCCTGTGCCGTGGCCGCCCTGTATTGCATGTAGTCTATGTTGGGCGCACGACTGATCAACTGGAGTCGATTGCTCTGGAAAATATTCCTCAGCCTTAACGGCTGATCACGTCGGCAATAAATATGCACACGATTCTGTGAGTAGAGCGTTTGCAGCACGGTCAAAGCATCTTGGACATGCGGTATACCTGCATGCAAATACGTGACCTCCTGATCATTGAAGCGGTCCTGGAAAATGCTGTTACAGCAGCTTAATATCAGCAGGATCAGCAAAAGTGACGAAAACATTAAAAGTTATTTTTTTTTAATTTGCGATAATACTTTTGAGTATCCAAAGATTTAACTGAATGCTAGCAATGATGTTATATATAGATTGATTTTATATATTGTAAATAAAACTGTCAAGTATTACCACACCTACTTGATCTCACTATATAGAAACGTAGAAATATGTCAATAGTAAAATAATTAAAATTTTACTATAACTTAAATAATATTTAACATAACACACCTATCTATAAACTCTTAGTCAATCCAGATTAAAATATGTGAATTATTTTTTGATTATTTTTAAAATTTAAAGTTTTCATATTTTTTTGATTTCTTATTATTATATCCTTGCAAAAAGGGTATATTAAATTTGGTCAGAAGTTTAAAACGCAGAGAAGGAAGCATCTCGTACCATATAAAGTATATATATTCTTGATCAGTACGACGAGCTGAGTTGATATAGCCATGTTTGTCTGTCCGTCTGTCTGGATCAACTCAATCTCCTAAGAGACTATTAAAGCTACAGAGCTGAAATTGTGCACATAGGCTGGAATATGCTGCAGGCATTGTATATCTCGGAATCATCCGGATCGGACGACTATATTCTATAGTTCCTATAGGACAGATCGGATTGAAGAAATGTTTTAGTGGGGTAACTTCGACATTATTAAAGTCAGAGACTTGAAATTTGGAATATATACTCCTGAAATGCACCCACATACAAAAAGATATAGAATTTATAGCTACGTCCTTTGGGGGCGTGGCAAATTGGATATAACTATATCTTCTACAGTTTTGAAGCTAAAGCATCCAAATTTGGAAAGTAATATACTTTTGACCTCCAATTCATATTGATCCAGAATGTCAAATCGGGAAGTCTATACATTGCTTAACATAAATTCTAAAATATTTTGGATGCTGTTGGAGCCAGAGGATTGAAACCTCAATCATATATTTGTATTAACCACCCTTAAAAAAAAAGTTATAGCCTATATATCTACGACCATTAGGGGCGTGGCAAATCGGAAAACACTGTATCTTCTACAATTTTATACTTAGTGTCCTAAAATTTTGAAAAATTATATATATCCGCCTCTTTGGGGCGTGGCAAATCAGACAAAACTATATCTTCCAAAGTATTATAGGTACAGCTTCAAAATTCGATATATTACTTACTGTTGCCCTGCTTAATAGGTTGACTTAAAATTATATAGATCCACTTGTTGGGGGCGTGGCAATTTAGCGAAAACTATATCTATATCCTTTACAATTGCAAGGGTATTACCAAACTTCGGCATGGCCGAAGTTAGCCCATCCTTCTAGTTTTATTATGTAGTCTCTTTAAATTTCCACAACATTGCCCTAGTATTAAAAGTAAGACAATCAAAAACAAAATTCTATAAGCTTTATAACTGATGGACACTAATCATTTATAAGCTTTCCCAATAAATAAATAAAAATAAAACAATAAACTTTGTTTTGCTTCAATTGATAACTTCAGAGTTTAGTTCGTTGAATAACCATACACAACGTTGTACTCTTCCTCCTCCTTCGTACACCTATTCGAAACATCAAATGTGGTCTTTGTAGTCGACTTTCAGGCGTGCGTAAGAGAAAGTGCGAGAAAAAGAACAGACATTTTTGCTCTTAATACATGACCAAAATTGAGGTATAACAAATTATGCATTGAATTCAGATTATTGTGATTTTATAAGTGAAAGAGCAAACCAGTTTTCTTTAAAAAGTTTTATAAAAGAAAAACTCAATGCAACACTTAAAGTGTGTGATTAACAATATTATTTGAGCTTTTAAAATATTATATTTTAAGTCGTCAATTGCTTGCAAGTGACGTCAACTACTCTCCAATATCATCTATAGATTCAGGTCCGTATCATTTTCCAAGTGTATTGCATTCTAACTGCTTCAATGTTCCATGAACTCGTTTTTTCTTCTTTTTTTTTGCCATGTTTTCTAGTTGGCTTTTAGACATCGCCAGTCCTTTGTGCCACATTTTCTCTGCTCCGTTGTGGATGTTTTATTTCTAGTCGTCTTTTTTCAGTCGCATACTACGTGAACCAACTAACAATGTGTCTACGTAGTACGTAGTATGTCCCCTACCCAAAATTCGAGAACAACTCAGGGCCAACTGAAAAAGGAAAAAGAATTTCCCGGTCATTCCATCAAAGCGCAAGTCGCGATAAAAAGGAGCGTAGCAGAAACTCTGGAATAAAAAAAAAACAGCCAAGGCAAAGGAAAATCTACGCACAAAGTGGCAAACATCAAAAAGAAAAAAAAGAAAAAGAAAATAACAACTGAAATGGCCACAAAATGAAAACGAATGAACAAGAGTGAGGGAGAGAGAGGAAACGAGAGGAGATTTGCTAGGGCTGGGCTGGACAATGGAGGTATAGCAAGAGATAGCGACTGCGAGGCAGCAGAATTTTTTCCGTTATGAACCAAAAATCGAACTGAAATTTGTGCAGTGTTGTTTTTTGCTGCTGCCAACAGAAATGTTGTTGCTGTTGCTTTTGTTGTTGTTGTTACGAGTGTGTGCTGTGGCTATCCATTGCGTTGCTGCGTTGCGTTTGCTGCTTGTTCTCCACGCTCCTTTTTGGGCCTCATGCATTTTCCGTGTTTCGTTTTGTGCGCAAAATAAATTGGTAAACAAGCGAGGCGGCCAGAGGCCTGCATTAGCACGACAAGGACAGTGATCGAATGCGAATGACAGAGATGGAAACAGAAGGAAGAGAAGCGGCAGAGTGAGAGAGCTGGCCTGGTGGTCAATGGCAATACATGGCCATCCGATTCTCGTACATAGGCATTCGCCTGCATTCATGGTAATGTATGTGTGTCCGTGTGTGTTTGTGTATGCATGTGTGTTGTGTTTTCTGTGACGCTGTGCACATTTCATTCTGGCTGCATTTTAGTGCCTGTCCATTGTTTTCGGGTAGTCGCATCCCACTCTTGAGTGCCTGCCATCGAATTCCCCCCAGTTGCGGCTGACTCCTCTGATTTGCTCTCTCCTCTTCTGCTCTTCTCTGCTCAGGACTCCATGTATTGCATATGGTGCGCCCGTTTGCCGCGTGGGTCACATGCGATGCGTGGACGTCGCTTCTTTTTTGCCTCTCTCTGTGCGTTTACCTCTGTCATAGGCACTGCTTGTGCCTCTGCTTCAGTCGCTGCCGCTGCCGGTGCCACTGCCGCTGCTTTTGCCACGACTTTTTTCCACGTCGTCGTCGCGACTCTTCTAACGCGCTGCATAGCAGCGAGGGACCCATGCCTCTCCTTTTACCACATTCCTATTGTTGTTGTTGTTGCGTTTTGGCCGGTGCATTGGAGGCGCAATTTTTGCATTGCTATTGTGCACAGTGGTAGAAAGTATGCAAATAATTTTATTAAAAATATGACTAAAATATGAGCGAGTTAATTGTTCGTATTAAAGCAAAAATGTCGAATTATCGCCATGCAATTAATTAAAATTTAAAAATATAAAACGATTTTATACTAACTGGTGATTCTCATATTATTTTACAAAGTCTAAAATTATTTGTATAACTACTAGTTGTCTTTTTTAATATATTTCGGGATATGAATAAATGAAAATGAGTATAATCAAATATAGAGGTTAAAAAAAATGTTAAGTAAATCTATGAATTTATTTATTTACAAGTATAGTTAAAATAAATATGATTTTAATTTTAATAGACGTAGTCTAAACTGCTGAACTTTAATATAATTTTGAAATCTACATATTTTTTAAATTTAAAAAATGTTTCTTGTTTTTATCTTTAAGGTAATCAATATATTACATTTGCTCCAGTGTGCAAGTCCAATCAGTAAAAGCGAACGAAACGCGACGCTAGCGCTGCTGCTGCCGCAGTCGCTCGTTATGTGTGCCAGGCAAAAGGCCAAACGCATGTGTGTTCAGTCGACCCTGTCAGCCAGCCCCTGACGCTACCCAACCCCTTCTGCCTCTGCTCCAACATGTTGTCCACTGTACATAGGCACGATGAGCTAGTGAAATGCGAGATAGCGAGAGAATACGAGTGCAAGCGAGTGAGCGAATGTCGAGCCTATACATAAAATGGCGTTGCATATGAGGAGAAAAACTAATGTTGCTGTGTGAGTGACCATCTCCTTGCATGCGTATGTGCACTTGTGTGTGTGCGTCAGAGTATATGTGAGCCTACGCAACGGTAGCTTTTCCCTGTTAGCTGCTGCTGCTGCTTCGGCTGCACCTCAAAAGCAAAACGCATTGAATGCGTATCGAGTCCAAGTCGAATGTTGATTGTATTATATTGCCAGAGAACTTGCCCCATCCCTATCTCGCTCTGGATCTCTCTTTCTGGCCATGCACTTAAAAGCTCGCCCAGCCGCTGCAGGCAACAACCAACAACACACACTCACATGCAAACATGCAGCAAATTGAATAAACTCCCAAAATCAAATTTTTCACCACTTTTGCTCAACTGACGTGAACGCCAGCTGCTCGGTACACACCCACACAAACACACACATACACATACACTGACTCGCACATGCAGACAACAACAGACTTTCAGCATGTGTGTGTGTGTGTATGTGTGTGTCCATCTTTGCCATTTAAAGGGTCAATGAAATGCAAAGGCAATGCCATTTTCTCATCCATGTCCACGTCCATGTCCATGTCATTGTCCGTGTCCGAGTCGAAGTTCTCGTCCTCGTCCTCGTCCTTCGTTGATTGCCTGGCCGTTTTTAGTTTTGGACGACCGCCTTTCAAATCAATTGAAAAACGTTTTTGTTTTTTTTTTCCACTATGGTAGAACCCAGTTTTGTTCATATTTATTGTGGTATTCCTTCTGACTCGCTACTCCAACGTATATTGGCTTTGATTTAGTTGCCAAAATATATTTGCCCTCTGGTTCATCTAGAGTTGCGAGCTCCCAGTTTTTATTGACCAACACAGTTGTGGCAACATTTCATTTTATTTAGCTGAGTTTTTTGTTAAACTTTCTATATGTAAGCATGACTGACAATTATGGGTACTAAACCTTTTTTTTCGATTGCAGGCTATTGAATGTTAAGAACAATAAATGCAATCGATGAAAAAAATATTTTTGCTTAGAGATTTAGCAGGAGGCTGAAATATATTTTTAGAAAAGCTGATAAGTTCTTTAAGAGAATTTGATATGTTTCCTAAATAATCTCTGATGATATCCAAACTGCTATTGAGCTGTTCGTATAGCTATTTCAATTAATCTGCTCTTCCATTCTCTCTCTCAGTTAGTCTTAGCTCAATTTTGTATTCTCTAATATGATATAAGTGGAATAACTTGAAATTTAAACTGCGTTGGTAAATTAAGCATGCTTTTATATATGTTAATGGAGAGTAATTAGTAACAGATATATTTTCTGCCCCTCAAAGTATGCTATAGAATAGCACAAATCAAATCAGAAATATAAATATTATTTACATGTTATAGATGTATTTTATTTGGAAACTATTAATAGATTAAACCTCTATTAAAGCTCCATTCGACATTTTTAAGCAGTAAAAATCGTTGCTCACTTACAGGTTTGTGTGCATAGACTTGCATTTCAGAATTTCCATTGTGAAGCCACAGTTCGAATTGGTTTCTGGATTTTGTTGCCATTGTTCACAGTTTACATAACTTGCTGACAGTCTTTTGGCTGGCCTGCAGCTTTAGTCAATGAAATTGGAGCAAGAAATTGGTTAAAGCTGACCCAAACAGACATCCAGACAAAGCAAACACAAAGGCAGCCAAGAGGCACCCATACACACACACACAGATACATACATACACACTCAATGCCAGCCGCAAAGTAAAGACGAAACGTAAACAAAACAGTTTTACCTTCATTAAATTTACGTATAAATATTAGACATGCTTTGGGATCTACATATATGTATGTGTGTATATCTACAAAATACATATATATTTGAATTTGTGTGTGTTTTTTTGGCATTTGTTTTGAAGGTCAAATTACGAAATCACGTACGGAAATTTGTTGCCAGCGCCCAGGACAACATTATATATACAATATATATATATATATATGTGTATATTAAATGGAGCAAAAGTTGTAACAAAACTTTTGACTAGGCGAATGTGTTGCACATTTAAGGGCGGAATGGGGGCGTGGTGTCTGCTGAGTGAAGGACACCAGACGGTGTGCCACAAAATATTGTTGAGCTGCAAACTTTTGTTGCCTGCACTTGCAGGGGACTTGACCTACTGACAAGCTGTGCAAATTTATTTGTTTCTGGCAACTGCAGATGTTTGTTTTTGCTTTTGTTTTTTTCTTGATAACAAAGGATGTTGACGTTAGCCATATGCGAATGACTGTGTGTGTATTTGTGCAGGTGTCTGAGGTGATTTGATGTGTATACTTTAGCTTTAAATATAAAGAGATCTAAATATTAATAGAATTAATTAAAATAATAATAATATTATATCAACATTCTTAAGAAAATAATATAGAAAAATGGTTTTTTGTATTAAAATATGTTTTGCCTTTTCTGATCACCTCAAAATGTTCCTACATAAATTAAAAAATAAAATTTAATTTTTATCCATTATCCTGAATAGATTTTGTAATAACTTTATTTCATTTTGCAACACAATTACTTAAACAGCTGATCGCAGCATAAAATGACAAGTAGGAATTCGGGGGCTGCCAAAAAATTGACTAAATGTCAAAAAGTCCTATTGTTCTCTGCTCATATACTTAGCCACCTTGAGCTAAAATCATTGAACTTGTGTTGTTTTCGGGAAATATGTACTTGTTATTTTATAAAAAACATGGAATCCATAAAAATCCATAAAAAAATTGAATGACGACAGACGGATTGGCAAACTCAGTAAAGCAAATCCGTTCTTAAGTTCGCATTGGACGCATTGTCCAAAAAAAAAACATTGCTGTCGATCAAGAATGTATAACAAGTAATTTTGAACGGTGAAATGTACAGAGACATTCTGAGTAATAATTTAGCTGGAGAATATGCCGATAATTTGCCACTTGCGTGGATATTTCAACACGACAACGACCCGAAACATTGCACCAAGATAGTCAAGTCGTGGCTTAAACAGGAGGGAATCAATGTTTTGCAAGAGCCACCGCAGAGTCCCGACCTAAACCCAATAGACAAGTTGTGGGGAATTCTTGAGCAAGTCGTTGAACACGATTTGTGGCGAATTTTGCAAGAAGAATGACCTCTTGTTGATTCAATGTCAAAGCACTGATCCACTTAAAAATACAAGGAATACTGAGCAAATTTTAACTTTTAACCATTTTTTTTTAGGTGGCCTAAGTATGATCTGAACATTTTGGAGCTGGTTTCATAATTTCTTAAGTTTTTCGCTAAATATATATTTTAATAACTTGGTTATTGTTGTATTAGAATACTGATATATATATTTAATGGGACACAAAATTAGAGCTGTGAAATAGAAACTCTTCTAGAAATTCGTTTAAGTTTTTCGTTTAGTTCTTGTGTATTAAGTCTATGAGAACCACTGTATATAGTATTTTCCGATGGTTTTAACAGCTCACAAAAATTAAAGGATATATATTTAACATTATATAGACGTCTCGATTTGCCACGCCCCTAGTGGGCATGGATATATACATTTTTGATCGATCTTACGGTGAGGTCAACAGTAGCCTACTTACTTTAGCTGTTCTAGGCTTAAAACTGTAGAAGGTATAGCTTTACGTGGATTTAAACTATATGTTTTTCAGTTTTTCAAGTCTCAGTAATGTCTTTAATATCGTCGAAATAAAATATTACTATTATTCTCTTTGAATTAAAAAAAAAGAATAAAATCAAATTTTTTATGAATTAATCTTTTGTTTTAAGTAACAAAGATATAATCAAGTTTCGTGTTAGAAAAACAAATTTCTTACATCAAAACTCAAGTTTAAAAACGAAAACAAATTTTGCATGTTCGATATGCTTTAAAAAATATACCTATCTGCCCAAATATAACTCTTTTCAATTCATAACATATTATTTCAAAACTGAAAATGTTTTTCTCCAGCTGATCATATACAAAACTGTCTGTGTAATATACAAAAAGCTTCAATTTACTTTTCAATTATACATAATATATACGTTTCTAGTTTCAATATAGCCAAAAATAATACATTTTATTACTTAAAGTAATTCGTAATTCCGGCTTGCCACTCCCCAAAAGGGCTTAATTAAAAGAAGTAAAACTGCTCTAATCGGGACTGCCCGACTACGAGATCCCCTGAACCTTTGTTAGAGTTTGAAGTTTTACGTATATGAAAACAGATAACAATATAAGTGCGACAAAAAAAAATTTCTAATTGAAAAAATTTGTCCGAAGGGTGATTTGAATCTGCGACTGTTCGCTCTCAAGCCACACTCTACCGCTCTACCACTCTACCACTACCGCAAAGCTACACTCTCTCATTGCAGAGACTGCACTCACTTCAATGTATGTGTGCACACGTACAGAGCTTGGCGTTGGTGCCGCTTGCTTTTGCCGATAGACAAAATGTTTTCTTTAATAACTTCTATGTCACTTAAAGGATTTTGATTAAATTTTCAGCATTGAATTCTTTAATTTTACTGAAAATACGGGTTTACTTAAAAAATTAAAAAACAATAAATTAGGGCTATATTTGCAACTGAACTTAAATTAAATTGATTTTGTAGAATGTGGAGCCGGTGTCCAAAATATTAAAAAACCGAAAATGTGTTTTGTATACATAAAAGATGTAATAGATATGACCAAAAAACTGAATCTCAATATAATTAAAATGGGAAAAGTTATCGAATATCAAAAACGAACTTTATATGTGCGCTTCGTGTAAAATTTCAATTTTCTAGCTCTTATAGGTTCTGAGTTCGACGAGTCCATACATACGGACGGACGGACTGACAGACAGACGAACAGGGCTAAATGAGCTCAGTTCGTCGTGCCGAATATAGATACGTTATTTAGTCTTCTGTGCGTTGCAATCTTCTGACCAAAATTAATATACCCTTTTTGCAAGGTTATAAATATATACAAACTCCTGTTTAAATATCAACAATTCAGTGAACAATTTTTTATTGCAATTAAAGTATTTTTTATATTGTCATGTACTTTGCATTTACAATTCTCAGCCCCTTTAAATGTTCTTTACATTGACTTAACTCAACTTTAATCCATGCTCAAGTTCACTCTTATTTTTCTGTCGCTCACCTATCCAGCTTTTCCGAGCAACAAGTTTTGAGCAATATTCACGCACACTTTGGCCGCAAATGCAGTGGGAAAACTTTTCCTTTTTTGTTTTTTTTTTTGCGCACATTTTATGCAACTTATATAAATGGCAGACGACACTTTGGCCACCTTATCCGCCCACCGCCCGCCAGCTAACGCCCACAGCTCCCCGAGTGTTGGCCTTTTTGTATTTTCTCTTCGTCATCGTCGTCGGCGTCGTCGACGTTTTCGTATTTGGCAAAGATAAAGTTTTGTAATAAAAATGTCTGCTTGTAGACACCGGCAGACACAGGCAGCCGAAGGGTGGTTAGGAGGGCGGAAGGGGTTGGATGTCGGGGTCTTCCCAACCCCAGCCAACCGGGCAGACATTTTGTCTAGCAATTTCCAAGCCCGAAGTGTGTCAGCAACTTTGCCACGTCCTCGACTTCCTCTTCATCGTCGTCGTCGTGAACGTGTCCTTGTCCTTGGCCCCCACTCAGACAAACACTTTCTGATATTTATATATACATTAGTTGAGTGGAGGAACTTTCGCTTTAGTTTTGCGCTGCTTTGCATTTAAAAGCGAACATTGAAAAACTTGTTGACAGTAATATTTGCCTTACTCTTTAATAAGTTCAACAATCTTCAAACCGCTTAATATAGAATGTATGAGTGTTTGTAGTACATAAAAATCTTAATAAACGTGTATTTTTTAAGGATTGTACTTATGCTCTATGCAAAAGACACTATTTTAAGTCCTTGCTCTATTCTTTAAATTGTTATCAGGTTAAGATGAAAGACACGGTTTTGAAAACAAAATTTAGTACAGTATTAGTACATAGTCAAACTCCTAGTCAGTATTTATTACAAACTTGTAGGCTTTATTCCAAAATAAATCCGCGAATTAATGTCGATATATATTTTATTAGTACATTATTTATATATATATTACATATATCTATGTCCTATATACACGTTCAAATAAATTTGTACCGTCTTTTATAATAAAAAATTATAAAACGCTTTGTTTGAAGTTCGATATTTCATTGAAGATATTTATTTATTGTAGTTTTTTTTCTTGTTTCTTATTTTTGGTAGCATAAAAATTTCGTTTTAAAGAATTTGAGTTTTAGAACATTTTATAACACTCAATAAAGCGCAATGCTAAATTCCTAAGCAAACATATTTTAAAAGATAACATGTTAAATTTGTTTTTTTTTTGTAATTGTTGGGCTATTTACATAGGTTGTGATTAACATAAAGAAATGTACCAAATTAAGTACATGATTGCTTTTTTATATATTGGTTTAAGCTTAAGCTTAAAACGTTTCGTTCATGAATAATGTTGTGCTGTGTACTATAAATATTTGTGAGACATCCCTTAGACCATATGTTCTTTAGTACAGTCTGACATTGGGTTGCCGATTTTAGAACATATAATAGTACAACTCTATTGAAAATGCCCGGGGCAACCCAAATGCAGTCTAAAAATTGCATCAATATGTTTGTTTTTATTTTGATTTTAATGATGAGAGTCTGTGACATGCGAGTGATATGCTTCCGATAATTATTAAATTATATAGATACTATAACAAATATACATATATAAAATCGCCTAAATGGGAAATTCTAATACGCTACGACTTTTAGAAGTTACCCCAATATTAAATACATCCCACTACGCCTTACGCCTGATGCCTATCAGACACAGCACAAAGAAAATGATCGTCCAACCGGCCATAACAAGAAACCCGTTATAGACCTTCTCGTTGGTAATACTCCAGCCCTTCTCAATAACATTTCGAGCCGATATGGAGGGTATGGTAAATGGCAACACCATTACCAGATCCTGCAGGAAGCCCGGCATACTTTCTAACGGCCACAGCAGACCTAAAAAAAAACACGGAAACTAAAAAATTAAACAAAAAATTCAGATACGCGAAGACATACCGCAGAGTATAATCATGGGATAGAAAGCGCCAGTGGCCACAAAGTTAGCTTCCGTGTGAGATTTGCAGAAGACAGAGATAAAAAGACCTGAGAAAAAGATGTATCACAAATCAGTTGAATGTATTTTCTTCATATCTAAATGCATCTATCTACCAAACAACATGCCACAGAAAGCTGTTAGCGTTAACAGTCCTATCAACGTGGTCGTATCTCCATTGTTATACGTATCGAATACGATGCCAATGTACATGATGACCTCGAACGACTGCAGTGACATGATAATAAGCTGGGTGAGTAGATGGGCCCAAAGCATTTCGGTTGCCGAAACACCAGCCAATAGGGTGCGATCCCAAATGCCATCCATACGCTCCGAAATAAATACAGCAGCCGTCATCAAAGTAGCCAAGAAAAATACCATGCTTAATGAGACAAAAACAATATTAAATAGGTGGGAAAAAATCATAAAATAAAAGTAACTTAAGTTCTAAAACGTTTTTATCGTATTTATCGAGACATTTGAAATAGATTATTAAAATGTAAATTATGAAAGTTAAGAGTAAGAAGATTTATATGTATGTGAGCTAAATATAGATAAAAGTCCATCATAATAACCGCCAGATGTACATACACAGATTTTAAGACATAGATTTTAATTAGTTCAATGAATACAGCTTTATTTATCGATAAATTTGAATTCGTTGTTTTTTAAATGAAAATTGCGGATAAGATAAGCGTACTTTTATATTTATATGTATATATATATTTATATATATATATTTATATACAATAATAATAATTAATTAATCGATACCATACTATATCAATAGCTGCTGCAAATCTAAATTATTCAAGAAGAAAAAGTCAGTGTTCAATAATACACAACATGTAAAACAAAAGTATTGCATGATTTATAGAAGCTAATAGAATCTGGTAATTTATCGATAGTCAAAATGGTTACCTTAAAAATGTATTATGACAAAAGTTAATGACGAATAGAAGTTAGTTAGTTATGTTTAGAGATAGTTATCCAGTGATATCAACTGTTTTTTATATCCATTAATCGATATATGATAAATACCTTGTATAATCGTTGAACCTATCATATACTCACGTCATAACGACTCCAGGAGCGCAATACTGTTGAAACTCAATGTCCGCACTGCCATAGATGGGATCTTGGAACTGTACGGGCAACTTAACCAAGGCAGCTGACACATTGCAATCCTGAACAACACCGTTCATAAAAGTGCTAAACTTATCGCGCAGTTTGCGTTGCATAAAGTACGCAACTTGTTGATCTGTGAAGGCGATTAGAAAACATATCTCAATGATTATAAAATTAGGATAAGCTCACCCGTCATATCGATGTGGACAGTCAGTTCGGCATGGTCAACAGCTCCATCGCTGGCATGGATACCATCCTCTATTAGTTCGTAAACCGAATCGCTAAAGTTGCGGGCAAAATATATATAGCCCACTGTCAGAGCGCGTTTTGCATCCGCAAGGGCAGACGCTTCGGTGGCATAGTACTTTCTGGTGGCCACATCGTCGCCCAGTTCCCTTATATAGCGACAGGAGAGCTTATTAAAATGACAACTATCGTTGGCACGGTAAATGGTCTTCAGGTTCTCATCGAAACATTCGGAATAGTTGTCCACCTCGCCGGAATAGACGCCCAGCTCCAGATTTTTCGGTGTTTTGCCAATGGCCAGGTAGAAGCAGGACAATTGTATGATGGGAAACAACAGCATAAAAATGATGCCACTACAAGAAATAACAAATTGTTTTAAAGCGCTTCAATTTTAATTTAAGCGTTGCTCGTACTTACGAGGGCTGTCTGAATAGTTGCACAAAATTCTTGGTCATCAGCGCTTTGAGGCGCCCTTTCGTCGTAAAGAAGATCTTCTTGCGATTCTCGTTCGGTGTCTCCTCATACGGTAACGGCGGCTTCTCAACCGTCGGCTCATGCGTATCGATCACTTCCGTTGGGAGCGCTTGGAGCGCAGTGGGCAGCGCTTGGCTTCTATTCATAATCTCTGCGAGCTCATCCTCATTCCCCTGACGCTGGCTGAGTATGAGAAATGCATCTTCAATCGATTGTGTGCCAAATTTGATCATAATGTTGGTGGGCGTGTCCTCGGCCAGCAGAACGCCATTGCGCATAAGACCGATCTGGGTAATAAAATGATCAAAATTGGCAAATTTACAATTAGAAAAAAAAAAAACAAAGGCTTTACAAGTCAGCAAAAGTAGAAATTAAATTACAAATATTATGAAAGAATATAAATTATAAAAATTGAGACGATAATCAAGGAGCAGCAGAGTGTAAGGCAGCTGTCTTTAAAAGCTCCTCTAAATTAGCCCAAATATTAAGATCAAGGTATGGAAATAATTAAAAAAAACATATTCAAGAGTTTTTTATTCGGAAGTAGCAGACTGGCAAATGCCCCTGAAAATATGTATTTTATATATATCCTGCAATAATTTTCAGGCTGTGTTTAAATAGTCAAGTATGTTTTCTTGACGAAATGGAATTAAATAGAATAAAGGTTTATATCTGTCTTTAATCTCAAAGTTTCGTAGTTCTTAAGCCATGCAAACAGACTTATAGTTCGACTGACGAACATAGCTAACTGTAGTCAGCTTGACTTTATAATATATATTTACTGCTACTTGTTGCTTGTTACTCATTTTAAGTAATTTCATCTGATAATCGTGAATTTAATTAAATGAAAATGTTATTTGTACTTTGACTTACGCAATTTGCCTGCTTAGCTTCCTCAATATAATGGGTGGTAATAATCACAGCCAATTTACTATTTCTAGTCGTTTCCACCAGAAAGTCCCAAATTCTACAAAATGAAAGCAAATCGAATTAGATAAAATTACACAAACCCAATCACATGAAACTTACTTTTCACGCAGCATGGGATCAAGCCCGACCGTGGGCTCATCGAGGATGAGCAGCTCGGGATCGTGTATCATGGCGCAGGCGAAGGACAAGCGTCGCTGCTGCCCTCCACTGCATTGCTTGATCATTTGTCCTGCCGGCGGCAGCTGAAGCAGCTCCTTGAGCAACTTGAACTTTTCGCGAATGCGCTCGTCTGTCAGTCCATAGATGCGACCGAAATAAAAGATGGTTTCCTTAACGCTCATCTCCTCGACCAAGGCGATCTCCTGGGGCATAAAGCCCACTCGAGAGCCTGGGACGCCGCTGCCCGGCTCGCCGGGCTTAACTCCTAACACGGAGACATCGCCGCCGTTGAGACAACGCTGGCCCACAATACAAGACAGCAGAGTCGTCTTGCCACAGCCCGAGGCGCCTAGCAGACCATAGCTAAAGAGAAACAGAGAGAGAGAGAGAGGCAGAGATATGTAAAAGTTATTGATTGATTAAAACAATCGATTGGAGTTCATTATGAATGCTACTCACATGGAGCCACGCATGACGTTCATATTCAGCTGGTTGAGCACAATCTTGGGATTCGATTTGGAGCCATAGTACTTATAACCATTCCGCACTTCGACGGCCGCCATTTTGCTTGTGTGTGTGTGTGTGTGTGTGATCTCCTCTCTTTAGCTCTCTCACTCGCTCTGACGTTGCTAAATGTGCTGCATGATCGAAAAAGAAAAAGATGATGAGTATAGGATAAACGTTTGCGTCAATAAATCTATATACGGATATGTGTTTTATTAATTGCCACTGCTTTATGACAGACACGTGCCAAGGCACACAAAGCGCTCTGGCTGCCAAAAATTTGGTTGCCTGAGACCTAAACTTGGCGCTAAATTCTTAGCACTCGGCTAGTTGCAAACAATCGAACAAAGCCTGAAAGTGAAAATTAAGCCAGCTAACTTTAACTTTGTTTGCAAGTTCAATGCCCCTTTTCGTATGTAAGACCAAACCTTTTTTGTGTATTTCTAAAATCTGATGCATCAAATATTATTTAACATTTACTTAAAAGTCAATTTACTTGTAGCACACTCTACATCACTTGTCTTTAGAAATTATTTCTAATTTTTGGGAGTGTGCAAAATTTGTACAACTAATTCGTGTTGAACTTTGTCTTCCAAGTGCGGAGCACTTCATTAACCTTTGCTTTGAGCTATAAGCATTTAAAACATCTCTGACAATTACAGCTCAGTAAGGGCAGCATGAGTCGTGCTAATTCTTTTTTGTTAATGAACCTTAAAATTACTTGAAAAATGTCATTAAACGTGATAGGATGAATTTCCCCATAGAGACACAATTTATAATTTAAGAGTTAGATTTAAATTCAAAACGTAAATCTAAAATGACAAAGTAACAAATTAATACATAAAACTAAAATATATACATAAACTAATGAACAAGTATAAACGTTCAAGTCAGAACTGCCTGACTACGAGATTCCCTGAACAAACATTTCTGTTTGAAGAACAATTGTGTTCGCAACGGTATTCTGAACCTTCATGTCTTCATGTCCAGATAATTTTGAAACCACCGTCTCTACAAAACAAAATAGATATCGAAAAGACTGCATGGATTTGAATATATGTATATATGTGTGCACATGTATAGAGAAACATGACTTGATCAATTCAACTCGTCTTTTTGATCATGAATATATATACTTTAAAGGATCGCCCTTGTTTTTTTCTGCCTGTTACATTTTAACAAAACCATAATACCCTGATTTCCCATTTTCAAATTTCCACTAAAAATCGTTCCTAAAAATGTGTAAAACTTTTTCTTTAAATTACAAAAAATTAAACTTTCATTTCAGAAATTTTCTAATACCGCGTATAAAGTACTGTATATCTACATAAGTAAAGATACTACTTCATCTGATTCATATGCCTTGAGTTTGCTGCTAACCGCATTTATAGTTCTGAAGGTCACATTGGTAATATTGTGTTTACCAATAAGAGTTAGCAGAACAAATTAGCAAATAAAATACAACGTAATGAGGTTTTCTAAAAAGAACCTTCAAGGTGTAAACTTTAAAGCGGGTCATTGAAGGTTTGCGGCCATCAGCTAAACAAACTGCTGAAACACTTAAAAGACAAAACTCGAACAAATTCTGTAAATATTGACAACATCTACATATATAAATACGTTGAAACAATGTAGACCTGTGTACAAGTGAAATTTACTTAACTTACATTATTTATGCATGTCTGTAAATGCAAATTACAAAAGTGTTCAGAACGCGCTTCACTCGGACAATGACAATACGGAAAAATGGAATGACAATGCGCGCGCCTCGAGAAGACAAAACGTCTTGAATAATAAATCTTGAACACGAGCAACCAAATACACATACACACATACGCTCTTATACTTATGTATATATGCACGCATTCTCACATATCTATACATATGTATAATTAATGTGAAGAAAATGCAGTCAGAATAAGCAAATCAAGTTTTGTGAAATGCACGAGTAAACAGAACTGCTTAGAAAACATTATTTCGTGCTTTGGAGAAAAGGCAGCGTGTGGGCAGAGTGAAACTTAGTATGTTAGATTCATAGTAAATGATAATATCATAGAGCTGTAGCAGATTTTTACAAATGTTATATATACACTTTATAAGAGCTCTTTAAAACAAGTATTTATTTATAAAAAGATATGTTTATTACCTTAAGAGGCTACAACAGTTTAAGGAAATATTTCATGAATACTGATAACAGTATAATTAACAATAATTAGACTTTTCGATATATATATATTATTTTTATTATATTATAGATGAGTATTTTAGTCAATAAATGTTTAAAATATAGTTTTCTAAACGTGATTAATAAAAAATATTGAGTTAAACGACCTGTTTTTCTAATCTCGTTTTCAGTTTTTCATGAAATAAATATTTTTAAAAATTTTAAAATATTCTAATATATTTTTTAAACAATTCTGCCATTCAATATAAATCGATAGAGATATGTTTTCAGATCCAGATTTTGCTGCCCTGTGTCATTTAATATAATGTTAAATCAGTGCAACCCATTAACGATGTAATATAACTAAATGTATTATTAATATGCAAAGAAGTTTACTCTGAAGTCTGTTATCTGAGTCTTCCATAAATAATGTTATAAAAACAGTTATTTTACTTTTACACTAGTGCTAACATGATAGGAATTATGTTAATGCCCGTTTGTTTTTTTTTTTTGTAATTCTTTAATTTTATATTTTATATATTTTTGATGTTTCCCAAGGTAAAAAACAGATATTTTTAAAATTACGTGAAACAAGCGTTATTATGTAATTAATGTAATTTGCCGCTGAGCCCAAAGTCAATTGCGAACTCCTGTTCACATAATAATGGCCTCGTTTGTTAGACTTTGACCCACTTAGAAATCCAGCGCATATTTAGTTCAGATCCGTCATATAGCCAAATGCCTTTAACAAACAAAATGTGTCTCAGTTTAGCTCTTATATCTCTGCATCTCTTAGATGCATAATCAAATGAGCCGGCTAACTAGAAAAACAACAATATGCACACACACACTCTCAATCACAATATGCCCATAAAACGTTCGAAAGTCAAACTTGAAAAACATTTAAAAAAACCGAGAAAAAACACAATAAATAAAAGCTTGCCCAAAAAAAAATTGAGTAAGGTTAGTAACACAAATTCGTGGTCATAAATTTACTTATCAGTTGTTGACGCTGTATTATTTGGTTAACATTGCGGCAGATGACGCAAAGGACAACAATTTCACAGCTGATATGACTTTAACCCAAAAGAGAGGCGCGAAATATATGAAATTGAAATATTAAGTACAAACACAGTGAAAATGCGTCACATATAAAACAACATTTTGTTGCACGTCAAAATAATTTAGGCTTAAATTTTAGCGAATCATGAAAGTTAATACTCTGCCAAAAATACAAATGAGAATTAAATTAAATTATATATATTTTTTTTTTACTTTTCACTATTAAATTGACAAGATAATGAAATAGTTAGGGCAACCATTTTTTTCAATGCTCAATAATTGGACAGCTATTGGTAATTGTATTATAATTTAAGGATACAAATGATAACTTTGTATTTCATTTAAGCGCAATTGGAAATAAAAATTTGTATTCCTTTTTATATTTTGTATTTCCGCATTGCCCGAATTGGCGTCTGCATAATATAAAAAGGGCTACAAAAAATGTAATGCTTGGTTATGCCTTCCAACAGGTGTTTTCCTCAAAAGTATTGAATCTTTGTTTGTTTTTTTTGACAACTGGTTTGTCTTAAAGTTCCTGATAAAAATAATCAAATTTAATTCCCAATTTCGAATGGGTTCATGGCCAAACCCGTTTGGCTCTACTTAAAATTTATTTATATTTTATTACTCCAACGTGATTTGGTCTTTTGAAGGAAGTAAATTTTCAAATTGATCTCATGATTGGCCTGACAAACTGCAACACAAAATGCTTATACCCTATGCAAGTCAAAATTAATAAAAATTAAAAAAACCCCAAAAATAAATAGTGTAAAAAAAACATCAACAACCACTGCTCAGCGCCGAAAACAAAACAACGCCAAGGTTGAATCAACTGGTTGGCAGCAAGCAGAGCTGCAGTCGGCGTCAAAGTCGACGTTAAATGTTAACGTCGTAATGCCAAATTGCTTGCTATATGACATCGATATACATATAGACACACATAAATATGTGCATATGTGTGAGTGTCTGTGTGTTTGCAACGAATTTAATTTGCTAATTTGCAACTCTTTTGCAATACTTGCACTGGGCGAAGAGGCCCTGAGCCAAACGTCTGACTGCTTTCTCAGCAAAAAGAACTTCGTTATGATGTGACTAATAGATATATATATATATATAGAGAGAGAGAGAGGTAGAGGGAGAGCCACCTCTACTTTTAATAAGAAACAATCTAGAGCTATTGCTACAGCAGTTAGTGGGTATTTAGTTCGTGCAACATGCAGCAGCCGCAGCTATCATGAATCGCTGAATTGGTCGACAGTTGCTTCCTTCTCAGTATCACCAGCTGGCCACGCTCCTCGCACTCTCTGTCCCTCTCTCTCTCTTTCTCTCTCTCTCTCTCTGTTCAGTTTCGGTTTGTGGCATGTCCACTTCTTATATAATCCAGCAACAATCATTTCGGCCAAGCTGCAACACCAACAACAGCTGTCTCGAGCTAGTTGTGTGTACTGTTTACATCATTTACACTTTGGCCGAGTTTTCGAATTTGAAACTTAAGTGCGATTTGGACAAGTTTATTTATATTTGTGTTTGCATCCGATTTGAATTTGATATCTTTTTTTGTGCAAACAAAACTTAAACAGTAGAGCAGAAAGTAGTTGAATTTGGGCTGAGCTAAGGTCTAGTGTTGTCTAAAAAATCGACCTATTTATTATCAAGAAAAGTGAAAGATAATTTATTTTTTAACTGCAGCAAACAAAAAATATTTTGTTTTTTATCTGTGATTATAAAATAAAATAAAACAAATGACTAACTGAAAGGAATTTACACGAAAAAAATAAAAAAATCTTTACTTTTTTTGACAAAATGTGACAATGTATATATACTATATATATAATTTGTTTGTATAATATTTATATGCAATGTTACATTTTCTTAAAATTTCTTAAAATTTTTTTTTTACTATCTAGCTATATAAGTTATATAAAATGCATCAAAATCTCCTTATTTTAAACATTTTCAACTTCTCTTTAAATATACAGTTTCACAGAATTTTATATAATAACTGAAAATAGCTACTTTAAATATGTAAACAATTTTTTTTAGTTTCTTTTTATAGAGTCTAAAGTTCGGTTAACCAAATCGCTTATATATACATATATAATAACTCATAACTCAAGCGAATTCATTAGTTTTGCTATACAAACTCCAAAGCATCAAAGTAAATGATCTTAATTATATTACCAACTCCATTTTTTCATTTATATAGCTCTCATTGTTGCACATGATTTTTTAATTTTTTTTTCTCCGTTGATTATAATTTGTGCTATTCGTTTTGCATTTTCTTTAGCGTTTTGTTTTTTGATTTAAATTTTATTTCATTTCCTTTACATGATTATTCTCTGTGTTAGTTTTGCAGTTTTGTTTTTTCTGTGTCATCTCGCATCACTGCATTGTGGACATGTAACAATTTCGTTCACTTGGAGACAAAGCTCGAGTAGAAAGGCATGACAAAGCAAAGATCTCAGTAAGTTTGTGTGAGTGTGTGTGGCTAGACGATCATCTTACGACCAAAGTGGGTTACGGTAGATCATGAAGCAGTAAATCGTTTGTCAATTGGAAAAACCAAGGAAACTGCAGAGGGGATTCCTCAGCTGCTAACCGCCTTTATAAATAAACTTCTCTTAGCTGATCTACACTCTTCGCTTAATCAATGCTCATATACTTCAGTTTCAGCTTCAACTGAAGCTCAAAAAATTATACATGTATATACATGGTCAGTCATTGTCTGTTGCAATATTTTGCATTGCCCAATACCGTTCAGCGCGCCCCAGCCATATGCCATTTCCCATCTACTTGGGTACTACTGTACGCTTATTTTCGAAATGTTTTTTTGGTGTTGTGGAAAAACAAACAGAAAGGCAGTTAACAGTAGCAGGGGCAGTCAACATTGAGTTGTTGCTGTTGTGAAGTTCAGTCATTTTTGTGTGACTTTTATTTATAAATATTTTATTTTATTATTGTTGAAGTTTTTATGGCATTTTTTATAGCACTTTTGGCTGGGAGACTAACCTAAAACAAAACTAAATAAAACTGTTTCAAATAACTTCTTTGCGTTTGCTTGCTTGTTTTCGTTTTGGACAACACCGAAATTTACACACACATACACACACGCGCACACACAAATATTTCACTTGCTGCTGTTTCATGCATTTGCGCACACGCGCCAGCCCGCGCAAGTTTCTGTCTTAAGTCTTTCGTTTTATATTGTAGTTTGTTTTTTCGCCTTTGTTTTTGCCTAAAAATTACAGTAAAGAAAAGAAAACAGCTGACTAAACTTAAAAAGCGGAAATTTTGAGTAATCCCAAAACATTGGAGTTTTAAAAGTATTATTTATAATTTTAAAATATTTTAATATTTCATATTGTATTTAGTTTTTTTCACGATTCTTCTCATTTATTTGTTTTATATTGAATTTAATCAGTTTTTTATTTTCTTTTAATAGCTTTCGTACCATTCAGCGCTCTTCTAACAAACTTCTCCTTGAGCGCGCGCCTGTTTTTTTTTTGTGTGTTGCAATTTTCTTTCGCTGTATTTTTTCTCGCTTGTTTTTTGCCAACCGACTACCAAGTTTGGCCGCTCCGCGTAACGTTTTTTCTTTATTTTTTGTTGTTTGTGTCTGCGTTAACGTGTTAGCTTCCGCTTGAGCCAAGTGTCGCGGCCAAGCTTCGTTTATCGACTGAGCGCAGAAAGCGAACGCCAGCTCGCTCGCAAGCTCAGCAGAGCAGCTCAGTGCGCCCACAAAAGTTGAGCTACGGACTTGGACTTGCGGCCGCGCAGCTTTCGACGCTTTGTCAACGCTTTTCAAGCGGTACACGAAACAAAATATTCAATTTTAAAAAAAATCATACTTTAAACGCCATTTTTTGTTGTACATCTAAGAAAAAATTAGAAAAAATAATATTTTAATGATAAATTGTATAAAATAAAATTAGCAAATGCGATGCAGAATCAAGTTTTTTTTATCAGAAACAACTTTTTTTTACTGATTGCTTATTTAAAAGTAATTAACATTTTGTATCTGATGTATTTATAAAGCTGCATATACTTGTGGTGAAGTGAAGTATTGACAAGTTCTACTATATATAATCTAACTAATTCCTGTCCTTAATCTTATGCACATATTTAACTGATTCATGATTTCAAACTATTTCTTTACAGGTATGCAAATATTTGATAGCAATTATTATTCTATGGTGAGTGTCTCTTTGATTGGGGTCTAAAGTGCGCATTTAATTTGTTGCATAAGGTCTCATTGCTAGGCTAACATTCCCTAACTGAACTGTCTTTTCAGTCAAGTTTCGATCATTTTTAATGCTGAATTGTTCAATTGAATTGTATGCTTCACAAATTCAACATGGCATTAAAGCAATTTTCTTCCCATTCGTTTCTTCTATTAACTAGAATTATTATTGACATGCAAAAGATGGCGCTGAAAAAAAAAATTATCCTAATTAAATCTATTTTACGACATCATTTAAATTCAGCTGCTGATCTTTTCCCAGACTAGCTGACTTCAATTTAAATATTATAGCGTGTCTCTGGCTTTAAACGATTTTTGGGGAGCAAAAGCCAAGACTATGAGGAAGTCTAACAAAATGATATAGAACTTTGCTTTATTCTTTCTAAGAAACATAAAATCAAGTCAGGTAAAGGCTATTCAAACTTTGTAAAATAAAGTAAAATGAGTTAAATAGACATTGTTTAGTTTATTTAAGTAGCTATTCCATTGGTTTACATAGACGGAGAATAATTAACATTTGAAAAATGAATTAATCTTTTGCAATTGTGTAGATTATTGTAAACTGATAAATCAATAGACTGTTTATAATATATATCTGTTGAGCAACAAGTTTCAAGAATGTCACTTGCGTTAGACACAGGTAAACAACAGTTCAAACAGCTCCTCCGCTTGCTAGTTTTCTTTGAGAAATATTTACAGTTGTAGAGCTGTTCTATCTACTCTTGTCTGTGATTCTCAACAGTTTTTGCCATCGACAAACAGCTGTTCTGGAATAAATGTACTTTTCGAGTGAATTTATTCGATCTCCTCTTTTACTTGTCTTAACCGAGACCTCATCTTCCACCTGACTTAACTAATACCTCAATTTGTGTCTTCATTCACGTGTCTTGCAACTCTTTTTCCAGTTACTGTTGCACTTTGCCCCAATTTGCGGATGGGCATGCAAATTAACCTATTTGCTTCCCATTTAACCCCAATTTTTCACAACGCGGCTCGTCGCAGGTTTTGGGTTTTCTTTTATATGTCTTTATATTTTGCAAACCGTTTCGAGATGCTTGCGGCCGTTTTGTATATCTTGTTATTTTGGTTTTTATTTTTGGTTGCTGTTGCACAAGTTTGCAAAATGAATTGGTTTGAAACATATTTCGCTGGCTGAGCCATTGTCTTACCCAAGCATAAACTTTATGACACGACACTCGAATGTTGCGATCCGAGTAGTTTAAACATTAATTTCTATGCAAATAAGTCAAAACACTCGCTTCGCAAGTGAGAGTGATCGGAGAGTTGAAAGTGCTCGACTTCCAGATACCCTGCATCTAGAGAAGAGCGCAAATATTCGAGTTTTTTTTAGAGATAGAGAGTGAATCATATGATATTTATGTATAAGATATATTTTTAATAATAATCAATTACTTATCGATTATTTTGGAATTAGCTTCACATACAAAAGGACGGCCAGATCACTTAAGTTCATCAGAATACATCAAGATCAAAAAATACATTTTTTTTTTCCATTTTATGCAAACTTAAACATTATTCATTCATATTTATAAAAACTAAGACTGAAATGTTATTATTTTGTTATAAAAATGTATGAATTTAATGGAATTAGAAATCAGTTTGCGGAAATCCTATTACGTTTGGTATCGAAATTGATCGCCAATTTGTATTTCGCTTTGTCGCTTATCGAAACAGCTTGAATTTCTTATTATGTAGTAATTAACTATACCAGCATCTTCTATAGCTTCGATTTGACTGTAATATACCTTGAAACAAAACTAATATACCTTCCTCACCCACTTTTAATGGTATCGAAGCATAAAAAAGAGAGCAGCAAACAGTCAAAACTCAAAAGTCGCACGATTTCTGCATTCATCTCCGCCTCTGCGTCCCCTCTCTCCCTCTCACTTCCACCAGCATCAAATTTGTGAACTGACGCTTCTTCATTTGTCTTCTGCTTCATCGGCATTCGCTTTAACATATATTTTCGTGTTCAAGGCCAAGAGCTGGCGCTTTCTTTTACAATAGCCGACCTTGACGCAGCTGCGACTGCGCAAGCGACAGCATTTCAAAGCGCTCCCTCTCTCTTTCTCTCATTTACGCACTCTTATCAGCAAGCCAACAACAACAGCAATGAATTAACCCACTTAGGGTATATTGGCCTAGCTCACCTGCCCGTCCGTCCAGCTGGCTTTATTGATCAGTCCGCTGTATAAGCAAACAAATAGTCGCGTTTAAGCAGACAAACTTTTAATTTTGGCTTAACCAAAAGCAGAAATGTCGCAAAGTATTTTTTTGCTGTTTGTTGTTGTCGTAGTTGTTGTTGGTTGTGCAATTGGTTAACTAGCCCGCCTCTGCACAACTGACGCACTCTTTAGGGTCAGTTGCCCTAAGTGTGAATAGGTACATCAACTATCTAATTTAGTTTGATAGTAATGCAAAACAAATTAAATGCAGCTCAAACTATTTTAAAAAATTTCTTAATTAGTTTTTAAGTTTTTAACATTTTTGAATTTTATTTCATAAAAATTTGAATGAATTAAAAAATCTTTTTTTTCTACAATAAATTTTTATACCCCGAATCAGGGTATACTGGTTTTGCAAAAAGTATGTAACAGCCAAAAGGAGGCGTGGCAGACCCCACAAAGTATATATATTCTTGATCAGGGCGACGATCTGAGTCGATTTTGCCCTGTTCGTCTGTGTGTCCGTATGTATGAACGCATCGATCTCAGAACCCATAGAGCTAGAGACCATGTATACAGCGCGCATATCGAGTTTGTTTTAGATATTCGATTACTTATCCTGATTCACTGATATCGATTAAAAACGTTATCAAGATTCAGTTTTGAAGCATATCTTTTACACCTTTTTAGCTACCGTAACCAAATTTTCCATTTGGCTTTTTGGAAATAAAATACATTTTCTATTTTGGTTACCGGCTCCACATTCTACAAAATCTATATCCTTTGCAATTGCAAGAGTATTACCAAACTTCGGCATGTCCGAAGTTAGCCCATCCCTCTAGCTTTTAAGTAAAACCGTATTTTTAGTTAAATAAAAGAATTTATTGCTAAAAATATTATTAAAATCCGTTAAGTAACATGGAAGTTATTAAACAAAACATTTTGTCAATCGGCAAAAGCACGCGGCAGCGAGAGCCAATACGTGTGCAGTGCACACTGTGACAGAATTTTATTTGTTAAATGGCAATTTCAGTTTCATTGTAATTCTCGCCGGTACTACTTTAGTGTCGTCTTTGTCACTGAGAACAATATGAAGAGAGTGGTTAGAGAATGGTAGTTAGAGATGGCGGCTTGCAAGCGACGAGTCGCTGGTACAATTCGCGCTGCTGTCAACATTTTTTGTTCAAAAACAAATTTTTTGTACTGTTACATTCATATCTTTCTGTATGTATGAAAAAATGCAAAGTCGAACAAAGGTTCAGGGGATCTCGTAGTCGGACAGTCCCGACTAGATCGTTCTTACTTGTTTATATTTAGACTCTGTTCCCAAAGGGAAAAAGAGTCTATTGGATTTGTGCAATGTCCGTCTTGCTGTCTGTCCGTCTGTCCGTCTGTCTGTATGAACGCGCAGCATTTGGACACTATAGAAGCTAGAGACTTGTAATTTGGAATATATACTCGTGTGTATCCGCGTCAGATCAAGTTTGAGTATTTTTCCGATACGCAAACAGGGGGCGTGGCAAATCGGGAAATGTTATATCTATTAAGACTAAAACGCTGTTATTTTAGTCAATATTGCAGTCTAAGAAATGGGATTTAGAATATATATTCGTGTATACCACGCGGACGTTTTAAGATATAGATTATATATCTACGCCCATTGTGAGCGTGGCAAATCGGATAAAACTATATCTACTACAGTTTTGAAGCTAGACCATCCAAATTTGGCATGTGGGTTACCTTCCCTTAAGTTAAATCAAAAAGTTATATACCCACGCCCCCTGGGGGCGTACCAAATCGGCAATATATATATAGCGATTTGTATAAATCTTATAATATTTTGAGCGTATTAAGAGCTAGAGACTTGAAATTTGGAATACATGTGCAAGTAGATCACTCGGAATCAAAAATATATATTATAGATATTTACGCCCATTAAGGGCGTGGCAAATCGGATAAAACTGTATCTCCTACAGTTTTGGAGCTAGAGCGTCCAAATTTTGCATGTGGGATACTGTTGACATCCTCTTATGATAAATCAAAAGTTATGTATCCACGTCTTCTGGGGGCGTGGCAAATCGGGAATTACTATATCTTTTACTAAAACCGTGATAATTTCGGCAATATTTCCGTCAAAGAGTTGGGACTTGGAATATATATACTAGTATCCTACCTCTACCCAAAAATATATGTTATATATAGCTACGCCCATTTGGGGCGTGGCAAATAGGGTAAAACTGTATCTCCTACAGTCTTAGACGTAGAGCATCCAAATTTGACATGTGGGTTACTGTTCATGAAATTAAAATTTACGAAAAAAAAAAAATAATAATAATCATAATGTAAGCCTCCGTAAAACAAATTCTAGTTGACCTAACTGGGGCTTGAAGCAGGGTCTTCGCTACCACAACGCAAGTCTGTTTAACCAAATCAAAACACTTCCAAACTCAGTTTGGCACATAGTCGCGCAAGAGACGCCGTGGTGTTGTGGGTAGAGTCGGTGGCATGCGAAGCGCGTGACCCAGGTTCGATTCCCATCGCTGCCGCGTGATACTATCATTAAATAAAATGTTTTTTTTTTTTATTTTTTTATAACTTCTATGTTACTTAATGGATTTTGATAAAACTTTCTGCATAAATCCTTATATTTTATTAAAAATACGGTTTTACCTAAAAAATTAAAAAAAATGTAAATGTGGCTTTATTTGCAACTGAACTTATATTAAATTGATTTTGTGAAATGTGGAGCCAGTATCCAAAATATATAAAAACCAAAATAGTATTTTATTTTAAAAAAGCTATATGTAAAATTTGATGACTGTAGCTAAATTGACGTAAAAAACATGCTCAAAAAAGGAATCTCGATAATCTCGCATTCAAACATACGGAAAGACGGACGGACGGTCTCCATATTTATTGAGCCTACACACCTTTAACAGGAACAGAGTCTGACGCAGTCGGTGGCGCCCGACTGCAACGTTCTTACTTGTTTTTTTATACTTATATAAACAAGAAAAAAATTTCACAAAGTTGGAATTAGTAAAATAATAGTTAGTAATTTATACTAAGCGAACTTAATAATAATAAAGTATCTATTAAAGTATTATTACCCTTAGATACTTTTTGAGATTCCATATACCAAATTTGGTGACTGAAGTTTATAATGCTTAAATAGCTGAAATTCGATATCAAAGAAAAGGAAAAAGATATCTATTATTTGAAGCGAAATTGATCTGCGCCTGCTTTAGGAGGACTCTGGTGTATTCCCTAAACTCCCATTTTACATGGGTTCTGGTTTATTTATTTATCTTAATAATTGACAAACAAAATATCTTTAAGTAAATATTATTAATGTGCTTATGGCTATTTCGCTTTGTATAATTATAAAATTTTATTAAGTTATTTAAAAAAGAAAAAACAATTAAATAAATTATAATAAATTCAAACATTAAAGTTTTTCGAAAATAACTCGAGTTTACAAATATTACGTGGCTTGATTACATTTATCTGGGGCTACTTGTGCTAAGCGAAATAGCTCAACTTTATAGAGTGTCTATAAGTCAGGTCCATGTCTGCTCTGCTTTCATGCTTAATTGCCGTAACTTGAACATAAACAAAATACGAACAAATGATAAATGCAACTGAGCTGTGCTTCTCCTCTCTCTCTCTCTCTCTCTTGCCTCCCTCTCTCTCGATCACTCTCTTTTACTCTTTGCTTGAGGCTTCTCTTGGCAATAGCAGCGAGGTTATAATGTTTTGTAATATCTTATGGGTCTATAGTGCTTCATTGCAATATTTGAAAGAGAGAAAAAAAAACAAATTATATTTTCATTTTTTTTAGATGTTTTTATAAATTTATAAATATGTATTTTTTAAATTGATTTATTACTCATATAACATTAGTTACATATTTTGTTTGTCAATTCCTGTTTTCTTATCTTTGCTAGTTCATCGCGTTTCCTTTGCACGTTCTTTTCGTGTCTGCGGCTAGTTTTGCAATTGATATAATTCAAGCGTAATTAAATATCGTTGCTAAATTAATTTTTAATAGCTATTTTGAGTTGTGCTTTTTGTGTTATCTTTGGCGTCTAACGTTATTTTTTTTTGTGGTACAAAAATTTGTTAACTATTTTATATATTAAAGCTGTTTTTATTTTTTTTTGTTTTGGCTCAAGGTTGTTTACGATTAAGCTACCAATTATTGTTGTAAAGACAACGTTTTTTTTTAAAATACAATTAAATGTTGTTTAATGAAAGCATATTTTGTATTTAGTAAATACGTATTTCGCCAATAATATATATTTATTATATATATGGTTGCTAATATTAGTAAAGACACAATAAATTTTGATTTTGATACTCCCTTGAGCTATCCTCTCACTTTGGAGTTTTAATAAAGTAATTTAAAATATATAATTTCACCAACTCTCTTAAAAGCACAGTGTATTGGCCAAATACCAATCCTATAAGTAAGAAAGCTTCACCCTTCAAATCAATTAAAATTTTTTTCCAAATTACCTTTCATTAACTCGTTTAATTGCTAATTTGCAACACCAAAAAAATATCACCTGTCATTAGCATACACTGCATACATATGTATGTATATGTACGTAACTTTTTGCATCAGTCTGGCAACGCTCTTTCAAGCTTTCGTTGCTCTCTGTCAGTCTACGAAGCTCAGCTTGAATGACTCTTCTTTAAACAAACTCTTAAGCTGGCCTAGCAACAGGCAACATCTAATAAGAAAATTGAACCCAATTAGAGCGCCTATATATGAATTTCAATTGAGCTACGAAACATGTTGCAGCAACATTTAGAGTGCATATAGTAATCTCAATTGAACTGCGATACATGTTTCATCAACATTACGCAAAAGCTGGCTTGGCAACATTGTTGCTGCAGCGTGCAATCAGCAACAAAGCGTTGGCAACTTAATGAGCCTCAATTAGTTTAAATGAAATGAAGCTGCGGCATTTTGATAGACTGCGTAGACTCGTGGATTAAACAGCAACAACTCCAACTGTGAAGCGTTTATTTAATTCAGTTTCATTTAACAGCAAACTGTTTCGGAATGTGGAATGGAATTTAAGAGATCTATGGGAGTTTTACATCATTTGCTCAATAAATGCAAAAAGTTTTGCATATTAGATAAGCTGCCCCTGAACTCGACTATGGAATACCCTATGCCTGAAAATATGATGTATACAATGTAAACTAATACCTGCACTTAATAGCAAAATTTTTAAATTGATAACAATTAAATACTGGTATAACCACTTAACAATCGTTTATAAACAATTTATGATTGTAAATGAATTATTTATTAGAAGTTACGAAAGAAACCTTTCTAATAAGCTACACATTTAATGCGTTCAGAATCTGATTAACATATAATTGGCTAATACCCTATATCCAAGTAAAATATATAAGCACGACGTCATTTGATGAAATCTGAATTGATGACGATTGCTTTTCGAGTAAGACAGGGAAATTGAGGTTCCGAAATCCCGAAAGAGATCAAAAACATTGATATAATAATAATATATAATAATAAAATAATAATATATAATAACATCACATTTCATATGCTTTAGATGGCATATATAAGCGAAGCTTTATCGAATACTGTGATTTGTTCACTTTTATATCATATAGATCATATAAATCCAATAACCAAATTTGATTTGTTGCTGACAGAATATAAATTGTAATATCATATTATTAAATCATAATTTTTCTAATTTTCATTCAGCTTACTTTTAACGTTTGAATATGCCCACCTCAATAGAATACGTTTAATAGTGGCACCCTGTATAAAAGCTCTGGAATGTCGCAAAACCCCACGCACAATCGCAACATTAAACCCACGTCCAAAAGTCAAGACCCCGGGAGTTATAAAAACAAAGACCTATTGTATGATGTGCGCGTAAAAATTTAACTTTTTGAGAAGATTCTAAAAGCCAGCTGCCAAATATATTGCGAGTCTTTCCGGCAGCGGTTGTGTCGCTCTACAAAACCAAATTTAAGTTCAATTAAGAAAAATGTTTGAATTGAAGCAGTTGCTGTTGCTGCAGCAGCTGTTCTACCTGACACATAGCCGACCTGGTCTTGAGAATCTGTCGACAAGCCTGCTCAAACGTTATGGAGCCAAACTCGTAGATTTTAGCTTTGAGAACCGAGAGGAGGGCTTGTACTATACGACACTGGATACTAGCCTGCGTGACATGTTGCTGCAGATGCGAAATTTGTCGCAACAAACGGTGCTCACACAATTCGATTGGATAAGGGCAAGAAATATTGAAGCGGGTCGCATGCAGCAGCCCGTATTGGAGAGCGAAAGATTTCCATGTGATCTAAGCGCAGGCCGCTCGCCAGAGACTCCTCAAAACATTAGACAGCTGCGTCCAGGTGATATCGATATTGTGGCCACATGTGGCGATTCGTCCAACTCGGGCACGGGCATACTAGGTCTAGGAGAACTCGATGCCTATGTGGAGTATCGTGGCTATGCCTACACGGGCGGTGGCTTTGAAAGCTGGCGCACTGCTCTAACATTGCCCAACATTCTGAAGCTCTACAATCCTCGTCTGCATGGCTTTGCCGTGGGTCACGGCCTGGGCGCCGATGTGAATGTGTCGCGCTTCAATCTGGCAGAGCCCATGTTAAGCATTCAGGATTTACCATTTCAGGCACATGTTTTGATCGAACGCTTTCGCAGAGATCCGAGGGTGAACCTCAGAGAGCATTGGAAGCTGCTGAGCATTCAGGTCGGCGCCAATGATTTTTGCTCCGAGCTCTGCAACTGGCCCGATCCGAAGCCCTTTATGCGCAGTGTCGCCCGTCAGCTGCACGAGACATTTAGAATTCTTAAGGATAAAGTGCCGCGTCTGCTTATCAACTTTATCGTTCACCCGGACATCGATGAGCTGCTACAGCTTCTAGCTAAAGTTCCGCCCGAATGTGCCCACCGTGTGCCCTACTTCTGTAGCTGTCACAACAAGTACGACCAGAATATCTTCTACAAGGCAGCCAAAGATCTCCTTGATCTTCAACTCTCTATCGCCGCCCTGCCCGAGTTCCGCAGCGATGACTTTGCCATTGTTACCCATGGATTTCTGAGAAATATGAGCAGCTTATGGTCCGAGCAGGGAATCATGGACAAGCGATTCTTTGCCAACGATTGCATTCACTATAGTCAACTGGGTCACGCTGTTCTAGCCAAAATACTGTGGAACAGTATGCTGGAACCAACAGAACATTACTCAGTTGACTCCTGGCGAGATCCATTCAATCACTTGCTGTGCCCCAATAAAAATAGACCGTATTTGAGAACTGACAGTGATGTGCTCTAGTGAATCTTTGTGGTGTCTCACTTATAAAAATATATTTTAACATTGACATTATATAAAAAATATACTCTATCTCAACGTAGAATTTTGATCCATATGCTTGAACTTTTCACTGAGATGTACCTCTAAACATTATAATCAAATACCTTGTTTTCATGTTAGAAATTATATTAGTCTCAATTAGAGATGGGCGTCGGGATCGGGATTAAGGGCATACCCGCGGGTCCCGATAAAGTTTTCGGGATCGGGTGGGATGGGAAAGATTTTGAAAAAGTACGGGATGGTCGGGATAAGTGCTCGATCCCGAAATATCAAAGAACAGAAAAATGATATTGACGAAGAAATTAATTCTAATATAAATGCTGTTAAATTTAAGAGAAGTTAAAATATTTTATTGTTTTGACAACAACGGAATGGAATTGTCTTTGTTACAAATGATTGCGAGGCAAGCACTTGATGTTCCAACATCTTCGACAACGAGAAAAAAATATAAGAAACTAAAACACATTTATTGTATTTACTCAGTAATTACTTGAGGTATTTTGCTAAAGATAAAAATTTTAATAACTAGAAGAATTTCAAAATAATTGTACAATGTTGCAATTACTTAAGTAATTTGTATTAATAATTACAGGAACCAAATTATTTGAATAACTACGTATATTTTGTTACTAGTAATTTCAATTGTTTAATTAATAAATATTAGGTTATGGAAATTTTGAGAGTATCTAAATA
This sequence comes from Drosophila gaucha, assembly GCA_035045545.1. Classification (NCBI taxonomy): domain Eukaryota; kingdom Metazoa; phylum Arthropoda; class Insecta; order Diptera; family Drosophilidae; genus Drosophila; species Drosophila gaucha. The sequence goes on from JAWNOY010000463.1 coordinate 131,716, forward strand.
ATAAACTATATTTTTTTAGTGAAATTATAAAAAAACTACAGGGACGGGCTAACTTGCAATTGTAAAGGATATAGATATAGTTTTCGCTGAATTGCCACGCCCCCAACAAGGGGATCTATATAATTTTTAGTCAATCTATTGAGTAGGGCAACATTAACGAATATATCAAATTTTAAGCTGTACCCCTAAAACTTTGGAAGACACAGTTTTCTCTGATTAACCACGCCCCAAAGCGGCGGATAAATATCACTTTTCACAATTTTGTCAAAATGGTGAAGCCTAACGTTTTTGTCAATTTTTAGGACACTAGATATAAAATTGTAGAAGATACTGTTTTTTCCGATTTGCCATGCCCCTAATGGGCGTAGATATATATGCTATATCTTTTTTCTAGGGGTGGTTGATACAAATATAAGTTTTAAATTTCAAGTCTCTTGCTTTAACAGCATCCAAAATATTGGAGGATTCATGTTAAGCATTATATAGACTTTCCCGATTTGCCACGCCCCAAGTAGGCGTGGATATATAACTTTTTGATCAATATGTAGGAGAGGTCAAAAGTATATTACTTTCCAAATTTGGATGCTCTTGTTTCAAAACTGTAGAAGATATAGTTTTACCAGATTTGCCACTCAACCAAAGGGCGTAGCTATATACTCTATAACTTTCTGTATGGGGGTGCGATTCATGAGTATATATTTTGAATTTCAAGTCTAAGACTTCAATGGCGCCAAAGTTATCCCACTAAAACATTACTCAAAACCGATCTGTCCTATGGGAGCTATACGATATAGTCGTCCGATCCGGATAATTCCGAGATATGCAATACCTGCAGCACATTCCAGCCTATTATTTTAATAACTACTGTGTTATTAAAAATAAAAGTTTGCCTAAAATAATTAAAGCATTTCAGTTGCGGCTTTAATGAATTGATTTTGTAAAATGTGGATCCGCTATCCAAAATACAAAAAAATATAGAAATTGTATATTATTTGCAAAAAGCTAAGTCCAAAATGCAGACTCTACCTAAAAAGATCTAAAAGATATGTTACAAAAAATTAATCTCGATAGCGTTGTTAACCGATGTCATTGAAACGAGAAAAGTTATCGCATATCCAAAACAAACTCGATATGTGCGCTGTAAACAAGAACCATCGTGTAAAATTTCAGTCTCTAGATCTTATAGGTTACATACGGACAGACAGACGGACAGGGCTAAATCCACTCAGCTCGTCGCCCTGATCAAGAATATATATGCTTTCTGGGATCTAGCACGCCTCCTTCTACCTGTTACATACATATTTTTTTTAACAAAACCATTATACCCTGATTTCCTATTTTAAATGGGTTCAGGGTATAAAAATTTAGTTTTGCTTGATCTTGCAAGGTGATACAGACATTATAGTCGCCTTTGATGAATCACCAAAAGTCTAACACTGCTTAAAAAAAAACATATTCAGTTTAGCTGAGCTCATGCTGATCATGCAAGATCTCGCATGTGAGGCGCATGCGCTAATCGAGCGAATGAGAAGTGATCCAAAGGTCAATATGCAGTGCCATCGCAATTTAAATGAATAGGTGATAAAAAGGAGCATCAGCATCGACTTTTGCAATTGTGACTTAGGCAGCTTGAGTCGATTTCGATTCGCGATTAGAGGAAAAGCATGCTGTAGAGTCACATAATTCACGACCTAGCAATCATTTCTGCGAATCAGCTATACGCGGAAGTTCTTGCCTCTGGACAACCTTCGTGTCATCAACTTAATCCATGACACACCTGCACATGACTCAAACCCTAAACTTTATAAAGTATATTTTATATTTTTAGATCACTTCACTTCACTTCACTTGGCTTTATATTGTAATAAATTTAATGTGATATATATATATATCTTGTGTGTGTTGGCAATAACCCATATCAAGTACGAATAAATACAGTAAGGCTAGATTTTTGCATAGACAGCACTTAGGTCTCAAGATTTCAGTTCCTTTGACAAATATATCTAAGCAAACAATTAGCTATTAACATTTAAAGTGGGCTTCAAACAACCGAAACAACAAACAGCAACAACGAAAATGTTACTCGAGCTTAATGTGCAAATATTTGTAGAGCGGAGCTTTGAGCTAAAATTATTCATAACAATTAGAATTTGAGTAACAAAATGACGGTACAGTGGCGTACGGTTAGAGTTAAAGGTTTTATGAATAGTATATTTTAAATTGTATAAGTGTTGATGTTATATAGCAAAGACTTCTTCTTGGTTTTCTTTAACGAAATTGGAAATTAAAATTTTACTCTATTAAATAAACTCTAATATAAATAGAGCCTGAGTCTTAATCTCAAGTTTCATTTTGAACTTAAAGATAGTTCGCCTCTTTTCTTGTTTGGAATCTTAGGTTCAGTAATTGTTTTTGGAGTCGTTTCATTTGTTTATGAAGCAGATATTTTCTCAAATTCACAGTTAAATATTTCCTGTATTTTTGGCGAGTATCTAAATATTCGTACTCGAGCTCCAATTTATTCACAGATATATCTATTTATATACACAACATTTTTTTTTTTTGCAATATTATATGAAACATTAATTGTTTTTTGTCATGTTGTAGTAGCATCAAAATGTTTTTAGTGCTCGCTCCAAGGTAATTATTTTGTTTTGTGTGTGTTTTTTTGTTCGGATTTCAGTTAATACATTTTTCGACAATATCTTTGAACCCAGCGCTCTCGTGTGTCGAGCCCAAGTTATGGCACAATTTGTCAGTCCCAACTGTTGTTGTTTTTGTCACTTTTATAGTAGCTAATGTCTCGGTCAACGCATTCGAGTCAAGTTCTGTAGTACCGGCTCTGATCTGTGCTGAGTTGTTGCTTTTAATGGAAGGAATGGAGTGCTCGAGTACTCATTGCGAGCTCAAAAAACGAGCTTTATTTTGTTTGGAGTTCCATTTATAGCAACATTTAAACGCTCGACGCATTTGCGTTGCGGATGAGATCGCGTCGAGAAGTCATTGTGTGTTCGCGTCTGTTAGTCGAAGAACTAGAAAGGACTCAAAATGTGTTGCTAAAGTGAGAAAAGAATCGAGAAATTAAATACGTTCCACATACAATCAATACGGGTTAATATGCTGTGTACAACGCATGTGAACGATGCAATCAAAAACAATCAAAAGCAAACAAAATCTTACGGTCCACAAAAATCCAACATTTGAGTTATCGTGTTTAGTCATTCGACTGTGATTGATAATACCTAAGAATGTGAACTGCGATGCAAATGTTATTGTTATTTATGAAATGCAATAAATATCGAACTAAATAATACCTTTCACATAGAATACCCTTAGGATCCACACGCGCAAATGAGCTCTAAGCTACAAATGTAGTTGATATTTGCAAATAACCAGCAAAATTTAACCAAATCTTACGTTCCACATCGCATACACATGCATTCCACAATGCCAAATATGCGTACCAGCATATCTGTGCTCTTTGTGGTACTTTGCCTCACCTCAGACTCAAATCCTCATGTCCTACGTACTCGCGCCCAGAATCGCTCCCATCAGCTGTTGGGCAGCATTGGAGTGCGTGCCAGGCACTTCAATCCACTTCGACGGGTTACAAATGGTCTGCCAGAGTACACGGATATTGATCGGAATTTTCGCCAGTTGCTGCTCACGACGCGTGGCACATCATTAAGCTGGGCGCTTAATGATATTGAGGGGCTCTACAGACGCGGCAGACATGAGGGCAAAATTCAAGTTCCGGTTCCCAGTCGAGTTCCATTTCCCTGCCCGTTGAATAACACACGATCACGTACTCCACCCACTTCGGTAGAACGTCTGCGACCAGGTGATATAGACATCGTGTCAGCCATTGGTGACTCCCTTTCCGCTGGAAATGGCATTATGTCCAACAGTGCGCTCGATATGATCAACGAGTTTCGGGGTCTGACCTTTTCGGGCGGAGGTTTGGGCAACTGGCGCACAACTCTGACGCTACCGAACATACTGAAGGTCTTCAATCCGAAACTCTATGGCTATGCCACGGGCCACAGCTTAGTCGTAAATCATCGAACCTCGCACCTCAGCATTGCCGAGCCCATGATCATGTCGCACGATCTGCTCTATCAGGCGCGCGTCCTCATTGATCTGCTGCAACGCGATCCACACGTGGATATGCAACGCCACTGGAAGCTGCTCACCGTGTACGTGGGCAACAATGACATCTGCTCCGACATCTGTCACTGGAATGATCAGGAGAAGCTGCTCGATCGCCATGCACGAGATCTGCGTCAAGCCTTTCGCCTGCTACGCGATAATGTGCCCCGGCTGCTCATCAATTTGGTGGCAGTGCCCAATATTCTGCTCACGATGGGTCAGCTGAGGCCAGTGCCATTCCAATGCTTCTTGGTGCATCGAGTTGCCTGCAATTGCCTGTTGAGCGATCGTCTGACCGCGGCCGAGGCACAACAACGAGAAAACACAATTCTGCGCTGGCAGCAGTTGGATCTGGAGGTCGCACATTTACCAGAGTTTCAGCGCAAGGATTTTGCAATTATTGGCCATCCCATGATTACAAATCTGACCACGCCCGTGCTGCCCAATGGCAATACGGATTGGCGCATGTTTTCCAACGACTGTTTCCATTTCAGCCAACGTGCGCACGCAATCGTTTCCAATCTACTGTGGAACAGCATGTTGCTGCCGGATGAACAAAAGCCGCGACCCAATATTCTGCCACAGCCCTTTGAGAGGTTCGTGTGTCCCAGCAAGCAGCAGCCCTACTTGGTGGTGCGGCCCAGCTGAGTGAGCTCAGAAACTAAATGAACTTAATAGATAGTATATCTGCATAGTATGAATAGTATGTGTTGGTATCATCAATACTCAAACTATAAAGAATAGCGGGATTGTGATTTTAACCTTGCAAAAAATGAATTCAAATATTTTGGAATTTCTTAAAACTTTCTATTTTGAGGTGATTTTATTTACAGAATTTTGTTCACAGAGTCAGCTGAACGTGTGCTGTTTTTCCAAAAGGTTTTGCGAGCAATTTGTTTTTGTTAAATATTTGTTTTTGTTGGGCATAGCTAATATAAATAAAGATTTAAATTATATTTATTTTCGTGTTTTATTATCTTAGCTGTTAAAAGTGAGCAAAGATTCTGTCTTAAACCTATAAGCAAATTATTAACACAAGCCTAATTTGCTCAAAGCTCGAAATAAGATTTTTTTCTTATTTTCCTTAATACGTTAGGTGTTTAACTTTGAATAGTTAAAAGTGAAATCAAAATAGATTTTTGGGTACTTTTGAGGTTTTCTAGCACCAAGACAATTTTGTTTGTAAAAAGAAATGGTATCTGAAACTACTGCTATGCCCTCTAAAACCAGAATGTGAAAATCATCTTGACGAAAGCAAACATCTTTTTCTCAGATAACTTGTAATGAAGATTCCTTCATACAGGTACATACAGCTTTATACAACATTTTACTTTTAACCTCGAGTCGAAGGCTCTAGCAGCTACTGATCATTAAACTATCATTAGGCTTAGTATTAAATGCTTGATTTAACTTGTTAAATAAAATAAAAAAATAATAGTAGTTTTAGCATATATATTCAAGGAGCTCTATATATACTATTGGTGTATATACTTTATGTATTACATAAAAATATTATTTACATTATATATTCTCAAAAGACTAGCCATATTTTGGTAAGAGCAACACTTAAAATCTGCACCTGATTATGGGACTTACAGCCACATTCCATTATTTCATCTTATTCACTCATTTGGCTCTCTCCACTTGTCTCCTCTTTGCCTGCTCCATTTCAATTAAAATATTATGCAATTTTAAATATATATATATATTTTTTTTTAATTAATTAAAAAACACTAAAAAACAATACAACTCCCAGCATAAAAATTCATTAAAAATACTTTTTGCTTATATGGCAGAAAGTATTTTTCCTGTTTGTTGCGGAACAAAACTCGAACCCGAACCAACGTTCCGGCTGTACGCGTGACAACGCCTGCTTATTACGCCTGGTAGTCCCACCTCCGCTTAACCCCAGCCTCAATGCGGCAGTTAAAAAAAAACATATATTTATATATATTTTTTCCTCATATATATGTATGTAGCATTTGCATATGCAGCGCAGCCACCTGCAAACCGGACAGTTGCCAATGGGCGGCGACCAACCCCCAGGACTCCACACATTGCATATACGAAGAAAAAAAAAATATATTTATATACATATACACGCCCACTGCAAATAAGGATGAGCAGAGGTGGGCGCGTCATGTGGGCAAAAAGCAACCAAAATAAAAAACAAAACGAAAAATCAAAAAAAATGTGGCCGCGGCAGCTGAAGCAAGTGTAAGCCAAACGAGAAGGGAAGGGGATGGCTGCAAAAATTATATTAAAAATGCACTGTCCGAATAAAGGGCGTTACACACTCGCACACACACACACACACTCATACACACTCACTCGCCATCACACACGCTGACAAGCTCTTAAACCCCTGCTCTGAAAAAAAAATTATATATATATATATATGTAAAATAAATGGTAAAAAATGTAATAATAAAGTTGAAGCGCTTGGGCAGGGTCTGGGGCAGTCCATATCGTTGATATATGCTCATACACCTCTCTCCCTCTTTCTATATATATATATATATAGTATATATATTACATATTAAACATTTACGTAAAGCAACAGCAAAAGTGTCCCGTTGCAAAATATGCAATTTGGGTACCAAAATAAATAAACCAAATAAACGAAATGGAATTACAAACAGCCAAAAAGTACTCCCAAAAAAAGGCGAAAAAAATAAACCCCAAATGATAAATAAAATTTAAAATCTCGAGCCTTGATTAACCCAAACGAGCATTAGGCCAGCGAAAAGTGGGCACAAATTCCATATGCAAAAGTACCCCAGTTAAAAAAAAAAAAAAGAAAACACTACGACACTAATATAAATAATTGTGTCCGACTAGGAGATACCCTCAAATTATCAAATTCAGGTTAGCTTAGCGGTTAAGACATTTAACACTTGTTAATTTTGAAATGAATTTTGAGGTTACGAGAAACTTTATACCAAATTTGATGTCTTTAGTTCTTGTAGTTTTCAATTGGAAAAAGATTTATGTTTTGTGGAATTTTGGCCTTTGCAGTTTTCAAGATCAAAGTTAGACTCCACTCGTCCCGATCAATAATATATACACATCTCCTTTACTCCTGCCTGCACATACAAATTTTCCCCAAGCCAATGTACCTCATATTCAGGGTATCAAAAAACAAAAAAAAAGGAAATATATCCACACATATTTCATTAGAATAGAGCTGGAAGAAGGCTGGCCAAACAGCGTGGGGAGAGATGCAAACACTGCATAAATATAATATGATTGCAAACAACAACATTTGAGCCATTTGAGCTTGTCATTTGTACCAAGTTCTATTATTTTTTGTTTCACAGCTCGCGGCATTTGGCAGCTGCCACCCACAGAGTCCGAGTATATAGAAAATTTGGGTTGGTTTCCCAGTTCCGCGTGTGTAAAATCCTGTCAGCTGCCTGTTTCGGATAGCGCATAGATGTTATTTTTTTGTTAGGGTTAGCGAACGCCAAAACAATCAATACAAAAATATCTGGCATATAAGAGTAGAGTTTCGTATTCAATTTGCACGAGTAGATTTTAGATTGGCTAACGAATGACTGATACATATTTATAGAAACTTTAGACGAGCTTTCGCAAAACTTAAAAAATAACAAAAGTATTTTCGGAATAAGAGGAACATAGAATATTTTATAAGCCTGAAATCGCTTTACAAAAAATTAACAGAGAATTTGCAAGTACTTTAAGTCCTTAGATATTTAATAAAACATGTCGAGTATATATGAAAAACGCCCTCGATATTTATTTATAATATATCTTTTGTTGAAGTTATTCTTATATCCTTCAGCCATAGTAAGCAGTATATGCATTAAATATTCTACTGTCTGAATTCAAGATGGGCGTCGGGATCGGATTTTCGAGATGGGAAAGATTCTAAAGAAGTCCGGGACGGTCGGGATAAGTGCTTGATCTCGAAATTCCCGCGGGTCCCAATAAGAAAATTTTTAATAGATAAAATTGCCTGTATTTATTTCAAAGAACAGAAGAATGATATTGACGAAGAAATTAATTCTAATATAAATCCTGTTAAATTTAAGAGAAGTTCAAATATTTTATTATTTTCACAATGCAATAAATTGTCATTGTTACAAATGCTTGATAGGCAAGTACTTGATGTTCCAATATCTTCGACAACGAGCGAGAGGGTATATTCTACTTCTAGTAGAATTTTGGAAGAAAGGAGAGCACATCTTAAAGAACATTTCGAGAAAATATTATTATTAATTATTATAAGAGTTCTAAACGTTGAAAAAAAAATTTCGGGAAATGTCTGGACCCGCGGGACAAAATGAAAAATTTGTCGGCACAATCGGGCGGGAAAATCAAAAATGATTTCGGGACGGGATGGGTCGGGAACGAATTTCTTTCCCGATCCCATCACTAGTCTGAATACAGACCAAATGCCAATTGTATAAAGCCAGCTTGTCAATATATAATACACAAATATAAATAGCAATTTCCTGCGTGATAAAATTCAATACTTTGAAACCAAAAACTATTTAGCTCTTAAAAAAGCCTTAATTTTCTGCCCTGATTTGTTGCATTTTTGCGGCACATTCAAACCAATTTGATCAGTGCTCGATGATGACTATGCCCATTGAACTCCGCCTCCAATTGCAGTAAGTCAACGAACCGACACTTAGCCAGACAAATCCATCAAGACAGCGCATCAACTGAGACAGACAGCCTGCCAGCAGGAGTGAGGGGGCGTGGTCCAATACGCAATGGGCATGAAAATGTCTGCAGTTAGCCAGCGGCAAACATTGAAAGTGGTCAGCCAGAAGATGGGATCGGGGTCAGCAACAGCAGCAAAAACAACAGTATAGTAAGAGAAGCATTGGGCATGGCCAGCAGAAAAAGTCAACGCTTGACATTAAACAGCGACAACATTTTCGCTTTGCATGCAAAATGCCGGCACAAAGGCGCACAGGATGTCGCGACTCGCATAAAGCAACTGACAATCGCAGCTTCCCAGAGCCATCAGCCGATCCGGCCAACGCCATCAACTCCAACCGCCGCTAACGAACCGCTAAAGCATCAGCACAGCCAGACGACGGCGGAAATAGAGCAAAGTTTCGCAAAATAAAAAAAGCTGTAGAAAAGGGGAAAAAAATGGCACACAAGCTACTTGAGCTGCCCGTTCAGCAGGCACTCTACTCCCCAGCAGCCATTGGGCGGAGAATCCTTTTTTCCGCGCTCACCCAGGCACCGGGCCGGTGCCCATGCATGCGGTTGACGGGTTAAGGCGGACAGTTGACCACCACACACAGGACAGTTGGACAGTTGGAGTGGAGGCGGCCCTGCGTCTCTGTGCCGTCTTTTCATTGTTCGCCCGCTGCCCATTCCCAGCTTAATGGCCATGATTTTGACGGCTGTTTAGTGCTTGCCAGCTTCCCAGCTCCTCCCAGCTGTATGCTAAGGCTAATGGCTATGTGTCCCTTGTTGTTGTTGTTGTTGTCATTTTGGTACTCTTCGAATGATTTTTCATAGGTGCTTCCTGCTTTGGAAGTGCACAGAAACGCAGCGTCTTTTAATCAGGCAGTAATGGAAATGAAACCTGACATATGGCTTACGAATCGGCTCAATGAATGCGGACAGCCACTAAGATGAGATGTGTGTGTGTAGAGACTACTCGGTGTATTTGTGTGTGTATGTTTACAGTAACTGATACAACATGTAAGCGGAATGTATACTAAATATGAAATTGATTTCATAAAGTGTTTTACTATCAGTAATCCATAATAAATATGTAAATGTATAGCTTTTATATAGGCTAAAAGAATTAGTAGTCCGTGCGCACTAACATCTCCAACATCTTTATGAACAGATTTTTTCAGTTTTTATTATTAATTTGAAAATACGTAAAATGTTTCACATAAATGTCATACGTAAAGTCGGAAAACTCTTAGAAATGCGTGAAATGAATGATTTCTTTTTATACCCTGAACCCATTGAAAATGGGAAATCAGGGTATAATGGTTTTGCAAAAAGTATGTAACAGGCAGAAGGAGGCGTGGCAGACCCCTTAAAGTATATATATTCTTGATCAGGGCGACGAGCTGAGTCGATTTGGCCCTGTCCGTCTGTCTGTCCGTCCGTCCGTCCGTCCGTCCGTCCGTCCGTCCGTCCGTCCGTCCGTCCGTCTGTCCGTATGTATGAACGCGTCGATCTCAGAACATATAAGAGCTAGAGACTTCAAATTTTGCATGATGGTCTGTGTATACAGCGCGCATATCGAGTTTGTTTTAGATATTCGATAAATTTTTCCGTTTCAATGATATCGATTTAAAACGTTATCAAGATTCAGTTTTTTGACCATATCTTTTACATATTTTTAGCTACAGCTACCAAATTTTGTTTTTAGCTTTTTGAAAATAAAATACATTTTCTATTTTTTTTATTTTGGATACCGGCTCCACATTTTACAAAAAAAATTTATTAAAAAAAAAAATTATCAAAGCCACAAATTTTTTTTTTTAAATTTTTAAGTGAAAACCGTATTTTCAATAAATTAATAGCACTCAATGCAGAAAATTGCATTCAAATCCGTTAAGTAATACAGAAGTTATTAAAGGAAACATTGTAAAAGCACGCGGCAGCAGCCTGTACGTGTGCACACATACATTCAAATGAACTACACAGTAATCGGGGCGCGTGCTTCTGTGTGCATGGTATATGTGTGCTTGTGTATACAAATGTGTGCATGTGTATATGCGCGCAGAGGTAATATGTATAGATAAAAGATGTAAGCTAAGTTGTTTAAAACAACAGCTCGGACTTGGTTCAGGGGATCTCGTAGTCGGGCTGAGACCCGACTAGAGCTTTCTTACTTGTTATACCCTAAACCCATTGAAAATGGAAATGACAATGTATGTAACAGGCAGAAGGAGGCGTGGCAGACTCAATAAAGTATATATATTCTTGATCAGGACAACGAGCTGAGTCGATCTAGCCATGTCCGTCCGTCCATCCGTCCGTATGAACGCAGTGATCTCGTAAACTACAAAAGCTAGAGATTTGAAAAATACATATAATCTTGTATAACATACGCAGTACAAGTTTTTTTTTCAATAACTCATCCCATTTCGATAACAATCGATATTTTGACTTTGTTTTTAAGCTGTAACTTACAGACCATAATAGCTAGAGCCACCAAATTTATAGATAATAAACATTTCAGATTTTGGATACGTCCCCCATTAGAACCAAAAGTGAAAAAACGTATTTCAAATACTAGGGATTTAGGATTTCATATATATAAACATTTAGATGTCGATATTATGTCTTAAAATGTCATTAATAATGTATGTGCGCGCAGAGGGTAATATATATAGATAATAGATGTAAGCTAGGTTGTTTAAATTGCCACCTCGGGCTTAGTTCAGAGGATCATCTAGTCGGGCAGACCCTACTAGAGCGTTCTTACTTGTTTTTTTTTAAGAGTTCGAATTTCCATGTATTTTACTTCAAATCAAGTTGTCGACATATTTCCGCCCATTTTATGACTATTGATATCTCTGTTGACGTTGTTCCGGATTTTGTCGTCCTATTATTTTCGTTAATGCAGATTTAATTCAGAATTATGTCACCGAATCATCCCTAATTCCATTTCGTACATATCTCGACATGTGTTACACCGAATTATGTCGTCTTTTTTAATTTTACTATGAATTACGTCTATGCGTTTGATTCAAAATGATGTTGATTATATATTTTATTACTTACCATATTGAAACAATCAATAAAATATTATCCTGGTTTTGCTTTAGAGATAAGTAAATTATTTTATAATGTTTAATATATAAAATATAATATACACAGCTCAGTTAAAAATAAAAATATGAACGTTTGATATTGATATTTTAAACGTTTTATGTTTCACTTTAGTTCTCTGTTTTGTTTTAGTTATAGAAACTGTTCTCTGAATAGATGATAATGTTAGACCATATCCATTAACAGACTCGTCCTTCAAGTGCTTTCGAATAACTCGAAAGTTTAATGCATTTAGACACTATGAATGCATTCATGTGAGTGTTGCCGAAAAATACAAAAATTTGAACGTATGGAACGAGTGCTATACTAAATTCAAATATGTTTCACATGCTACTACATACTCGCATGTACTACATACATATGTATATCCATCCATTTGCTTATGCCTTTTTGCCATTGTTTGCACTACACTTCAACGCACTTTCGTCATTGATCCGCTGGCTCCGCTATGCAATCCACACACGCACACAAGTAGGCTGCGCTCCACACACACACATGCCCACAACTCAACTCAAACTCCAATTGCAGCATTTTTTCCGCATACACACACATAAACACACACGGAACAGACGCTGTCTATCTCGTAGCAGTGAGGTTTTTATTGAATTTGCCTCCTCCCAGCAACAACAAGAACATTTGACCAGGCCAACTGGCTCGTAGCTGGGGCTTGTTGCATTATGCCAGGACATACGTTTTCAAATTCCATTCCTGAGTAAATTCTTTTTTTTTATATAATACTCTTAAAGATAGAGTATTATAATTATTTAACGAAATGTGTAACGTATAGAACACGTCTTCGCCTTCATACTTTCATATGTTCCTGAGAAGTATATCAGTAGCAATGGCTAAGCCAAGAGGTTGGTATATATCTGATTCTATGCAGTCTTGTGTTTCAGCTATGTCTTTTGCAGGCAATTGACTGAGTCAAAAAAATTGAAATTTGATTTTAAGGTGACACTTTTTTTGAAAACTTTTAGGTTCATTATGATAAGAAAAATAGATATTTTCGAAGTTTTGTCTATCAAAAGGTAAGCTTCTCTATATAGAACACAGTTTCAGTGCCTAAATTCAGCTTAGAAGAGCTTTAATATTCAAAATTGAGCTACTTATTATATACATATTTCAACAATGCTCCCAACGTACATATTCTCCGGCTTCAATCTAAATTTTGCAGTTTCTAAGATATTTAGATGGAACAATATAATTTACTATAGTAGCTTCTATAGCAATAATAAGCCCCATGTTTACTTAAATTAATAATCGTTAACGTGCTTTTCCCTATATTCCTTGATCACCCTTAATATTCTAAATCGGACTACTTTATTATATAACTATTATATTGATAATTTATATATCTACTAGAGTGTATAATCTGTGGCATGCAGACAATACCCTATCTTTCTCGGTTTTTTTTTTCCATTACTCATATATGTATGTATATTTTTGCTTGATATGTGTGCGTGGGCGGTTGGTTTGGGGCGGGGCTGTTGGGAGCATGGTATGTTGCCAGGTTGCCACGTGCAGAGCAGCGGCGCTAAGCTTTGACTTGGGATTTGCATTTTTTACGCGCCGTGGACCATCGCCCCCATCTGCTCGCCCAAGAGGAGGGGAGATTGGGGGTCAAGGGTTCCACTTTTGCTGATGTTGTGATTTTTTTATTCCGTTCTTTTTTTCATATAAATTCTTCTTTTTTTTGGCTGTTGACGCTTTTGCTACGGGTCTTCCTGTTTTTTCCATAATTCTCCAACTTTTCTCTCGCCCTCTCTATCTCTCTTGGATGTCTCACTGTCCTGTTTTGGGATAAAAGTCCATTTCATCAGCGGGGTTTCCGCTGTTGTTGTTCTTCTTCTTCGTGTTCGCACAGCGGCTTTGTCTGATCGCGTTGAAATTGTAATGAGATTTCTGCTGCGAAGGGTTGTCTGCAATTTTACGCTAATATAGCCAGAACCCGTCTATTTAATTTATGAAATTTATCTGCGGCTCGCATCGAGGCGTGTTCGTACCGGTCCCCTTTATTCTTTTTCATTATTTTCCATTTGCGGCAGCCAAAAAGTGGAAATGTGAAAATGCATTCATCACTCAAAAAAAAACAATGATGGGGTATGCCTCTCTCTCTCTCTCTCTCTCTCTCTCTGTCTCTCTTTGTTTAGTGCCCCGTTTTTGGTTAATTTCGCTCATGTGGGTTTTAATAGATTAGACAAGTTTTTTCTTGAGGGCTGGGTTAGCTGTGCAATTGGGGGAAAAGGAATTGGACTAGCCGGTTCATAAAGAAGGCTTAGACATCGCATACATGACTGCCTTTCGGCTGAGCATTTAAACGTGTTGCAGTTCTTTGATTGATGCTGTGAAGAGGGTTAACTGCTGGTGAATTATCAGGGTCCCAGAATATAAAGCTGTGGGCCCTTTAATGATTATATATAATGTGTTTTTGTGGTATAACATATAATGGTAATGTACATTGCCAAAAAAAATACATTTTTTTAATAAGAACAAATATCTATTTTGCTATTAATTTTGTTTTAGTATATATATAATAACATATTTGAGGGAATATCAATTAAACTTAACTTAAGCTAGCTCTAATTTAATCATGGCTGCTAACTCGAACTATTTTTGAAGGAACAACGGCAACTGAAAGGTCTGTAGATTAGAAGATAATCTAAACTTAAGTCCATTAGTTTCCTAAATTAATGGGGATAATGGAGAAATGTTTGAAAATATAGAGTAAATTTAATGGTTTAGGATACTAAAATATATGACATAAATTCAAATTAATTTAATGGAATTTTTTTTAGACTCTGTTCCCAAAGGGAAAAAGAGTCTATTGGATTTGTGCAATGTCCGTCTTGCTGTCTGTCCGTCTGTCTGTATGAACGCGCAGCATTTGGACACTATAGAAGCTAGAGACTTGTAATTTGGAATATATACTCGTGAGTATCCGCGTCAGATCAAGTTTGAGTATTTTTTCGATACGCCCACAGGGGGCGTGGCAAATCGGGAAATGCTATATCTATTAAGATTAAAACGCTGTTATTTTCGTCAATATTGCAGTCTAAGAAATGGGATTTAGAATATATATTCGTGTACACCACGCGGACGTTTTAAGATATAGATTATATATCTACGCCCATTGTGGGCGTGGCAAATCGGATAAAACTATATCTTCTACAGCTTTGAAGCTAGAGCATCCAAATTTGGCATGTGGGTTACTGTTGACCTTCCCTTAAGTTAGATCAAAAAGTTATATACCCACGCCCCCTGGGGGCGTACCAAATCGGTAATATATATATAGCGATTTGTATAAATCTTATAATATTTTGAGCGTATTAAGAGCTAGAGACTTGAAATTTGGAATACATGTGCAAGTAGATCACTCGGAATCAAAAATATATATTATAGATATTTACGCCCATTAAGGGCGTGGCAAATCGGATAAAACTGTATCTCCTACAGTTTTGGAGCTAGAGCGTTCAAATTTTGCATGTGGGATACTGTTGACCTCCTCTTAAGATAAGTTAAAAGTTATGTATCCACGTCTTCTGGGGGCGTGGCAAATCGGGAATTACTATATCTTTTACTAAAACCGTGATAATTTCGGCAATATTTCCGTCAGAGAGTTGGGACTTGGATTACATATACTAGTATCCTACCTCTATCCAAAAATGTATGTTATATATAGCTACGCCCATTTGGGGCGTGGCAAATAGGGTAAAACTGTATCTCCTACAGTCTTAGACGTAGAGCATCCAAATTTGACATGTGGGTTACTGTTCATGAAATTTAAATTTACGAAAAAAAGATATAATAATCATAATGTAAGCCTCCGTAAAACAAATTCTAGTTGACCTAACTGGGGATTGAAGCAGGGTCTTCGCTACCACAACGCAAGTCTGTTTAACCAAATCAAAACACTTCCAAACTCAGTTTGGCACATAGCCACGCAAGAGACGCCGTGGTGTTGTGGGTAGAGTGGTGGCATGCGAAGCGCGTGACCCAGGTTCGATTCCCATCGCTGCCGCGTGATATTATCCTTTATTTAAATGTTTTTTTTTTTTTTTATAACTTCTTTGTTACTCAATGGATTTTGATAAAACTTTCTGCATAAATCCTTATATTTTATTAAAAATACGGTTTTACCTAAAAAATTAAAAAAAATGTAAATGTGGCTTTATTTGCAACTGAACTTTTATTAAATTGATTTTGTGAAATGTGGAGCCAGTATCCAAAATATATAATAAAAACCAAAATAGTATTTTATTTTAAAAAAGGTATATGTAAAATTGTATGACTGTAGCTAAATTGATGTAAAAGACATGCTCAAAAAAGGAATCTCAATAATCTCGCATTCAAACATACGGAAAGACGGACGGACGGTCTACATATTTATTGAGCCTACACACCTTTAACAGGAACAGAGTCTGACGCAGTCGGTGGCGCCCGACTGCAACGTTCTTACTTGTTTTTTTTTGTTTCTGTGTTTATATACAATCTGTCGATTTGACAATAAATAATTTGTGTTACGTAAAGAGTGATTGACCGTTATACGATTTTGTATGTTCGCGCTTGAATTAATGGACATATATCAGTCCACTGGCGGCAGGAAAGGCAGGTCCAGTGGGTGTCTTCTTTTTAAGCGCCTGGTGTGGGTGCTGTTGTCAAGAAGACTTATAGCTAGCATGTTTACGTGGTTTTCTAGCCTTTGGTGGTACCTTACGCTTAGTCTGCGTACTTCATCTTTCACATAGGGGATATTAAGGTCTTTGTGAAGGACAGAGTTTCTGACGTATGGTGGGGCGATTTAATGGAAATGAAAAACAAATTTGAATTTTAGAACAACTGTGGGAAAACTTTCGTGTAAAGTGATTTTGCCTCTAGCCCAAGCTCTTATTGATTTCGAGTTCGCAATGCACACATAGAATTGGTTGTTGATCATGAATATACATATGTCTTATGAGACCAGCCATGCCTATCACATACATTTTTATAAAACCATTATAAAAGTGAATAAAATTACTGCCCAACCTGATCGGTTAACCCATATCATGGATTACCTTTAAGATTGTTTATTAGAATATTAAATCTTTTTTGTATACATTTTACTGACCAGTTTTAATTTATGACAATCGTATGATATTTTAATAGATATCTAATGTATACATATATATATTTATATATATATTATATATTTAAGTCTACAGTATTTGCTATTCCAATTATTATTTGCTAAATTGATTCATTTCATAATAAAATTTGCAATCAAATGCATTCTTTCCACGTAAATTATTTAATTTGTTACTCTCTGGTATTCACTGGGTATAAAATCTTCTGCAGCTATATAAACCCGCATACCTATATGCGAATGAGAACATACATACATTATATGTGTATCTACATATGCACAATTTCCTATCTCTAAAACAATACACATTTCCAATTACTCGACAGTTGTGCGCTGTCCTAGCGCCAACTCCAGGATAACGCGACTCGTTCCACGCGTTGTTCATGTTGCTGCTGTTGTTGTTGATGTTGATGTTGTTGTCGTTGTCGTTGTCTTTTGCTGTTGTTTGGCGGTGAGGCTCAATTGCAAATTGTATTTAAAATTTATATAAAATGCGCGCCGCATTTGTTGCTTTTGTGACAATGTGTCTGTGCCAACTCCTGGCCAGCCAGTCAGCCAGCCCCCACCTGCCACTCCCCCTTATTTTTTTTTGAAGTGCCAGCCCCGCCCTACAACAACAAACAGCCAACATACGCGGTTATTTTTGCCATACAATCAACGCGGCCAACGTGAAAAATTCGCGCGATTTATGCATGCATGGAGTACCACAGAGAGAGTGAGTGAGTGTGTATGTGTGTTGGGGTGTGTGTGAGTGTGTGTGTGTGTCTGTCGCTGTCTCTTCCTGTACCGCCTCCACACGCCACGCCCCATTCCAATTGGACAGCCGTATAGTATTCGCCCTGCCCTGGCGAGTCACCAAAAACTCGACGCTTGTTTATTTTATTGGCACGTAAATTTAATGTCGAGTTCTATATATCCGTTCCTACATATATCTATATATATATATATATATAAATATATATATATGTATATATCTATCTGTACAGGTTTGTGCATTTATATACGATTGCGTTTTGTATTTTGTGTTTGTGTGTGTGTATTTATAAATAAATTTTTGCGAATACAGTAAATGGACACACCCATAGCAATATTAACGGGAGATACTGCACATCCAAATATGTAGTTGGGTGTCTTTTTCCTATAGAGATATCGCAAAATGGAGTTGATGGTTGGGCAAGAGGTGACCATGCCGAATGCCAACTGAATTTGATGGCCACTTTATCTGAAATATGAAAAGAGGAAAGAAAAAACTGTTAGTCTAGATGTACATATAGATATTGGAACTACAGAATGAAGAAGGGGTCTGTTAAGTGATGAATGGGATAGAGTACACCTGTCTAGTTAAGCATAATGGAAAAAATAATTCCAGTTCCGGGCTGTAAGCGATAGAAACATATAGAGTTATGCAATCTATTTCATTCAACTTTTCGAGTCACGAACGATTTGCGTCATTTTAATATATATTTCAGTTAGTTGAACAGTTTATAAATAATACATGATATTTACTCTCTTATTTTAATTATAATTATTGTTAGTTGATCAATAATCTATTCAGTTCAGGCATCGCTTATAGTTCTTTTAGTACTTATAGTTCAAGAGGAACAACTTAGATATGCCTTATTTATAAAAACTGAAAAAAAAATTAACTATGTTTCTCTGATGGAAATACAGATAATTAATATTGCAGATTTTGGAAACCGGCCCATTAGCCCTAAATCCGAAAAAAAGTATTTCTAATACTTAAAGCTTTTCATTTGGATATCATTATTATGTGCTACAAATTTCATTAAGAAACTACATTAAGAACCGACTTATTTAACAATTAATGTGTCATAATACTGCCCAAAATACACGCCAAGGCGCGCGTGCTTGAGTGTGCATGCATACGTGTGCAGATGTGTGTGCGCGCAGAGATTGGTTCAGAGGATCTCCTAGTCGGGCAATTCTTAGAAAACAAAAATCTGAAGAATTTTTGTTTGGCTGGTGTTGTCTATATATATCTTCCTTTACATAAATAAACCATTTCCTATTTGTTGTTATTTAAGTTCGAAATTTGTAGAACAAATTTACAAATTTTCATCTTCAAAGCTAATCTGGTATGGTAATGTGAGATTTATTTGCTAACAATAGTATTGAAACAATTTTACTGATGTTGACATTAGATATTTCAGATATAGTTGCAAGCTAATAAACCAATTATTTAGTTAGTTCTGCAAATTAAGTTATGTATATTTCCCCAAGATGACTTTACAGCAGTTGTCTGTGGTATGTATAGAAATCGAACTCTAAAGTTGACGAGATATGGCTTTTTGTACGTTGGACTCTCTATATGAGATGCACATACAGATTCATAATTTAAGCTGAGCTTCCATTGTCTCTAGCTCGTTGTGTGCCCCAGTTTCCTCAGGATTCGTTTAAAGCGCCATCAACATCATTGGCATCGACATTTCGCATGTCACCTTTTGACTGAGGCCTGGGCCCGGGCCCGGGCTTGACAATATCTAGCGAAAGCCCAAAAAAGGAAAGGAGAACGAGATGGCAAGCAGGTAGAGCAAAAGCAGAGAGACGGCAGCAGCGTCATCAATATGCAAAGGCCTCCGCACGGCACAAGGCTGGCAAAAAAAAATCGGAATTGTAGCTGCCATTCAATGTGACTGCCGGAGATTCTCCGGCCACACATACACATACACACAAACACGTACGCACTTACACAATGCGACATACTGGGTGCTGTCCAATTATGCCCCGCACATGCAAATGCAACGTGTGCTAAACCCCACTCACTATCTCTCTCTCTCTCTCTCTCTTTCTCTCCCTGGATCGCAACTCCCTGGTAACCACTCAGCGCGCTTGTTGTGCCCGCGAGGTTGGCCAGGAGCAGCAATGCGACACGACGTAGCCGAGCAGGCCTATGCCTAGGCCTGGTCATCTCTCAACTCTGTTTCAATTTGCACCCACACACACAGACGCAGCAATCACTCAGCGTGCAATGAGCCACCCAGCGACTACCCTTTCCCCCGCCCACTGCCTACCACGTCTGTTACCCTCGCATACACTATCCCCAATTGCTGCCGTTTCCCGCATCGTTCGCCTTTTTTCGCGTAACGCAACAACAAAATTTTGGCGAACTGTCCACCTACTTCTCCCTCTCTCCCTTTCTCCAGCGACAGCGGCAGCAGCAGCTGTCTCTTTCACTCCGCATCATCAGGGCCATGTCCTCGTTATCCTTGGCTGCAACTCTGTCGCCGTTGCTCGTGTTTTTGTGCTCAGTGCGTTTGTTGAAACAATCGATTTATTTTCGGTTTCATTTCTGATTGGCAATATTTCATAGCGATGTGTGTTTTTTTCCAACGCTCTTCTCTCTACTCGCAGCTTCTCTTTTATTTACTTTCTTTTTTCACAATTTTTTCGGTGGGTCTGTATCTGATTTTTTGCTGGCCATTTGTTTGTTAGTTTGCATGTGTGTTGGTTGTTTGCATTTTTAAATATAACCAGACCAATGCCATATGAAAACATAGCAACAGAACGAATCATATGGCACTCGTCGTTGTTGAGATGAGTTTTGTTTTGTTGGATCAACCTGGGCTGAAATTACAAAAAATTTCAATTCCGAGTTTCTATGGGATATACATGTATGCTATTTCTATAAACTGTTTTCATACAAATCATCGTTGAATTCCTTGGAAAACAGTTCGAAATGAAAGCTAAGCTGTAAAACTATCGAATGAATCATACTAGACAATTAGACCAGTTTAAGTTAAGAAATATATTTAGCGCTGTTAAAAGAATTTCACAATTGTTCTAGTTCTTTTTAACAAGGACCGTAAATGATGATTATTTTTATTTCCGTTAAGATTTATAAATTTGTAATATTATATGCTATTCTTCAGTTTTTTATTTTTGATCAACAAAAAATTAAACTTAAACATAATGATTAAACATGATTTTTATTTTTCTTTTCTACAAAAAAACCCAACAGCTATCGATGGCTTTTTTGTTAGACTTTTCACCAATATTACTTCAAATCCTTGTGAAGGGATTACAAAACTTCCTCCGACCTAAAAATGGTCTATTTAAGAATACATGTTTAAAAGATTTTTAATAAATTATTATTTAATTTTACTAAAATCAATTTTGTCAATGACTCACCAGAGATGTTACATAGTTGATCAGTTGGCATCATTTTGAGGGTCGGACAGCATTGCATTGCGGGAAACGAGTTGTAATATCAAATAATAATGTAATGTATATTTGTATATGACAAATAATTTGTATATCTTTAGTATTTTTAGTAGTAATAGTAGTAGTAGGCAGTTACATACTCGAAATAGCTAATAATTACATCTAGTCAATTTAAAACAAATTTTCATTTCTAATTCAATTCAATTTGCAACAACAAAAATGTCACTTAGTTCAATTGAATTTGCTTATGAATTTGATGTCATGTCCTTGCGCAAATCCACTTAATAACACATTTTTGATTTTCCCTTTTTTTGTTACCCTTGTATTTTTTTATCTATTTATTGTGAATGCTGGCATTCAGTGGATCTTTTTTCATTTGTATTCGCACGTCCTTAACCCGTTGACGCCCATAGCTCGACCGCGCCTCTTTTGTTAATGAAAATTGCTTTCACAAAAGCAACGCCCGCCGACGCCTACAAATATGTGCGTTGCTTTGACACTTTGTTGTTGTTGATGTTGTTGTTCAAAAGCAAAAAAAATTGCTTGACCCGCTGGCTACGCGGCGTATGCGCAACATTGCCTCAAACAATCGCTAGGCTAGCCTATGTATGTATAAACAATTTCAAGTGTGTGTATGTGTGAATGAGTAACTGTCCGTCTGACATTGTACTTATCTGTTGGTCTGCCGGTAGCTAGCGACGAATTTGTCTTGTCATTTTTTCCATGCATTTCCACTTTTTACTCCTTCCATATCTTTGTCTTCCATAACTGCGCTATTTCCTGTTTTTTTCTGCTCGTGTTTTTCCTTTGTGTTTCTATTTGTTTGCACAACATTGTTTATTTGTGCAGTCATCAACGCAACGGAAACAGCTCAGCAACAACAACATCTGCTAGTTGCAAAATACAATTTGATTTACATGGTAAAATTTAATATTTTTCTTGAATCGCAATAGTTGAAGTTCTTTTCGAAACTATCTTAGTTAATAAATACATCTCAGCCCACATATGTGTCTACATATACTCTTTAATTTGAAATTATTTCCCATATTCATTAATATCTAGTGAATTTACTAAGTACATTTTTAAATATATATGAAACAATACTTTAAGATAAAGAATTTATTTTATATTTTAGACAAGAAATAATCGATATATATATATATATATATATATATATATATATATATATATATATATATATATATATATATATATATATTATTTATATTATTTATATAAATTTATATATCTTTTGTTTTATCCCTGCATACTTCATAATATTTTTAAGACAATTTGTTTAATAGAGGTAAACAAAAAAAATTCAAACGGTTTTAGTGAAGAATTAGTGTTTACTTACAATAATGATCTACAAAAATAAAACATAGAATGAATTTTATTTTAATTAACAGTTGAGTTTCTTTTGGGCCTTTTAAAGTAGAGTCTTTCTTAATTCCCTTGGATAATTTTAAGTTAAAATGAAGAACACATTACTCGGATTGTTAAACCAATCTTATTAGAGAAATAATTTTGGTCTTATAAAAATAGCATTCAATAGAAATTGTTATTTAATTTATTATACCCTGAACCCATTGAAAATGGGAATTCAGGGTATAATGGTTTTGTGACAATGTATGTAACAGGCAGAAGGAGGCGTGGCAGACCCCATAAAGTATATATATTCTTGATCAGGACGACGAGCTGAGTCGATCTAGCCATGTCCGTCTGTCCGTCTGTCCGTCCGTCCGTCTGTCCGTCTGTCCGTCTGTCCGTCTGTCCGTCTGTCCGTCTGTCCGTCCGTATGAACGCAGTGATCTCGTAAACCACAAAAGCTAGAGATTTGAGATTTTAGATATATATTCTTGTATACCATACGCAGTACAAGTTTATTTTCTTTTTTCGATAACTCATCCTATTTCCTTATTATCGATAACAATCGATATTTTGACTTTGTTTTTAAGCTATAACTTTTAGACCATAATACCTAGAGACGCCAAATTGACTATGTAGGTTGCTGTGATGTAAATACAGATAATAAACTTATTAAATTTTGGATACCGCTCCCCATTAGCCCCATAAGTGGAAAAAACGTATTTCAAATACTAGGGAGTTGGGATTTCGTATATATACACCTCTAGATGTCAATATTATGTCCTGAAAATTTCATTAAGAAAGTAGATCTAGAACCGAAGTTATTTAACAATGAATTTCTCATAATGCTGCATAGAATGCAGCCCAAGCGTAGCCGCTAAATCATCTACGCAGTAAGCGGCGCGCGTGCTTGTGTATGTATATGTGTGCGTGTGTGGGTGCACGCAGAGGGTAATATGTACCGGTAAAAGATATAAGCTAGATTGTTTAAAACACTGCCTCGGACTTGGTTCAGGGGATCTCGTAGTCGGGCAGACCCGACTAGAGCTTTCTTACTTGTTTTTGTTGTCAGACTTTTATTGTAGCGCCTTTTTGAGTGCAACTGTGTATTCAGACCATTTGTACCAAGTCCTTTTGCCTCCGACCTACCCCTCTATACGAAAAGGGGCTTTTGTGTGCGCGAACATTTTTGGTGTTTTATAATTATTTTTTATGGTTAGCCAATTATTTAAATAAATAATGGCTAGCTGGTTCAATATGTGTGTTTGGGGTCTGAGTTGAGAGGACTTCGCTCACAAAAACCCGAATTGAAAATTGCCAAATGCCAATTGTGTAGGCAAAGTGCGATGTTTGTTTTGTGCGATGCTGCATGGAATATGCAATTATTTTTGCAGTTCCACATAAGCTATTATGTAAATACCTACACATATACACATTGTATTTGCCCCTATATGTGTTTCTATATATTTGTATATATATTTAAAGTATATAGTATTCTATATACATTTGCATTTTGCGCGACCACAAAAGTTGAATTTCCGTTCAGTGCGCACCAAACCGCCAAAAACCACGTAAACCATCCAAATACAACAAACACAACAAATAATATGACATAAACTGCGCCAAATGTCAACAATTTCTGTCAGCTAACAACGCGACGAAGAGTTGTTATAATTATGGTGCCGGGCTCTACTATTCGAGTATGTTCCCAAAATCGCTAAATCGCTTTCGATTCAACATTAGCGATTTAAAATTATTTGTTTTTTAAGCAATTACATATGAAAGTTTAAAAGTAATGAAAACAATTTAGTTTTCAAGAAGTGTATTAGAATATAATAAATATTAACATAGAAATATGATAAATAAACTAGAAACTTTGAAAGATTATCAAAAGCTTGTTTTTAAAACGAATATAAGTAATTAGGTAAAAGGAATGAAAAACAAGTAAGAACGTTGCAGTCGGGCGGGACCGACTGCGTTAGACTCTGTTCCTGTTAAAGGTGTGTAGGCTCAATAAATATGTACACCGTCCGTCCGTCTTTCCGTATGTTTGAATGCGAGATTATTGAGATTCCTTTTTTGAGCATGTCTTTTACATCAATTTAGCTACAGTCATACAATTTTACATATAGCTTTTTTAAAATAAAATACTATTTTGGTTTTTATTATATATTTTGGATACTGGCTCCACATTTCACAAAATCAATTTTATAAAAGTTCAGTTGCAAATAAAGCCACATTTAAATTTTTTTTAATTTTTAAGGTAAAACCGTATTTTTAATAAAATATAAGGATTTATGCAGAAATTTTATCAAAATCCATTAAGTAACATAGAAGTTATAAAAAAAAAAAAAAAAACATTTTAATAAATGATAATATCACGCGGCAGCGATGGGAATAGAACCTGGGTCACGCGCTTCGCATGCCACCGACTCTACCCACTACACCACGGCGTCTCTTGAGCCAAATTGAGTTTGGTGTGTTGATTTGGTTAAACAGACTTGCCCCAGTTAGGTCAACTAGAATTTGTTTTAATAAATATAAGGATTTATGCTGAAAATTTTATCAAATCCATTAAATAACATAGAAGTTATAAAAAAAATAAAAAAAAAAATTTTATTAAATGACAATATCACGCGTCAGCGCTGGGAATCGAACCTAGGACTCGCGCTTCGCATGCCACCACTCTACCCACAACACCACGGCGTCTCTTGCGTGGCTATGTGCCAAACTGAGTTTGGAAGTGTTTTGATTTGGTTAAACAGACTTGCGTTGTGGTAGCGAAGCCCCTGTTTCAATCCCTAGTTAGGTCAACTAGAATTTGTTTTACGGAGGCTTACATTATGATTATTATTTTTTTTTTTTCGTAAATTTAAATTTCATGAACAGTAACCCACATGTCAAATTTGGATGCTCTACGTCTAAGACTGTAGGAGATACAGTTTTACCCTATTTGCCACGCCCCAAATGGGCGTAGCTATATATAACATACATTTATGGGTAGAGGTAGGATACTAGTATATATATTCCAAGTCCCAACTCTCTGACGGAAATATTGCCGAAATTATCACGGTTTTAGTAAAAGATATAGTAATTCCCGATTTGCCACGCCCCCAGAAGACGTGGATACATAACTTTTGACATATCTTAAGAGGAGGTCAACAGTATCCCACATGCAAAATTTGGACGCTCTAGCTCCAAAACTGTAGGAGATACAGTTTTATCCGATTTGCCACGCCCTTAATGGGCGTAAATATCTATAATATATATTTTTGATTCCGAGTGATCTACTTGCACATGTATTCCAAATTTCAAGTCTCTAGCTCTTAATACGCTCAAAATATTATAAGATTTATACAAATCGCTATATATATATTCCCGATTTGGTACGCCCCCAGGGGGCGTGGGTATATAACTTTTTGATGTAACTTAAGGGAAGGTCAACAGTAACCCACATGCCAAATTTGGATGCTCTACCTTCAAAGCTGTAGAAGATATAGTTTTATCCGATTTGTCACGCCCACAATGGGCGTAGATATATAATCTATATCTTAAAACGTCCGCGTGGTGTACACGAATATATATTCTAAACCCCATTTCTTAGACTGCAATATTGACTAAAATAACAGCGTTTTAGTCTTAATAGATATAGCATTTCCCGATTTGCCACGCCCCCTGTGGGCGTATCGGAAAAATACTCAAACTTGATCTGACGCGGATACACACGAGTATATATTCCAAATTACAAGTCTCTAGCTTCTATAGTGTCCAAATGCTGCGCGTTCATACAGACAGACGGACAGACGGACAGACGGACAGACAGCAAGACGGACATTGCACAAATCCAATAGACTCTTTTTCCCTTTGGGAACAGAGTCTAATAAATTCTATGGACACAAATTAAACATCGCTCACACGAGCTGTATTCATTTAAAAAAAATTAAAAAACAAAAAAAAAATTATATTTGAAAATGATTTAATGAATTTTGTAACATTTTTTTAAAATTATTAAAACGTCACAAAATAAATGTCAAATTAACTTAAATTATTATAATTTTTAAATTTAGTATCAATTTCATTGTTAGATTTAAAAATGACTTTCAATTAGGATATAAGAAAATATAATTATTTTTAAAGTAAAATTAGGATGTCCTCGATGAGCATGACAAAAAAAACCCCAAAATAGTAATTCTACTGTTCCAATAAAAGTCAATGATAATTCCAGTAAAAACTGAATAAAATTCAAGTTGCAACTTGCAATTCAAACATTGCTCTAATTTCTTTTTAGTTTAAAATAGGGATATATTATTTCAATAAAAAAAATTTTTTGTGTTAAAGATAACAAGTTAGCAAACTCTGTAATCGATTCAAAATAAAATGCGAAATTCAGTTGATATACATTTTAAGAAAATCGCCTGGGGCAAATTTTACTGTGGTTACGTTCACGTTTTCCTGCGGTTGGTGCCGCCTATAAAGTCTAATCAATATTTCGGTTATTGGCCAATGCAACTACAACCAGCAGAACATAGCGACACGTTGCACGGGGCGCTGCATAAATATGGGCTCCACTTTGTGGAGTGAACAGTGGGTGACTCAGGCTTCTGTTGGTCTGACTGCGGTTTGCAACAGTCGCGCGTATTTCTTCATCAGGCGCTCAATGGACGAGCCCGCCAAACATTGCCGTGCTCATTGTTGGCACCCACACACATCTACACACACACATACTTCTTTTGCATAGGTACCCACCATGTAGCGCCCCTCTAGATACATCGTAACCCTAGGTCCGGCCACATTTTTGACTGTGTAGGAACGTTGCCCGTTATTTACAGGCTGTCGGCTGACCGCCCACACACCCGCCCTCCTTTTTGCCCCGCCCATATTGTCGCTGGCTCGCTGGTTTTACGTTAATTTGCACAATTTTTGAGTTATGTCAATCGATTTCTAATGGCCGTCGCGTAGCTCTGCTGTTCCAACTCGACTCGACTCGACTGTCGTCGTCCCCCTTCCCCTACGCTGTGATTTCGAGTGGGTGTTGGGAGGAAGCTGTTGGCGTAGTCTCCAATAGCGCACAATTTGTAGTTTTATAATTGAAACAAGTGGTCCCTTTGAGCTGGCTGCTCCTTTTGCCAGCTTTGGCACACACAACACGGGTAAACCCTAAAACGTTTTCAGGGGAGTAACTGAAATTGGGGATTGACTACTCTGATATAACCCATCTACACTCACGTCAATCAAATCAGATTGCTTGTTGACTACCAATAAATCATATTTACGCTGTCAATTAGAAAATGAACTTGACTCTATAGTCCATTTATTATAATAGTATAAGTAATATTTGGATATACCTGATATCAATGTTATGCGAAGGAATACGAAATCTGTTTTAAAATATCTAATATGGATAGATCCAACATGACAACAATCTTTGTAAAAAACAAGTAAGAAAGCTCTAGTCGGGTCTCAGCCCGACTACGAGATCCCCTGAACCAAGTCCGAGCTGTTGTTTTAAACAACTTAGCTTACATCTTTTATCTATACATATTACCTCTGCGCGCATATACACATGCACACATTTGTATACACAAGCACACATATACCATGCACACAGAAGCACGCGCCCCGATTACTGTGTAGTTCATTTGAATGTATGTGTGCACACGTACAGGCTGCTGCCGCGTGCTTTTACAATGTTTCCTTTAATAACTTCTGTATTACTTAACGGATTTGAATGCAATTTTCTGCATTGAGTGCTATTAATTTATTGAAAATACGGTTTTCACTTAAAAATTTAAAAAAAAAAATTTGTGGCTTTGATAATTTTTTTTTTTAATAAATTTTTTTTGTAAAATGTGGAGCCGGTATCCAAAATAAAAAAAATAGAAAATGTATTTTATTTTCAAAAAGCTAAAAACAAAATTTGGTAGCTGTAGCTAAAAATATGTAAAAGATATGGTCAAAAAACTGAATCTTGATAACGTTTTAAATCGATATCATTGAAACGGAAAAATTTATCGAATATCTAAAACAAACTCGATATGCGCGCTGTATACACAGACCATCATGCAAAATTTGAAGTCTCTAGCTCTTATATGTTCTGAGATCGACGCGTTCATACATACGGACAGACGGACGGACGGACGGACGGACGGACGGACGGACGGACGGACGGACGGACAGACAGACGGACAGGGCCAAATCGACTCAGCTCGTCGCCCTGATCAAGAATATATATACTTTAAGGGGTCTGCCACGCCTCCTTCTGCCTGTTACATACTTTTTGCAAAACCATTATACCCTGATTTCCCATTTTCAATGGGTTCAGGGTATAATAAATGTTATATAAAATATAAGTTTATGTTTAGAAAGAATCCTTTATGTTCTTGAGAGGTTTTCTTTTCAATTTTTTTAAGACTGTATTCGTGTAAAATATATATTTTATCTAGGAGGTTTTCATTATATTTGATTGCAAATACATATTCTTAATACATGAAAAGAGGATATTGATATTGGAAATTTAATTGAATTTTAATTATATTAAATGTCCTGCATTTGAATGCATAATAAAAATTAGGCCCAACTCCCCCTCTCCCCTTAGTATTTCACATTTTAAAAACGGCGCAACCGAGTGCGTGATACTCTGTTCCTTTAAAGGAGTGTAGGCTCAATTAATATGTATGTAGAAGTGTGGTGGTATATATAGAGACGGCGGCAAAATAGTTTTTTGACTATATCTTTTACATTATTTAGCCACAGTCATCAAATTTTGCATTTAGCTTTTTGGAAATAAAATATAATTTCGTTTTTTTTATATTTTGGATACCAACTCCACACAAAATCAATTTAATATAAGTTCAGTTGCAAATAAAGCCACATTGAAATGTAATATTTAATATTTTAGGTAGAACGGTATCGTTAATAAAAAAATAAGGATTGAATGCTGAAAATTGCATCAAAATCCGTTAAGTAACACAGAAGTTTATAAAGAAAACATTTTGTCAAATGGCACAAACACGCGGCTGCGAACACCATGCATCTAACATTTTTCTATACGTGTACACACACATTCAAATATGTTTTTGAACTTTATTTGTTTCGCAATTTCAATTAAATTGTAATTCTGGCCACCGCTACCTAAGTGCTGTCTTTTTCACTGTGGTCAATATATGGAGCGTGGTCGCATAGTTAGAGTGGACTTCAACCGATTTTTTGCGAAGGCGAGAGTTCAAATCATGGTTATGCAATATAATTTGGTTGTTAAAAAAGACTTTTTTTTAAATTTCTTTATTTTAATTTACTCAACATGTGCTTAAATTTATAAGAATAAATGTTATCCGACTTTGTTTACAAAATATCGTGTGTTCTTAAGAGCAGCAGCGGCGACCGCGTAGCGCCATCTGGTTTTGATTTAGTGCGTCTGTGTCATTTGCTCTATATATGTGCCCACATATATTCACAAGAAACAGACTCACGTTGTGGTAGAAAATACCCAGGTTTGAGGACAACTAGAATTTGTTTGTTTTTTTTATACCCTGAACTCATCAGCGTATAATGGTTTTCTGACAATGTATGTTACAGGCAGAAGGAGAAGTGTCAGAACCCACAAAGTATATATATTCTTGATCAGAACGACGAGCTGAGTTGATCTAGCCATCTCCGTCTGTCCGTCCATATGAACGCACTGATCTCGATAACCACAAAAGCTAGAGATTAGAAATTTGAAATTCATTTTTTCGTATATACCATATGCAGTATAAGTTTTTTTTTCGATAACTTATCCTATAAGCTGCGCGCGTGCTTGTGTGTGCATGTATATGTGTATGTGTGTGTGCGCGCGCAGAGGGTAATATGTATAGATGAAATATGTAAGCTAGGTTGTTTAAAACACCTCCTCGGACTTGGTTCAAGGGATCTCCTAGTCGAGCAGACCCGACTAGAGCGTTCTTAATTGTTTTTTTTTTGGTTTTTTTTTACTTATTTCAATTTCATGAACAGTAACCCACATTCCAAATTTGGATGATCTACCTCCAAAACTGTAGAAGATCGAGTTTTATCCGATTTGCCATGCCCACAATGGGCGTATATACTGTATATATCACTATTGTGTATATATTACTATATATTTTAAAGTCCGCGTGGTGTACACAAGTATATATTCCAAATCCCAGTTCTAAGACTGCAATATTGACAAATATAACAGCGTTTTAGTCTTAATAGATATAGCATTTCCCGATTTGCCAAGCCCCTTGGGGCGTATCAGAATAATACTTTAACTTGATCTGACGCGGATACACATGAGTATATATTCCAAATTTCAAATCTCTAGCTTCATACAGAGTCTGTATTACAGACATACAGCAAGACGGACATTGCACAAAACCAATGTACTCTTTTTCCTTTTATGAACAGAGTATAAAAAGTATATGCGTATGCTATCATTAAAACTTTACATTTAAAACAAGTAAGAAAGCTCTAGTCGGGTCTGCCCGACTACGAGATCCCCTGAACCAAGTCCGAGCTGATGTTTTAAACAACCTAGCTTACATCTTTTATCTATACATATTACCTCTGCGCGCATATACACATGCACACATACACACAGGCACGCATATACACATGCACACATATACACATACACATATACACATGCACACATATACACGTGCACACATTTGTATACACATCAGTGTTGCCAACTTTTGTTGAGCAAAAAAAGCTAGATCAAGGAAAAATAGACCCAAAATGAAGCGAAGTTTTCGGAGAAAAAAGCTGGGAAAAAAGCTTAATTTTCGAAGCAAATTTTGTATGATTTGTAGGAAAATGTATTGAATTCCTCAATTTTTCTGCAAAATTTTTCTTAATAAAAATTAGTCAGTCATATTAATTTGACAACCTTTTTTTTTTGCTTACCACAAAAATTTTTACTGAAATTTTCACCATTTTGTATTCAATTTTATAAGAAATCATGCAAATATTAAGCCAAATTAAAAACAGGTAAATCGGTTTTTTAAAAAGCTATATTTCCCGCTATCCGATGTTTTGGAATTTTTTCCGCAATTGCTCTTTCATAAAAGCCCGATTTGACGGGAAAAAAGCTGATTTGGCAACAGTGATACACATACACACATATACATACCATGCACACAGAAGCAAGCGCGCCGATTACTGCGTAGTTGATTTGAATGTATGTGTGCACACGTACAGGCTGCTGCCGCGCGCTTTTACAATTAATAACTTTAATAACTTCTGTATTACTTAACGGATTTGAATGTAATTTTCTGCATTGAATGCTATTAATTTATTGAAAATACGGTTTTCACTAAAAAATTTGAAAAGATTTAATTGTGGCTTTAATAATTTTTTTTTTTTTTAATAAATTTTTTTTGTGAAATGTGGAGCCGGTATCCAAAATATGAAAAAATAGAAAATGTATTTTATTTACAAAAAGCTAAAGACAAAATTTGGTAGCTGTAGATAAAAATATGTAAAAGATATGGTCAAAAAACTGAATCTTGATAACGTTTTAAATCGATATCATTGAAACGAAAAAATTTATCGAATATCTAAAATAAACTCGATATGCGCGCTGTATACACAGACCATCATGCAAAATTTGAAGTCTCTAGCTCTTATATGTTCTGAGATCGACGCGTTCATACATACGGACAGACGGACAGACGGACAGACGGACGGACGGACGGACAGACAGACGGACAGGGCCAAATCGACTCAGCTCGTCGCCCTGATCAAGAATATATATACTTTAAGGGGTCTGCCACGCCTCCTTCTGCCTGTTACATACTTTTTGCAAAACCATTATACCCTGATTTCCCATTTTCAATGGGTTCAGGGTATAAAAAAAATGTGAAAAATGAAATGCAATACCAACAGGCTGATGGCCATAAAACACTCATTGGCCAATAGCAAGCTGGCAAACCTCTATATGTGGGTACATACATACACTTGCATATGTATATATATAAAAGGGAAATATTAAACGCCCATAAATATGCAATGCATTCTGCGCAATTATCACAGACAGGCATGCATTTATTTATGATGTTAATGCCAAATAACAGTCAAAACGAAAATAAAAAATGCAGCAAAATTTCGCCCGATGATAATTGCAAATGGAACCGCAGCAGACACGACGCGAAAGAGCAAGGAGGTAGAGGAGGGGAAGGGGCAGTGATGACTGCAAACGTACTCATTAAAATTAGTCGAATGTCGGAGGTTATGGGGAGGGTAGGCTATGCACCCGCACAATTTTCGTAACCTGCGCGACACGAATTGTAATTCATATTTTATTCCTCGATTAATCTAAAAACAGATAGCCCGGTTTACGCAACAGAGACAGCAAGAAGCCAAGCGGAAAAAAAGCAAAGAGAGAGAGAGAAGATGCAATTGAATTGAATTCGCCGCTGCTCATTTACGGGCTACAGCAGCCGGCAGTGCCAAATAGCGGTTAATGCAAATGCAGCGACAGCGACAGCAACGAAAGAAATAACAAAAACACACAGCAACAACATTTTCAGTTCGCCTGTCATTTCCGTAATTCGGCTGTGTGTTTGCTGTTGCTGCTGCTGCAGTCGCTGCATTTGCAAACATTAAACAAAAAGCCCAGCGAAATTTTAAATCATTTGGCCGCTAGGTGGCGCTGCATGTGTAAGTGTGGGTGTGCCCGACTATCACTGTGTTAGTTTGCCATTTTGTTGTAAATCGCCTTTGGCAGCGCTATGTACAGATGTTTTAGCTATTGTTGTTGTTGTTGTTGTTGCTCCTGCTGCTGCTGTTACGAGGCAACGTTTATAATCGGCCGTCGTTATACGCATGCAGGCGGTTTTTGCGGTTTGTTTTCCAGCAGCTTTGCAGTAAAATGGGTTGCCATCATATGTACTCTTCGGCGTATTTTTGTTGTTGTTGTTTATTGCTGTTGCCAGGCTGTCAGAGTTTTTGCATCGGTTGTCGCCGAAAATATGCGCGTATTTTATTTAACGCCTTTTTTGGTGAGCTAACCTCTCCTCCATTATGTCTACACACATACACACATGCATTTATGCACACATACAGACACGGCACATACACAATTCTCCGCTGGTCAAGTCCGTGTCAGAGGCTTAATTACAAACTCATATTAGCCAGCTTTATAACGCGTCAATAACATTTTGTGTCCAACCATATTTTCACTTTAATATCTGCGACAGTTGCATAAATTACCATTATAATTGATTTTTTTTTCAAGAAAAACAGTTTTACGCTCCAAAAACAAAATGGCTGGAATAATGTATTCACTATGTGTTTTTAGAATATCTTGTTAAATTATTATAGATACGTCTTGAAGCGCTTTGTCCTAACCAAGAAGCAGACTGCCGAATGTTTTTCACTTTTTATACCCTGAACCCATTGAAAATGAGAATTCAGGGTATAATGATTTTTTGACAATGTATGTAACAGGCAGAAGGAGGCGTGGCAGACCCTTTAAATTTATATATTCTTGATCAGGACGACGAGCTGAGTCGATCTAGCCATGTCCGTCTGTCGGTCCGTCTGTCCGTCCGTATGAACGCAGTGATCTCGTAAACCACAAAAGCTAGAGATTTGAAATTTTAAATATATATTCGTGTATACCATACGCAGTACAAGTTTATTTATTTTTTTCGATAACTCATCCTATTTCCTTATTATCGATAACAATCGATATTTTGACTTTGTTTTTAAGCTATAACTTAAAGACCATAATACCTAGAGATACCAAATTAACTATGTATGTTTCTGTGATACAAATACAGAAAATAAGTTTTTATACCCTTGCAAAAAGGGTATATTAATTTTGGTCAGGAGTTTGCAACGCAGAGAAGGAAGCATCTCCGACCATATAAAGTATATATATTCTTGATCAGCAAGACGAGCTGAGTTGATATAGCCATGTCCGTCTGTCTGGATCGACGCAATCTCCTCCGAGACTATAAGAGCTACAGAGCTGAAATTTTGCACATAGGCTGGAATGTGCTGCAGGCATTGTATATCTCGGAATCATCCGGATCGGATGACTATATCCTCTAGCTCCCATAGGTTTTAAGAGATGTTTTAGTGGGATAACTTCGATGTTATTGAAGTCGGAGACTTGAATTGGAATATATACTCCTGAGTTGCACCCAAATACAAAAAGATATAGATTATATAGCTACGCCCTTTGGGGGCGTGGCAAATCGGATAAAACTATATCTTCTACAGTTTTGAATTTAGAGCATCCAAATTTGGAAAGTAATATACTTTTGGCTTCCCCTTCAGATTGATCAAAAAGTTATTTATCCACGCCTACTTGGGGCGTGGCAAATCGGGAAAGTCTATATAGTGCTTAACATAAATCCTCCAATTAAAATTATGAAAAATTATGGAAGAAAACTATATCTTCCAAAGTCTTATATGTACAGCTTCAAAATTTGATATATAGGTTACTGTTGCCCTGCTCAATATACCAAACTTCGGCATGGCCGAAGTTAGCCCATCCCTCTAGTTTTTTTTTGTTACAGGCTTTGAGTTTTAATCTGAAACAGGAATGTTTTTTTTGTGTTGAAGTAAATTTTATTTGTTATATGATTATGGCTAAGTGAGAAT
This sequence comes from Drosophila gaucha, assembly GCA_035045545.1. Classification (NCBI taxonomy): domain Eukaryota; kingdom Metazoa; phylum Arthropoda; class Insecta; order Diptera; family Drosophilidae; genus Drosophila; species Drosophila gaucha. The sequence goes on from JAWNOY010000463.1 coordinate 166,940, forward strand.
GAGTGTGCATGCGTCTTTGTGTACGTATATTCAGATACAAGCTAGGGTTTGTATCTCCGAGTCGGACGGTCCTGACTAGAGCACCCTTACTTGTTTTAAGCCATCTGGAAATATTTCTTTTTAGACTCTGTTCCCAAAGGGAAAAAGAGTCAAAGAGTTGGGACTTGGAATATATATACTAGTATCCTACCTCTACCCAAAAATATATGTTATATATAGCTACGCCCATTTGGGGCAAATAGGGTAAAACTGTATCTCCTACAGTCTTAGACGTAGAGCATCCAAATTTGACATGTGGGTTACTGTTCATGAAATTTAAATTTACAAAAAAAATAAAATAATAATAATCATAATGTAAGCCTCCGTAAAACAAATTCTAGTTAACCTGACTGGGGATTGAAGCAGGGTCTTCGCTACCACAACGCAAGTCTGTTTAACCAAATCAACACACCAAACTCAATTTGGCGCAAGAGACGCCGTGGTGTTGTGGGTAGAGTGGTGGCATGCGAAGCGCGTGACCCAGGTTCTATTCCCATCGCTGACGCGTGATATTATCATTTATTAAAATGTTTTTTTTTTTTTTTTTTATAACTTCTATGTTACTTAATGGATTTTGATAAAACTTTCTGCATAAATCCTTATATTTTATTAAAAATACGGTTTTACCTAAAAAATTAAAAAAAATGTAAATGTGGCTTTATTTGCAACTGAACTTTTATTGAATTGATTTTGTGAAATGTGGAGCCAGTATCCAAAATATATAATAAAAACCAAAATAGTATTTTATTTTAAAAAAGCTATATGTAAAATTGTATGATTGTAACTAAATTGATGTAAAAGACATGCTCAAAAAAGGAATCTCAATAATCTCGCATTCAAACATACGGAAAGACGGACGGACGGTCTACATATATATTGAGCCTACACACCTTTAACAGGAACAGAGTCTGACGCAGTCGGTGGCGCCCGACTGCAACGTTCTTACTTGTTCTTTTTGAATTTCAAATTCTTTGTCTAGACTTAACGCCAATATATGGTCAACATAGTTAATAAAAGTGTCTCACTGTAAAATTATGGTAAATGTTTGTTAATTTCTAGCACTCTTAAATATTATCAAACAATCATCAGATTGATTGCTTATCATTTGTGTACTTAATCAGCCAATTTATTATAATATTTCCACAAGTTGAACCACGAAAATATCAAAGAGTTTAATTAGATCTCATTTCCCATTTGGCGGCCACAATTTGTGAGCACTTTGTTATAGCGAATGTCTGTCCGCAAATCCAATTAAATTAATTTCCCAATAACAATATGAAAATATGCCAAAAATGCGTAAAACCAACAAAGCACTCATAAAAAAAACAGACAAAAAAACAAAAATTTGCTATCAAAATAATTATTTGGTAAATTGCTTTTGTAAAGTGCAAAATGTTGCAGCCACAAATGACAAAAATACAACAAAAGGAAAAAATAACGTTTTTGCTATTAATCTTTAAAAATACATTTGACAATCCGCCCACTGCCCACTGCCACGCCCCTCTCGTTGCAGTGCTTTATTAATATTAATTGAAAATAAATGCAGCATAAGCTGCGGCAGTCCAATGGGGCTTGGATTCCGGGGGCGTGGCTGTTGGCTGTTGGCTGTTGTCGGCCCAAAAATGCAAATAATTAAATGGCAACCAATAAAATATGCAAATGAGTTTCGCGGTGTCGCGCACAACACACTGGACAGCAACAACAAGCGAACAGGATATGCACATAGAACTGCAATAGAGGAGGTGTGGAGTAAGGGATGTGGGGGAGGAGAGAAGCAAATATTCCCTCTTTATAGCGTTTCATATACTAAACAACTTATTCGTGTATTTGCGTAGCAGATTTAATTTCCTGTGCACCAAAAATTTGTTAAATATGATGTTGGCCAATATAATAACAGCCAACGAGCGAGTGGGAGCGAGATAGCTGCTGCCTCGCTGATGTTGGCGATTGGCTAACGGGTTTTATTTGGTTGCAAGCCTAATTATTTGATTATATGCAGTTTATATATATGTACATATGTGCATATGACAAGAGCGGATGATTCTATGAATATATATATATAAATTCATATATATGGACATATTCAGGTATATAGCCTATGTGACAGCTTAGTTGCAATTGTGTTTTGTGTTAGCCAAAAGTATCATTTCCATATGTTGTAAGAATTCGGCTCACTTTCCAATGGATCTGGTAAGGCAATCGAAAAGCCAGTTTATATTGGTTTTATTTACAGATTATCTGCATAGAGAGCATTATAGATCAATCGTATATGTAGTGTGTATTGTTTGATATATCAGAGTATTTGGGTTTTTAGGACTAATCCTTATGCAGTTAGATCAGACTGTTTAGACCTAAAGATAATATATATACATAAAATTAAAGATTTGCAGGCTCGAATTCTTTGACGTCAAGTTACTGTCTTATTATTATTATTATTAAAATGTTATATTACTATTCTAACAAAGGCCTACCTACCAGCAGTAAATATGCATTCTAAATGACGTTCATCAATCATTTCAGTCTCAAGTTGATATTCTACGAAATCATAATTACATACCTATCATATCAATTATTTACTTATAATTTTACTCACGCTTGCACAGGCACTGGATTACGATTGCGAGGTGCAGGGTCAGCAGGACATACCGCAGGCCATTCAGTTGCTGGGCGAGATGAACAGCAACGTGAAGCAGGTGACAGATCTAGTCGAGGGCATGCTGCAGCGCGTCAAGCGAGGCGAGCTAAGCACAGAATATGGCCTGAGCTTTCTGGAGGTCAAGTATCATATGCTGCTCGACTATTTGATTAACTTGACCTATGTGGTGCTGCGCAAATGCTCTGGCGAGACTATCGAGGGTGATCCCTCCATTGAGCGCTTGATAGAGATACGCACTGTACTTGAGAAGATACGGCCCATCGACTATAAGTTGCGCTATCAGATCGACAAGCTGGTCAAGACGGCGACAACAGGCGTCTCGAGCAGCACAGATCCCATACTCTACAAGCCAAATCCCGAGGATATGTTGAGCGCTGCAGGCGCGGAAGGCGAAGCAAATGATGGCGACGATGCAGCCAGCGACAGCGACGAGGAGGAGGATGATGACGAGGAGGACGGGGCAGGCGCTGCGAAAAAGCCGCGCAAGGCAGCCACAGCTGGCAAATCGGGTGTCTATGTGCCGCCGCGCATCAAGCCCGTATACTACGATGGCGACGAGCGCGATGCAGACAAGGAGAAGAAGGCCCTCGAGCGAGCCAAGAAGCGTGCCATCACGTAAGACGTGCGCCATACACACATTATGGACCCTCAATAATTGTCTTCATTTTCAGCTCGTCTATGCTACAAGATCTGAAGGAGGAATATTTGGATGCGCCCACTGAGCTGTCTTCGGGCTCTCGAGCCCAACAGCTGCTCTCGCAGACGCAGAAGGAGAAGCAGGAGTACGAGGAGACATACTTGATGCGTCTGCCAGTGACCAAAGCCGAAAAGCATCGTCAACGCAAGCTCACCACATTGGGTAAGTGACTGCTATAGCTATAGACGAGTTCTATATATCTAAACTCATAATATCATTACAGGCACTTTGGGTGATGAAATACTGGGCGAGATTAATCGCGAGTCGGCGCTGCGTGGCGATGGCTCGAGCAAAAAGCGCAAGTTGGCCAAGACACGCGGCAAGGGCAAGAAACGTGGTGGCAAAAAGCGAAAGTTCAATTAATACAGCGAGGTGCAATTCTTCAACTCTTGGAAGAAGCAGATTAAAGAAGTGTCTATTATACAAAAAAAATATTATCATATAGTTTTAGTGACAGTCATTTATGATATTTTCTATATTTTTGATTACGTTTTCAATTAGCATTATTAAATCAAGATTTTGTTGAATTTTTATTGCTTTAACCAAAATCATAATACAATTTTTTGTTAACGTTAAGTTTTTGCTCATATTTGATTAAAGACATTTAATTACTCAACACCCCATTAATGTTTTTTATATTTTTATGAATTTTCGTTCGATTTTTCTTATTTAAAATAAAATTGTTAGGAACTTACAGCATAATTTTAATAATTAATTTTAAAGTAAAGTAAGCAGGCAACAAGAACATGCCATAAAATGCGTTAAAAATATATAAATTTAAAAAAAAAATATATATATATATATGCATGCGCATTGTAAACTGCATTATATTTAGGCCACGAAATTAAGCACTTAATATTTTCTTTCCGAATTACATAAAAATGTATTTTAAACTAAATTAAGAAATTAAACAAAATTTGATGGCTTATTCAAAAAGACAAAACCCAAAAAAAAAAACGAAAAGAAATCTCTCATATATTGATAAACAAAATTTCCACTTAAAAAACTAAAATTTAAGGCACAGCAAAATTTTTGCAAATGACAAAATCTAACAAAGAAAACGTTTCGTTGTTTTTAGGAGTCCAACTAAAATGAGAACACATTTTGGCTGCTTATGATATGCTTTAAAAAGACCATATAATCATTTCTTTCAAATAGCAAAAGTTGAGCAACAAAATTCGAATTCCAAATGCAGTTTCACATGTAAAAATTCCAAATGAAAAACCAAAAATAATTAAAAACAAAAAATACAAATACAAATTACAAATTCTGTAACAAAAACAGTTGCCTTAACAAAAATACAAGAGACCGGTTATACTTACAGTAAGAAAAGCAAAAACAAAAAAAAAAAAAAAGTAAACAATTTGACAACACGTTTTTATGTTGACATGATGAAAGAATCAAGTAAATATACCTATATAGCATATGATAAACGTAAGCCCCACCCAAAAGTGACATATACAAAAAATCAGAATTATCTTAAAGCCTAAACGATATTCAGAATATTTATGATTCGATTCTAATTGCGATCAAAGGCTCTCTGGAGAATTTTTTTAGTTTCAGGTTCATAATGAAAAAAATGAGAACAAAAACAAATGAAAACTCCTAAAAACAACTGAATTTGGACACAAAATTTTATATATTTACTATACGTACGATACGAATATATAATAATTAAAGTTACATTTAAGCAACATTTTTGAATAACCCCAAAAAGAAACAATTTCAGAAAACAAAAGGAAAAGAAAATGAAAATTGAAATTGAAATTGAAGCCAGCGTACGTCCACTTGAAAAGTTTTTAAATTTAGCTAACGCAGCAAAAATGTGAAAGACTAAGCAGTTTATGAGACAGCGCAGTGCAGCTAAGAGAAGCAGAAGATGAAAAAGATGAGATGATATGAATGAAATATTATCAATATATATATATATATACATATATATACATATCTATATATATACATATATGTATATATATATATATATATATATATATATATATATTTAATTATTACTATAATATGTAAATGATAAACCCAAGAAACTAGTATTAAGTTAAGTACTTTAAAAGAAGCGAGCAAAACTTTTGGCTTTTACAACCAACTTCGACTAAGAATAGAAATTTTTTCCAAATTTTCTTCAAAGGCGAGACGTCGCACATTTTTGGCTATAAACTTTAAAGAACGCAAAGTAAGGCAGACCCACGGAAATTACCACATAAATGCAATAGAACACGAAATTATTTACAGGCAGCAGCACTTGAAACATTTTGTAATGCAGTTAAATAAATTAATTTAATTAATTTATTTATGTTGAAAGCTGAAAGACTGAATATGTTAAATGAAAATACGATACGAAATACGAAATACGAAATACGATAACAAAAACAAAAACGAAACAAAACGAAATGAGACAATGTGTAAATCTTTTCTGACGAAAAAAAGTATTTGGAGGCGTGGTATGAGCATAAATAATTTTAATAGCCGAATTTCTAGCACAAATTATAATGACTAAAGAAAAGAAGTTTTAGTTTTTGAAATAATTTTGTTTGTTAAACGTTTTGCCAGAGTTTTTCCGTTCGATTTTCTTTTGTTTCTCCTTCTATTCAAATGCAAATTATACGTTTTTTGTATCAAATGAGGACAATTAAGAGAAGAAAAGCAGAGACAACCGGACAACGGACAAAACAGACAGCAGAGAAAGCAAAACTAATGTTGAAAAAATATATTGCAAAATGTAAAACACAAAATGAAAACAAATGAAAAAAAAAACAAAGTGAAACAACCAAACAAAAGTCGCCTTAGCCTAGCACCACAAACAAAACGAAACAAAAACAAATACTAAGAAAAAATGGAAACGGTAAGAAAAATTTGTAAAACCATACAAAAAAGAAGCATACTTAAACTTAAATATCAATTATTCGTTGTAATTTAAACAAACAAATACACACACTAACACTCACAGATACACATGCAGAAAATAGTGCAAAAAGTTAAAAAAAAAACAAAAGTAACTTAATTTTTATAGCCAAAAAAGAACGAAAGCAAACGTAATGGAAGAGGGAAGCAGAGAGGGGAGATACAATAGCTGGATCATAGGATCGTTTAGTTTAAGCAACTCCAATAAATTTTACAAAAATCAATTGGTTAATTAGTGATAACAGATACATGTTTTTATAACAAATTCGAGCTTAGATTTATTTCAAAAACAATTGAATGTAAAACACCCACGAAAAAACGAAGCAAATTCATTTAACATTAGTTCTCTAAACTGGAATTGTTTAAACAAACAAGAAAAAATTAAAAAAAAATAAAAATGATGTTGTATAGCAGCAGCAGGTGAGTCAAGTTTAAAAGTAATCTCTAATGTGCACATGGCTACATATGTATGTGTGAAAATGGTTAGCAGTCGAAACTATGTAAAATTGATATAATTCAAACTAATCTACCAAATAACTATAATAATACAACTAAGCAACCAGTAAAAACTAACTAATAAACCAAAACAACAAAACAATGATAAAAATAAAATTTAAATCTTACAAACCTAATAAAAATGTTAATAGTTTAACATGCGCAATTATTTCATGGTGTATCGGGTTTAATCCTAAGGCTTTTACTCAGATCTAAGAAATATATTGGAAATGTTTTATGGCAATCAAAGATTTTTTCCGAGATATTCGAATTCGAAATATTAAAATGATATCTCCTTTCAACAGTTAAATCAATTACTTAATCGAAACTACAATGTAGAATCTCAAGTACCCGATATACTGGAATTCGAAATTCTTTGAAGTATATCTAACTAAGTTTGCCACGCTTTCAGACAAACAATCGGTCAATGCAGATGGTTTCCATGGTTTTCTCACATTTATCCTCGCTTAAATCATATCGAAAATGTTGCCCTGGTTGATGCGAAAGCCAGTGCTTAACATGATTAGCAGCTTTAAATAGTCTTTGAAATATGTATTTTTTTTCAATTCTGTGATATTGGACAATTTCAGTTATCTGTAACGACATGATAAGTCGTTGTTAAGTTAAAATTATTAAACATAACATTAACATAATTATGTTAGCTAGCATAGTCCTGCGTTATGTTAATGTACTGTTAACTAACATTTGTCACATTTCACGATTGAGTAATATAGTAGTAGTCTTTTAACTGTGGTCACATTCGTCTTGTACTTCAGGAAAATGTTCGTTTGAAATTTGGTATTTAGCAGCAAAATTGGGAGTCACTCGGATATTCTACGAAATTTTCAGCTGTGAATTTGTTTAGCCGTTAATATTTGAATATAAATTCCCTCTAGCTTTCTTTTAAAGAGGGATGAGTTAAATTCGGCCATGCATGAATTTGATAATCCCCTTCCAATTAAAGGAAATAAATATAGTTTTCACTGATTTGGCACACCCACATGAGCATATGTACAACAGAACTACAACGTCTGCTTCATTTTGTTGATTGTTGTAGAATGTCTTTATTATCGTAATCAAAATAGGTGTTAGCCTAAACTACATAATGATTTGATATATAAAGATTTGTAGCTGGAAGTATGCATAAGGCATATACATAAGGCAACCACTGGTCACCAAATTATTTTGTAGAATTCACTTCATTACCCTTAGTATATGTCCGTACATAACCAAGCATATTACACCTCACGTTTAAAAAAAAAAATTTTATTCCATATGCATTTATTTAATAAAACATATATTTGTTACTATTATTATTTTATTATTACAATTAAAAAAAAAAATTTTTTTACTTTGTGTTTATTCTTATATTTTATTTATTTAGTTTAAAAACAAGAAAAGCAAGTAAGAACGTTGCAGTCGGGCGCCACCGACTGCGTCAGACTCTGTTCCTGTTAAAGGTGTGTAGGCTCAATAAATATGTAGACCGTCCGTCCGTCTTTCCGTATGTTTGAATGCGAGATTATTGAGATTCCTTTTTTGAGCATGTCTTTTACATCAATTTAGCTACAGTCATACAATTTTACATATAGCTTTTTTAAAATAAAATACTATTTTGGTTTTTATTATATATTTTGGATACTGGCTCCACATTTCACAAAATCAATTTAATAAAAGTTTAGTTGCAAATAAAGCCACATTTACATTTTTTTTAATTTTTTAGGTAAAACCGTATTTTTAATAAAATATAAGGATTTATGCAGAAAGTTTTATCAAAATCCATTAAGTAACATAGAAGTTATAAAAAAAAAAAAACATTTTAATAAATGATAATATCACGCGGCAGCGATGGGAATAGAACCTGGGTCACGCGCTTCGCATGCCACCGACTCTACCCACAACACCACGGCGTCTCTTGTGCCAAATTGAGTTTGGTGTGTTGATTTGGTTAAACAGACTTGCCCCAGTTAGGTCAACTAGAATTTTTTTTTTTTTTTTTTTCATTTTATTGCTGCTATTTGTCTTAGACTCTAAAGCGCATTTATATCTAAACCTTAACTAAAATTGGGGCTGTGTGCCTGTATGTACAACTTATTCTACAATTTACACTATTTACATATTTACAACTGGACTCTAATGCGGTCCAATGGGTGTAGCCTTTTTAGTCTTCTCCTGCAATTGTTTGTAGCCAACTTTGCCGCGAGCTGATTTGGGTGCATTACCAGCCTTTCCGCGTATCTGGAGCTATGACGCCCAATGAGCTCAGCCACTGTGGGGATCTCTAGATCTCGGTGCAGTACTGAGTTTCGCACAAACCAGTCTGCTCCAGTCATTCTTCTTAAGGTTTTGTTCTGCATAGTTTGCACCTTTTTTATGTGGCTCTGCGCTGCTGAGCCCCAGAGGGGAATCACGTAGCTAAAGGATGAGGCTATTATCGCTTTGTAAATAGTCACCTTGTTGCTGAGTGATAGCTTGCTGGGGGCCCTCAGCATCCAGTCCAGTTTCTTCAGTTTGTATTTGCAGTTTAATAACATCTTGTTTATGTGCGCCTTGTAAGTCAGTCTTCGATCAAGGGTGACACCAAGATACTTGACCTTCAAGGCACTTGGAATAGGAGATCCCAGAGTCACCTCAGGACAGTCTCCTCTTCTTAAAGCGAACGTCGTATGTATCGATTTCTGTGCATTGATGGTAATGCACCATCTTTTGGCCCATTTTTCAAAACAGAGGAGATATGCCTGGAGGGACGTGGATGCTGCTTGAGGGCAGCAGTCACGCGAGATGATAGCTGTGTCATCTGCGTAGGTCGCAATCAGTAGTCCAGTCTCTGAGGAGACAGTTGGCATATCTGACGTGAACAAAGTGTACAACGTTGGCCCGAGGACACTACCTTGCGGTACTCCAGCTCTGACTGGTCTAGCAGTCGATAGTGCATGCCCCTTAGACACTTGGAAAGACCTTCCGCTTAGATAAGAAGCCAGCAGCATGAAAAACGAGGCAGGGAGGGCTGTTCTTATTTTTTGCAGTAGTCCCAAATGCCAGACTCGGTCGAAGGCCTGCTGGACGTCGAGAAACACTGCAGAGCAATACTGCTTGTTTTCGAATGCGCCCAGGATGTGGTGTACCACTCTGTGTACCTGCTCAGGTGTTCCGTGTTGCCTCCTAAATCCAAACTGGTGTTTAGGAATGGCCTCCCGGCGTCCCAGGTGTGTCAATACTCGTCCAAGTAGTATTCTTTCGAATACTTTGGAGAGCACTGGCAGCAGGCTAATTGGCCTATACGAACCAATTTCGCCAACGGGTTTACCAGGCTTTGGAACCATCACGATCACAGCACGTTTCCAGCAAGCTGGAAAATGCCGGATGCGAAACATGGCATTACACAGGACCACAAAGAAGTCCAGTGTTGATTCTGGTAGCGCTCGAAGAACTTTTCCATCTATAAGGTCGTGTCCAGGTGCTTTTTTTTCCTTGATCCGCCTGATCTGTTCCACTACCTCTATTTTCGTGCAGGCTCTAATCCCATCTTCTCCTAGGAGAGGGGAGAGGACGATGTCTTCTGTTACTCCAATATCGTCTGCCTCGGCCGTTAGCAGCGGTGTGAACTGCTCCTGCAGGTGTTGTGCAAACGCCTCAGCTTGCGCCTCATCTCCTGTGAGCCAGGAGCCTGAAGAACAGCGGATGGGGTAACGTCGCATGGGTTGCCTCTTTAGATTCCTTGTGAAGCTCCACAGGTTAAATTCTGCTCCGGCAACAGTGTCAGCTCGCTCAAGAGCATTGTTGATGTGAGAGTCTTGCAGCTCGGCCAACAAGGCTTTGAGCTCACGAGAGGCAGCGTTGTATCGCCTTTTGTCGGCTGAAGAGCGAGTCAGCATCCATCTTCTCCTGGCCCAGCGCTTATAGGCGAGCAGGGATCGAGCTTCGTCAGTTAGGGGTGGGTTATATCCAGTCGGCTGCGTTTGTTTACGGCGAGGCGCCGGCGCTGCTGATAAAGCAGCTTCTCTTATGGCGTCCTGGAGCCTTTCTGCAGCGAACTCTACATCCTCCGGTGAGTTCAGCTCGATTTCTGGGTGGATCATCAACTCTAGTTCTCTTCTGAAGACTGCCAGATTCGATCCTGCGGGTAGAAGCCGTTCTCTAATGGGGTATGGCTGAGGCTGAGCGTGCAAGGTAATAACCAGTGGGAGATGGTCAGATGGTAAGTCGAGGCAATCGTCGATGCTCAGAAGTCTATGGTTGATGCCTTTGTATACAGCAAAGTCAATTGCCGTGGGATTGTGTCCATTAAGTGGGTACCGAGTAGGGGCCCCAGTAGCCAGAATGCTGTATCTCGCGTTGTGTAACGCTTCGAAGATTGCCTCTCCGCGTTGATTACTGCTGCCACTTCCCCAAAAAGGGTGCCAACCATTCCAGTCTCCGCCGACTATTGATTTTGAGGACCTTTGACCAAGGAGCTGAGCTATGTCAGGTTCAGTGATCCGGGTATTAGGAGGGCAGTAAATGGAAGCTATTTCTATCTTCCCAATCGTGGTTTGCATGCTGATTGCTGCTACTTGCATTTTGTCGTTAGATAAGGGTGGTAATGGCGCGTGCACCAGTGCCGAACGAACAAAGATTGACGATCCACCAAAACTGTTCGCACCTCCTCCATGTGCCTGATAGTGGTCGAAGCCATTGATTTTAGTGTTTGGGCACTCTCGAGTTTCTGATACTAGCATAACATCTATGCTCTTTGTAGTCATGAAAGCGGCCAACTCCTGAGTTTTGTTTCTCAAGCCGTTGGCATTCCAAATGCCCACATGAAGAGCCATTATTTTGAGGCGAGCTTGGTGATTAGGGCCATTATGCTGGCCATTATGTTCGCGTGCTGTGTCTGTGTGGCATGCAATGCTTTAAGCTGCTCATTAATGTCTCTAAACTGTTGTTGCTGTTGTGAGAGAATCTCAGCAAGGATAGGATCAGTTGAGCTAGGAATTGGGCGGGAAGCTTGTCCTTTGGTGACCTGTGCGTATGAGACACCGCTGGGCATTGTGTAGTGTTGAGGTGCAGCACTACTGTTACACACAGGAACGAAGCTGCCGTTAGGGTGGCCTATTTTAGATGTAGGTAGCTGTGTCATCTTCCTTTGTGCTGGAGCCTGCAGCTTATGGAGCCTCTTGTACACCGCACAGCCCTTGTAGTTGGCCGGGTGTTGAAGTTCGCAGTGGACGCAGGTAGGAGCTTGGTCCCTTTCCCTTATGCAGTCTTTTGATGCATGGTTTCCTGCGCATCTTACACACCTGGGGTTTTTGTGGCAGTATCTTTGAGTGTGTCCAAACTCCTGGCACCGGTGGCATTGAGTGAGATCGTTGTATTTTCTGGGCAGCTCCACTGTGCATCGCTGCCGGCAGATAACGCGGATATCTAGAATTTGCTTGTTGTTGGAAGCCTGGGCAACATCAACAAAGAATAAATTAAGCGGTTTCTTATCGATACGACTCAATGGGTTGTGCACATTTGTCACTTTGTGACCTTTTGCTGTCAGCTCCTCTTTTATAGAAGTGAGATCAGTGGTGTGGTGGATTTTCAGGCATACTCTGTATGGCTTATCTTCTTTCAGCTGGTAGCAGTGAAATTGTATGCCTACTTCAGTGAGGTGAGCCACAACAGCGCGGTAATCTTTGCTTGATCTGGTAAGCACACCGATGTCGCTTTTTCTTGGCTTTACTAAATATGAGTCCGGGGCAATGGCTTGGTCGACAAGTTCTTGCAACTTGGCGATAGACCTGATATTCGGGCACCAGATGGGAGGTATCCGTGGCTTTGAAGCCTTTGCTGGCTGATCTGCCATTGGAGTTTCAGTCTCTGGCTCCGTCATTACACAGTCTTCATCTTCATCGTCCAGCAGTCTGAAGCGATTATGAGTTGCAGCTGCTGCTGCGGCGGCTTTGCTGGTGCTTGGCTGTTCCGAGTAAAAAGTTTTCTTTTTTGCCAGAACAGGAGAGGACAATTGCTTGCGCTTGGGAGCTTTTGGCTCAGAACCTTGCACTGCCAGTAGGTCAATTGGCTTGAGTTTGTAGTTAATTTCAGCTCGATTGATAACCTTCATTAGGCGAGCTTCCATCTCTGCTGTTCTTTTGCTTCTTTCAGTCATCGGGGTTGGTGTAGTCTTAGCTGTGAGAGCTGTGGCGTTGGCTGCGTTGTGATTTGCAGGCATGTTGCAAATAATAAACCTCCTAGAGGTATGCTAATTTATTAGGTGTAAAGTAGCGCCAAAAAGTATGCAACGAAAAACTTGCAAGCGATCAGCTGATCTGCGCGTGGCCCGCTGGGCCAGCCGGCAAGTGGCCGGAGCCCCACTTTGTAATTGCACTTTTAATTAATTTTGTTCTTTATTTGCACTGCCATACACTGTACTGTGTCTAAATATGACACTGTGACAACAACGTACCACTGTAGTGGTCTTTGCCAAAAGTTTAGTGTTCGAAATGGTAAACTTCACAATTTTTGTTCCGCAATGCGTGTGTATAGTTTGACGCCAATATCAGCACTGGAACTAGAATTTGTTTTAATAAATATAAGGATTTATGCTGCAAATTTTATCAAATCCATTAAATAACATAGAAGTTATAAAAAAAATAAAAAAAAAAAATTTTATTAAATGATAATATCACGCGTCAGCGCTGGGAATCGAACCTAGGTCACGCGCTTCGCATGCCACCACTCTACCCACAACACCACGGCGTCTCTTGCGTGGCTATGTGCCAAACTGAGTTTGGAAGTGTTTTGATTTGGTTAAACAGACTTGCGTTGTGGTAGCGAAGACCCTGCTTCAATCCCCAGTTAGGTCAACTAGAATTTGTTTTACGGAGGCTTACATTATGATTATTATTATTTTTTAGACTCTGTTCCCAAAGGGAAAAAGAGTCTATTGGATTTGTGCAATGTCCGTCTTGCTGTCTGTCCGTCTGTCCGTCTGTCCGTCTGTCCGACTGTCCGTCTGTCCGTCTGTCCGTCTGTCTGTATGAACGCGCAGCATTTGGACACTATAGAAGCTAGAGACTTGTAATTTGGAATATATACTCGTGTGTATCCGCGTCAGATCAAGTTTGAGTATTTTTCCGATACGCCCACAGGGGGCGTGGCAAATCGGGAAATGCTATATCTATTAAGACTAAAACGCTGTTATTTTAGTCAATATTGCAGTCTAAGAAATGGGATTTAGAATATATATTCGTGTACACTACGCGGACGTTTTAAGATATAGATTATATATCTACGCCCATTGTGGGCGTGGCAAATCGGATAAAACTATATCTTCTACAGCTTTGAAGCTAGAGCATCCAAATTTGGCATGTGGGTTACTGTTGACCTTCCCTTAAGTTACATCAAAAAGTTATATACCCACGCCCCCTGGGGGCGTACCAAATCGGGAATATATATATAGCGATTTGTATAAATCTTATAATATTTTGAGCGTATTAAGAGCTAGAGACTTGAAATTTGGAATACATGTGCAAGTAGATCACTCGGAATCAAAAATATATATTATAGATATTTACGCCCATTAAGGGCGTGGCAAATCGGATAAAACTGTATCTCCTACAGTTTTGGAGCTAGAGCGTCCAAATTTTGCATGTGGGATACTGTTGACCTCCTCTTAAGATAAGTCAAAAGTTATGTATCCACGTCTTCTGGGGGCGTGGCAAATCGGGAATTACTATATCTTTTACTAAAACCGTGATAATTTCGGCAATATTTCCGTCAGAGAGTTGGGACTTGGAATATATATACTAGTATCCTACCTCTACCCAAAAATGTATGTTATATATAGCTACGCCCATTTGGGGCGTGGCAAATAGGGTAAAACTGTATCTCCTACAGTCTTAGACGTAGAGCATCCAAATTTGACATGTGGGTTATTGTTCATGAAATTAAAATTTACGAAAAAAAAAAATAATAATAATCATAATGTAAGCCTCCGTAAAACAAATTCTAGTTGACCTAACTGGGGATTGAAGCAGGGTCTTCGCTACCACAACGCAAGTCTGTTTAACCAAATCAAAACCCTTCCAAACTCAGTTTGGCACATAGCCACGCAAGAGACGCCGTGGTGTTGTGGGTAGAGTGGTGGCATGCGAAGTGCGTGACCTAGGTTCGATTCCCAGCGCTGACGCGTGATATTATCATTTAATAAAATTTTTTTTTTTTATTTTTTTTATAACTTCTATGTTATTTAATGGATTTGATAAAATTTTCAGCATAAATCCTTATATTTATTAAAACAAATTCTAGTTGACCTAACTGGGGCAAGTCTGTTTAACCAAATCAACACACCAAACTCAATTTGGCGCAAGAGACGCCGTGGTGTAGTGGGTAGAGTCGGTGGCATGCGAAGCGCGTGACCCAGGTTCTATTCCCATCGCTGCCGCGTGATATTATCATTTATTAAAATGTTTTTTTTTTTTTTATTATAACTTCTATGTTACTTAATGGATTTTGATAAAACTTTCTGCATAAATCCTTATATTTTATTAAAAATTACGGTTTTACCTAAAAAATTAAAAAAAATGTAAATGTGGCTTTATTTGCAACTAAACTTTTATTAAATTGATTTTGTGAAATGTGGAGCCAGTATCCATAATATATAATAAAAACCAAAATAGTATTTTATTTTAAAAAAGCTATATGTAAAATTGTATGACTGTAGCTAAATTGATGTAAAAGACATGCTCAAAAAAGGAATCTCAATAATCTCGCATTCAAACATACGGAAAGACGGACGGACGGTCTACATATTTATTGAGCCTACACACCTTTAACAGGAACAGAGTCTGACGCAGTCGGTGGCGCCCGACTGCAACGTTCTTACTTGTTTTTTTTTCGTAAATTTAAATTTCATGAACAGTAACCCACATGTCAAATTTGGATGCTCTACGTCTAAGACTGTAGGAGATACAGTTTTACCCTATTTGCCACGCCCCAAATGGGCGTAGCTATATATAACATACATTTTTGGGTAGAGGTAGGATACTAGTATATATATTCCAAGTCCCAACTCTCTGACGGAAATATTGCCGAAATTATCACGGTTTTAGTAAAAGATATAGTAATTCCCGATTTGCCACGCCCCCAGAAGACGTGGATACATAACTTTCGACTTATCTTAAGAGGAGGTCAACAGTATCCCACATGCAAAATTTGGACGCTCTAGCTCCAAAACTGTAGGAGATACAGTTTTATCCGATTTGCCACGCCCTTAATGGGCGTAAATATCTATAATATATATTTTTGATTCCGAGTGATCTACTTGCACATGTATTCCAAATTTCAAGTCTCTAGCTCTTAATACGCTCAAAATATTATAAGATTTATACAAATCGCTATATATATATTCCCGATTTGGTACGCCCCCAGGGGGCGTGGGTATATAACTTTTTGATGTAACTTAAGGGAAGGTCAACAGTAACCCACATGCCAAATTTGGATGCTCTAGCTTCAAAGCTGTAGAAGATATAGTTTTATCCGATTTGCCACGCCCACAATGGGCGTAGATATATAATCTATATCTTAAAACGTCCGCGTGGTGTACACGAATATATATTCTAAACCCCATTTCTTAGACTGCAATATTGACTAAAATAACAGCGTTTTAGTCTTAATAGATATAGCATTTCCCGATTTGCCACGCCCCCTGTGGGCGTATCGGAAAAATACTCAAACTTGATCTGACGCGGATACACACGAGTATATATTCCAAATTACAAGTCTCTAGCTTCTATAGTGTCCAAATGCTGCGCGTTCATACAGACAGACGGACAGACGGACAGACGGACAGACGGACAGACAGCAAGACGGACATTGCACAAATCCAATAGACTCTTTTTCCCTTTGGGAACAGAGTCTAAAAATTTACGTATTTTGTTATTAATAAAAAATAAATAAAATTTCAAAATAAATGTCTTACTCGTTCTTTTCTTGAAGTTATTTGATTTCCAATTAATTACATTTTACACTTTTAACACAAATAAAATGTAAAACATTTTTTTTTTAAATATAATATGCAAAAAGGGTATATTAATTTTGGTCACAAGTTTGCAACGCAGAGAAGGAAGCATCTCCGACCACATAAAGTATATATATCAGCAAGACGAGCTGAGTTGATATAGCCACGTCCGTCTGTCTGTCTGGTCTTCTGGTCGTCTGTCTGGTTCAACGCAATCCCGTCCGAGACTATTAGAGCTACAGAGTTACACATAGGTTCCAATCTGCTGCTGGCATTGTAGATATCCTATAGCTCCCATAGGACAGATCGGTATTAAGAAAAATTTTTTAGTGGGATAACTTCGGCGCTATTGAAGTCTACAACTTTTTCGGAATATATACTCATGAATCGCACCCCAATACAAAAAGATATAGTTTAATAGCTACGCCCTTTGGGGGGCGTGGCAAATCGGGTAAAACTATAGCTTCTACAGTTTTGAAGTTAGAGCATCCAAATTTGAAACGTAACATACTTTTGACCTCCCCTTCAGATTGATCAAAAAGTTATATAAAAATTTACAACACACTTTGCAGACAAAAGAACAAAATATAATCTCATTGCAGAATTCGGCATTCTAACACTTCAAGGTTTATCTGTGGAAATTCTTTATGAAAAAAATACTAGCTGAAAGCGAGCTCTATTAAACATAATGGAAGAAAAAGAAAGCAACCAAGCTGTTATTTAAACTGAAAGAGAACTGTTAACTGAAAGAGAACTGTTGTCCTACATTTTTAAAGGGACTATATGGATCATTAGGTTTCACGGTCCGAGCAGAGACCCGACAGATAAAGTCAATGCATATGGAATAGCAGTTTCAGAAAAATTAATTTATATTAATCAAAGACAGGCTAGGCGCACGAATGAAACCTTCAACAAGACATCATATAGACGAGACAGTAATAATAATTATAGGCATATAAAAAGAAACTACTACTATAAGAAGCTAGGACCAGAAATCAATTTAACAATCTTCAAGCAATGCCCAAGTATAAAGGATTTATTCTGAAATTTTTAGATTTATATAATTTGTTTATAACTGAATTTTAATTTTCGATTAGAGAAAATAACAAAATTTTGAGAGACACTTACTACATAAAATAATGTCATTCATTCTGCAATAGACTGATTCGAATTATTTTCAGGTAAACAGATGATGCTACAATTATAAGTAATTATAAGACATATGCACATATAGTCCGTACACAGGATTATATTAATGATATTGATCAATTTGAAAAAGAATTAAAGGATTTCAAGAAGAGAGCAACCATAAATGTTTTAGAGGGTATCGTAAGATGCAGAAAATTTAATTAAGATAGATGAGAAAGTTAAACTCATGCGAGACTACATGAATGACTTACCAAACAAGTAAGAACGCTTTAGTCGGGACTGCCCAACTACGAGATCTCCTGAACTTTTTTTGGAGCTTACATCTTTTCACATAGACACATGCATACAGAAATGTATTTAACGATAAAGGACAAAAGTGTCATATTAAAATAATTTCTAAAAAAAATTAGGAATAACTAATAAAAACAACTTTCTGAATTAAATTGAAGTCTGTTCTCAGCTGGATCCGAACCTCAGTCCACAAGCTTTACAAGACACCGACTCTACCGCTGCAGTACTGTGTCTCCTTCCAAATATTGCGCGCAATTGAATGTATGTAAGCACAAATATAGAGAAAAGGCATGCGCTTGGCGCTTGCTGTCGCGTACTTTTGTCGATTCACAACATGTTTTCTTTAATAACTTCTGTATAACGGATTTTGATAAATTTTCATGTACATTTTTAATCGATATCATTGAAACGGGAAAAGTTATCGAATATCTAAAACAAACTGCATACAAGGACCTTTCGTGCAAAATTTCAAATTTTTAGCTCTTAAAGGTTCTGAGATCGACGCGTCCATACATACGGACAGACAGTCGGACGGACAGCCAGACTGACAGGGCTAAGTCGACTCAGCTCTG
The DNA here is from genome assembly GCA_035045545.1 of Drosophila gaucha. Lineage (NCBI taxonomy): Eukaryota > Metazoa > Arthropoda > Insecta > Diptera > Drosophilidae > Drosophila > Drosophila gaucha. The sequence goes on from JAWNOY010000463.1 coordinate 185,740, forward strand.
CTACGCCTCCTTCTGCCTGTTACACATATTTAACAAAACCATTGTACCCTGTTCTCCCATTTTCAATGGGTTCAGGCTATAACAAGTAAGAACGCTCTAGTAGGGTCGGCCCGACTACGAGATCCCCTGAACCAGGTCCGAGGTGATGTTTTTAATAACCTAGCTTACACATTTTATCTATACATATTACCCTCTGCGCGCACATGCACATATACACATGCACACATATACACATGCTCACACAAGCACGCCCGCCGATTGCTGAGTAGTTGATTTGAATGTATGTGTGCTCACGTATAGAGCAAATGCTAACGGTGGTTAGCGGCCGGCATAAGTATATTCATTGTATGCCTGACTTGAATGGGTGTACACATATGTATTAATAATAAGGTATATATATATATATATATATATATATGTTGGATGTTTCTTTTATACTTTTATACGGCAAAGTGTTTCATAGACCTTATGACTAAGCTGGTTAGTAAAATGTAATCAGACTCGTTTTATGAGCTATTTAATTCAGTAGGTATAAACTGATCAACAAAGGTATTTACCGGTAGAATGCTTGACTCATTAGTTAAGTCCAGCTTGGGGCCATCTTTTAGTCAAAACATGTCTCTCTGCTTAAATTCAACTCGCCAATAAAACCGAATGCTACTATGGCAACCAAAGCAAGTAAGGTTGCAATACATTTGTCCACCGTCAATTTTTATATATATGCACGAACGTATATAATTTGACTATAAGTAGAGCGAATCAACAGTAATTTACCTACAAAATGTGGTGATCCTAGCATTGTATCTGTGGAAGTTAGTGTATTTTTTTCGATTTTCCACGCTCCCGAGTGACTTGTGTAAATTTATAGAATCTATAGAGGAGGGCACTCTAGCTATACAAGTGTGAAAAATATAGTTTTTACCGATTTGTAACTCCCCAAAAAGGCGTATATATATGATATATTTTTATCTAGGGTTCGAATACACGAGTATATATATCTAAGTTCAATTCTTAGTCTGAGTCCGATAGCAATTGCATTTGTGTCTGAAAAGATGTGTATATATATGTAGGAGGTGATGTCCCGTTTTTGTCTTTCCTTTGCTCAAAGCGTAGCGATTCGCAATCTTTTTGTTCTCCTGTTTGACAGTCGAATTTCTCTGTACTATCTCTACTCACAGAACTATTATGCCACACTCAGTCTATATAGCCATACTACTCGGACCTCGCCTTTCGCATCTATTAGCTTTCTATTGTCATAGAAACACTCTCTCTTTGTCTCTTTTTTCGCTTATTTACATGTTTGTCAATACTAACAAAGTGCTTAGCATAGTATGCTCAAATGGCGAATGCTAATGTTCTTATCATTGGTCATTACTCAAGTTTAACATTTATTGTTCTAAATCTACATCACATATGTATATAGTACTTTCGTTCGATCTTTAGAGAAGGCAAGCCACTTGCCAAACATGACACTTATATACTCTTTACACCTGCCATCAGATGCCCCCATCCTTTTTCATTACCTTTAAAGCCAGCTTCAACCAAAAGCGCAGTATGTAGAGCCCGCTGCCGGGTTCGCTCTAGTAATGCGGGTGAATTCATTCTTTTGAAATAATATTTCGTGGCAGCCATTTTGTTTTATTTTTGAAATATAGCACCTAACATTTATTGGTGTTAACAGGTTTGAGATTGGATCGCCCTTACAGCATATGATAGCAAGTAATGGTTGCCTCTTACCTCTAGGCAAATGAGGCAATACAATTAAGTTTGCTAGATATAAAAATGTCGATATAATAAGTCAAAGATAAAATACAAGATAATGATTTGTTGCTTAACTTAAGCCAAATAGTATAAATATTAGGATACACATATATTGCAAATCTTAACACAAGAAAGAAAGCACGTTAAACCAATGAAAACGTGTGTAGTAGATGGAATTCGTATTCGCTCATATTGCACGTGTTGTACAGGAGGGCAGTTGTTCAGGTACCAACAGATCTAGAAGACAATCGCCAAAAGTATGGCAAATACGGAGATGCTTTTAAGTTCATATCTGAAATGGAGACGGCAGTTAACGTATTTAAGAGATATGACAACTGAGATAAACCTACTTATTTGCATGCATATGTGCTTTTCGAAACGTGCCAGAAGAATCGTTGCAATTTGAAAAGATAAATAAGAATTCAATGAGTAAAATAAACAACTTTGAACTTTTATAGCTTTATGATTTATAAAGGTGGTCAGCAGCTGTCAACTTCAGACATTTTGGTAGCTACAGTTTTTTCCGATTCGACCCATGCGGGGGTGGAGTGCCCAGGGCGTTACATTTATAGGGCGCCAAACTGTCAAAATTTCAAGTTTTTTTTGCTTCTTATGGCACTTAATAGGCACGACAAAAGAATATGATTTTTTTTAGCTTCGTATTGTTTTACGGATGATTGTAAAGCAATAAGAAACAAAACCTCTAAATTTTTGAGTTTTTTGGACTAATACCTTGCAATTTACAAGGATGCAGACAAAGTGTTCTCCGATTTGCCACGTTCCACAGAGGCGAATATGTATACTCTTTGACAAATTTATAGCAGCAGTCAAGTCTAACGTATTTGTAAATTTTTGGGATTATAGCTTTAAAATTGTAGAAGATACCGTTTTTACCGATTCGCCACTCCCTAGCTATATATACTATTCATTTCTTTTAAGTGCCGGTCCATACAAATACAGTCGAATTCTGAAAATTCGTCCACCTCTAAATCGAAAGCGTTAATAATTAGTAAAAATTGCTGTCCCCATTAAAAAATACTCGCTCAAATTCGTATTCGATAAATCGAATTCATGTGTAATTCATAAAAATTGAAGTGATCCCCCTGACATTTCAAATTATCGGGGTTCGACTGCATATAACGACTTATGATAAAGATATTAGAGGATTTGTGATAAAAACTATATAAATATTCCGAAATGCCACGCCCCTCGTAGGCGTGGATATATAGATTTTTGAGCGATCTTAAAGGGAGGACAACATTTGTCTGATTTGCCACGCCCTCAAGAGGAGTAGCTATATACTATATATTTTTGTGTGTGAGCGGGATATTCAAAGTTCGAAGTGCTAAGTTTCAACCAAAATGAATATACTTTTAGCAAGGGTATAATAAGAATACTTTAATACAAAAATACGTGAGTATGTTGGTTTATTCATTTATTCAATAGACAAGTTTGACGTGTAAATTAACGTGTATCTATGAAATAAGTTGCGCAACTCTGTTCACTTTCAAAGGAGCCTCTACATTAAAAGTTTAGTTGTGGAATAAAGAGCTTATGGCAGGGCCTTTTCCAAAGTGGGAAACTGACGCTCGGCCTTCAGCTTTTGCTTCTCCTTTAGTAGGGCGTAGCACTCGGGCACCTTGTTGTAGAAGTCGCATAGCTTCGTCTGGGCATTGAAGGCCAGATATTTGCCACAGTTGTAGAGGCGTGGATGTCCATTGACGCAGACGAAGTACTTTTTGCACGTCTGTGGGTGACGATAGTAGCGCAGCTCGCCTTCGGGACTGACATCGACTTCGGGGGCAACGCCCTCGACCAGCTCCGGTGCGGGGCAATTGAAGCCGAGAAAGGCCTCGGCGTTGCAGTTGGCCACTAGATCGGGCCAGTCACATTGGTAGGTCTCCTCGTTGAAGGCCAGGCCTTCGGGGCACTTGGTCAGACTGGCCACACCATGGGCGCAGTTACGATAGACGCCGCACTTAGTCTGGTCTCCATTCGGATAGAAGCCAAACTGGCGTGGACACTCATCTGTACCATTGGCTGCCTGCAGGCGGCTACGCTCCTTGCAGGTGGAGTAGGGCGCATAGGTGCACTCGCCTGTCGTCTTGGTGCGCTGATGGAAGAGCAGACCGTCGGGGCAGAGCTTGTCCGCGGGCACATCGTCCTGGCATTCTGTGTAGGCATCGCACTGGTCACCAGCTGCAAAACGTCCATTGGGCGTGGGGCACTCGGGTGAGCAAAGGACTGTAAGCAGAAGAGAGTTACTCAATTAATATGCAATCGAAGTTATACTAAGACTCTAGCGACGCAAAACGAAAGACTTGAATTACAAACTCGTTACAAAAATTACAACTCTTTATTGTGAATGGCAAAGGATACACAATAAATGGGCGTTGAGCCCTTTAACTACAGACTAGAAAACTCGAGCAGCGCCTTGTGCGTGTTTTGCATAGCATATCCAAAATCTGATTAAAGTTTCCGATTCTACACCAGTTCCCCATTGTTGCAATTAGTTCTGCTTGCGACGGCCGGCAGCGGCTGAGGCGCGTGCCGCCTTGATCTCGGCGCCCTTGGCACGGATGTCGTTGCTGCAGTTGGGCACATTGTCGATGTCGTCGCACTGCTTCAGCTCCTGGTTGAAGGCCTGATCTTCACCGCAGCCAATGCGACGTGGGCGACCCTCAATGCAGATGAAGTACACCTGGCAGTTCTCCGTCGACGGATGGAAGGTGTAGTCCGCCTCCTGCTCGCCAAACTGATCGGATTTGGGTGCCACAGGTGGGCAACGGAAGCCGAGGAAAGCCTCAGCATCGCAATCCTCAACCTGATCGGGCCAGTCGCATTTGTAGGTGGCCGGGTTCCAGGCCAAGCCCTCCGGGCAGTCAAAGACGAAGCCACGACCTGCTGCGCAGTTCATGAACTGTCCGCAATGGCTCGCATCTCCCATGCGATAGTACCCAAATTGATGGGGACAATCCTCCGTAGGCTGGGCAGACTGCAGACGCGCTTGTCCCTGCGAGCACTCCACATCGATGGGATAGCCACATGGATAGCCAGTGGACTTCTCATTGTAGAGCAGGCCATCTGGGCACAGTTTCTCCTCGGCCACGCCATTCTTACACTCGATGTAGGCGTCGCAGGAGCCGGAGACTGGAGCAGTACCATTTGCCTCACGGCAGGCGCCTGCTGCTGCATGGGCTGCAAAAGAGGCGGATAGGTTGATAGGGTTAATAGGGTCGGGCTTGGGATAGGTTCGCGCTTACCTCTAATGATTTATGATGAAAACTGATGTTTGCACAATTCCTGCTTTTTAGCTCTAGACAAATGATCGAGCACTTTAAGCCAAATACAATTTTAAATTGTAGCTTATTTCGGTTATATGTAACAGGAAATGATTCTTATTGATCTACACTAAACTTTTGGAACTGTCGAAAATAAGTTAAAGAAATTAAATGCGATAATGATACGGACCTAAACATATAATCGCATATTCAGTCTTTCCTATTCGGTAAGTATTATTTAATTTACTTTAATTAATTTGAATTATTATTGTTATTAAGTAGATTTATGAAATGCATTGTAGAGATGGGCGTCGGGATTGGGATTTTCGGGATCCGAAATTGTCCCGAAACAATAATGCGGGACTCTAAAAAATTCCAGGATGGCCGGATAAGTGCTTCATCCCTACATCAAGGTGGCATAGTAAGAGATTCTAGAGATATGCTTATGAGCAGTGGTGGGCGTCGTGATTTCAGGTCCCGCGGGTCCTCTAAAATGCCGGCATCTCAGAGCATATCTCTAGAATTTTTTACCATGATCTCATGACCAAGCACGTATCCGATCGTCCCGGACTTTCTTTTTAACCTTTCCCAACCCGCCAGATACCGAAAATCGTTTCGGGATAATTTCAGGTCCCGAAAATCCCAATCCCGACGCCCATCTCTAATGCATTGTGATATTAGTATTAGTTTTCAACTGCGTGGTCAAGAAAGAAAGGCGAGGAGGCTATTTTTATTTACCTTTTATCTTAATGTATAATTTTCTACGCTATAAATATACATATCAATCACTCTCCAGTTTTCCGACAAGATAAAACGTCGCGTAAAATTTTGGTAAAAATAGTAAATAGTTTTATCAGACACCCATTTTAACAGCAAGTCATAACGAGAAGTATAATTTAACCATCATAAAAGCACGTACATAGTCACGTATCAAATTAATCAAGCAGTATAAATTGAAATTGTTTTCGGTTAAATGTTCTTATAAATCTTGACACTAGAGAAACCGATGGAACCACGCGTAGTAGATGGTATTTGCATTCGCTCCATGGGGTTGGATGATTACAAAGAGGTTAAACATCTTTTGGGTAGAACCTTTTATGTGGACGAACCGCTATGCATGATCTCTACCAAAAACATGCAAAAACACTTCGAAGAGGAGCAGGATGCATATCATCTATCGATGATCGAGCAGGATACTTGCGTTGTGGCTGTAGATGCGAACAACGAAAATCGTATTGTAGGCGTGGTGCTAGCAGGCGCTCAGGTGCCAAGCGATTTGGATGATCATCGCCAAAAAAGAGACGAATACGGAGAATTCTATAAGTTCATGTCCGAAATCGAGACGGAAGTCGATGTGTTCAAGCGTTACGGGGTCTCCAAGCTGATCTACTCCCACATAACCGCTGTGGATAGGCAAATGAGGGGAAAAGGACTAGGCACGCGTCTTGCAACTGCCGCAATGGATGTGGGTCGGGCGAAGGGATTTCCCTTATTCGTTGCTTACTGCACGAGCTTCTACTCGGCACGCCAAAAGGAGGCCATGGGCATGAAGTGCATCTACTCAGTGGCCTATGCAGATTACAAAAATGAGCGGGGCGAAGTAGTGTTTGAGCCACCAGCACCACACACTCATGTACGTTTCATGGTAGGCATTCTATAAATTCAACGAGCTGATATCTTTCATTGACAAATTATGTAAGGAAATATTCTTACTTGCCAACTTAATAATTTAATAATTATTACAAATTAGTTTCTTTTTGGCCCACATTTCATGGCCCTAAAGGCTAACTTATCAGTTATAGAAGTTATAGAAGAAAACAGTTGGAGTATGTACTAGAAAATGCTTTTATTATTTAGTAAAAAAAGTAATATCACCTAAACTTTCAGTTTTCATTTGAAATCAAATTTAAACGTATAAATATTTATATTTTTTATTTATTTTCAACAATTCAATTATTTGACAAATTTATTGTGTGTGTTGTTTAATCAAAGAATTTTAGTAAATATTAAAGTTTCCTTTAGATTGAAAGCTGTAAGCTATTCAGATCAACTATTTAAGTCATGTATTGCTCAAAACACGTGGCAAGAGTCTACAGACTAAAAAAAAACATAATTAAATTGGCAAGACGTGTACATATTTGGATGTCTCAGTCTGTCCGTCTGCCCGTCCGTGCGTCATATTTGTAATTCAAGAAATTTTAATGAGTTTGCGGTTATTAAATGTGGATACACACCCCGTTTGTTGAACCCAAATTGTGTCTTGGAATTCGAGTTATTTTTTACACATCACATTTTTAAGCTATTTGGTTTTGCTGTCACATCTGTACTGGGGAAGCCCCTGTCGTTGCGAATCTCTGTAGTCAATTAATAATAACTATGTACATGATTCCGGTATTCGTATTTGTTCCATTATGGTGACGAATTATAAAATTTTGGGTAGAGTGAGAAAAAAGGGAATGCATACTATCTACATATATATATATAAATCATAATCTATCAGAATACCTAAGAAAAGAGTATTGGGAATCGAATCGTCTGTATATACGAGTCAATCACAAAGAATTTGAGATGGAAACTGGGAGCGAAAAATATTTGTTAATTTTGTTGAATCGCAAGTCAAGTTTTTGAATCTTAATTAAGGTTTAGTATTCGATAAACAAATATCGATATCGTTTTTTGAACAAAAAAATCGTTTTTTGAAAACATTCCCAAATTAGATTTATGTATAGAGAGTTTAAAGTATCTTCTACTCTGAAACTCTGCCGACTCGAATACATTTACTTAAAGTTTATATAAGCTTAAAGTTTATATAAGTTTGCTCAAATTATTTTTCCCAGTTTTCCCACACATTGAAGTTAGCAGCATTTGCTTGATTCCGCATATGCGACTCTAACTATAAATTCAGTTTAATGCAGCGCTAATGGACAACGTCGTCGTTTTCAATCACATTTAATAAGCTGACCAAAATAAAAAAAAAATACAAAAAGCTGCTGAATGCAAACGCTTTCAAAGGTCACGTCAACCGGCTGGGCACGCAACGAGACCAAGCTATAGCGATTCATATACGAGAAGCAGACCGCTGTCGCGCTGTCCCGCTGTCCCGCTGTCCCAAACGAGTTTCTGGGCATATCAACAAACAATCAGAAAAGAAGAAGAAGAAAACAAGATTATGTAGCCAATATTATGTAATATTGATTTTTCGATACAAATTGTTTTATACGCTGCTGCTGGCGTGTGAATTCATTATGAAAGAGCGGTTATTCGGCCTTGAAATCAGTTTGAATTAGCATATCCAAAAAAAATGCATATTATGTCTAAGTTTATTTGACTTATGCGGAAATTTGGTGTTTTTTTTTTTGCACAGTTTTCATCTGCTGTGATTTCCTGGCATTGTTTGGAAAAATCATTCATCATGGCTTGATAGTTGCCAGTTGCCTAATTGCGCGATGACGCTGCTCGATTCACCGAATCAACATTAGACATAATTAAAGTGCATCGAATGCTGCGGAAAATGTGGAAAAGTGTTGGGTCTCAGACTTTAGACTTGAAGGCGTGGCGCAATTATATTCAACAATTTTAATTATAGAGCGTCCAATTGAGGCAATGACGATTTTTGTGTCTGGGAGAAAACGTGTGTCTTAGGTCGTTTTCAGTGTTTAGATTTAGTTAAAAGAAGCTTTTAATTTAACGAAAGAGTTCAAGCAACTATTGAATATAGTACAATATAAAATAACCCTTCAATAGTTGTCAAATTCACTAACATTTCAATTTCGACTTCAAATCTGGCTAATAATAAAAAAATTAGTGATATTTAATTTTTTTAATTTAAAAACACCGAATAAACCAAATAGTTTCTTTAAGGCCAAACTAATAAGTTCATGCATTTAAATTTTAATTATCCAAATTAAATTATTATTATTAAACGTGATCTAAAAGCAATATACCCTGATATATATGGTATATGATATATCGGTCCAGGCTATACAAATGCTGTCTGAAGCTGTCCATTCGTCTGAGCTCTTAAATATCTTTTTTTTATAATTATTCAAAAAAAATATATTTTTAATCAAATCAAATGCAAACCATTAATATAAATATTAACATATACATTTTATGTTAATAATATATCAATATATTTTTATTTTATATGTATATATTTTTTCATACATGACAATATTTATAAATAAATATATATTTTAATATATATAAATTTAAGATTGATTGCAAAAATAAATAGAAATATAAATATATTTATTATTCAAATTAATATATCTATTTTATTATTCCCTTGCAAAAAGGGTATATTAATTTTGGTCAGAAGTTTGCAACACACAGAAGGAAACTTCTCCGACTATATTATTCTTGATCAGCAAGACGATCTGAGTTGATATAGACATGTCAGTCTGTCTGTCTGTCCGTCTGTCTGGATCAACGCAATCTCCTCCGAGACTATTGAAACTACTGAGCTGAAATTTTGCACATAGGCTGGAATGTGCTGCACACATTGTATATCTTGCAATCATCCGGATCGGATGACTATATCCTATAGCTCCCATTGGGCAGATCGGTTTTAAGAAAAGTTTTAGTAGGAAAACTTCGGAGCTATTAAAGTCTATAACTTGAAATTTTGAATATATGAATCGCAAACCTAAACAAAAAGAAATAGTATATATAGCTACGCCCTTAGTGGGGGTGGAAAATTGGGTAAAACTGTATCTTCTTTTTAGAGCTAGAACATCAAATTTTTGGAAAGTAATATGCTTTTGACCACACCTACTAGTGGCGTGTCAACTCGCGAAAGTCTATTTAGTGCATAACATAAATCCTCCAATATTTTTGACGCTGTTAGAGCCAGAGACTTTAAACTTAAAATATATATTTGTATCAACCAAACGTAGAAAAAAAGGTATAGCACATTAGGGGCGTGGCAAATCTGAAAAAACTGTATCTCCTAAAATTTTATACGTAGAGACCCAAAAATGATCAAAAACGTTAGGCTTCACCGTTTCCAAAGTTTTAAAGGTACAGCTTTCAAATTTGATAAATAGGATAGTGTTTCCCTGCCTAATATATTGACTAAAAATTATATATATCCTCTAGTTAGGGGCGTTGCAAATCGGTAAAACTATATTTTCTACAAATTTACACATCCTAAAAATATTAAATACATCAATCTTGACCTCTTCTTGACAAATCAGGTAATATTATATCTATATCCTTTTCAATTGCAAGGGTATTCGGCATGGCCGAAGTTAGCCCATCCTTCTGGATTTGAATATTTTTGTACTATAAAAAGGAAAAAGGGAATGAGATCACACTTTCTGGCTTGGCTTTGACCAAATTTGCGCAAGATTAAAATTATTTGTATATATGTACATGCTTAACAATTTTGGGCTTACGAGCGAAACAAATTCTGTCTGCAGCAAAACACGCTTTTAGTGTGCCTGCAACCGATTTGTATGCATGGACAAATGGCGCAAGTTTGTTGCCTAAGTCTTTCGTTTTTTTTTCTTTCGGTATGAAATGCTTGTGTATGGAATTTGATTTTCACTTACCCAGCGAGCCAAACATGGCCAGACATAACAAAGCACTGATAATTATTTTAGCCATTTTGAATGACTATGTGTGTGTGTAGGTGGTTATCCTTCAAGTTTAGTGTCCTTAGGCACTACGTTACGTTTAGAGGCTAGCAGCGAGCGCGATGTGCAGCCAACGAGTAGACAATTTCGACTGTTTTGCTATAGATACAAAACGCAGATCTTAACTGGTAAAATGGCAAGCGACGTCGGTGATGAGCATGAGTTGCGCTCGAGCTGAGCTGCGATCCGGGCTGACGCAGTTGCTGATCTTCTTCTCTACTTGGGTTACGTATTCGACAGCGACAACTTTTGTCGCCTCAGCCGTTCGCTGCTGCTGTTGCAATAAAAAGCAAACATGTTAATAAATAACCAAAGCGCATAACAACAACAAAATAAAAGCCGCTGTGAGCGAGTGCTAAGCGCTCGAGCTTCTAGCAAATCTTCGAACAAACAGCTCGTCTTGAACGAGATGAGATGAGTCAGTTAAACAGAGTCAGATACCAACAAGTTGTATTTGGTTGAGCAGCTAGCAACTGGCTTAGTATTAATCAGAAATTTGTGCTTAATTTATGCTAAATAAATACGATTGAATTTGCATTTTTGGCACTCTTATTTTCGTTAAAAGACCAAATATCAGAAGATACACAAAAAGACTAAAACAAAAGCTGTCAAAAAACCAGAAAAATTCAAGACAACTCTTAAAGTCAAGGACGGGGACGAGCTGCGCCCATTCGATCATTCGAGCACTCGAGCCTATGGCTGTGCCAAGTGCGGAGCTACACCATTGTGTCAGAGTCCACATGGCTAATCTGGTCTTGAATTCACCAGCTCTCAACGTGAGCAGCTGTGGGGGTTTTTGATACTTGTTCACGAAGTGAAAAGAGTATATTGGTATTGAGAAATGTCTGCCTTGCTGTCTATCCGTCTGTCTGTGTGAATGCATAGTATTTTGAAGATATTAAATGTAGAGACGTGGAATTTGGAATAAATATTTATGTATACCAACAAAAAAATATTTATAGCTAATTTTATATAAAATTCTTATCATAATCCTATATTTAGTCACACCCAGGCTAAAATTTATTTTAAATAAAAGTGTGTCTCATAAATAATATTCATAATTCATAAAAGACAAATCGGGAAAAAAGACATATCATGAAAAATGTAGAGGTACGATGACACACGACCTAAACTGATAGATAATAATATAATCCAGAAAAATCTAGATTTGTTTAAATTTAGCTGTTATTGAAAAATGAACAAGTATGATGTAGTCGGTTGCGCCCGACTATAATCTTCTAACTTGTTTCTCCTGGTATTATAGACATTTTTCCTGCACATGTTTCACAGAAAGATATTTAGCAAAGTGTGTGCAAATCAGATTAACAGCTATGTAACCGTGAAGACTATGAAACTATTCATTAAAAGCATAAAAAAAATTATATTTAAGTTAAACTTTTACTGTCATACCTGTTTACAAAATCTATTGATCATTTTTTTTTCTCTATTATCTTTAAGATCCAATTCAATGATAAATGTTGCTGCATAAAATAAGGCTTTCGCTGACAATTCTTTTATATATGATATATATAACAATAATTATATTAATTATAATAATAATGAATCAAGTTTTCCATTTTAAATTGTTTTCTTTATTTTTTACAATACTTATGCATAGATATATTTCAAATCAGTTTTGTGAATTCTTCTTACATTTCAGCTAATAGTCCTTGCTCAGCAAAACTCATACCAACGAATAGAAACGATCAAATGCTTAGCTCAAAAGAACAAAAACAGGCCTAAGATAAGATTAGACTGTATTTTAGTTATGGCCTAAATAATGCCGAGTGCTAATACGTCATTCAATAATAATAATAATAGTAGTACTAATAATAATCATAAAAGTCGTAATAATATCTTGTTAAACATAAAATTGGCAGGCTAGCTATAAGAAGACTCATTCAATATTGGGCATGACTTCGACTAACTGCAGATTAAATTTCAATTTGTTTCGATGAACCAAATTATAAATAAACGTTTTTTTAAGTAAATAGTTCGTTAAAATACTCATATGCACACATACAAATTACTTATATATTGTAATATATATACTATTAATTATTTACATACAAAAATAATGCTCTCTGTTTTTTCCACTTATGTAATTTGGCCAGAACGAAATTCCGCTAAGCCAACACAACAAAAGGTGTCTGTGAATTATTTGTAAAAATACAACTCAAATACAATTCACTGCCGCAATAACTATTATTATATATATTTTTTGTTTTTCATTATTTATTTTAATTTCTTTTCGTTCTCTAAGGCACTTTAATACTTTATCAATAATTTTTATTTTTTTTTAATTTATTGTTTTGAACAGTTTTTGTTTTGTATTTATTTTTGGGTCTATTTTTAGCTACTTTCTCGATAGATAGTTAAATTTCCCTTTACTTTTATGATATTTACTCGGGCTTTACTTTAGTCTGGCTAATTGAAATTGGATGTTCTAAGTTTCTGGGCAACAGTTGAGCGCATAAAATTGTTTTAGCGAATTGAAAAGTTATTGTTAACTGCTCTAGGTGTAGACTTATATAATATATATACCTAGACATACAATAGATACAAACACCAATTGTTTTTTTTTTGTTTTTTTTTTGTATGTTGTTCCCAAGACACTCGCCAAAAATGTTTTCCCATACATGACAATTGCTCTACAGCAAATTATGAAATCTGCCAACTGTCAAATTCCAGCAAAAAAAAGAGCCCATTAATTTCTAAATAGTAGTAATTCGTTTAAGGCCTGAACAACGAACCCCTCCATGCCTTGCCACGCCTGAGACTCAAGCATGTGTTTGTCTATACTTCTCGTTATGTTTTTAACATTTATATGTGCACAAGTTTGACTTTAAGTTCAACACTAAAAAAAAGCATATACAAAACTAGTTTAATGCATATGATTTTCAGAATTTGTTGTTTTGTTTTTGTTTTTCTAACTTTTTGCTTCGTCTCTTACTGCTTAAGATTTATATATATTTAATTAATGCTCAAACTAATCGTCGCCTTTACTAGTACAAATATCACGGTTTGCATTACGCATTACGCTTTGAAACGTATTTTTTAATTAATTGTTCTGTTAATTGTTTAATTTTAGGCATTCAACTTGAACTTCATTCTCATCAAGGTTTGTATAATTGTAATTAGTTTTTGTTTGTTTTTTTTAAGTTCTAATAAATTAATGTACTCGTAACTCTGTATGCATTCTATGTATTCTTCAATTGTTCAGCTTTCTAATTTTAAACGTTTTGTTTGCAATTTTCCAAGTCTATTTAATTAATTCAATTATTAAACATTTTAAACCTTTACTTTGTAGCGGCTTCAGTTTTTCATTTTCATTTATTATTGTATTTCTTTTTTTAATTGTTGCTGTCTAATTCTAAGAGTAGCTTCAACTACTTGTCTAAGCCTATTTGTTGCCCACTCTATTCGTTTATTCGCTTTGAAACTTAAACTCTGAGAAGTTCGGTCTAGTAGACGACCCAAATGGAGGTCTACATGGTATATATAAATGGTTAGACTGTTGTGGCAAGGAATCTCTATATGTCTTGAAGAGCAAATCCACTTAACAACCATTCAATGGCAGCTGGTATATAATAAATGGTATGTATCATTTTCTTCTTTATGGAAACACAAATATAAGGCTAAATATTCTTCATTAATTTGTCAAAAGGAAGTACGAAATTGAAAAAATAAGAATCTGTGTACTAATTATATTCAAATTCCTTTCATGATAAATCCATTAACTGCTATATATACGCAGGGCATAGGTTAAATGGCTTAAATGATAGTTGGAAGTAGAACTAAATCATAATGACTGCCTATGAGTACATAGGCAATGCAGCTAGTGGACAGCTGAGATGGATGCCAATTGGATTCCCATGCATCCGTATGGATGCTGCATTGCCTGGAAATGATATGAGCCTAGATTTAGGTCGAGAAACTCTTCAGCTGTTGCTGATGCAGCTCTATGGCAGCTCCTTGGATAAATAACTAACTATGTTCAGCATTTAAAAAAGAAACAACAACAACTAACTACGTTTAACGTACTTAAGCCGTGCTCCTAAGGCTTCGCTTATGCATATAAAGTAGAAAAAAACACCCGCTCCGAACTCGGCTGGTCTATAAACCTAAGTAATTCTCTAAACCTAAGCTAACTAACACTAACTAACTGTGAAACACACACAAGCATACATCCATATACACACACACACTCACACACACACACACACACGCACTCACACACAAACACACAGACAAGCGCGCCATAAGGAAGGGCCTCTAGGATATAGTATATATAGGATAGAAGGTCTCTGCATCGGTCTCTCTATAGCATTGCAAATATAAATAGTGTGTTTCGCTCCTCTTGTTTTTGCTTTTGCAGCCGTTGCAGTTGCTGCTGTAGTCTTGAAGAAGTCGGTGCTCAACTGTGCTTCAGGATTAGTTACTATATCGCACAGCCCTTGCGCATGCCGTACATGATCTTCAACTCCGGATATATGATCTTGCGTATCAGCTGGTTCGTCTTGCCCGCCAGCATCGCGCGCCGATTGTCCTTCTTCAGCACTTTGATGCCCGGCTTGTGCACCAGAAAAGCATTGTCCAGTATGTGGAATTCGTAGTCCAGCACGCACAGCGAGTAACCCTACACAAATCACATTAGACGCAATCAATAATAGTTTTAGAGATGCATGCTCACCTGCGTCATTTTGTCGCTCTTGCCCTCCCAGCTGAGCCGCTCGTCATAGTGAGGATCCGCATGGGTCCCAATGTAGATGGGCTCCCAGTGCACATAGTAGCCGGTGCGCTTGCCTATGTGAAACACGCTCAGCTCGTCCGTCTCATTGGCCGCCATCCATTCCTTGGACTTGGGCACACCATGGCAACTGGCGCACACCCGCTTGTGGAAGGGAATGGCTTTGCCATTCCGCAGAAACTCCTGCAACTCCGTTTTGTCGTGAGGCACCGGCGAATTTTCATCCACCTCGAATATACTCAAAGGAAAAACTCTGCGGAAGGGAAAAGAGAAATTTCAATTTAAATTTATCTATTAAATAAATACTTCGTTTGCTAATTACTTAGCTTCCGAAACACTAAATTAATAACTAAGGTCCTCAAACAATAAAAGCTTATTTGGTTTGTGATAAGCTCCAAGTTCCTGCATTCTGAATTTGTTGTTAATAGATCTCACACACATTTTACTTCATCAAATGTAAGTTTTACTATAAAAAGTATTATTTTTAAATAAAATCCTGTCGAGAACTAAGAAACATATGTAGTAGGATTAACGATTAGCGCGTTGAACTAATTGTTTGATTATTTTACAGCTTGGTAACGATTTTCTGTAAACCTCTTCTATGGAGAAAATATAATCAATTTTAATGGACTCGTAGAGCTGAAGATTAAGTCTTTAAGGCTTAAATACTATTTCACATTTGAATTTAATTTTTTTAATCTTTATGAGATACTATTTATATACATACATACATACATACTTTAAAGAGAAGATCGGATATTGCAATTTCTCAAATTTTGCGAAAATAATATATATAATTATTTTGTACTAATGTATTCACATTCACATCGTTTTTAATTACATATATAAAACTGAGGACATATTCCATAATATAAAAAAATATATAAAATTAAATTAAATTTTTTTTTATTAAGAGAATGGTGTCTTTTTTCAAAATTCGTAGTTTAAAAACCAAACAAAAAACAATAAAGTTTATTCATTTTTTCTTTCTAAAAATTCTGAAATTAAAAAACTTTAATAAACACATTCACAAAAAATCTAACAAATTTTGATTCACTTGTTCACTTTCTTGAATATTTGCATCAATCATTCGCCTGCTTTGGTAAGGTCTAGAAAGTTATACTCAATACCATGACTAAATTCTAGATTAAAACTCACCTGGGCGCCTTTCGCCGGAGATACTGCTCGTTGCGAGCGATCATCTCGAGAAATTTCTTGACCAGTCCAGGATTCGGATACAGTTCAATATCCGAGGCAAGGATAAAGTGAGTGAGAGCCGCATCACGCGCAATGTTGCGACCCACATTGACCGGGTAGAGCAGCTTCTTCTGCGCCTTGTACAGATGCCCGGAACTGATATTGAAGTAGGGCGCAGGCAGCGAGCAGTTATATCCAGTCTTCAGGGCATCCTGTGCCTTGGGCACGCTCTTCGGTATGTGCTTGGTGCCGAAGTAGACGTGAAATGTGGCATAGGCGCGCACCAGCTGATTATCAGGCACACAATCCCGCAGATACTTAATGGAGTCCAGCGTTGGCTGGAAGTCCGTGCCGGGCGCATGCATAGCTATGCTAATGGGTGCGTTCCAGCTATGCAATTGAAGGACAGGACAGGAATGTTAATAAACACAAAGGAAGGTACAAGATCCGATTTCATACCGTTGCAGCAACGGCACCAGGTTGTCCAGAAAGGTGTAGTCCGCGTGCGTTGTATAGGTAATGGACTCGTGGCACTTGAGCTCGCCATGATCGGCCCTCACATAGTTTTGGAGCACCCAGAAATCGCCGCGTTGCAGCGTCTGCTGATGGTAATCGTGCTCGATGCAGTTGAGCAGCGTGCGCACGCGCTCATCCAGCTCCTTCTCGTCGCCAGTGACTATATAGCTGTCCGGCTGTGTGTTGTTCAGCTCCGCCATTGAGCTGCTGCTGCCAATGTTGCCCACCACCTGTCCAGGATCGATTGAATTCGATGGCAAGCCGCCGCCACTGTCGTTCGCTACTGCGGGAGGAGGGGCTGCAGCTGCCACGGACTCTGAATTGGCATTGCCTGTGCCTGCGGCAAGCAGCTTCTCCTCCGCAAAAGCTGCCTCTGGCTACAAAAAGAAGGAACGTTTAATTAAATTTCACTTTTAATTTGCTTTGCACTCACATTCGCATTTTTGGGCGTTGGCTGCTGTTGCGGCAGCTGTGGGGCAGCCTGCAATAAGGAGGCCGCCGGCGGTTGTTGCTCTTGCAACAAAAAGCCGCCGCCGCTGGTGAAATTGTTGCCTCCGCCGTTCATCACAATGCAGCCAATGTAGAGTAGGACGGCCACGTTTATTAGTATGCTGCAGCGCAGCAGCCAATTGCGGCGTGTGAACATTTTCTGACCCAGCGGCTCGAAGCGCATATTGAAGCTGCAACAAGAACAAGAAAAGTTTAATTAGTTTAGTGGAAAAATTCTTCAGTTTAAATTTATAACAGTTAACTATTAACATCACTGTTAGCTAAGGCGCCACCTATGTTGCGATCTGTAAGTTAATTAAACACAAGTTATGCCCACTGTTAAAATACCACTCAGGTTAGAGTGTTTCGTTACTTTTAATATTAACTAAAATTTCTGATATGACGTCACAAGTTCAGTTTGTGCTCTGTTAACCAATGCATATGAAATTTGGACCGCACTTGATCAAAGCTCTCGCAAGTGCTCGTAAATATTTAATCAATCTGATTGTTAGTGTGGTACGTGTGGTCAATCCATTATTCAAACTCCATTTAAACTCACATCTAAATAATTAATGGTTGGACCTCTGTGGCATATCTGCAGCAGCAATCGTATGCCAAAAATGGATAGTGTATGATAATAAATACCTTATAGACAAAGTTCAAAGCATTCATGTTAACATATATCTATACCTAAATATAATATAATGCCCAATATTCACATCCAAAAGCTGCTAACCCTGCTGCAGTGCATAAAATAGACCCGAAAATTAAAAACATCAGCTTCAAAATCTTAAAGACTTAAAAACAATGAAAATCTGCCTCAGACAGTTCAGATACAGAAGATAATGATGAAAAGTTTGTAGATAAACTGGTGCGGATATGTGGGAAACATATACTGCTTCCAAAAATATTTAGCCTTGTCAATTAAAGCTAATAAAAGTCATGTTGAAAATAAGTAACAGTGATTGCATGATCAATTGCACTGGATACGAAGCAGCTTAAAGTGAATAAAATAATCAAACAATAATTGTATTATTTTTAAGGATCCAAATGACACTGTAAATTACCACAACATTTAATATTTCTCTTGTGCAATTGTCTTAAGCGCGATAACAGAGACAACGTTGCTTAACTTTCATAAAAAATGTAATTTTCGCGCGCAAATTTCCGAACATGTGTGTGTAGCTGCTAATGCAATTATTGCTATCAGTTCAAGCAAGGCTTTTTTAACACTCAGGCATTAACATTGCTGTAAGCTTTACCGCTCTCTATTGAGGTATTCTGGTACTATAAACAACTTCAAAGCGTTGCCACTTTTACACAACTGCTCATGGAGCTCTGGCAACATTACAGCACAACTGTTGCTCCTAACACTCTGTTACGTTTAACAGTCTGTTAACCTATATGACTACTTTTGTTAATATCGCCCACCTCTAAGGCGAACCATTTTGAGTACATTTCAACAGCTGTTCATTTCAGCGCCTTTTTACTGCGGATGCCGATCAATTTGTTAGCTGATTTTAATCTTCTGAAAATTTCCATAATATTATTAAATACAAAGCATATTCACAGATTTATACACACATACACAAAATGAGTCTGCAACAAGCTCTGGATGATTGCCTAATCGACTTCGACAGACGTGTGCTGGTAACCGATTTGCTGGAAGAGTACAAATTGACGTACAAAGAGGCTCACGAACTGCTCGAGGCGCATATTAAACAGCAGGAAAACTCGAGTGCTACCAAATACGAGAAACGCTTTGTGGTCCATGGCATGCTGGCAAATGAAGAGGGCGAGCTGTATACGATTGTGCAAGGCGACGACAAGCTCAAGGAATGGCTAAGCAAATTGAAAAATTCGCAGTCCCACCTGTATTCCGTGGAGGTGGCTGGCGGCTCCAAGAGTGCTGCGCCCATTTTCAAGCCTATGCAGCATGTGGAGGTAAAGTTGGCTAAGCTAGAACAGCGAGCAGGCGTCAAACCTCAAACCAATGGTGTGAGCAATGGTCTTCACAAGGAGGAGCCAACAAAGCCTGAAACCAAAGCTGAAACAGCAGCACCCGCAGTGGAGCAGAAGAAAACGCCACCTAGCGAGCAGAAGGGCAAAGCAAAAGCAACTACAGCGAAAAAGGGCAGCATTGGAAACTTCTTTAGCGCTGCTCCAGAAGGCAAAATGCAGCCAGGTAAGGAAATGAAAACAGCGGCAGGTAAACCAGCTGCCAGCAGCAGCATGGAAAACTTCTTTAAGAAACAACCAAAGTCGACCAACAGTCAGGCGAAGAAGTCGCCCACGAGCAGCGTTAAAAAAGAAGCATCCCCTGACCCAAAGAACAACTCCGTTCAGTTGTTTGTCGAGGAGAGCGAAGGGTCTTCTGACGAAGAGGAGAAATTGGATAAGTTGCGACGCAAGGTGATTGGTTCAGGTGACGAGTCGGACGACGGGGATGCCAAGCGGCAGTCAAACAGCAAGCGTCGTCGCATTGTCGACTCCGACGATGAGGAGCAGCCACAAAAGAAATCAGCAGAGAAGCAACAGCAGAAGCAGACGCAGGTGCAGGAAGAGGAGAAGGAAGAGCCAATGGAAGTGGAGGCGGCAACAAATCAAACATTTCTGGATGATGATGGCTTTGTCATAACTGTAAAGGCCAAGAACCTAAAGCAACCAGTGAAGAAAAAGGCTTCGCCGACAGCGGCATCAACATCTGCCTCATCAGCTGCAGCTGCAGCTGCAACTGCGCCAGCTACAAAGAAGAAATCACCGCCGGCAGCTAGCAAAAGCGCAAAGGAGACGCCCAAAGTTAAGCAAGGCAGCATCACGAGCTTCTTTGCCAAAAAGTGAATGAATCACAAACTAGTTTTATGCCTTGATTAAATGTTAAAAGAAATTAGTTTAGGGCAAACGTGGTGCTTGTTAATTTTTGTAATATTTCGAAAACGCGCTTGCCAATTTATTTTGAATATATGATTCATTCAATTAGGTATTATTCACTGCACTGCACTTGTTGTTTATTGAATTGTAATTTCTAATTATTTCCTCATTTTAGAGCTTATACAAAGAAACAATTTTCTATTTGTATGTTTGATTCGCCTGCCTTTTGGTTGCCTCCATTATCAGAGCTTCCGTAGCGCGTCTTGCGAACTGTTTCGTATCTAAACTGCGAGAGTTCTTTTAAATATACGAAAAGGGCTGACCATCGCGCTATTTGCATTTACGCTTGTTGCTGGTTTCTTATCGTATGTACGTCATGAATATTGCGCCAGTTGTTGCTCGAGTGAGTGGCAGTTGTTTACCTTTGCAGCAGCTTATCAATTTTTGCTGTCTAATTGCAATTACTAATTGCTTTAGTCTTAGTAGTCTCTATTCTAACTTTGTTGCTCTTGATGCTACTTTGAGCACATTTTAAACGCAGTTTGCGGTCAACAAGAACAACAAAGAAAAAATAACGAGTTTTGCATTTATTTATTTTTTGCTCCCCTTAAAATGCGAGTGCAACGACTTTCCGGTCCAAACCAACGGACGGGGATGTCATCAACATTAGTCAGAGTGGGAAAGAAAATAAAGTAAAACAAAATATTAAAAATAACAAGTAAGAAAGCTCTAGTCGGGTCTCAGCCCGACTACGAGATCCCCTGAACCAAGTCCGAGCTGTTGTTTTAAACAACTTAGCTTACATCTTTTATCTATACATATTACCTCTGCGCGCATATACACATGCACACATTTGTATACACAAGCACACATATACCATGCACACAGAAGCACGCGCCCCGATTACTGTGTAGTTCATTTGAATGTATGTGTGCACACGTACAGGCTGCTGCCGCGTGCTTTTACAATGTTTCCTTTAATAACTTCTGTATTACTTAACGGATTTGAATGCAATTTTCTGCATTGAGTGCTATTAATTTATTGAAAATACGGTTTTCACTTAAAAAATTAAAAAAAAAAATTTGTGGCTTTGATAATTTTTTTTTTTTAATAAATTTTTTTTGTAAAATGTGGAGCCGGTATCCAAAATAAAAAAAATAGAAAATGTATTTTATTTTCAAAAAGCTAAAAACAAAATTTGGTAGCTGTAGCTAAAAATATGTAAAAGATATGGTCAAAAAACTGAATCTTGATAACGTTTTAAATCGATATCATTGAAACGGAAAAATTTATCGAATATCTAAAACAAACTCGATATGCGCGCTGTATACACAGACCATCATGCAAAATTTGAAGTCTCTAGCTCTTATATGTTCTGAGATCGACGCGTTCATACATACGGACAGACGGACGGACGGACGGACGGACGGACGGACGGACGGACGGACAGACAGACGGACAGGGCTAAATCGACTCAGCTCGTCACCCTGATCAAGAATATATATACTTTGTGGGGTCTGCCACGCCTCCTTCTGCCTGTTACATACTTTTTGCAAAACCATTATACCCTGATTTCCCATTTTCAATGGGTTCAGGGTATAAAAAGCCGCAGAACAGGAAGCGTGAAATTAGCTGCTGCCCGTTTTTTTTTGCTGCTGCTTCACTTTTATTTGTTTCTCTGTTTATACCCTGAACCCATTGAAAATGGGAAATTAGGGTATAATGGTTTTGCAAAAAGTATGTAACAGGCAGAAGGAGGCGTGGCAGACCCCATAAAGTATATATATTCTTGATCAGGGTGAGAAGCTGAGTCGATTTAGCCCTGTCCGTCTGTCCGTATGTATGAACACGTCGATCTCAGAACATATAAGAGCTAGAGACTTCAATTTTTTGCATGATGGGCTGTGTATACAGCGCGCATATCGAGTTTGTTTTAGATGTTCGATAACTTTCCCCGTTTTATTGATATCGATTAAAAACGTTATCGAGATTCAGTTTTTTGAGCATATCTTTTACATCTTTTTAGCTACAGTCGCCAAATTTTGCAATTAGCTTTTTGTATGTACATTTTCAATTTTGGATAAATCAATTTATTCAAAAATTAATTTATCAAAGCCGCAATTTAATTTTAAAAATTTTTTTTTTTCAAAACCGTGTTTTTAATTAAATGAAAGAGTTTAATGTTGAAAATTTGACCAAAATCCTTTAAGTAACACAGCAGTTATGAAAGAAAAAGCCCGCGGCAGCAGCGAAAAGCGCCTTTTCTCTATACGTGATCGGCGCGAGTGCTTGTGTGTGCCTGTGTGTATGTGTGCGCGCAGACGGTAATATGTATAGACAAAAGATGTAAGCTAGGTTGTTTAAAACATCAGCTCGGACTTGGTTCAGGGGATCTCGTAGTCGGGCACACCCGACTAGAGCGTTCTTAATTGGTATTTTTTTTGGGAACTTTGCTTTAAGTGCCGCAAGAAATTTAATTAGCAACAACAATTAGTTGCGATTCCCACATTAATTACGCAACGTTCGCACTGCCGCAGGTAAATGATGTCAAAAAAAAAAATATGAGATAATATTTTATTAGGTTTGTTTGACATGGAAAATGAAAAGTACTTAAAATTAAATAAAAGTGTTTTCCCTGGTGTTTCAGAACTTTATTCTCTGTTGGTAAACGAATTAGGATATGATTTTTCTTTAAATTCAGAAATTCTGGAAATACTCCTTATTCAATTGTTTTCCTTATATGCGCTCTAGTAAATGCCCTCAAATTTTTTCTAAAATTGATATATGTAAGTATTAATTTTTTGTATTAGAAGAAATCACACAGTAAATTAAAGAATGAAAACAATTTTCAATAAAACTCCCTAAATTGAAATGATTTTATTACAAATTGGCTTAAAAAATAATTTGGCTAGCTCAAGAATATATTTATTTTGTATAGAATTATAAAATGAATATACCACTTTTTATAAGGATATAATATAGATAAAGGCATGACTTGAGAGATAGTTAGAGAGACAGCAATTTTGAAGAGATACATATTGGTATATATTATATAAATAAATTTAAATATTTAAAGAGAAAAGCAGAGAGCGATTTACTGACACTCAGAAAGGCCATATCATGTTTTTTAGCCTTGCCAACATCAGAACAGAATTAATACATTACAAGAAAATAAAGGGCAAACAAAAATTTGTGTCAAATATACCAATAATAAAAAACACAAAAAAAAGTTTAAGAAGAATTTCATGTAAAGCACGAATCGACCGTTAAATAAACAAAAGTGACGGTACGTAAATTTGGCATAATCTCTAGAGACTTTCGAAGAAAGCTTACGGGAAACAATTAAGAGATCTCGGCTGCGTCGGGGAACTACTAATGAATATTATATTCGCATTTCATTCTTCACGCGAGCTTATTTTATTAATTTTTTTCGTTATATTGTGGCACTTGCGTGTGCTCATTAGGGCAGTAAAAACGTATTATTCGAATACAAATTGTACGGTTGCTTTTGAGATGTGGCTGTAGCTGGTGCTGGTCCATTCATTAGAGGCTCCCCCGGGGGCACACGCGCCTCGGCATTTTACACGCGTCATTGGCATCGCCCGACGTCGTTGATGGATTGGAGTGAAAACTGTGAGATGTTTCAAGTTCAATGCACCGTCTTGACTGATGGCCCCTCTCTCTATCAGAGAGTGAGCGGGGAGGGGAGGCTGCTGTGGTAGGTGATTTTATCAGCGAGTTCTATGGAAAAAAAAGTGCCACTGGTTTTTGTGTTTCTGGGACACGGTTCAGTATATGTGTATGGGATATGGGACTGGATTGTTCTATGCTGCTTGATAAATTTGCATAGCTCGGGGCCCAATTCAAGTCGAACGCCTCGAGTAATCTGCAATGCCACACGCACAGGAAACCAGACAGAGAAATCAGCATCTGAATCAGAAAAAGAATCTCGTCAAGCTTTTCGCACTGCCCGCCGGCCAATTTGATAAAAATCTTTTGAGCTCGAGCGAGCGAGCGAGCGCGCGCGCTTTGCAACAAGTCTTCTGGTTTTGGAGCTAGAGAGTTCCTCTCTTTTATGGTCACATTTGCCAACGTAATAATCGTGTGTGCAGAGAGTTCAATGGCTGGCACTTTGAGTGGGTTGTTTGGCGGGTTCTTCAGCTGGCGTCGCTTTTATGGCCCCGTTAAGCCCCCAGTTCTATGCAAAGCACAAGAGCAAGCGTTTCCATCAAAATTTGGAGCAAAACGTGAGAATTTTTACGAGTATTCAATTTGCCAATTGCCCAGAAGTGCGACACACGTTTTAACCATTTTCAATTGTTTATAATTGTCTTTTTCTGTACTTCTTTTCCTTTTTCTTTTTGGCTGGCAACAGCGTCGCGAACATGACTGGCGAGGCATGAGCTAAGAGTTTTGCCAATCGACTCATTGAAATATGAATATCTAATAAGCCTTCTTACTGAAACAGGTTAAACGTATCTTGAGGGCAAACAATTGATAACAACAACAACATCTACACATTTGACTAAAGCGACCCCAAATTAATATGACAACATATTGTTCGTAGTATTCAAATTAAAATTCCTAATAAATGGAATTACATAACATTATAAGCAATAAAAAATTCTATTTTTAGCGATTCACGTGTTCCTGGAGACTAGCAAAATTTGCTGCATAAATAATTTTAATTCAGTTTAAGTAAGACACCAAAAATATATTGTATTATATTATTTATATTATCTATGTTATTCATACATCATTTATAAATATTAAAATTTTAATGTTAAATTAAAAGAAAAAGTGTTTTTTTTTTATATTTTTTTATTCTTTAGACATGGATTAATATATACAATATATTTGTGGAAACAATTTTGAAGGTGTTTTCGAAAAGTAAAAAGAGGAATCCAAAAACGGTATTGGGAAAATAAAAAGTTGTATTTTAGAACTTATTGCTTTAAATGAATGAATTTTTTGAAAGCCCGTGTATCTAATTAATGATTAAAGTTAAAATAAAATATTAAAAATGTTTATGCGAGAAATATAATTTTAGTATGGTAAAGCAATTTCAATTGCAAGTATAATAAGATAAAATACTGTTACTATCATTAAAGATTCAGCATGCTAGGCAAACCATACTCGAAGTTAGTTTCTAAAGTATTTATCTTTCGTTTGCTGTGCATCAATTTAGGTTTAGATCTCAAGCTGGGATTAACTCATTGTGCCACCTTAGATTAACCCCACTTTCAGCATCGATTTTCGCTCTTTTTTAGGAAATGCCAACGAAAAGTAACAATAAAATATTCCTGCAACAACAACAACAATTGCTGCTGCTGCTGCTGCTGCTGCTGCTGCTGCTGGCAGCGCAATCTAATTAGACATAATAAGGCACAGAGCGAAATTTGCTGGCCAAAAGGTCTGGTCAACTGTTTTGTTTGTTAGCAACTCGGCTCGCCCCGGTTGCTGACCAACTCACCAACACATCGCACAGCAACATAGCTACTCCGTCTTTGACTTCGAGTTTCGAGCTCGCCGAGTTTTTCCGGCCAGCGCTATTAAAATATATTACAGCAGCAATTTCACTCGACTTTATTTTTTCGCTTTAGCGAGAAACAGGGTAAAGGCACGGGACAAGGCACAGAAGAGCCCGAGATGGTGATGGGAGCAGGCAAACAAACTTCGACTCTACACTCGGCAGCCTGCTTTGGTGTATATAACTTAATTTTTATGGTCATGCAAGTCAATTGCAGTTTGGCATTTCTTCGATGAATTTTTTCTTGGCCCAGCCTGGACGTCATCGCCGGCTTGTTGCCGCCATCATCTGCTTTCTGTTTCTGCTCGGACTGGTTGTTATGCTGCCAGAGTCGTAACATGAAACGCAGCAAATTGTTTGCACAATGCAACAACAACGAGAACAACAACAAATAGAGTCTCTAAGCCAAGCTGAGCTTTGGGCGCACCGGGACCAGGGCATCTTCTCTTGGCCATATCCAACAATGGTCTGGCCAGCTGCTAGCCAATTTCTGTATAGAAATGAATCCATGGGCGTACACTCAAAGTTCTAGTATAGAATTAAAATGTAACTTACTTGCAACTGGTTATGTTGTGGTAAAAATATAAATAAATAGATTAAATATCTCATTTTTTTAGACATATTTCAATGATTTATATATGTATATACATGATATGTTGACTAAGAAGGCTTTTATCCTGTTTTATTATTGCAAGCTAAATACATAATTACATAATCCATTTGCTTTACATTTATTAATAATTTAGTTAGAGTTTTTAGCAATGTAGTTTTTTAGCAGGCTAATCCATCTTTTCTGACTGGCAGCAGGATTATCCCCAACGTAGGCTTAAGGGAAAAATCTTGTTCCACGTGCTGATAGGCTAAGCACCACCCGACCGAAAACACAACCTAAAATATTTTTGTGAGTGGAAAATAATTTAAAATTGGAATATACAATTAAAATATCCAGAGAAGTTAGAACCAAGAAAAAACATTAAAACATTAATCAGCTTGTATAGGTACATACAAAGGTATGTCTATAGCAGAATATTATCGATTAGCCGCTAGCAAAAACGTCAATCTGATTATGTAGCCTGCATTACAATTAGCTCACACAAAGCAAAGAAATACATTATATATAAAAACATATGTATATATTTATAAACATAATGTATATTTCGTGTGTATGCACATAGTTGGTCTTGGCAAACAAGAAATTGTGCTGAGGTATTGTAATGGCCGCAGAGACAATAATAAATAGATAAACAGATAATTATCGATAATTGAACATTAATAAATATCAACATGGGCACAAATCGAGCGACAAAGTAACCCAGTCTATGTGTGCCATTAATGATGATACTTTGGCATGTTGGTCAGCTAAATGGCCTCTATAAATAGGCCGGGTGTTGGCTGTAGTGTGATACTCTACGCACCTAGCAGACACATTAGCGACACATTTCCAACTGCCCATGGCTCACAGTACAAAAGACAGCCGCGTAATTGATGAATGTCTATAATTTGTCTGTTTGCTAGAGAGAAAGAGAGGAAAAGAGATAGAGAGAGAGAGAGAGAGAGAGAGAGAGGGAAAGCTAAACGGAAAACATACTCATAAAATATTGAGTTTATATTGGTTCATTTGGTTAGACAACGGAAATGGCAGTGACATGAATTACAACTGTTTAATGGTCTGCCACGTCAATGGGCGTGGCCGCGGGGAATCGCTTTGGAGGTGGCCTGACATGTCTGCCCGGAAAGATTTATGCCGCATCATAAAAGTTTTATTTATTCGATACCATCCTTTGTAGGCCCAGCTTGAGCTTCAGCTAACGGTGCTTGGCCAAAGTTAAACAGCGCGCTTTACTATTTATACCTGGCTAAGAACTGTTGCTAAATCAGCAGCCATAGTGAAGAACAAACAACCACAAAAGCTAAAAAAAATTTGATTTTCAACTCATTATTATTATTAGCTCCAGCATTAAAAGGCCATTAAATGTGCCATAAAGCTGGCTAACAGGCAGATAAATAGTGGCTGCAAATAAAAATCGAAATAAACATTTGATTTGCTCTGCCCTAGACAATAATAAAAGAAATAAATCGTAAATAATTACGTAAATATTAAATAAATGAAAACATTTCTAACTATCTTTTTTTCAAAGTGTATTTGTAGAACATTGTAAACAGAATAAATCCAATAAGATATTCTAAAATTCAATAATTATTGTAAAATCTCCTTATTCATACATTTTTTTTAAGTATTTTTTTTTTAAAACAAATTTAATTTTTTTAATAAAATGAAGAAAAAATAAATGTGTTTAATAATTTATAAAAAACTTAAAAAAATATTATTTAAAAAAAAAATAGTCACACATAAATTGCTTCTTAATAATAATCAAATGCATTGATATTTTCGCTCTATAATGACTTAAAAATATATATTTTTTAAAGCTAAAAAAGTGTAACGTATTCAGTTACCTTATTATAGTTTAAACTATGTCAATTAATATTAATTGATTATATTTATAAACTAGAACTATCTACTCATTCTACATAGCTAAAATAGTCATTAAGATATTCAAGTTTTAATCTTACTCTGCTAATCTTCTTGTAGTACAGCCTTGGTTAATAACAACCAATTGATAACTAAATGGAATGCACAATAACGTTAAAAACAAGTTGTTCAAATATTTGATAAGATTAGAATATTTTGTAGACAAATGTTAGCATGGAAATTTTTAAAGATAAGCATGTTATACAAGTATGTACAAACGCACATAACTTTCTGGCATATCTGGCAATATTTTATAGGGAAAACCATATAAAGAATGTAAGAATATTGCAGTCGGGCGCCACCAAGGGCATTATACTCGTTCAAAATCGATCATTTCGAGGTTATCACGTATCAACGGCGAAACATACAATTTAAATGTCTTTCTGTAGAGATCAGCAGCGATTTTATCTTAGCTCTAAAGCTGTTGAAAGTATAGCTATTTTCCGATATGCCAATAATGTTAACCCAATCTATAAAGAAGCTTAACAGTAATTTCCAAACCAAATTTTCGGTGCCTAGCTTTACAACTTTAGAAAATTTTTCCAAATATTTCACAAATATTTTTTTCCCGAGTTTTTATGTCCTCAATGGTATTACCTATGTAAACTATGTTTCAAATACATATTTAAAATTTCAAAAAATTATAGGATTTACTATAAACACTAAGTACACGTGATTTTTCAGGGCGTATACAAAATTCATTTCATTTTTTAAGTCTCTAGCTTCAGCAACGACGGATATGGACAAAAACAATATACTCTTTTCACTTCCTGAACGACACCGAATAATGATAACTGCTATTGGGTAGCAATTTCTAAATGTGGAATTACACAAATCTCATGGGGAAATACCTTTCATTAATTGTTGTCCAAAAGCACAGATACAAATACAATTTGAGCATTGCTATGGCGCCTTATATGACGAGTATAGCTAACATATGTATATGTACATATGTAAATTGGCTTGTTCGGCATAAATAATACAAATGTCCGACTGACAAAGAAGGAATTAACTAACTCACTGGGGTAATTGAGAGCCAAAGTAAGAACGTAACCATTGAATATGACTCACTGAGTCAGACATCGAAATTACAATTGAATTGTTCACTGACATACATTAATAATGATGCAGAGAACTGACCAGCAAGCCCATTTTCTGGTAAGTACCACGGGTTCGGACTAAAAAAGTTTCATGTGCACCAAACACGCTATATTGAAGGACCTCAATAAGGATGACATACTTGTATATTTAAAAGATAATGTAACTTAATCAATATTTTGTTATTATTTTTCGAAATATAGCTGGGAGTTGATACAAAAAAAAAGAAGTGATATGTCTATTAACTCCTGAACCAGCAACCTGCGTTTCTACATCTTTGAAAAGAGCTTTAGATACAGGATCATATTATTCCAATACTTAAAATACTTATAATATTTTTTTAAAACAACAATAATTGTTTATAAAATTGTTTTTATGCTTTCTGAGCTTTTAATGATTTTAGTTACATTTGTATTTATCATATTTTTAACCAGGATTGTAAGCCAACAAAAAGAATTGTAATTGTTCTCTATTCAATGTTCGAACCTGTCTCTAAATTCAGAAAAATTTAAAAATTTAAAATTTTTTTTTTTATTTTAAATGCTAAGAAAACAATTTTTTTGTTTTTTTGAAGAATTTGATTTTTAACCCGTTTAGGTTCATTTGCTTGTGAAGTATCGATTAATTGGGTTTTAAGCCGTTTCAACGCCTTGATAGTAACTATTTTTTAACCACACATATCTGAAGGCTACAAGGCCGTTTTTCTAATCTAATAAAGGTCATAAAAAGAACAGCTAAATATATGGCTTATCTATCTAATTAAATATAGTCCCATGAGGAGTAAAATAATTGTCATAAATTGATATGTATATATTTGTACATATGTACATACTTGATATATCTATATCTATATTTATATTATAAACAAAATAAGTTTTGTACATACTCCGCACACTACTGCAGACAAATGTTTGTAGTTAAACAGCAACGCCAACACAGTAGAGCAATTATTGTGGTCACAAATATAATTACATTGGTCACGGAAATATCAAATTAAGCTGCCTGCCCACATATATATATTTATTGTATGTATAAGCGCGCACATAGGTTGTGTTTGTATAATATAGATTATTTTTATTTGTCTTGTAATTGTGAAATTGCGTTGCCCTAAGACTGAAAGTTTTTGATTTTGTTGTTGTTGTGTTCCAGCTTTAAGTATTGACAAATTTTGTTATTATAAACTAATTTTGCTGCCGGTTTGGTCCCATCCAAGTTGTGACACGCAAATATGCGGATTGTTTGAGAATTTCCTTTACATAAATTTAAAATACGTTTTGGGAAAACCCAATAGAAATTTTAAATTTAAAGTTTTCTCTTTAAGGCGGGAAGTTAAGAACTATCGCAAAATAGATTAAAAAGACTTTTAAAGGAATTTACTTTTTTAAAAAAGTTGAAATCTTATGCATAAGGTTTAGAGAAAACTTTCAAACCTATTGATTTACACACACTAAATTCTTTTATATCTTTCAGAAATGGCGAATATAGGGATTTTCCAAAAAAATATATAAAATTATATATATTGATATAAAGTGTTCGCAGATACATACATATGTATATCAATAAAAAAATTGCCAGTTTTTGTAGCCGAACGTAAGACCGAAGGCTTTACACCTGAAACAAGAAGGAACAAAAAAAAAAACTAATTACAATAGCATGAAAAGAAAATCCCATAGAGACAGCTCAAAGCCAGGGCATTCCTCATACGCAGCGTGTGACAAACACATAATATATATACATAGATGTGTACAAATATTTTTTTTAAAGCATTCACAATGGTTGTCATAAATATATTTTTTTAGTAGCAGCACGTGTGCCAAAAACGAAGCGGGCCAAAGAAACGAAAAAGTTACAAAAAGAAAATGAAATGAAAATCGATTGTTTTTGACCTCAAAGATGCATAGCACACATTTGGAACGTTGGGGCATTAGGCGACAGTCGGCCAGCGATTTTACACATTCGCGATTCTTATTTCTCATTTTTCGTTTTCTAGCCGGGTGCAATGGCACTAATGAAGAAAAAAGGCAACAAAAAAAACAAAAAGCGAAAAGCAAACAAACACGCCATGTCTCAGCATGTAGGTGTCTGGTTTATTCCCAGTCCCAAGACATAAACCAAAAAACCAGGCAGACAGCTTTAATACGATTCTATTATATATATGCTGTTTTTTTTATTTTTGTTTCTTTCCCTTTCCAAGCGCTTGCCTATTTACAGGCAAATGAATGTAACACGCGAACTAAGCCCAGTAGCACAAAGAACAAAATAAAGTAATGCCCGCGAAAGCCAATAAATTTGCACAACACCCATGGAAACCAACAAAAAATAGAAATAAAAGTGAGAGCTAAATGATGAAAGCGCATAGATATAAATATATCTATATTTAGCTGAATGGGATGTCGGGGTAAATTAAGTTCAAGTTTGCTCAAAACACAAAGCGTCTAAAGGCGCCCAAAACTAATTAGAAAAATCAAGGAGAGCTTTGCAGTGGGCGCCAGCGACTGATATTTACTCGTTCAGTAAATTTAATAAAATACAAATTTATCAGTAGATGAGATCAAAAGTGATATACATCCTATATTTGGTAATCCTAGCTTAATAAATGTGGAACATAAGTTATTTCCGATTTCCCATGTCCTCAAGGGTATATTATAAATTTTAAATTATTCTATAAAGGACGTGGACATTGTACAAAACCAAAATACTTTTGTAACTTCGTGAACGAGTATGAAAAGCACTTATTCCTAGGCGGCCAACGTAGGCAAAGTAAATAAGTACTTCAGAAATATAATTGTTATGAGTACTTTAAAAGTTAAGTTTATTAAGCAGTCCGAACCTTCGGTTCCTTTTTTAGTCTCTGCGAAATCTTTAAACATGCTTCTAAAATCAATTTGTAATTTTGGCGCTTAATGAGGGCAAGGAATACTATTATTGATTTTCCAGACTTTTTTGTACCCCTAAAAAGTCCATTGACCTGTCCAAAATGTTATTTTGGCAAATCGGGAAAGTCTACATAGTGCCTAACACAAATCCTAAAATATTTTGGATGCTGTTAAAAATGAATTGAAACTGAAAACATATATTTGTATCAACCGCCCCTAGAAAAAAAGATAAAGAATATATATCTACGCCCATTAGGGGCGTGGCAAATAGGAAAAAAACTATATCTATATCCTTTACAATTGCAAGTTTATTCATCCATCCCTCTAGTTTTAACAAGTAAGAACAATCTAATCGTGTCGGCCCGACTACCAGATCCCCTGAACCAGGTCCGAGGTGATGTTTTAAACAACCAAGCTTACACATTTTATGTATACATATTACCCTCTGCGCGCATATACACATGCACACATATACACATGCACACACACACAATCACGCGTGCCGATTACTGCGTCGTTGATTTGAATGTATGTGTGCACAAGTAGAGAGCAAATGCTGTCTTGCTGCCGCATGCTTTTGTCAATTGACAAAATGTTTTCTTTAATAACTTCTGTATTACTTAACGGATTTAAATGCAATTTTCAGCATTGAATGCTTTTATTTTATAGAAAATACGTTTTTTTGCTAAAAAATTAAAGAAAACAAGTAAGAAAGCTCTAGTCGGGTCTGCCCGACTACGAGATCCCCTGAACCAAGTCCGAGCTGATGTTTTAAACAACCTAGCTTACATCTTTTATCTTAACATATTACCTCTGCGCGCATATACACATGCACACATACACACAGGCACGCATATACATATGCACACATATTTGGCTTCCGCAAGGCCAAGTCAACTACGGATGCGTTGACTAAAGTAGTTGGCCTCGCAACTTCAGCCATCCAAGGCACGAGATGGAAGCATGGGACGAAGAAGTACTGCATCATAGCGACGCTGGATGTGAAAAACGCGTTCAACTCAGCCAGGTGGGACAGGATATTGGATGCTCTATATCAATTCCGCATCCCTGAGTATCTCCGTGAGCTGGTAAGGAGTTATTTTAGAGGGAGAACATTAGTTTTCAATTCTAGTGATGGCCCTCAAACTCATGACGTAACAGCCGGAGTACCCCAAGGATCAGTGCTGGGTCCTCTCCTATGGAATGTGATGTATGACGGAGTCCTGCGACTAGAATTACCCGCAGGAACTCACATCATTGGCTTTGCGGATGACGTAGCCGTCGTTACCATAGGAAAGGAACTTAGGGATGCAGAGGAGATATGCAACGGCAGTATCAAATGCATACAAGACTGGCTGATGAGAGCAGGACTCGAATTAGCGGCGCACAAAACCGAGGCAGTGCTGGTCAGTAGCCGGAAGAAAGTTGAAACGGCCCAGATTAAGATTGGCAACACCACCATTGCTACAAAAAGAGCAATAAAATACCTTGGAGTCATGCTAGACACAAGAATGACGTTCCGTGAACATCTGGAGTATATCCATGAGAAAGCAGCTGGATCCTGTAGAGCACTCACAAGAATCATGCTGAACACACGGGGACCTAAACAACAACGACGCCATCTTCTGATGAGTGTTACGAGGTCCATCATTCTTTACGCTGTATCAGTATGGTCAAAAGCGATGGCTACTCCAAGCTACAGCCGAGGTATACGAGCCACCTACCGCCTATGTGCTATTCGAGTCAGTTGCGCGTTCAGAACAGTCTCTGATGATGCAGCACTCGTTATAGCTGGAATGCTCCCAATTGAGGAATTGGTCATCGAATCGGATGAATAAAGTAGAGGCAACAACAGCGAGACCACACGCATCAGCAATGCTAGGAGCACGGAGAGAACTCTCAGCATTGCTCGATGGCAAAGGAAGTGGGATGAGTCGTCAAAAGGACGCTGGACACACACGCTTATCCCGGAACTGGCGCCGTGGATAAATCGTAAGTATGGAGAAGTAAACTTTTATCTTTCGCAGATCCTAACTGGACTGGATGTTTCCGGAGTTACCTGCTCCGTTTTGGCCACGACAACACAGATGAGTGTTCCTGGTGCGGCGAAGGAATCGTGGAAGACGCAAACCACATTGTCTTCCAGTGTGGACGATTCTCCGCAGAGAGGCGACAGCTAGAGGAAGCAGTGGGTCAATCCATCAGAAAAAACAACCTGGTGTCGATTATGCTGGATTCTCAGGAAGCGTGGCGCTCAACCAGTGTCTTCGCGGCACTGGTTATGACGGAGCTCCGCAGGATCGAGAGGACCAGACGACGAGCCGAGTAGGACTCAGATGGCGCAAAGCGCCTGCGAAGCATTGCTTTGCGGCCGTCCCGCAGGCATCATGCGCTACCCGTTCCTGTAAACTCCATTTTTAAATTTTAAGAAATAAACGAATACAAAAAAAAAAAAAAAAAAAAAACACATATACACATGCACACATATACACGTGCACACATATTCACATGCACACATATACACATGCACACATTTATATACACATGCACACATATACATGCCATGCACACAGAAGCACGCGCGCCGATTATTGCGTAGTTGATTTGAATGTATGTGTGCACACGTACAGGCTGCTGCCGCGTGCTTTTACAATGTTTCCCTTAATAACTTCTATATAACTTAACGGATTTGAATGCAATTTTCTGCATTGAATGCTATGAATTTATCGAAAATATGGTTTTCACTAAAAGATTTTAAAAAATTAAATTGTGGCTTTAATAATTTTTTTTTTAATAATTTTTTTTGTGAAATGTGGAGCCGGTATCCAAAATATGAAAAAATAGAAAAATTATTTACAAAAAGCTAAAAACATTTCGCAGCTGTAGCTAAAAATATGTAAAAGATATGGTAAAAAAACTGAATCTTAATAACGTTTTAAATCGATAACATTGAAACGGAAAAATTTATCGAATATCTAAAACAAACTCGATATTTTCGCTATATACACAGACCATTATGCAAAATTTGAAGTCTCTAGCTCTTATAGCTGAGTCGATCTATCCATGTCCGTCTGTCCGTCCGTCCGTCCGTCCGTCTGTCCGTCTGTCCGTCTGTCCGTCCGTATGAACGCAGTGATCTCGTAAACCACAAAAGCTAGAGATTTGAGATTTTAGATATATATTCTTGTATACCATACGCAGTACAAGTTTATTTTTTTTTTCGATAACTCATCCTATTTCCTTATTATCGATAACAATCGATATTTTGACTTTGTTTTTAAGCTATAACTTTTAGACCATAATACCTAGAGACACCAAATTGACTATGTAGGTTGCTGTGATGTAAATACAGATAATAAACTTTTTAAATTTTGGATACCTCCCCCCATTAGCCCCATAAGTGGAAAAAATGTATTTCAAATACTAGGGAGTTGGGATTTCGTATATATACACCTCTAGATGTCAATATTATGTCCTGAAAATTTCATTAAGAAAGTAGATCTAGAACCGAAGTTATTTAACAATGAATTTCTCATAATGCTTCCCAGAATGCAGCCCAAGCGTAGCCGCTAAATCATCTACGCAGTAAGCGGCGCGCGTGCTTGTGTATGTATATGTGTGCGTGTGTGTGTGCCCGCAGAGGGTAATATGTACCGGTAAAAGATATAAGCTAGATTGTTTAAAGCACTGCCTCGGACTTGGTTCAGGGGATCTCGTAGTCGGGCAGACCCGACTAGAGCTTTCTTACTTGTTTTAAATTGATTTTGTTAAATGTGGAGCCGTCATCCAAAATATAAAAAAATAGAAAATATATTTTATTTACAAAAAGCTGTAAATGATATGTACAAAAAACCGAACCTCGATAACGTTTTAAATCGATATCATTGAAACAGAAAAATTTACTGAATATCTAAAACAAAGTCGATATGCGCGCTGCATACACAGACCATCGTGCAAAATTTTAAGTCCCAAGCTCTTAAATGTTCTGAGATCGACGCGTTCATACATACGGACAGACAGACGGACAGACAGACGGACAAGGCCAAATCGCCTCAGCTCGTCGCCCTGATCAAGAATATATATACTTTATGGGGTCTGACACGCCTTCTTCTGCCTGTTACATCCTTTTTGCAAAACCATTATACCCTGATTTCCCATTTTCAATGGGTTCTGGGTATAAAATATTTTTAGGTCCAACAAAATGTCATATTCGGAAGCGTTTGAATGCTTAGCAATCATTCCTTTGGGCCACGTTAAAAAGCTACAAAAAAAAAACAAAATACGACATTAATGCGGATAATGACCGACAATCGTGGAACGGCACGGAACTGACACGGCCAACATGTCAGAATAGTAACTAAGCGTCACGCCCACTATTCTCTACTCACCAAAAGTTATTTTTTTAGGTGTAGAGAGGAGGTAGGTGCGACTATAATCGATTGTCATGCACAGCACGGTCGAAATGCAGAGCATTGTGGGCAACAAACTTTATGAAACTGAGTTCCACTATAACAAATATACATACAGACATATATGTACATATATATCTATCTATAGTTCTACAAGCATACACACACATACACTCACGCCTGCAATTTGCACGCTTAATTTCATTAATTAAGTTTTTTTCTGTACGCGTTCCCTTGTGGCTCTGCGGAATGTATTTGCATCCGTAGCAGCGCGTTGTTGTTGTTTGTTATTGTTCTCGTTGATGTTGTCGGTTGGCGTGTTGCTCTCGCAAATGTCATTTTCATTATCGTTTACATGCATTATGTGATTTGGCCATTAATTGATTGGTTAGCTCTTTGGGGAGCGCATTACAAATGACGCAATCGGCAAAATCGAATGCATTTGCATTTCCGCACGATATACGCTACATAAAACTAACATTTGCAATACAGGCAAACAAACATTTCAAACTAATTAAATTTGTCGCACGTGTATGTTGACTTACATGTTAAGTAACCTACTTACAATGTCGTCGTTTTGGTCAAGGTCTTGGCCACATACCTGCAAATGAAAGAAGAAACATAGAACATTTAGCCAAGACTTACGAAACACAATTAGACAATTCCAATTATTGCCTGATAAAGCAAATAATTATCTTTGATAATGAATAAATTTGTACATTGAACATTGGAGTAATCTCCTTATTAGAGCGTTTGCATTTTATACCTACAACTAACTAACAACATCACAATATTAACTAGAGGGATGGGCTAACTTCGACCATGCCGAAGTTTGGTACTACCACAACCCATTTGCCACGCCAGTCAGTCTATGGAGGAGGGCAACAGTAACCTATATGTCAAATTTTCAGGATTAAGCTGAAAAACTTTGGAAGATATAGTCTTCACCCAAAAATATTAGAGGATTTATCTAGCACATAGCTAGATAGACTTCCCAAGTTGCCACGCCTCTAGTGAGCGTACCTACAGCAGAAAAACGCTTGTGTGCAAAATTGCAGCTCTAATACTCTAGGAGCTCTAATACTCAGCTCGTCGTTCTGATCACGAACATATGTACATATATACTTTATATGGTCGGAGATGATTCCTTCTATGCGTTGCATACTTCTGACTAAAATTAATATACCCTTTTTTTCAAGGGTAAAATGATAAGAACTTTGCAAACTTTGGTTCCCTGAATTAGTGTATACTCGTTCGTACTACAAGCTCATTTATGTTCACTGGATAAGACAATCAAGTCAAAACTCGTTCTCTTAGAATGCTGAATTTTCAGTGCCAGTTCGTCTTAAATTTATATATAGAATATTTTGAGTTTAAGCAAAAGAGACTCTGAGCTGATATTCTTTTAACTACACACAGGTCTATATTTCATGTTCATACAGAAGATTTGAACACAATAACTAAACGCTAGTCCTCATCTACTCCAAAATCATAAAAAAGTACGAAAAATTCAATTACTAAAACAATCGACATTAAATAAGACTTAGCTAACATGTAGACCCAATACCATTTCTTAAAGTGCTCCAAACAATTTCAGGTACTACGCACACGCAATGTGAATATAATATGAGAGATAAATTGAGTGCGTTGGTGAATCAAACCAAGAACGAAGGAGAGGAAAGGTGGGCCACAGCTGATACAGAAGAGAAACTGAGGAGAAACACAGTTGAGCAGTGGTTGATGAGCAGGGGCTGAAGGCGCCTTTAAGTAGGCAACAAAAGACAAGCGCTAAAAGTTAACAGCAGCAAGCACTCAAACACACACAAGCACAGGAACACAACGAACACGCACACACCTGCATTACAGTTATTTATTTATTTATTTATGCAAAAGGCAAGACGTGCAAAATGCGCGCAAAATTTCGCTACCTTCATTTTCCTTACATTTCAACATTTGGCTGACTGCACTTGGAAGAGCAATAGAAAGAGACATACTGAAAGTGAGAGAGAGAGAGAGAGAGAGAGAGAAAATTTTTGCTGAACCTGGGTATCTGAGTTTTGCAGCACATTTCATTTAACGAGCATATGCAATAGCACTTGCTGGTCAGGCCAAACGCTTTTCAGTGCTGATTGTAATGAAAACACAAGAATTACTTTAAAGATGTTTGAATAAATTATAAGCTTATGAATATTCCGTAGCTGAAGTACATCTTCAACATTCCCAATTGGCTATGATTAACTAATAAGCGATGAACTTCTTCTAAACAGATAAATCTCTCTCTATTTACTTCCAGTTTTTAGTTTAAAACTCATCAAGTGCATCTTGCAAAACTTTAAAATGTTTTCATTTTGCATCGACTTAGAGGAGCTTATGAAAGTTCGCTGTAGACTAAATGAAAAGTATAAGCCGCTATCTTAAAGCAATTTAAAGTTTGGGCTTTAAAGAGTTTAGAGTAGAGAATTGGACCTAATTAGTTGTACTATAGAATAAATGATAAATTGCTAATATATACAAAGCAGTTAAATTCATTTCACAAGCTTTACTGCAAGATTAAAAAGGTATACTAATAAAGTAACTATCTAAGATAATAACACGCTCAAGAAAATCTAAGCAATCATATGTTGTAGCATATGTTGCTAATGCTTATTTGATATATTATAAACATCATAACTACTATTGTTTTGCTTGATTAAAATCCTTTACAATTCCTCTTTCACTTCAAATAACACATATAATAAGAGAATACATTAAATAAACAGTTCATAGTTTACGTTTCTGCTTCCAAATACCCATTTAATCCTCCCTCTCAGTTGTTTGCACCTACACCGCTTTTCCGCTCCCCCGGTTCAGAGCCCAAAAATAACCAAGCGCATGCGAAAATGTATCAATAGACAACAAAACTAAATACCAAAATACAACATACTAAGTAAAACACACTCATGTACAAGCATTGTACAATATTTGTATAACATTTTGTGCACATTGTTCATCCTTATGGTCTTGGGGGTTCCTCGGTTCGGTGGCTTCTGCTTTGTGGGCACAAAAAAAGAAATAAACAAGGGGCATCATGCAAAAAGCAACGCAGCGAGTTTTATATATTTCACCATTGGTTTTTTGTATATTTTATTGTACTCTGTATAAATTGGTAAATGTTCGGAAATTGTATAATAGGCTGGAGAAGAGATCTCTAATCAAGTTAAGAAATCGATAAGAATAGATTTTCATATTAAGATTATTTAACCGTTTTAATGATGATGTGGCATATCAAGAAGTGCATCAAACAGGGTATTTCTTAGTCAGACTATTTTCGTTGCAGTACATTTGTTATTGTTTCCACGTAGTATTGTGGTTTGCATTGCCATTGTGCTCAAATATACGAGTGTATTTGTGTGCTCTGTTAATCCTATCAGCTCTATCTCACTCTTTGTCCAACCCAGCGAAAAGATAAAATTGGCGAGCTTGAAGCATTTGAAATAGTATAACAAATCAATGAAGTGGAAGGCAGAGCTCGAGCAAAGCAAGAGCTACACAAATATATCTATAAATATTTTTCTGAATGCGCCTGCTCTTGTATTACATTCACTTGAGCGTAATCAAATGTGAAGGAATCACATTATATTGGGTAAATGCAAAGTGTTTTAAGTGCTTAAGACTTCTATTATATTTTTATCAATTGGAATTGATATTTTCCATGCTTAACAATTCATTTTGTGTTTTAGAAGATGTGCTCAGCAGATGAAGCCAAAGGCTTAAATATTATAGAGACTTAAATTTTTGAATTGAAACCTGTAATACTAAATTATAGTATGAAATATTTGTGGAGTGCAATTCGAATAATATATATATATAATTTATTATGAAAAGAACCTTAAATTGTCAGACAGGGATATAAATATATAATATGTACATATATGTTAAATGTTGTAAAACAAGGAAAACTTTTTTGAGTGAACAATCAGCTCTAAGGGGAATTGATTTTTTATGCTGGTAAATAAATCATATTGATGAAATGACAAAAAATTTGTGACAAAAGGGAAAATCTGTGTTTACATATAATAATGATTTTTGTTAAATTGAAAATTAAATATTTTAAAATTCATTTATGCATTACTTCAATGGTTTTTATACAGTATGCAAATTATTGATAAATAGCTAAGTGTTTACTATTTATAAATTGAATACTGATAGTAAAATATATATTTTTAAGTGAGCAGCAGCGAAAAGACAATTGGATGAGTTCGTAGTCAGGAGGATAATAAATTTTAAAATATATTCACAGTTGATTTACATTATTTTTAATGCGTAAAGCGAATATAACGGTATTCATTCGAATAGTTTCCGGACGCATGTTGTTTGCGTAAAAAAAATAAAAAAAATATTTTTACTTATTCCGATTCTGATCTAATTTATTAATGTAATGCAATAGATGCCTCGATCTCAGTTAGATAAAATCTGTTGAGTAGATTAATCCAAAAATCGAATTACAGACAGTCTTTAAAAACTGGTCAGCAAGCAAGTCCAATGCTGGGTAGCTCCAATATCCAAGTTCTCATTTACATAGTCTCTACAATCAGCATACCAACGAGGAGGCCATGCGTGAGACTCATGAAAAGGCATGAAGAGTTCAAAGATTGTCTGGCATAATGGAATCCAGTTGCAATTTCTATTTGAAGCAACAGAAAATTGGCACTTCTATCAGTTTTTCCAGCGAATTGCAGTTTCCCATCAGTGAGAAAAACTCAATTTACAGCGACGTTCCATGCAGTTCGCCATGCGGAAGAGAACTATTCCTCTTCTATGCAGAGGAAAATAACACTCCGGCTATTCGATTAACGACAGTAAAAGGTGTGGGTGTACGGAGCAGTTTGTGGGGCATGTGTTGACCAATAATGGTTGTGCCATTATAATAAATACTGCTAGGCCATTAGGAAATTGTACAGGGGCAATACGGAGGAGAGCCTAAGCAATACGTAATTCGACTATCAACATTCAACCACAAATTGTTTGCTATCATAGAAGAATTTGCATTAATAAAATAAGTTACAAATCTAATTTCATTCCCTTCATATATAAAGATGAACTTTTCAAATTAGTGGTTAGCATTTAGAAAAACATTTTTAATTATATTAAACGAAAACGAAATAAAGAATCCTTTAAAGAAAGTGAGCTTAAGAGTACATATATGTGAATGTGTGTGAATAAACTCTTGACATTATCTTCAGCTTTAATGTAATTCATTGGACTTACATGGGCTTTTTTTCTAGGCGCTTAAATTTTAATGGTTCTGGTTCTGGCTCTGTCCATAATATGCCTACGACAGCGCGCTAAATTAATGGCCATAAAGTGAATTGACTAAAATTAACTCATTAACGAGAGTGCCATAATAAAGTTGGTAAAACGTACTAAAGGAGCTCATTTCAAGTGAACTCTGAGAACTGCGAGTATTTAAATACCACATATATGTATTATATATACTTCATAAATTATATCCAGTCCAACTAGAGTGGGGTTATCAAAGAAAATGAAATTATTCTTAATGTTAGTTCACTCGAAATGGTTTTAAACAGTTTTTAATGAGAATGCCAATTTGAGGTGGTTTTATTGCTCACTTCAAACTTGAGCTTTGAACTGGGCAGCAGCTAATCAGCTGCATGCAACTGACAATTACAACGCCTATTAATGAAAGCAATTTGCGCTTGTTTAAAAAAGCATTTAAAGCCGTCATCTCGCCTGAGGCAGAGTATTTGCTACACCAGATTATTAAATGAAGACATTATGGCATCGCCTCACCAGCCCGCTCTGGATCGGACTCTGGCCGGCAGCTGTATATGGCCACAATAGCCAAGACAAGCCGAGTAGGAAGCATAGCCAAGACAAGCTGCTCATTTCATGCGCATTTAACTAATCTGTCATCTAATCCGCGTGTGCATCAGACTGTGGTCAAGGAGAACGTCGGCTCGACGCTTCTTTTGTGCAGCTCTGCCTTTTCACCTTGAAACCTGTATCAGAAGGCGGCCTGTTGGCTCTGTTGGCCATTTAGAAATTACATAAGTACGAGCACAATAAACAATTAACTTGTTGCAAATAAATTCAGAGCTGGCATGTAACAGGAAATGTGTTGGTTTAGTGAAAATTTTCTAAATTGAAATTTGTTGCTGGAGCATTTTCAATGTGCTCGTCACGTCGACATGAAAACTCAATGATAAACCGCAGACCGGAGACTCTTGACTTTGGGGTTTCATAGCAGCTGCGACTACTTCCACTCACTGCATTGTTGTTCGTCTGTCAGTCAGTCGCTCAGTCCGTCTGTTTTTCTTTTCTAGCTACTTTCATTTCACAGTCCGATGCACAAGTGCAACATAGTTGCCCTCTCAGTCACCCTCGCTCTGTTTCTCGGCATTTATCAGTTGCCATTGTGTTTGGGCTATTCCCCTTGTTGCCGCTGTGTGATAAGACCCCAAAATTCGCGACCCATTCAGCTGTTGTGGTGCGGTCCCTTTTGTTGAAAGTCGTTGGTTCAATTCCACTGATAATTTAAATCTCATAATTTTCATGTATACAATTTGACTTGAAACCAACTCTAAGCTCTTAGAATGCTACAAAGTTTATGAACTAAATGTAGCAATGTAAGAAGTATATCAGAGGAAACACAAAATCTATTAAAATAATAGAAAAGAGCAATTGGAGGGAACTGAAAGCCTTAACTTTAATTAATAATAAAACGTACATCAGAAAAAGATAAAGCTCAAAGGCAAAGCAGAAACAAGACTGACAACAAAGAAAAAGTGAAATAAAATTCCGATAATTTCAGAAAAAAATTGTATTAAAATGTTATGTACCGAAACCAGGGAAAACTAAATAAAAATAAATATTTTGAAACCAAGAAGAATGACAAAAGTAAAGAAAAACTGTTAAAACAAAGACAAAAAAAATAACAATATTTAATTAGTCATAGCAATTGAGATGAGACTTGAGTTAATTGATTTTTAAATAAAATATATTATAGTTTCTTTAGCCCGTCATCATATTTTACGCATTTTAAGGCTTAACTCGAATTAGAATCGTGACTAATGGCGCAACGCACCTCTTAATGAGCAATAAACATAATTTTATTACCGCATACTCAGCATTTTGGCCAGGAGCAAAAAAAATTGTAAGTTAAAACAATTTATCAATTTTTAATAATGATTCATTGAACAATACTTTTTTTATATTTACAAACGCCAAAGCCTTTTAATGAAGTTTTATGCTACAGCTGCATAAAGACAGAACAGCATAAATTAACAGAAACCCCAAGAAGAAATCGGGGAATTAAGGGGGCCCAAGAGCTAAGCCAGCTCACAACTAGTAAAAAGACAGACGGGACGCAGAAGAAGAGGAAGAAATGAGGTAAG
Organism: Drosophila gaucha; assembly: GCA_035045545.1. Classification (NCBI taxonomy): domain Eukaryota; kingdom Metazoa; phylum Arthropoda; class Insecta; order Diptera; family Drosophilidae; genus Drosophila; species Drosophila gaucha. Next base: position 230,081 of record JAWNOY010000463.1, read on the forward strand.
CAAGCATTGGAATTGAGCATTGCTCAACTTTTGATTGAGATGCCAACTCTTCTAATTTTTTTCAATTGATTGTTTGACTTGTTACTTTTATTGTTAATCAAATAATTATTTTTTTAAATATCATTATTATTATCATTATCAATCATTTTATTATTCTACTTTTCTACTTTTGACTTCTGTAAATAAATCATTGGGATATTAGAAGTAAATCAATAGCTTTTGAGAGACATTTTTCGAAATATTTCATTTTATTTCTTTTTCCTGCCAATTTTAGAAAATCGTGGCATATCCAGCTACATTTATTGTACGTCTTCTATATCATTAAGCTGTCAGCAATTAAACTAAAATTTGCTAAGCCTCATGCCTATAAGAGTATTAATTCTTCAGCGTGCAAAACTAAATGTTCTATCTTATATTTTTTTTTTTTTCTAAATTACTTGAGTTTAATTATTTTTCAATTGCATCATGCATCAGGCACTCCGCTGGGCCGGTTTGCATTATGAAAACTATAAACAAATTGTCATCCAATGTCTTTAACGAACATAGACAATTAACAAACCGTTCATCAGCTTATCGGCATAAGGTCATTGAGGAGGCTTCCTCATTAAATGTAGTCATTAACCGAAATAAAAAACCCCCGCTCAAAGACCTTCAAGGTTCACTAAAAACAACACTGCTTAAGCACATAATACATAAATTATACTCAAAAGAAAAATATATATACATATATGTATATTTGATGGGCCTAAAAATATTTAATAATAAAACAAATTAAGCTGCCTTGAAATATATTTGTTTATTATATTTATTTTTAATAAAGAATCTATCATAATTTATCCACAAATTGACGTTTTATTAAGAAATTATTGGGTTAAGCTCTAGGAGGCCCTTGAAATTTTTGTTGTATAAGATTTAAAGAAAAACTTCATTTTTTTTAATAAAGAATATATCATCAAACTCATAATTTGTTCAATAACGCAAATTCTTATGTAGAATTTTTGTAAAAATTACAATTTTAATGCAGCGAACTCTAGAAAAGTGTGGAAGAAAATAAATAGTTCGATGCCCGAAGTTTGTTTTCTAAATGAATCATAAGTGACATTTAAATTATTTTTTATTATCTTAAAATTTAAAAAAAAGAGTGATACATTAAAAATATAAAGTATATTTTAATTTATTTATTAAATTTTAGAACTCATGTATCGAAACTAAGTGTGACGAATGATTTTCAGTTAAGTTGAGTACATAATTTATAAACATATATGTATAAATAAACTATTATTCATACTACAATACAATTGAAACTGCTAGCACCAAAAAAGTTTATTAGGTCCATTGCATATAAATAATAATATAAGTAACCAAATAAAAGCGCAGCTGCCTAGTCAAAAGGGGCAAACAATTGTTCAACATTCATTCAGTCAGTCAGTCAGTCAGTCAGTAATTTCGTCATTATTTTCAATAAATGTACACGCAAAAGTCAAAATAAATATGGCAAATTGAAGTGGGCAACATTAGCAGCCGGAGGCTACAAATAAAAAAAAAAACAACCTCAACGCAATGCGCATGCGCAGCACGCAATGTCAAAAGAGAGTCCAAAAGTTGTTGCTAGAGTCACAGCCAAAAGCAAAGCCAAGGTTGTTGTAATGCTTGTTGTTGTGGTTGTTGAGTTGTTGTAGCTTCAAGTACAACAACGTACAGCAGAGTTATGTTAGCGCCATAAATAGTTGGACTCCAGCATAGAACGTGGAAGCAGCTGATGTTTAATTGCAAGTTGTAAAAAATGCTTTGGGTGGGTCTAATCGAAAAACAAAAAAAAACATACTTACAAGCTGGCCAATTGAAAGCAACAAAGCAAGGGTTAAAGGCAATAATTCTTAATGAATACAGAATGCCGAAGGAGAATTGATAAATAACTCACATACTTCTCTTAAGCTTAAGTAAAATATAGCTTAATTGCAATTAAATGCTGGTATTGCTCTTAAGTTTATGGCTGATCAGAAACTCACATTTATAATTGAAAATTACAAGCAATTTATATGGTGGATTGATTACACGTAATGCATTACTATGCCTACGATTAGTCATGATCAACTCGTTGGGGCAAACGTGTCCATTAATTCTTGGACTACAATAAGTGCTCAGTTTCAAAGCCCCATCAAGAGCACAATCTCTTTGCTTGGAACACCTGCAAACGAGAGTTTTAAATGCCAAAAACATTTCCCAGAAGTACTTAAGCATAAGTAGAAGAACGCCATCACTGAAAAACCACCGCACCACACCACCGCCAACATTATTCCTCATATCTCAGCAATTTGATTTATTGAGGCGCAAATGTAAAGACCTTGCCCAGCTGTCAGCCAGACGGACCAGAGACATCAAAACCATGTTAAACACATGGCGCACTTAAAGATAGGTAGAAGAAGGCTGCACCATCGTCTGGCCAACATGTGACTACAAGCCGGGGCTGTTGTAGATAAGCACACCAAAACGGGCTCAAACTGACACGAGTATAAACTTTAATGAGAAATAAACGAACACTGAAATTGTCACATTTCAGTCGCGAGTCGCATACCGCAAATTCACTCTTGCACAATGACTCTTTTTTTATAAACCTCAGAAATGGTATATGGCATTAGCATTCGAAATACCCTAGAAATAATATTAGCTATTGAATACAGCCAACTTTATACTTATAAAATCAGTATTATTATTGTCATTGTCATTGCCATTGTCAATATCATTGCCATTGCCATTGCCATTGCCATTGTCATTGTCATTGTCATTGTCATTGTCATTGTCATTGTCATTGTCAGTGTCGTTGTCATTGTCATTGTCAGTGTCGTTGTCATTGTCATTGTCATTGTCATTGTCATTGTCATTGTCATTGTCATTGTCATTGTCATTGTCATTGTCATTGTCATTGTCATTGTCATTGTCATTGTCATTGTCATTGTCATTGTCATTGTCATTGTCATTGTCATTGTCATTGTCATTGTCATTGTCATTGTCATTGTCATTGTCATTGTCATTGTCATTGTCATTGTCATTGTCATTGTCATTGTCATTGTCATTGTCATTGTCATTGTCATAGTCATAGTCATAGTCATAGTCATAGTCATTGTCATTGTCATTGTCATTGTCATTGTCATTGTACTTGCCATTCTCATTCTCATTCTCATTCTCAGTCTCATTCTCATTCTCATTGTCATTGTCATTCTCACTCTCATTCTCATTCTCATTCTCATTCTCATTCTTATTCTCATTCTCATTCTCATTCTCATTCTCATTCTCATTCTCATTCTCATTCTCATTCTCATTCTTATTCTCATTCCCATACTCATACTCATTCTCATTCTCATTCTCATTCTCATTCTCAATCTCATTCTCTGCCTTATTCTCATCCTCATCCTTATTCTTATTCAAATTGTCAATTAATTTCGGATTATTCCCATATCACTATTCTCATTCATTATCATTATCAATGTCATTATCATATGTTATTAACATCATGATAATTAAGATTATTACTATCAATATTTTTATTAAATTATTCCATTCTTGGCCATCCCGTCATTGCAGTGTCGGAGATACCCTATATAACTTGGTCAAGTGATTGCATAAAAGAGTTAAGAGATGAAGAGCATGAGCGACAAAAGGAGGCAACCAGAGAGATATGAAAGATCGTTTAGATAGGCACTCGTTTCGACACGCAAAAGGCCACTTAGGCCAAAAATGTAGCATCGCTTGGTATACGACAGTTTAGATGCTATGATAGATTAAGCGCAACTCTACGTTGCATTATCGGATGAAATTCTCGCGCGTGACAGGCGTTGCAATGCCATCGATTACCACAGAGATAGTACACTGCAAGCAAAGGTATTTATAAAATGCACGCCCTAAATGGACACTCATTAAGCGGTCCAATGTCCCTATGCCCTGCCAGGGCAAATACTATACTATATACTTATAAATAGCCTGGCTGAGTGAGCCAAATGAATGTCATGGACGGGGGTCAGTCCATAGGGCTGTCATTAATGGCGCCGCTCGTTGGCCCACAAAAGAGGTTTTATAAGTATATACAGCTATGCCAAACGAGTTTTCGGTGGCTACTCTTCAGTTCAGTTCGTGGTTCTTGTTTCTTGATTCCTGGCCAGCGCACTTTTAAACGGCTGCTGTGGCCACACCACAAGGCGATTGCATGTATGGAAGCTAAAAATGCAGTACAATTAACAAAACAAAAAGCAATAAATTAAGGCTATGTTCGAATTGGTTTTATAAAACCATTTATATCTTGTCAACTTGATTAGCATCAAGCCTTTAAAACTGGCTCATGATAGACAAACAACTATTTTGTAGTTTTAGTAAACATTCTTTTATACAATATTTTATTTCAAATGAATTCTTTCACAATAAAATTTAAAAAAACAAACACGAAATATTTATCGAGCTCAGTAAATTTCTTTATTCATGTTTTCACACTGTCTACTTAATTGCAATTGTTTTTATTTATCTCAAAAATAAAACAAAGTATTCTACGAATTCAGCTTTATGCTACAATTTACTTTTTCGTATTTATTTAATGCTTGTGGTTTTCTACTCACCCGTTTGGCTATTGTTTGTCCGTCTCATTTGATATTTATATATATACTATATGGTCATAAGAATTCCATTTCATTTTGATATTGGGAGCTATTTTTAGTCAGATTTTTGGCTTACTTTTGTTTTGTTTTTTTTTTATTGTGAAAAGTGTAACATCACGATTTATATGTATGTGTTTGATGAGATTTAACAGCAAATAACTGCACGTCATTCGGATCATGAATGCATTCAGACCGAAACGGAATGAGGTATACGAGCATTCAAGTGTACGGCGTATAGATTTGCAGACAGACTGAAATACAGCCAGACAGACCGAGAGGCACACATGGCTCTTGAAACGCAGGCAAGCGGTAAACCGCATAACAAAACAGCGGCAAATTGAATTTTGGGCAAAGAAATTGAATGTTTAAAGAATCTTCAAGTGATTTAATCATAAGAAAATATAAAAACAGCACAGTTGTAGATAACAGACAGCTTAGAAGATTCTCAGCATAATATGTTGGGAGTTCTTTAAAAATATAATATTATACGTTTCTGCCTCAAGATTAAATTTTAACCTCAGAGATTTATATATATATATATATATATATATATATATATGTCATAGTTTAAATATTTTATTTCCCAATGCAAACTACAAATACTATTATCTAAAAACTCTAATCTAAATTTGATTTTACAAAAATAGCTCTAGGCGTTATGTTATAAGATCATCCTTGACAAATTTTGACTGTCATAAAACCGTACTAAAGTTGATTTCGGTCAGTTCAGGTTTTGATTTAACTCTTCTTTGTTATACGATTAAGATTCGGTTTGTCTCAAAACCATGTCCAAGATATAAAAAACATATACAGTGAAAGCTCCCCTGGGCGGACCGCCACGGTTCCAATATTTTTTGTCCACATGCGGGAGACGTCCGCTTGGGGGAGATGTCAAAGAATTGGCTGTACAATAATCTGTTCATCTGAATCGCTTAGTTTAATATCACTTTGACTAGTAATATTAATTGCAATGCTATTGTCGTCGGTGGGTTAAAAGCTATTTATTTTTAAAAAAATATTCAACATTTCTTTTTCCAAATTTTGAAATTAAACTTAACTATGATCTATTTAAAAGTTTGTCAGCCTGGAGAGACTTTTGTATAAAAATGTTCAAAAAAATCGTGCCCGCGTCCGGCCAGGGAGGAACTGATTTTGTATGAAAATCATGCTAAAAATCTTGGGACTATAAAATTCGTCCGGTTACGGGAGACGTCCGCCTGCGGGAGCTGTCCGCGACTAGAGCTTTCACTGTATACACCTGTAAACTGAATTTTTACAAATTCCTAAAATTCCTAAAAGAATATTAAATTTTATGAATCGTTATTCCCAAAATCGATTCTAAATATCTTTTGTAAATTATCTTCTGATTCTTATATCTGCTATTTTATTCTACATTTATTTTCAATTACTTTTAATTTGTTAAAAATATGAAGTTTTCTTTATAGGGACAGTTCTCACTCGCTCTCTTTGCAAAGTGATAATGGAAAAGATAAAGGGAATAAAAAAATTTTAGTGCCTCCAAACAAAGGCTACGAAAATTATTTAATATTCGTAATTGTTATATAAGTTGCAATCGTGTTTACTGACAATACAAAAGGCATACGAGACAACAATTGTGAAAATCATTGCCGTCAATTTGTTGCAACTAATTGCAAATGCCTAGGCAAACAAAAGACAGCTGCGACGACGACGACGACACCGACCTTTAGAGCAAAAATTTTTATATTTATTTTTATTTCGTTTTGATTTCCTTCATCCACCATACAGAAATTTAATTGTGCAAACAAAAGTTGGCCAGTGCCATCTCCAACGTTCCAACCTGCCCATTTATTCAACTCTTTTTTGTTGTTTTTTCTTTTTTTTTGTATTCGTTGAATTCTCTAGTTATATACGGTTAATTGCTTTTGGCTTTGCTTTTTTTCTTTATTATTGGTAGTTGGCTTTTTGGCTGCTTCCTACTCGTGGCTGCTTGAACTCTTGATCTCTCAAGGTTATGACAGCACCTTGGCGTCTCTTGGGCCATTATCTTTATAATAATAACTCATACTACAACATATATACATATTGTAGTGAGCAATATTTAAAAAAAGAAAAGAACAACATCACGAGCTTAATTATTACGCACCTTAATAATAACTTGATTTTTTTTTGTGGTAGATCTTAAAAGACTTTAGCTGCTACTTGAAATGAATGGACATTATGCAAAAATGTGGGCGTACACTGGGTACACTCCCACAGTGAGCTCTTTATTTCGGTCACTGCCAGCGTGTCGTATACTTAACATAAAAGGCGGTAGAAAAATACAAACAGAACATAGACGAATTTGTGATACCCTTACTTAGTGTTTTCTTAAAATATAGAATACAAAAAAAATGTAAAATAATCAAAAATCATACCAAATATTTTTAAAATATATTTATATTACAAAATTACCTACTAACAATGTTGATACTCCACAGCAAGGGTATAAAACAGTCAATATTCTAAAAACGAGGAACCTAGAATAAATACCCTGAAGTCAATTTAGCTTAACAAAAACCTCATTTCCTCCACTTTGTTTCTTTGACAGCGATATGATTTAAGGAATAAATTAACTTTATGTAGTCAGCGATGTGCAACACAATTGCGAGAATTATAATAGTCGTTGGAAGGGTATAAAAAAAAGGTACATGGAAATAAAATTTGCATAGTGTGTGTTAAGTGAAATAAAAAGGAAAACCCTCAAACAGAAAGCAAAGTTAAAGTCATGTCGAGAGAAATCTGAGCAAACGAAGTAAAAGGTGTCAAGAACTTTATTGACAGGCCTCAAGCCGGGCTGGCTGACTGACTGACTGACTGGCTGGCTGGCTGTCTGGTTGGCAAACAAAACGTAATGCTTGCAAAAGCTTTACACAGAGACCAAAAAGCTGGAACCCAGAAATCTCCCTTGTATAGGAAGCCGATGAAAGCAAGCAAATAAAACAAAACAAACTGAAAACGTGACAGGCCTGCTGCCTGTCCCAAAAACAACAACAAATGCATGATGACAAAAAAAAGAAGAAAAATATATTTTTTGCATTGACAAATGAGCTACGTGAAAGTTTTGCACAAGCAACTCCTCAGGCCAATGGCTCGGACACTGCCAACGAAAGACTTGGTCCGGAGGCCTGACTGAAACACGCAGCTGGCAAAATCGAAACCCGAGTAATTAGCACTTATTGAGATCAAAGTCAAGTGAATCCGCAGCAAGCAATGCGAACTAGTTTGGCGAACTCATGTGGGCAGCAGCGAGAGGTCGACACACTTTTCGCAGTCACTGTCATTGGCAAGTAAATAGAGCACAGCAAATAATAACAAAAATAGTAATAAAGCTGACGCTCAGCTCCCATGTAGCATAATTTATGTGCACAAACAGAATGAGAGAAAGATAGGCAAAAAGCGAGAGATAGATAGATCTAGTGTGTAGCACATAGCAAAGGTGCATTCAATACTTGAACTAAACTGCAATTGGTTTTGCATGCCAAAGTGTTTCAGCTCGAGCAAGTGTTTGCTCACCAAACACCACGCACAAGTGCGGCATAGCCGACAAAGTAAACGCCTTACTAACTCACTACATTATACAGTTTATTAAATATTGTTTAAAAGCTTTCTATTTAAGACATGAAACTAATCTATTGTTATAGATATATGAAAAAAAATAAGTTTTCTTTTTTACTTCACAATAATTTTAAATAAATATATATAAATATAATAACTGTATAAATATTATAATGTAAATAACTATTAAGATATAAATCTATGATTTTTAAAAAAATAATATTTTTCAAAAAAATTACAATTTTAAAATTATAATTAATTTAAGTTTAAATTTTAAATTTAAAAGATAAAGTATTTATCTTAGAGCTAAATTATTTAAAATTTTAAAAACAGAGAAGGCGATTTATAAAGCTTATTATAACATTTACAATAAACTATTCATATAAACAAATACATGTTTCGAAACTTTTAAAACTATTGTATAATTATAAATAAAAAACGAAATTTTAAATTCAAGAAAAGTCCATTGCAATTGCAATAGTTTAGTAGAGCATTAGCCATTCGTATAAAACATTCGACAATCGGTTGCTGAACAGAAACTCATTTGCAATCGACGCCAGCAGCAGTCAGTTGCAGTTGTAATTGGGATAAAGAGAAAGACAGAGAGAGAGAGAGAGAGAGAGAAAGAGAGGTGTTAAGCAATGCCGGTTGCTGTTGGCACTAAACATCAGGGGCAGAGGGAGAGGCTGAGGCAGCTCTGCCTTCTGTCGAAGAAAACGTGTGCCACAAAATGTCACTCTCATTTAAACGACATGGAAGTGAGTGTGAGAGCAGAAGGGGAAAGCGGGAAAAAGCAGGCTGTTGGCCAGTATCTGCAGCAAGTGGCACTCATTTGCGGACGAATGTCAACGTGCCGCTAATTAAGGTTAATCAAAATGACAATTTGAGCGGCGCTCTAAACAAAATGAATGGTCATAAAGTGCAAGCAATGCGACGCCCGCGAGACATTGATTAACGAGGTCGTCAACCAAATGCGCCACCAGATGAGATTTGGTCAAAACAGCTTGCCAGCTAACTTGTATAAACACATCAACTAATTATGTGCCCAAATATCATAAAAATATATATTTATATATATATATGTATGCCTATATATATGTTCATGTATGTGTGTATTATAAGTTATGAACAACTTGACTTGCCTTTTACGGCGTTGCTTTATTTGCATAGTGTGTAAACGCGCAGTAGGAGAGGGACCAGTAGGAGAGGGACCAGTAGGACTTTACCACATGCTGCCTGTCGAGCTGTCAGCTCTTGAAGTTTTGCACGCAGAGTTACGCAGCTGCCCCCTACAACTGCCTATCCCTTTCCTATCGCAGCATGGCCTTTCACATAAATCAAAGCGGCAAGCATTGTCAGCACTAAATGAGTCATTTACTACACCCTGCAGAGATAGAAGATGGGGTTGTTATACGTTCAAATTCAAGATCATTAATAGCCCAGTTCATCTATGTTCTTATTCATCTATATTTCTGAATGCCTTGACAAATTTGAGAGTAGAATGTGTATTAGATGAGAAAATTAATTTTCTTGAAGTTATGAATTCGAAATTAAATCATTAATTAAGTCTTGATACCATCAGAATATGCATGCATATTAAGAAGAATAAATATATAGCCATATTAATATTTATATACAAGCAAAACTAGATCAGCATCGTTTTATGTTTTAGATGTAAGTAGATTTTGTAGATTTCTTTACAATAGTTGAAATATTTGTAAATGGTAAATAATTTTTAACAGCAGGGCATCTTCAAGTCGCTATATTGCTCAGTAGTTCAGTTATGTTTAATGTTTTTAGTTGTGGGGGCTTTTCTTTGAAGTTTCAAGCAAAAATCAATTAATTCACTGCCTAATAAGACGCCAGTCGCATGGCTACGGGACTTTGAGTTTGACGCAAAATTTGAGAGAATTAAAAACGCGACTTTGAATGGATTTGTGATTTTCTCGAACATAGCTCTACTACAATGAGAACGCAAATGTTTTATTAACTCACCTGAATTGGTTTGCAAGTAGCTGGAATAAAGAGAAAAAATAAATTAAGTTAGCTCAAGTCGTTGCAAGAAGTAAAAACTTATAATTATAACTTTGTAAAAGGCATTTTAATCCAGTAATCAAAGAGATGAGTTTAAAGATAAATTATAATTAAATTAATTATAATAAATTAAAAAATTATAATTTAGCCATATATTTTCTATGCAAGCTATCAACTCAAAGCGAGTCCTTAGGAAAGCTTGGATAGTTAACATATTTTGAGTCAGAACGTCAAATTAAAAATGTCGAATTGGACTTCTATATCTGGCTCATCTTGCAATATTAATTAAAGTATGTTACATTCTTCAGGATACAATTTCTCCACAATTTACTTTATCGAAATGCAGTTCAACACAAACAAAAACAAGGATATTATTTTATAGTCAACAAAAGTAATTTATTTATTTACAATTATAGTTTCTACGAGGAAAAAACACTAAATCCTGTCAGTAAAATATATAAACAAGATCAAAAACTATTTAAGGCATTATATATTTTATACCCTGTACTATTTGAACAGCATAAGGTAATGACAAGTGGTTTGTCATTATCTGAATCTGTTGGCTTTAACTATATTTGTATGCTACGTAATCGTTGATAAATGATTCCTCAGAGTAAAGCAATATATATATATGTTAGGTTGTCTTTTCACTTTTACATCTTTACTTTCGTTTCTTCTTTTCATGCTCCACTCATTTGTTCGCCTCGGGCTACCTTTAACTACTTTTTGCACATGCTGCACATTTTCTCCTGCACTTCTTGGAGTAACTAAGGCGGCAGAGTGTCCTTTGGGCATCATTTATGCAGGCACTCATCTCGTCGCTTTTCGCTTTTCAGTCGAGCTTTGCGTCTTTTCCTTTTTCTTTTAGCGCATTAATTTTTGAGCAGTGCAAATGCGACTAAAAAACGCACACTTTGAAGTTTGCTTTCGTTCACTTTGTTGAAAGTGCAGACTGCGAGGATTGTGCAATTTCTTGCAGGACTTCGTGGCATATCACAGGAGTCTGTGTGCCACAACTATCTGGGAAATGCTTAGAAAACACAAGATGCCAGCAGCAAGCTGTTGTTGGAGAATGGTATCAGGACAAGCTCCTTGAATAGCGCATAGACTATCAGACGTTGCATAAAGTTAAATGAGTTTTTTAAGATTATAAGATTATAATATAAAAATGCTCACAAATGTGTAGAAATATAATTAAATACTATTCACATTACGTAGGCAACGAGAACAGGATTAGAACTGTATAAGTATGAAATATAGTTAATACTAGTATTCTACTGAATTTTCTCTCTGAATATAGATGTTGACAATTAAGGTCTGGAAATCCTATCAAAAATGTACAATATAAGTCAAGTATTGTTTTTAAAATTTAATTAAATTGCCTTAAAACAAATTATAGCTCTTACCTTAAAATAAGTATTTTATTTTTTTAAATTCATTTTTCTTTTGAAAATTAGTTAAATAGATGAAAGATTTGATACAGATGCTGATCCCTTAGAAGTGTTTTATGTTGAAACAAACTCATTGTTGTAGAGCAACTAAACTGGTTTAAGGTGTAGATTATAGTACACAAATTAAGTATTCTTTCGATGTGGCCTGCACTCTTGATTTATATATATGTATATATATATGTATATGTATATATATATATATATTCCCAAAATATTCTTATTCTTAGTCTCTCTTATATGTCTTTTGATAGCAAGCAAACATTTTTTTTTTATCCAACCATCGACTGTCTAGCAAAATACCAAAAATTTCCGTGCCTGTCAATATAAATAAAGCATATACTAAATACATCCGCAAAGCATTTTTCTTCGATCCAACAGAAAAAGTGCAGCAGGAAAAAAAATAATATTTGAGAAAATACGAAAACAGCAATAGGTATATGCATATATATGTATGTATATAGTATGTATGTATGTATGTATGTATGTATATATAGAAAGTAAATGGAAAGACGACCTGCGCATCGCAGCTCGCTGTCGACAGATGGGGGCGCATTATTTTCGATGTCATTGTAAATGTTGTTGTTGCTGTGGTTATTGTTGTTGCCGGTTGATGCGGAAGTTTTTAAATTGTGCAGCAATTTCATTCATTCATGAGCATTTTCTTATACAAGCAAGAGTCGAGCACTCTGTGACCGACATAGTCACAATCTGAGTCTCAGTTTTCAGTCCTTAGCTGCCAGGCTCAAAGTCCCCGATGCGACGACGGCAGCAGCAGCAGCAGTTGCTCCTCCTCTGCTATGGCTACCACTTGACTTCTCAAGTGGCGGAGTGTGCGCCGTACAGTAGCGCCGGTACGGGGGTACGGCTCAGCGAATGCCGGGCAAAGCAAACAAAGTCATTTGTTTTGGATATATGGGAGAAAGACTGGGACTACGGGTCGGTTGGGTCAAGAGCAATAACGTTGAATAATACGATTTTGTCTGAAATGACAGCGGGTGAAATATAAGTGTGTGTGTGTGCGTGTGTTTGTGTATGTGGGCGGGGCATTGTATATACGTGTGTGTGTGCTTGAGAATGGCAAATGCAGGTCGAGGCATCAACATTAAAATACCTTAAACACCAACTAAATACTTTCGTAAATTGTGTTACATATCTTTTTTATAAATTACTTATTCATTTATTTCAATAATACATCTGCATCGTTTTCTAAATACTGTTTGAATTCAATATAAACATGAATTTGTTTAATCAAATAATGTGGTAAGCCCAAAACTGAATCAAGAAAAGATCTTTAAAGCTAGCAAAGTATACTGGGATCAAGCTGTCAGTAGTTTAAATACCTGAAATTCTGAATACATACATAGTTAGCTCTTAGCTGAATTATTTCAATTCAGAAATATCTTTACTCAACTATACATATGCTGAATTGTCTTTAATTGGCTCATTCTCTGTGTCTATTGTTAATTGTCAAAAAATTATGTTTATACCCTTGCAAAAAGGGTATATTAATTTTGGTCAGCAGTTTGCAACGCAGAGAAGGAAGCATCTCCGACCATATAATGTATATATATTCTTGGTCAGCAAGACGAGCTGAGTTGAAATAGCCACGTCCGTCTGTCTGTCTATCTATCTGTCTGTCTGTCTGTCCTTGGCAATTCGGCAATGTGCGTGGCAATTCGGAGAAAACTATATCTTCGAAAGTTTTATAGAACAGCTTAGAAATTTGATATATTGGTTACTGTTGCCCTGCTTAATAGATTGACTAAAAATTATATTTATCCAATTGTTGGATGCGTGGAAAATCAGAGAAAACTATATCTATAAATCTATATAGGCATGGCCGAAGTTAGCCCATCCCCCTAGTTTTATAATTTTTTTTTTAATATATTTGGAAAGATTTTACAATATACAAATATGTAAAAATTTATATAAACAGTTTTATCTTTTAGGAAACGTTGACTAATTCATTTACATTTCGTATATAGCCTAAATATAGGCAGATAAATCCTTGATATTCGTGTTAACAAATTCAAAGTCAAAAGTCTGTCGCAGTAAAAGATGCAAAATAACTAACGTACGATTGAGCAGCTAGACCAGCTTTCACCTTTCTCTTCGAGCCCTCAACGAAACATTAAGAATTTTCCAAATATAAAACCGACAAAAGAACATTAAAAGTAATTTGTCAAAGTCATTAACAAATGATTTCAAAGGGAATAAACCATTTTATAAGTATACAAATTTATTACCAAGTTCTTGTATACGTAGCATATTTTTTTGACAACTGTCAGCCGCTGTTAAAAAGTTTTCTTTTAAAAACTGCACTCCATGCACAATCCACAAACACTCTGCTAGGGAATGTACAAGTTCTTTATGCAATTCACACGAGCTGAGCCGTAGCTCGCCCAGAGGACAACTGCTAAAGCGGCAACTGCCTGAAATTAAATGCCAAATGCGACAGCCAAATAAAAAGCAAAACTGCAATAGCCTTCAACGCACACATAAACCACTCTCTAATACACACAGAGAGAGAGAGAGAGAGAGAGAGAGAGAAAGGGGGAAACAGGGATGGGTAGAGGCGGGCTCATTAAATATTTAAAACTCTTGTAACGTCAAAAACAAACGGCACAGAAACACGTTGCTCTAAAAAAACAACACCAACAAAGTAAAAACAAAAACAAAAAATATAAATAAGCCAGCACACAATTACATACACATAAGAGGCAGCGCAATGCAAAAAAAAAAGTTTTGCATTTGGCCAAAAAGGAAGTTTCTGTGTGCATGCCATGGAATTTTGAGCAACAAAACCAAAAAAAAGAAAGCCTCAAGGACCTACACAAAGGGGCGTGGCTGTGTTGTCAGCTGCTTATAAATGAGCCAGTGCTCATGTGCTTGTGAGTGTGAGTGTGTGTCTGTGTGTATGTGGGTGTTTATGGTAACGTATGCAATTTAATTAGGACTAAACTAAATTAATGGCCACGGTATTTGTTTCCCCCAAAACAACTGCAAAAAGGGTTTTTTTGCCTCTTTGCGGCCACAGCGCTGCGTTCAGGTCCTTTGAAAGCGAACAAATGTGTGCGGCGGCATGTTGTTAAAATTTTTTGGCAAAGCTCTCGACGTCTATTAGCGACACACACAAAGACCCAAATATACGCCCACACACGCAAGGAACATCGAAAGGAAGTGAACTACATGGGACGTGTATCCCTCCCGCCTGTGTGTGCGTGGGTAGGAAGTGCTCATTGAAAGTATTTTACTTTGTCGGTTATGTCATGTGTAGCAAACTGTGTTCAAAATTTTGTCACAGACCGCCCGCCCTGGGCCCAAAAAAGTATGCTACAGTTTGTGCTGCAAGAATGTGGAAACAGCTTGTTATGGGTAGTTACTCCGTGTTCACAGGATTTGCGCACAACGTGTCAAAGGCTAGAACACAAGCCAGATATAAAATTGAAGTTCAAGAATGTGTTTTCGATTTTGATTTTATTACAATTTGCCGGCCCGTAAGGAGATTAAAAAGGCGCCAGTTTTTTAATCTTCTCCCCATTCCCTAGGTGTAAGTAGTTATAATTAGAATAAGTAAAGATGTTTATGTTAAGTAACTAACTAAACCGGGCGATGTAGTACTAAGAAACTAGGATGATTATAGTGTATTTAGTGGCACTGAGTGCATCCTCATAATAATAAATTTAAAAAAAAAAAAATTACAATTTGCAAAGTGATCGAATCGTAATTAATTTTAATCGATAATTGAAGCTAATGTTTTCTTAACAGTCGTTGAATAGAAAAATAACATAAACTAGTAAGAACGTTGCAGTCGGGAGTAACCGTGATACTCTGTTCCCTTAAGGATGTGTAAGATAAAATTGACTTTAAAAAATCACTCCCCCAAGAGTCGTATGTCGTTTTTAGTCAATACACTATGGTCAAAAAGTCCAAAATTTTGGCATAAAGTCAAGAAAAAACCGTTACCGAAATATTTTTAAAATTTGAAGTGAATTTAATTAAAGTTTCGAATTGTCTTGTTGGTGATTGATCATATGTAAAGTGAACTGTAAACATATAAAATCGTGACTCAGGTATATCAAATAAATGTGATATTTTAGTTTCTCATGATTGTGAATGTTTAGTTGTGTATGTGCAACTGTTGTTGGTGTCTTTTAGCAAAAGAGATTTAACAAATACTGTCGTGTTTCGCGCTCTTCTTCAACTAAAAACGGTATGTTCTGTATACAAGTATAATAAAACGGATCTAATAAGTTTCCCTTGCTCGTTTTTTCTCATTTTCGAGTAAATTTGCATATTGCAGCTAAATATAAGTGTTGCCGTTTAATGTTGCTGGAAGCGCGGCTATTCTGCTTTGATGAAGTTGATATTAGAGAAAATTAATAAAACTGTTCTCAGTGGCGCACAGCTTGATCTATTAAAAGATAAAATTCGAATTTTCATCAGCCACATCAATAAATATTTGCCAAATTGCCAAATTTTTCCGAGCCATATTTATTGCATGCCGCATCAGTTTCTGCGAAGAAAGCGAAAGAAGATGAATTGGCGAAGATGTTGAAAATTGTGAGAGAAGGACAGTTAGAAAGCTCTGGTGAAGCTAGGAGATCATTGATCCATAATGAGTTAATCCACCTTACCCCGGAAGACTTTGGACTAACGAAGCTGCAGTATGTGATTTTAGAACATTCCAGAAGAAGTGACAAGCTTTCTAAAGGCTTATTTCATTTGGTTACTGGGGGAGGGTGAAAGCGTGGTCCAATTGAAAAAATAAAAAATCCGAAATTCTTGAATAATCTGACAGATTCGATCTCAGAACTTATAAAATCTAGAGCCTTGAAATTTTGCACGAAGTTCCATGTATACAGTGCGCATATCGAGTTTTTTAGATATTCGATAACTTTTCCTGTTTCACTGATATCGATTAAAAACTTTATCAAGATTCAGTTTTCGGACCATATCTTTTACATCTTTTTAGCTACAGTCACCAAATTTTAGAATTAGCTTTCTATAAATAAAATACATTTTCTTTTTTTATATTTTGGATACCGGCTACACATTTTACAAAATCAATTTTTACAAAAAAAAAATTATTTAAGCCACAATTTAATTCTTTTTTAATTTTTTAGCGAAAACCGTATTTTTAATAAAATAATTGCATGCAATGCAGAAAATGTTATTGAAGTCCGTTTAGTAACATAAAAGTTATGAAAAAAAACGTTTTCTTAATTGACAAAAGCACGTGGCAGCGAGCGCCAATGCGTGTCTATACGTGTGCACACATACATTCAAATGTGTGCATTATTCTTTGAATTTTATTATTTAAATGGTAATTTCAGTTGCATTGTAATTCTCGCCGCTGATACTTTAGTGGAGTCTTTGTCACTAAGAACAATAGCGAGGAATCGCAGGTTTCTGTATGTATGTAAACATGCAAACTAGAACAAAGGTTCAGGGGATCTCCGATTAGAGCGTTCTTACTTGTTTTATTTAAAAAAAATGTATTTCAATATTAAATTGATTTTTGATTATGTATCGCAATTTTGATACAAATTATGTCTGAATACTTGAAATATTGCGTAATACAAACTTGTATGCTTTTCTGTTCAAAACAGAAATATTTTCTTGTTATTAAATTCTTTAAAGATTCAAACTTTTTTGTACTTTTTTTTTAATAGCACAATGAGCACAGCTTTTGCACAATTTTAATGCATTTTAGATGAAATGATTCAAATTTTCTTACATCGTGGCCCTTATTGTATATGCTTATTAAGATGTTTGTGTACAAGCTTATAGAATATCAATTTTAAAGTCATAAAGACATATTAAATGCCATTGCAAAATAAATTGTCACGAAGTGTGACATGACAAGCGAGTGAGGTAAACTGGATAAATATTAATAAACTTTATTGACATTTTAATGCTGTTAATAAGGCGAAATTAAATGCTTATTTTTAAAATGCGCTTGATAATGAAAATTGGGGTTTGGGGCTGGGCCCGCCAGATGGGTTGGGTTAGGTTGGCTGTTATATAAAACAGATTGTTTGTTGTGCGTACATAGCAATTTGAAAGGACAAAAAAGGACAACACGTTTGAAGTAAATGATATTAAATGTTATTCATACGATGTGCGGCCAAACCTTGATGGGCTAACAAAGTCATTTCCTGTTCCTGCGGTGCTTAAATTTTATCAGCATATGCGAGTTAGCGAGCTTAATGAAATTGTTGCCACAAAAACTGACAGCTGTGTAGCAAAGTTGCTGCGTCAATTAAGAAAAATCGAAAGTCTTCTTTTCAAGTATATTCCTCTTTTCACGAGACTTGACTAAAAGAGCACTCGGCCTCACACAAATATTTCTCCTGCGGCAGTGATTTTTAATAACTTTGATTTCCTGTTTATAAAGATAACTGTTTAGCTCCTCATAAAAGACGTAAATGCAGATTAAGTGCCTCATTTTTGAAAGACATTTTTCTCCCAAATCATTTTTTAATGAAACTAAATATGGTAAATAAGGCACATGTGGAAACAATTGAAATTATATCTTCTTCAAAGTTTTTCATTTCCAAATTTTAGGTTAAAATACATTTTATGGCTCTTCTTTTAAAAGCCTTTTGCAGATTTGTTCACTAGCGTCACCTCACTTGTAGAAAACACCTAACAATGTATTTGTTTACATATATATATATTCTTGATAAGAAACAAGAATTGAATCGATCTGTTGGCATGTCTGTCTGTCTTGATTATAATCTCTATATGAGTATAGTTTAACTATATCATATTTCATGTCTTCCATATTTAATATCTATATTTAGGCACATTAAAGCTTATCAATTAGTATAATTATATGAAAATATTCTACTCAAATAATTAAAATGTTAGATTATTGCGTTTTGTTTAATAAAAAATTGATAAATGTGCAATAATCGAAACAAAAAGTAACCATTTGTATTTGATTGCGATTACAAATGCAATTAGCAACATGTAAACATTGACTCTTATTTAATATAATTATAAATATGTTTAATTAGTAAGATAATCAAAAAGCATTTTGCACGTGACTCAAGATAAAACTAGAGGGAATAGCTAACTTCGGCCATGCCGAAGTTTGGTAATACCCTTGCAATTGCAAAGAAAATAGATACAGTTTTTTCTGATTTGCTTGATATAGTTTCTCCGATTTTCCACGCCCCCAATAGGCGAATATACATAATTTTTCATAATTTTGTCGAAACGGTAAAGTTTAACGTTTTTGTTAATTTTTGGAACTCTAGGTGTAAAATTGTAGAAGATATAGTTTTTTCCGATTTTCCACGCCCCTAATGGGCGTAGATATATATTCTTTGTCTTTTTTCTAGGGGTGGCTGATACTAATATATGTTTTAAGTTTCAAGTCTCTGGCTTTAACAGCATCCAAAATATAGGAGGATTTGTGTTAAGCACTATATAGACTTTCCCGATTTGCCACGCCCCAAGTAGGCGTGGATCTATAACTTTTTGATCAATCTGAAGGGGAGACCAAAAGTATATTAATTTCGAAATTTGGATGCTCTAGCTTCAAAACTGTAGAAGCTATAGTTTTGCCACGCCCCCAAAAGGCGTAGCTATATACTCTATATCTTTTTGTATTGGGATGCAAATTAGGAGTATATATTCCAAATTTCAAGTCTCTGACTTTAATAACGTCGAAGTTATCCCACTAAAACATTTCTTAAAACTGATCTGTGCTATGGGAGCTAAGGGATATAGTCGTCCGATCCGGATTCCGAAATAAACAAGGCCTGCAGCAGATTGGAGCCTATGTGCAAATTTCAGCTCTGTAGCTCTAATAGTCTCGGAGGAGATTGCGTTGATCCAGACAGACGGACAGACAGACAGACGGACAGACGGACATAGCTATAGCAACTCAGCTCGTCTTGCTGATCAAGAATATATACACTTTATATGGTCGGAGATGCTTCCTTCTCTGCGTTGCAAACTTCTGACCAAAATTAATATACCCTTTTTGCAAGGGTATAAAAAATATGCTTTTAACTATATTGAACATATTTTTTTGGGCCAATTAATATTCAAATAAGCCAATATTTGCATATGGAATATTAGCTTTTGCATATATAATGATTTAATATTATATTACAATGGTCTTAGTCACTTTCATTTAAACAACTAGAGGGATGGGATAACTTCAACCATGCCGAACTGTGGTAGTACCCTTGTAATTGTAAAGGATATAAGTATTGTTTTTCTGATTTGTCAAGAAAACATCAAAATTGACGTATTTACTAATTTTTGACCTATATGTCAAATTTTCGGGCTTTAGCTGTACAACTTTGGAAGATATTGTTTTCTCCTATAATCCACGCCACAAAGAGGCGGATGTATATAATTTTTTTAAGTTTTGTTGAAGCAGTTGAGCTCAAGGTATTTGTTAATTTTTGGTTTCTAGAATACTGTTTTTACCGACTTGGCACGCTCCTGATGGGCGTAGCTTAATATACTATATGTTGTTGTATGGCGGTTGTTCGTACAAATATATGTTTTAGGTTTCAAGACTCTAGCTCTAATATTATATATATTTAATTTTTTATTTATTTATTTATTATAAGAGGACTTATGTTAAGTACTAGATAGATACTCCCCAATTTGCAACGCCCATAGTGGGTGTGGGTATATAACTTTTTGATTGATCTTAAGGAGAGCTCAACAGTAGCCTACTTGCCAAATTTTGATGTTCGAGCTCTTAAACTGTAGAAGATATAGTTTCACGAGGTTTACAACCCCCCGATATACATAGCTCTATATACTATACAGACAGAGAGACGGACAGTGGTGTACCAACTCAGCTCGTTATGCTGATCAAGAATATATATACATACTTTCTATTTTCGGAGATGCTTCCTTCTGTGCATTACAAAGTTCAAGCCAAAATTAATGTACTATTTTACAAGGGTATAAAAATGTAATAGAACATCTTAAACGTATTCTATATTAAACTATTTTTACCTAATTTAAAAGTATTTCTATTAAGCTTATTTGTTATATACAATAATCTATTTGTATACCCTGAATTTATTGAAAATGGAAGTCAGGTTTTAATATATGTAGGAGACAGAAGGAGCAAAAAGTTGTCTTTGTAGCCCTGTCCCTCTGTCCGTCTGTCCGTGGGTATGATAGCGTTGAACTCGGAAAGTATAAGGCTTATGTTTAGAAGAAAAAAAGTCTAACGTTTATGTTCCTATAACATGCGGGTTGAAGATTGTATCAAGTTATCGATAACTTTTACAACTTCCTTTCAATCCTTTAAGATCTATATCAAGCCTCAGTTTTTGAAGCATATCTCGCACGTTAAAGGAGCTAGAGTCACATAAAAAATTTAATCGGATTCTTGTAAGGCATACACACATAACTCGCTGCTAGAGCACCTTAACTTATTATTACTGAATATAATGAGAGGTAAAAATCAATTAAAATCGAGTGCACATTATAAATCATTAAGTTCCAAACGAATTGAATTATGCAGTTTTATAAATGAACGCAAATTTATTCATTTGACATTTAAAATTTTATGCCAGTTGCTCGACTGTGAAAACTGAACGTTTATAATTTATGCGTAATAATTAAACTTAAAATAATAAATAATTACATGCGAACTAAGTGGGCTTTTTTGCCCAAGGGTCAAACAATCAACGGGCTTGTTGTGTGTGCGAGTGTCACAAGATAAATTGAAGGACATTCGGTGCCACAGGACACGACCGGACTGGGCAGAAAAGGACATATGTAATGGGATATTCTAACAGTTTCGGTTGGCTTGTCATTTTGGCCTGTGCATTTCATTTCGTTTATTTTGCGTAAACATTTAATATGAAATTACACGAATATTTCAAGTCACTCCCATGGGTTAAATTTTTTTGATATGGGTGTTTTTCTCTCTCAGTGTGTAAAAGAGGGCAGATCATAAATTTGTAGCTAAATATGCGTAACCATATATATGTGAGTGTGTCTGTGTGTGCACCAAAGCGAGCTGCCCTAACAAATCAGCAGCAACAAATATTGCAAAATATATACAAAAACTTCATCAAGAATTCTCATAAAAACACATTTCGCACTTCATATTTTTGAAGTCCAAGTTGGAGAATATGAAAAAATACAGTAAATATCTAAAAAGGTAAAACGTGTAAAAATGTTGTTGTAAATCGACTTGCTGATGAAAATTTAATGTTTCGTAATATTGTTTGGGCATTTCTTAACTTTTTCTTTGTAAAATATTTTTTGTTTTTTGTGAGAGAATTTCGTTCGTACCCACATTGATCTTTTAAAAGTTGAGCATATTAGTAAATTAGTAAGCTTGTTATATTTTTGTTTCCTTAAAATTTCAATCTCGTAAAATCTTTAAAGCCTAATTAAAATATTAAGTTTTTAATGTACTCTAAAGCACTTTAGAGTAAAAGCCATCATAAATTGCATAAACTACAACGAAAAAAAGGTTGCCGCCAGCTTTATGCGCATCACTGAACAATTGCTGCAATATAAAATAAAACCGTGAGAATCCATTAGCATGAAAATATGTTCATATATACATATGTATGTATGTATTCATATCATCACGTACAGAAATATATACATTTTTTGTAAAAATGTAAAATGCAAAAAGGATTAACATTCATATGTACATGTCGGAAGATTAAAAACAAACAAGTGAAGAAACTGTACAATTTCGATTAGAGATACCCTGTATAAAAATATTAGAAAAGACAATACATACTTAAAGACCAAACAAGAATATTCAATATATCAGACAGAAATATATCAAGTCAGAAAGTCGTGTAGGAAAAAAAGAAACCGCACCTTATTAATGAAGTTCTATTGACTAAATCACATATTTCGCTTTTGTGCTTAAAACTTACAGGGCATTCGATATAAACTGAACTTTTTCTGGACTTTTTGATTAGAATTGGCTGTAACAACATTTTTTACCATAAAAAGTTGATCTGAATCATTAAAAGACTAAAAATTCAATGGCAGAAAAAATGTGAAAATGGAAATACATATCATATATATTGAATTATTCACTGCTTTATCGAGAAGCTTTTAGGTTCACCCTTCTCTATCTACAACTCCGTCCAGCCATCATCAAATTTTCTAGTATGTTCTCTATGCCATCAGCTCAAACGCGTTTGTATGCGCAGCTGCTTCTGCTGCTGATGTTGTTGTTAGTTTTATATTTATTGTTATTGTTGTTGGTCGAGCAGCTAAACTTTTGGAACATGTCCTTATTGTTGTTATTATTTTTGCATCCATGAACAAGTCGAAATAACAAACTTTGCCATGTCATCAACACAAAAAGTAAGTGCGACAGTTGCTCACAACACCAACATAGCCTATAATAACACCAACACGAACACAACAACAACAGCAATCAGCAACTTAATCAAGCCTTCAATGCTAAGGTGTCTCATTAAATTCAGGTGAAATCATGTGTAAGTCCTTAAAGTTCCTTTTCAGCAATTTGCTCTTTAAACTTCTCTTTATGCCTATAAAATATACGAACATCCGTTAGAAGTGAGAATTTATTAAGGAAATATGATTGACCTTTTTTATGGCAACAAAAAGATAAGAAATTGGATAATTTCATTGAACAGACTTTGTCGCCCTTCGATGAAATATACAAAAGATTATGTGCGAAGATTGAATCAGAGGTAAATGTGAGCTTAAAGTTTCATAAGCTAACTAGAATTATTTCTTATATAAATAGTACAAGAAAATTTAATATTTATTTCAAGTCACATAATAGTTGTGAAATTACAGAATAGAGATACATTTTTTTTCATTTTTTGATTTTCTCAAAGCTTTCAAATACTTGGTATGAAGCTAACATTAAAATAATACTGTTTTAAGCACATGGCTTAAAGCAACATAAAATATCTGCTGTATATTGTAAATTTAACAACAATTTTACTTTATTGTAAAGCTCGTTTAGGCTAGTTTAGTTTGACAAAAAGCCAACTTTTTTTCTGAAACCTCATGTTAAACTAGGACACCTTCAGTACATTATCATAATGTGCTAAAAGATACCAAAAAAAAATAAATAAAAGTGTTGATAGATTAAGAGCCGAGTTTCAGAAAATTTAAGCTGCAGCTGTTTGTCCAGCAGTTGCAGAGCACAGAGCACAGGGCGAAAGGCAGCAGCAATGGCAGCAACTGCCAATATAACATAAAATATTTGGCAGAAAATAGCGCGCATACGACGGGTCGACCAGCACAGAGACGATGCAACAACAACAGTTACTGCAGCAACCCAAACACTTGCTGGTTGCAACTGCGGCACGTGGCATGGCCCAACGGCAGTACAGGTAAATGGTGAATGTGGTGTTCGAGCGAGCGTCAGACACAATGCAAAATTTATTAGTTTTGGCAAAGGACGAAGGCAGTACAACAAAAAGAACAATGAAGAACCTTAACACAACTGACTGCATCATACTCTTTCACGGTCCAAAGGCAGCTAAATTTATTGAAATATCGATACTAGTAGATAAATAAATAGAGGAGGCAACAGTGAAAATCGTGCGTATTTACGTATAAGACTGACAAATTAGTTGTTTTTTTTCGATTTCCCTATATAAGCTTTTTACTTTTATCTGGTGGTATACATGAGTATAAGTTCCATATATAAATAATAATCGTTAATGCTCCGAAAGATACAGTTATTCCTCATTAAGCGCCTCCTCACTGAGCATATCCAATCACTTTATCAAATACAAATATATATTCCAAAACAAGACGAACTTTGAACAAAACTATATACTCTTCTCAATTCGTAAACGAGTAAAAGAATAAAGAGAGAAAGCGACTGAAATCCTGCGGGCATGAGCTGAAAGCAAAGCTCAGTTGTGTTGACTACTTTTTTGGGTAAGGCTCTGGCACGACTTGAGCCCATAATAAAAGAGGCACCCTAGATTTCAGGCAGATATATATATATGCATAGGGCATTGTGGACAGATAGGCGAGCACAACAATATCTTTAAAATGGCAGCTTGGCCGCAAAGCAAACGTTTTACCTTGTACCCGACCGGGCTTAAATGCCTTTCGTTTCGATTTGTTTTTATTTTTTTTTTTTTGGCATCTTTAAATAGTTGGCATCACTCGCATAAAAGCAAGCGATCTGTGGCCCTAAAATTGACTACCACTACCAGGCACGGATGACTACGGATACCAGGCAACTGCAAGAGCATCTGAGCTGAGCCGCAGCTGCGAGTGCTTTAGCCTTGCAAATGGTTTTTGTCTAATTCATGCCAAAACAAGTAAGAACGCTATAGTAAGGACTGCCCGACTACGAGATCCCCTGAACTGTTGTTCGAGATTGCATTTTTACATACATACAGAAAGATATGAATGCAAGAGTAAAAAAAAAGTTCTATTTTGAACAAAAAATGTTGACAGCAGCCGGAATTCAACCTGCGCTTGCAAGCCGCCATCTCTGACTATAACACACTCTTCATATTGCTGTCAGTGATAAAGTGATAAAGTTATCGAATATATAAAACAAAGTCGATATGGGCGCTGTATTAATGGACCTTCGTGCAAATTTTCAAGTCTCTAGCTCTTATAGGTTCTGAGATCGAAGCGTTCATACATACGGACAGACGGACGGACGGACAGACAGACGGACAGGGTTAAATCGACTCAGTTCGTCGTCCTGATCAAGAATATATATAATTTGTGTGGCCTGCCACACCTCCTTCTGCCTGTTACATACTTTTTGCAAAACCATTATACCCTGATTTCACATTTTCAATGGGTTCAGGGTATAAAAACGTTGGCCTAATTAAAAACACTTTAGAGATGCCAGCCAATAACTAAAGACATGCAGTCCCCAGTTTAGATGGCATATCGATAGGTTGTAATTCTTACTACGGGAGATGGTGAAGTTGTATAATTGAATTACAAGTCAAGTGGGCTTACCTGTAAAGAAAGAAGATTTAAATTATTGGGTAAAAACAGAAAATTACATATATTGCTTAAATATTATTAATATATATTAATTATCCTATAACAATTGTAAGTAATAGTTAATAAAATGTATTTATATTTCTAAGAAGCGTATAGCAAATGTTAGGTACAATATTAGGTTTGAAACTTTTCAGAGCTGAATATTTAGTACTCTCAAGTAATATTTTGTCAATTCGGAATAAATAAGTTGAATACAATATTCAATGTGTGTCAAATAATTCAATACAAAATGGAAAAAAATTTTTTTTTTTTATGTTTTGTTGTCTTTTTTGCAATTGTCTTAGAGACATAGAGACAGCGAATTTGAGTGGGAAGTGAGAGTTCAAATATTTTAGAGAATATGGTCAGTAGTCTAATTCGGCGATAGAAGACGCACTGAAGAAGACGCACTTCCAATGAGAAGGAAAGTGTGTTAGCCTTAGAATACCATTGTATATTTCCAAAAGTGTGTTCAAGGCTTTGTTGGGAAGAGCTTGAATCTCGAGGGCATTTATTTTATCATACCCCGAAGATTTATTTAGTGTAAGTGAAGATATCTCTTCAATACAAAATGAAAACATGACTAACTAAATTTAAATTAGACAACTATTATTTCGAGTATTTGTTTATATATATATATTTCGATGACATTGACTCCATCTTTTTTTAAGAGCGCCTCAAATTTACTATTCCTTGGAGACCAACTAGGACTTTTTACCCTAACATTTACCTATGTGAACAACAGATCTTTGCACAATCCTTTTCATGCCCCCTGTAGTCATTTGTATGGTCTCATCTTCTCTGCACTCTTTCTTCCTATAATAAAATCCTTGCTTTTAAATCATCTTTGGGAAATCGCTGACAGTGCCTAGCTGTGAACAGGGGCGAAAACCAACCCCCACAGCATTGTCAGTGATTTCCCGATTCGGAATTGATTCCGATTTCCCTTTCACTCTAATATCAACTTTCGATTTCAATTTACTTAAAGTACTTATTTATTCCTTATCACTTTCCTTTTTAATTAACATTATTATAATATCATGTGTCGTTGTTATATGACTCTAATTTTTTGTAGGATTTCTACTATTCTACTTTGACTACATTGAGGCATATCTGGCAGGTCGGGCTAAATAAATTGCCACTTTTTTGTTGACACTCAAGAAATAATAAGTATACATATATTTTTGCTTAATATATAAGAAAATAAATAAGTTTAAAAACAGAAGCATATTCATCAAGCAGATTATATAAAACAAGCCTCAAAGCAATAAATGTGTTCGTGCAGAAACTTAAACTAATATAAAGCAGCTGCGTGCTGCGAGAGGCTTCATATATTATGACCCTCAATGATTAACATCAAGAAAATGTATAAAACTAATCAAAAATCAAAAAACTTTCAGCCAAATTTAAATGCAAACAAGTCTTAAAATGCTCCACACGTTTTATAAATTCAGCTCAGACTTTGTACAATATTTGCATTTAAAGCATGTGTTAGAACCAACATGAAATACAGAGAGACAGCTTAGAGCCATATAGTATAGATATATATTTAAAAGCAATCTTTGTATCTTTGTCCGATAAATGTGTCTTGTATAATGCACCAACAGCCCACTTGCAATGCCCAGCCGAAAAAACCCTCTACAAGTAGTTCACATATATCAAGTCAAAAAAAATGTTGGTCAAATGCAAATAACGTAAATTTAATTAAATGCGTCAATAAATTGCTTTGGAAAAACAAAAAGCCAAAGAGTTCCCCTGGGCATGCCCACAGTGCGTATACTTGACTAATTGAATGTACTCCATACACGCACGCACACAGACACATACATATATATATATATATGTCCGAAGAGCTATAGATAATGCCACGCCTGGATTGGGCAAACAACTTGTGCAAACATATTTGCGCAAACGTGGCGCAAACGCAGCCATAGCAAAAGGAAATTGAATTGTCAAATGAGATTGGCTGCCCAGCCAAACAAACCACTTTGCCTCGAGGCCTTCGACCTAATTAAAATTTGCATAATTAATCAACTTTTCGGACCGAAAAGTACAGCATAAAAAAAAAGAAATAAAAGTTAGCGCCAGGAACAGAAACACTGCTCAGCGGAAGGAGCTAAACCACCAAAGCGGAAGCGCCTACTAAGTGAAGCGCTCTACAGAAGTGCACTTAAAATTGCATTTGAAATTAATTGAATTTTCAGCCAGCGGGCGACCTGACCCCCTGGCCTCCCACACCTCCTATTTCCCCATTCCCCTCGACGATAACTGCAAATTTAATAAGCTTCAATTGTGTGTGTGGGTCGGGGGGTGTGTATACAATGGCAAAGAACGTTGATAGAGTCGAGAAATTTCAGCACAGCGGGAGACGCTCATGTAACACAACTTTTGTTCGGGTTTCATATGTAATCAAGATGTTCTTAATACCTATTTAATGTCGGAACAAAAGATAAAAGAGTTCTTTAACATTGCTTATTTGTATACCCTTCAAAACAGAGTGCTATAAGTAAAAAAGCTATACTATATCATAAATTCTTTTAGATTTTAAGCATATAGCATTTATTTGTATAATAATGAGTGTAAGCTGAACAGCAATAAAACGCCTTTGCTGTCTATAGACAGGTAATCTTAGAAATAAAAAAAATTGTTTATATATATATATTCAAGCCAAACATAATTATATCTATAATCCAGTTCTGGTAAGTTACCTTTAACAAATAAAATCTTGAATTTCAGTTGTAGTGTGGGTTAGCTTAAATAAAACTGGTCAGATCGAATCACTATATCAGTTCCAGTTTTTATGAAACTAACTATTTTTTATGCCTACATCCGGCTGAGGCGTTTTATAGTTGTTCAGCTTATAATCATTATTATCATGCTTTTATCTCCGTACACTCTGCCAAAAAAAGGGAGAGTATACTGGTCCCCTTTTAAATTTGAGACAAAAGTTACTTAAAATATATATTTCACTATATATGCTGTAAAGAAAGTGCTAAACTTACATAACATTTATCTCTTTAAATATTAATTAGCACTGACAGTATTGTTTAGACACCTATATTTAATTATTGGATCAAAAATAATTATCTATCTTTGCTATGAAGAAAAAATTAAAATATATATATCAATAAGAAATTTAAAATTAAACTAAACTTAGTAAGCAGGAGCCGAAATTTTTGGTCATGCTGAGACTAAAAACTAAAAGCTCCTTCTTATGTCCAGTTTTCGAAGAAATATTAAGAACTTTTATTTGCAAAGATTATAATATCTTGTTTCAGAAGAAGATGAAGGAAATTACAGCTCTAAAACTATAACCATATAAATATACAATATTATAAATATTTAAGTGCATGACTTAAAGTAATAAGAGAGAGTTTATCACACATTCAGCGCCATAAGTCGAAACAATTGAACAGCTTTTTCAAGGGTATTAAGAGTTAAGCTTTTGCATTGCAATTGCATGTGAAAAGGGAACAAAAGCATTCGTAAGTGGGACTGTTGTAGCTTTCCGGTTGGTGTTGCTTGGCATTAAATCGAGGACAATTTGAGCCACTTATTAAGTGGCTCGTTGAGGCCTTGATGCCACAAGGTCTGTCACATTTAATTGCAGTTGACATTAACTATGTGGCGCAATTGCTGTAGAAATGTTGCAGCTTAGCAAATGATTATAAATAATTTAGTTTATAGTATCAGAAAAAGATTTTATTTGAGCATAACAAATGATCTATATCTATATGACATTGTGGAAGACAATGGAAAAATATCAACAAGAACTAACTGGCATATAAAGCTAGACAAATAGTCTATAAAACTTAAAGGAAGTGTCTACACACTTGTTGCCAGAATAAGCTCAAGGTTTTCCAAAGAATAGAATTCATAACACACTGGATAGGCATCTACAAGCAGTTAACATTTGTTTTTGATAATCAAGTTAATTGGTTGGCTGCCTTTTTCAATAAATAAAAAGAAGCCCTCTTATCTTGCTAGTCACAAAGCAATTGACAACCAACAAACAGACTGTTTAATTTTTTGATAACAGACGTTCAGCGTTTTATATCGCATTACGTTTATTGCTATATGACGGCTCTGATATCTAAAATTCGTCAACAAGCCGACACAATGGAAATTTCAGCGTTAAAGCCATTTAAGATAACATAACTAATCTGTCAATAAATTAACTATTCATTCTAAGAAAAGAAATAGTTAGTTTGACGGGTTAAGAGTAAGCAGCAAAAAATTACTTTAACTTAAAAATATTTGTTTTTTGAGTTGTGATTAGTTTCTTTTATTAGCTTCAGGTTAAACAAAAACTAGAGGGCAATGTCAAAGTTTGGTAGTACCCTTGCAATTTTCAGGGTTAAAGATAAAGTTTTCTCTGATTTACCAACATCTTCTAACTTTAAACATATATTTGTAGGCAAATCGCTAAAAGACTGTATCTTCTACAATTTCACACCTACAGAGCCAAAAATTGATAAATACGTAATACTCGACCATTTAAACAAAATTATCAAACATTATATATATCCGCCTCTTTATTATGTATCAAATCGGAGAAAACTATATTTTCTAAAGTTTTATAGCTAAAAATTAAACATATGGGTAATTTTTGACCAAAAATGATACATATGCGCCTCTTGAAAACGTGGAAAATCGGTAAAAACTATATCATTTTACACCTAGAGGAATAAAAATTATCAAATAATCAATCTTGATCTCTTCTTGGCAAATCAGAGAAAACTATAACTACAATACATCCTCTACAATCGCAAGCGTATTATCAAACTTCTGAAGAGCTAAAGTTAGCACATCCCTCTGGTTAAAAATAATAATAATAATAATAAGCAAGATAATCTTTCAAAATCTAATACTTCTGCGCATATCTTGTGGTCAAAACTAAGCTGAATTGAATTTAATCGACTGTGATGTTGTTTGTTCAGTTGCTAATTAGTAACTTTATCATTATATAAGCTACATTTTTCATTTATATTTTAAAGAAAGCAAATCCAATTATACACTCATATTCTTAGCTGCCACTTTTGATGTATTTACCTACACAACTGTCTAAAGATAAGTTTTAAGCACACCAACTCAAAGATCATTTGACCAACTTTTATCTTCAAAACAACCGCGAAAATATTACACAAAAATAAATCAAACCACACAAGCTAGTACAAAGCTACTCAGGTTAAAGGCGAAAAACTGTTCGCATTTTGCTGCAGTTAGTTAAAACAAAGAGCGCTTCTATATAAAGGTGATTCATTTTCCATGATTGCCTGCATTAATCATGGCGCACAGCAATTTTCTAGATGAACTCGAGCAGCCAATTGCAAAAAGTTACCCTGCTCCTCCCCCCGCTCACACACTAACATTCGAACTCGAATTCTAGTCTATGTATCTATGTACCTCACAGATGCGCCAGTGAAAGTGCATTGTTGCTCAGAGTCTGGCATTTGATTTATAGCTCGCAATACATTTGCAACGGTGCCATAAAAAAAACGAAAAGGGAATGAGAAAAACGCTATAGCACGTGTGTGCTCACGGATTTTAATTATCATCTGCGAGGCTATATCATCGCAAGGCCTTTTACGTGGACGGGATTTTTTTCTTTTGATAACTGAATTATAGTTTGCTTTAAGTACATATCATTTTATTACAAACTGTTTATATTAACGTGTGATAGCAATGTGATTCAACGGTTATTCCCCACTGGGCCTTCTTTTGAGTCCAAAACGCAATGCCAACATTGATTGATTGATTTTGAAATGAATGCACAACATTGAAGACATGTTAAGTAGCTAAGAGCTAAGCGCGATGCACAATATAAATTATAGAAAAAACGCGCTTGTCATACAATTTTAAATTCATGACATATAAATATGAAAACAAGCAAAAAAAAACTTTTGCAAAAAAGTCACGAAATATTCAACCAGACACCTTTGCCCAGCAAAGTCAACAAATAATAATAATAACAAGCAGCTGGCAGACAGTGGAGCACTTGCTCGAACAATGGAGCAGCAAACTACGAACAAATCAGAAAAGATGCTCTAGAGTTAAGCGAACGTGCTAGAAACCCAGCAAAATGTTCGATGATGAAATGAATTGTCAAGAGGACAAATGATATTAGATTATGTTTTTATACCCTAAGCCTATTGAAAATTGGTTAAATATGGTATACTGTTTTTGGCAAATGTATATAACAAGCAAAAGAAGCATGGCTGACTATATCAACTAAACACATAAAACAATTCCTGATAAGCAGAGTTAGCTGAGTCAATGTAGCCATGTCTATATGTCTGTCTGTCTGTCTCTTGTCCGCATTGCAAATATATATGTTCTTCCTCTTTTTTTGATATCTCATCTCATTTCGACTTTGAAGAATAACCTAAAGACCCTTAAAGCTACAGGTACATCAAATTCAGTATTTAGATTCCAATGAATACCAGAAGCCATTAAGAATAGCTCCCACTATTCCCCTGTATATTTAAAAAATACTTTTATGATATCAGAGGATTTGGTTTTGGTGCAAAGACACATTTGAATGTAATTCATGCCTGGCAAATGTTTGTGTAAATGTGGGTTTGTGTATGTGTGTATGTGAGAAACATAGAATAATTGAGTCCAGGGTTTCTCCAAGTCGAGCCCTCCCGACAAGAATAGTTGCAATTGTTTTTATACCCTGAACCCATTGAAAATGGGAAATCAGGGTATAATGGTTTTGCAAAAAGTATGTAACAGGCAGAAGGAGGCGTGGCAGACCCCACAAAGTATATATATTCTTGATCAGGGTGACGAGCTGAGTCGATTTA
The DNA here is from genome assembly GCA_035045545.1 of Drosophila gaucha. Taxonomy (NCBI): domain Eukaryota; kingdom Metazoa; phylum Arthropoda; class Insecta; order Diptera; family Drosophilidae; genus Drosophila; species Drosophila gaucha. The sequence goes on from JAWNOY010000463.1 coordinate 262,574, forward strand.
GCCCTGTCCGTCTGTCTGTCCGTCCGTCCGTCCGTCCGTCCGTCCGTCCGTCCGTCTGTCCGTATGTATGAACGCGTCGATCTCAGAACATATAAGAGCTAGAGAGTTCAAATTTTGCATGATGGTCTGTGTATACAGCGCGCATATCGAGTTTGTTTTAGATATTCGATAAATTTTTCCGTTTCAATGATATCGATTTAAAACGTTATCAAGATTCAGTTTTTTGACCATATCTTTTACATATTTTTAGCTACTGCTACCAAATTTTGTTTTTAGCTTTTTGTAATTAAAATACATTTTCTATTTTTTCATATTTTGGATACCAGCTCCACATTTCCCAAAAAAAAATTATTTAAAAAAAAAATTATCAAATCCACAATTTAATTTTTTTAAATTTTTAAGTGAAAACCGTATTTTCAATAAATTAATAGCACTCAATGCAGAAAATTGCATTTAAATCCGTTAAGTAATACAGAAGTTATTAAAGGAAACATTGTAAAAGCACGCGGCAGCAGCCTGTACGTGTGCACACATACATTCAAATCAACTACGCAGTAATCTGCGCGCGTTTCTGTGTGCATGGTATGTATATGTGTGCATGTGTATACAAATGTGTGCATGTGTATATGTGTGCATGTGTGTATGTGTGCATGTGTGTATGTGTGCATGCATATATGCGCGCAGAGGGTAATATATATAGATAAAAGATGTAAGCTAGGTTGTTTAAAACATCAGCTCGGACTTGGTTCAGGGGATCTCGTAGTCGGGCTGTGACTCGACTAGAGCTTTCTTGCTTGTTTTTTACTTATTGAAGTCAAAAATTTGAGCAATCAAAAATATTAACTAGAGGGATGGGCTAAATTCGGCCATGCCGAAGTTTGGTAATACCCTTGCAATTGCAAAGGATATAGATACAGTTTTTTCTGATTTGCCACGCCCCCAACAATTGGATATATATCATTTTTGGGCAATCTATTGAGCAGGGCAACAGTAACCTATATATCAAATTTTAAAGCTCTACCTATAAGACTTTGGAAGATATAGTTTTCTCCGATTTGCCACGCCCCCAAGAGGCGGATATATATAATTTTTCATAATTTTGTCGAAACAGTCAAGCCTAACGTCTGTGTCAATTTTTGGAGCTCTAGGTGTAAAATTGTAGAAGATATAGTTTTATCCGATTTGCCACGCCCCTAATGGGCGTAGATATATATTCATAATGTTTTTTTTTAGGGGTGGTTGATACAAATATATGTTTTAAGCTTCAAGTCTCTGGCTTTAACAGCGTCCAAAATATTGAAGGATTTATGTTGAGCACTATATAAACTTTCCCGATTTGCCACGCCCCACGTAGGCGTGGATATATAATTTTTTGATCAATCTGAAGGGGAGGCGAAAAGTATATTACTTTCCAAATTTGGATGCTCTAGCTTCAAAACTGTAGAAGATATAGTTTTACATAACATTTTAGTTTTTTCCGATTTGCCACGCCCCCAAAAGGCGTAGATATATACTTTATATCTTTTTGTATTTGGGTGCAACTCAGGAGTATATATTCCAAAGTTCAAGTCTCTGACTTTAATAACGTCGAAGTTATCCGACTAAAACATTTCTTAAAACCGATCTGTCCTATGGGAGCTATAGGATATAGTCATCCGATCCGGATGATTCCAAAATATACAATGCCTGCAGCACATTCCAGCCTATGTGCAAGATTTCAGTTCTGTAGCTCTTATAGTCTCGAAGGAGATTGCGTTGATCCAGACAGACGGACAGACGGACAGACAGACAGACGGACAGACGGACAGACGGACATGGCTATATCAACTCAGCTCGTCTTGCTGATCAAGAATATATATACTTTATATGGTCGGAGATGCTTCCTTCTCTGCGTTGCAAACTCCTGACCAAAATTAATATACCCTTTTTGCAAGGGTATAATAAAGAGTACATGTTAAAAGTGTGATATCCTCGTTATCAAAGAAGTCAAGTAAAAAAAATTATAAAAGAATAAACGTTCAAAAATACATTTATTCATTATCAAAGAAATCAAAAAATAAGTAAATTAATTAAGAATACACTCAAAAAAAAATACTGACACGCTTTTTATCAAAGAAATAAAAAATAAGTAAGTACATTGCAGTCTGCTTTAATTAAATAATATCATAAAGAACGCTGTTACCAATTTGCCATGCCCCAGTAGGCGTGGCAATATACATTTTTAACCGATCTTTAGAGAAGGTCAACAGTAAGCTTCTTGGATTTTCTAGCTCTAAGCTGTAGAAAATGCAGTTTTATCCGATTTCCGCAAATACACACGCACACATATACACATGCACACACAAATACGAGAGTCGATTACTGCGTAGATAACTTGATTGTATGTGTGCACACGTTAGAAATAATGCTAGGCTGCTGCCGCGTGCTTTTGCCAATTGACAAAATGTTTTCTTTAATAACTTCTGTGTTACTAAACGGATTTTGATCAATTTTTTAGAAATGAATTCTTTTGTTTTATTGAAAATACGTCTTTGAATAAAAAGTTAAAAAAAATAGCTTTCGGCTTTAATAAATTGATTTTTGAACAAATTTATTTTCTGAAATGTGGAGCCGGTATCCAAAATATAAAAAAATTTATTTTATTTACAAATAGCTAATTGCAAAATAATAAATAAAACGTAATCGAGATTAAGTTTTTCCAACATATCTTTTACATCTTTTTAACTTCAGTTGCAAGTTAAAAAGATGTAAAAGATATGTTGGAAAAACTTTATCTCGATTACGTATTTATTCGATATCATTGAAACGGGAAAAGCTAGCGAATATCTAAAACAAACTCGATATGGGCGCTTTATACATTCACCTTCGAGTAAAATTGTAAGTCTCTAGCTCTTATAGGTTATGAGGTGGCGGACGGACGGACAGACGGACAGGGCTAAATCGATTTATCTCGTCGCCCTGATCAAGAATATATATACTTTATGGGGTCTGCCTCGCCTCCCTGAATAACCTTAATTTGAATTTTCAATGGGTTATAAATATAAAATACAGTATATATCTTTTTTATGTTTTGGAATCCAGCTCCAAATTTTACAAAATCAATTTAATTGGAAAATCAGTTATAAAGACATATTTTAAGATTTTTTTTTGTTTTTATACCCTTGCCAAAAGGGTATATTAATTTCGGTCAGAAGTTTGCAACGCAGAGAAGGAAGTATCTCCGACCATATAAAGTATATATATTCTTGATCAGCAAGACGAGCTGAGTTGATATAGCCATGTCCGTCTGTCCGTCTGTCTGTCTGTCCGTCTGTCCGTCTGTCTGGATCAACGCAATCTCCTCCGAGACTATAAGAGCTACAGAGCTGAAATTTTGCACATAGGCTGGAATGTGCTGCAGGCATTGTATATCTCGGAATCATCTGGATCGGATGACTATATCCTATAGCTCCCATAGGACAGATCGGTTTTAAGAAATGTTTTAGTGGGATAACTTTGACGTTATTAAAGTCAGAGACTTGAAGTTTGGAATATATACTCCTGATATGCACCCAAATACAAAAAGATATAGATTATATATCTACGCCCTTTGGGGGCGTGGCAAATCGGATAAAACTATATCTTCCACATTTTTAAAGCTAGAGCATCTAAATCTGGAAAGTAATATACTTCTGGTCTCCCCTTCAGAGGGGCTTGGCAAATCGGGGAAGTCTATATAGTGCTTATCATAAATATTTCCAATATTTTGGATGCTCTTAAAGTCAGAGACTTGAAACTTAAAAAATATATTTGTATCAATCACCCCTAGAAAAAAAGATTAAGAATATATATCTACGCCCATTAGGGGCGTGGCAAATCGGAAAAAATTGTATCTTCTACAATTTTACACCTAGAGTCCCAAAAATTGTCAAAAACTTTAAGCTTCACTGTTTCGACGAAATTATGAAAAATTATATATATCCGCCTGTATCTATATCCTTTGCAATTGCAAGGGTATTACCAAACTTCGGCATGGTCGAAGTTAGCCCATCCCTCTAATTTATATTTCTATTGCTAGCTTTAAGTCAAATTACACTACAAAATATGAAAATGCTGACAAAAACTTTATTCAAACATTTGAGTGTATTTACTTAACAACTTTAAGGCAGACTTGACAGTTAACTCGAGGTCTCACTGTATGGGGCAAACATTTGGCATTAAATTGTTGTTTGCACATATTTAAAATGCACCGATCACTGCATTAAGTTGTTAACCAGTGACAGCTGCTGGGAATTGGGAATTGCATCATTCAAAGATTAGGAAACATATGTCAATGAAATGCTCAATCATTCAAGTGCGGCTCTCGAGAGACTCATTCGATTGTTTGAGCCCACCAGCAAATTATTTACGCAAAATATAACGAATGACTGGCAAGTTATGGCAAATATTTGTGTGGCAAAAATTTGTAAATATACAAAGCTAGAGTGATGAACTGAAAGATGATCTAGACAATACAATACAATTCAGAATAAGGACTTCATACACATAAATAAATATTTTAAGTTTCAACTCTCTGGCTCAAACAGCACCCAAAACAACAGCAGATTCCAGCCTATGTGCAAAATTTGATCCAGACAGACAGACAGGCAGACAGACAGACGGACAGACGGACAGACGGACATCAACTCAGCTGATCAAGAATATGTATCCTTTATATAGTCGGAGATACTTGCTTCTGTGCGTTGCAAACTTCTTCTTTTGCAAGGGTATAAAAATCAATTGAAATTATTTATTGTAAGAAATATAATATTTATGGAAATTTTTTAAAAAATTTAGTCTGTAGCTCAATTTTTTAAACTATATATCTAATTTCATATAGATAACAATGTGTTATAGCTTTCCTTACTTATTCTCTAGCTTATCAAAAGTGCAGGGTATACAATATTAATAAACAAACACACTTCTTATCTTATGCATAAGTATGCAAATTTGACGAAAACGACAAAACAAATTGCACTCACGCACGCACCGCAGGCGTCAATCAGTCAAAAGAGACAGCATTTACAGTTAGTCTGGCATAGATCAACAATTCACCAAGTACAGAGAGCCATAAATGTGACAGACAGCAAGACAATCAGTCAGACTGACGCACCACACAGCATTTTGTTTGACAAATTGAGTATGAATATAAAGGAAATGCCGACTTAAGCACTGGCTCAAGTATCCATGGAGATATGCATAAATTTATTTAAGCCCCCGCCCCAGAATAGGAAGGTGTATTATTAAAATTATTTGCATATGCCTTTAAAATATCTGAGAAAGCTAATTTTACCAATTTCATTAGCATTTAATTTGGCCGAAGACCTAAAGGAATATTTACATAAATTAAATCGTTAAATATTTGATTAAGTGCGAAGCGCAGAGAAGACTTCAAATTTCTTGAGAAGAACCTAAGAAAACTAGTTAAGATAAATATAAATATTTCTTATGTGAAAATTATCAAATATAATTAGAATTTTGGGTTTTTTATTTATTTACAAGTTATATTAAAAACGCACGAAACTATATGTCGCAACTATTATATACCCGGTACTTAAATAACTTAAAATAGGTAAATAGGCTTCTTCTTTGTAATTTTGACCTATATTTAAAAACCTTGTTGTTGTTATTTATGCTTACAATAAAAAACGTAAGCTAACACCGAAAATGCTATGAGAATCTTAGAGAAAGGCGGTACACTTAAGTCCTCAAGCTAAATAGCAGCACAGATATTGTTTCTATCTATAACAGACTAAAATTGTTTAGTACATAAAAAACAAGTAAGAAAGCTCTAGTCGGGTCTGCCCGACTACGAGATCCCCTGAACCAAGTCCGAGCTGATTAAAACAACCTAGCTTACATCTTTTATCTAAACATATTACCTCTGCGCGCATATACACATGCACACATACACATATATACACATGCACACATTTGTATACACATGAACACATATACATACCATGCACACAGAAGCACGCGCGACGATTACTGCATAGTTGATTTGAATGTATGTGTGCACACGTACAGGCTGCTGCCGCGTGCTTTTAAAATGTTTCCTTCAATAACTTCTATATTACTAAACGGATTTGAATGCAATTTTCTGCATTGAATGCTATTAATTTATTGAAAATACGGTTTTCACTAAAAAATTTGAAAAAATTAAATTGTGGCTTTGATAATTTTTTTTTTTATAAATTTTTTTGTGAAATGTGGAGCCGGTATCCAAAATATGAAAAAAAAGAAAATGTATTTTATTTACAAAAAGCTGAAAACAAAATTTGGTAGCTGTAGCTAAAAATATGTAAAAGATATGGTCAAAAAACTGAATCTTGATAACGTTTTAAATCGATATCATTGAAACGGAAAAATTTATTGAATATCTAAAACAAACTCGATATTTTCGCTGTATACACAGACCATCATGCAAAATTTGAAGTCTCTAGCTCTTATAGGTTCTGAGATCGACGCGTTCATACATACGGACAGACGGACCGACGAACAGACAGACGGACAGGGCCAAATCGACTCAGCTCGTCGCCCTGATCAAGAATATATATACTTTATGGGGTCTGCCACGCCTCCTTCTGCCTGTTACATACTTTTTTGCAAAACCATTATACCCTGATTTCCCATTTTCAATGGGTTCAGGGTATAAAAATCCAAAAATTATATCTAAATATAAATAAATAATTCAAGCTAGAGAGACAATACGCCTAAGTTTATTTAAAATAAATAGCATCGAAAGGCTAATTGCTAAATGAACCGCAAACAAATTGTTAAACGTACTTATTTAACGAGCTCAAATACTTTACAAAATATTTTCGTAGAAAGTAAATTCGTATTAATTTAGCTAAGCTAATTACGAAGTCTGTTACATTGTGCTTTCACGCAATGCAGTTACTGTTTAATTACAGTTATCATACATCATTTGTTAGTTACATATACAATATATGTATATGTACAACTTTAAGGTATTAATTTAAAGCTCCACACCCACAGACTGGCAGACAAAATCTGCTGCTTTATTTGCAGCTTCGCAGATGCTTGCCCTCTTTCTTAGACACGGCTGAGGGCTCAGCTACCTGGGTTTGCTTAACACTTAATTAGCAGCATTTTACGTCACGTTAAGCACATTAAATCTTATCAAAAGATTAAAACCTATCGCCCATGCAATAGACACGCACACACTCACTGAAATTGAAAAGAGGAAAGTATAGCACAACAAAAAACCCAACTGAAAGTAGAGAAAAGGCCAATGCAAGGAGCTGCGAAAGACACTTGTGAGTTATGTCAAACTCAATGAAAAGGAAAACGATACGAGCTGTCAATGATAATGATAATGATGCTGATGATGATGATGCTATAGAAAAAACTTGATACATAAAATGAGACACACATGCTCGCGTTGCTCAACTTTTGAAACTCAAATTACAAACTGTCAAAAAATGACTACGCAGAAATTGGAGCAATCTGAAAGGATGAGCCCACTCTCAATAATGATTCTTTGACTCAAATTCAGGCTTCACATCTTATTGATGACTTGGCCCATCACTTTTCAGCACAACTCATGGGTTCGGTGTCACTCTCTATAGAGCTCAATAGCAAATAGCAGAAAAAAACGAAGTCAATACATTTCAATCGGGCATTCCCAACTGCGTAAACCTCGCTTACGAAAAAAACTGAATTTATAAATAAATCATCAAATTAACTTCGCCAGTGTGAACAAACTAAAAAATCTTTAATCTGTCGAATTCATAGTACATTTTGACTTTCCACGCCTTTAGTAGGCAGTCCTAATAATTTACGCGTAAGCCTATGTTTTAAATAGTTATACACAATTGTATAATGCAAAAGTCTAGTCCCTAGCATGAGTTTCGTGATCAAGTATAGTTTGTAAAGTTCATTTAATAAACAAGTAAGAACGTTGCAGTCGGGCGCCACCGACTGCGTCAGACTCTGTTCCTGTTAAAGGTGTGTGCTCAATAAATATGTAGACCGTCCGTCTTTCCGTATGTTTGAATGCGAGATTATTGAGATTCCTTTTTTGAGCATGTCTTTTACATCAATTTAGCTACAGTCATACAATTTTACATATAGCTTTTTAAAAATAAAATACTATTTTGGTTTTTATTATATATTTTGGATACTGGCTCCACATTTCACAAAAATCAATTTAATAAAAGTTTAGTTGCAAATAAAGCCACATTTACATTTTTTTTAATTTTTTAGGTAAAACCGTATTTTTAATAAAATATAAGGATTTATGCAGAAAGTTTTATCAAAATCCATTAAGTAACATAGAAGTTATAATAATAAAAAAAAAACATTTTAATAAATGATAATATCACGCGGCAGCGATGGGAATAGAACCTGGGTCACGCGCTTCGCATGCCACCGACTCTACCCACTACACCACGGCGTCTCTTGTGCCAAATTGAGTTTGGTGTGTTGATTTGGTTAAACAGACTTGCCCCAGTTAGGTCAACTAGAATTTGTTTTAATAAATATAAGGATTTATGCTGAAAATTTTATCAAATCCATTAAATAACATAGAAGTTATAAAAAAAAAAAAAAAATAAAATTTTATTAAATGATAATATCACGCGTCAGCGCTGGGAATCGAACCTAGGTCACGCGCTTCGCATGCCACCACTCTACCCACAACACCACGGCGTCTCTTGCGTGGCTATGTGCCAAACTGAGTTTGGAAGTGTTTTGATTTGGTTAAACAGACTTGCGTTGTGGTAGCGAAGACCCTGCTTCAATCCCCAGTTAGGTCAACTAGAATTTGTTTTACGGAGGCTTACATTATGATTATTATTATTTTTTTTTTTTTCGTAAATTTTAATTTCATGAACAGTAACCCACATGTCAAATTTGGATGCTCTACGTCTAAGACTGCAGGAGATACAGTTTTACCCTATTTGCCACGCCCCAAATGGGCGTAGCTATATATAACATATATTTTTGGGTAGAGGTAGGATACTAGTATATATATTCCAAGTCCCAACTCTTTGACGGAAATATTGCCGAAATTATCACGGTTTTAGTAAAAGATATAGTAATTCCCGATTTGCCACGCCCCCAGAAGACGTGGATACATAACTTTTGACATATCTTAAGAGGAGGTCAACAGTATCCCACATGCAAAATTTGGACGCTCTAGCTCCAAAACTGTAGGAGATACAGTTTTATCCGATTTGCCACGCCCTTAATGGGCGTAAATATCTATAATATATATTTTTGATTCCGAGTGATCTACTTGCACATGTATTCCAAATTTCAAGTCTCTAGCTCTTAATACGCTCAAAATATTATAAGATTTATACAAATCGCTATATATATATTCCCGATTTGGTACGCCCCCAGGGGGCGTGGGTATATAACTTTTTGATCTAACTTAAGGGAAGGTCAACAGTAACCCACATGCCAAATTTGGATGCTCTAGCTTCAAAACTGTAGAAGATATAGTTTTATCCGATTTTCCACGCCCACAATGGGCGTAGATATATAATCTATATCTTAAAACGTCCGCGTGGTGTACACGAATATATATTCTAAACCCCATTTCTTAGACTGCAATATTGACTAAAATAACAGCGTTTTAGTCTTAATAGATATAGCATTTCCCGATTTGCCACGCCCCCTGTGGGCGTATCGGAAAAATACTCAAACTTGATCTGACGCGGATACACACGAGTATATATTCCAAATTACAAGTCTCTAGCTTCTATAGTGTCCAAATGCTGCGCGTTCATACAGACAGACGGACAGACAGCAAGACGGACATTGCACAAATCCAATAGACTCTTTTTCCCTTTGGGAACAGAGTCTAAAAATTTAAAGTTGTCATTTTTACTATCAGTCAAATAACTTGGTCATGCAAAACCAATATACTCTCTTTCACTTCATGGACGAGTATTATAAAAATTGACAAGCTGACGTTATCTTCGAGCACAATCGAGAGCAAATGAGTCGAATACAAAAAAAATATATATCACACTTGTGTGGGTTTGTTTTTTTTTTCATTTCTTCTTCAGTTTTTTTCCCTTGGCTAATCTCCGGCTCAGCCTGAAACATAAAACATTTTTAAAGCTTTAACTAGCTACGCAATTTAAAAGTAATTAGCTAGATTTATATAATTTAAGATTAATACTACGATAATTACAAACTTAAGCAGATTATTTTGACAAGAGTTTTGTCTATAAGAGTCAAAATGTATCTTTAACAAAGTTGAATTCTATTAAAAATATTTAAATTTAAATTTTGCTTGAGTTTGATTCAACACTGATTTTGTGAAGCTTGAAAATATCTGGTTAAAGAACAGAAAACAACGCCGACTTAAAATATGTTTATTTGAATACTTAATGCAATCATTATTCATCTTATTTTAGTACGGATAACCATAAAATATACTAGAACTACCAAATACTAAAAAAATATATATTTTATAATTCTTCAGTAAACTTATTATTACTTATTAAAAGTCAAAAGAATATTGGTACACGCTATTAACTCAATCGAACAGCTTTAATCTGTGCACCATAAACTCTATTTTGATATTCTTTCCTATCTTATTTTAAGTTTTATAGTTTCGTATTATTTCCTATCCTTTTAAATACTTTCAATCCCCAAGCTACACCATTGGCCTTAAAGTATTTAAATATTCGAATTGATAAAAGTAGATATGTGTCATATTCCATTTTTTTTCTATAAATCCTTCAATTGAGTACAAACAACTTACAATTTAAGAGACTACAATCAACTTTCCTTCCTCAACGCTTCATCCACTCCAAGCTTAGCTAATTCAGCTTCAGCAAGATGACAGCTCATTTAACAGAAAGCAAGAGCACAGGCTAAGTCCTCTGCAAAGTGATAATCGGAATGTAATGCCCCTTTTGAATGCCACTCATTGAGGGCTCTTTACTCAGGGTTCACCTTGTTTACACCTGCATAAATTCCAGAATTGCAGTTGGAAAAATACTCGCAAGCATAATTTCTGCAACATCGAGAACAACTGAAGCTACTGAAATGTGGGTGGGGCCTGAAGGCCCCGTTTGTGACTGTTCTCGCTCTTTCTCTCTCTCATTCTATGTTCGTCTCTTTTCATAGCTGCCTGCTGTCTGGGGATGCTAAAGCCATAAATTGATTTATGATGTCTGCCGCATTTTTAAGCGCCAAAAGTTATGCAACAGAACGTTGGGAAGTTTGTGGCAAGTGGCCGCAAAAATGTTGCCATATTTTCTGTTTGCCTTCAACAACTGTGCCTGGGCGTGGCAATCCCCCTCCTTCTCCTCTCAGGCAAATGCAACGCTGCTGCTGCTGGAAGTGTCAAGTGGCCCTTTGGAGGCTTCGTTTTCGATTCCTCATTCTCATTCTTCTTGTCCTCTGTGGACTTTTGGTATCGCTTTTCGGCCATTGCCGCTGTTATGGCCATCATTTTTTATTAACAATCATAATTCATATTTATTAATGTGCTCAATTTGTTTTTAATGATATTATGTGCAGCTTTGTCTGTCTCTCTCTTTCTGCCTGTGTATTTCTGCCCAGCAGCTGTGAAGTGAACAACATGTTCTGATTTACGGTTGAAATATCGTAAATATTTTGCCCTGCCAAGGTAGGTAAAAACAAATAGACACCCTCGCCCACTTCCACAAAATGTGGCTCAGGTAAAGTTTGAAGTACCGTGTGTTTACACATATGATAATGGAGCTCGTTGTGTGGATCATGATGTGTTAAGTGTTGTGAAACGCTCTAGAAAATTGTGTTTATATTGCAAGTTAAGTTAGGTAGCCATAAATCTATGATGCTATGTGTCAGCTTTGTAGATTTATTGGAAAGGTAAATTTGCATAGATCTTTTAATGTTTGTCTATTAGTATTCTCTTATCTCTTATTTAGAATTTGTATCTTAAAGGTTTTTTTTTAATATTTGATTCGTTTTTCGTCTTATAAATATATTTATCTTATGGTAGATACGTATTTGCTATTTTAAGGTATTTTTTATTACATTTTTTTTATTTATCGTGCTTAAACTTAGTCATTTTTGCATACTTTTACCTTAACAGTTTTTCCAATTAATATCTTCTCTTATAAAGCAAGTTCAACAAATTTCTTCATATAACGAGTTTCATTTTATGAATGAGTCTTTCTGAGCTCCATTAAGTCTCTCATTTGCACGGTAAACGCAGATAGCAAAAAAAACCCCTCAATTTCCAATCATTACGATTGGAAATCACAGAAAAAGAAAACCTCAGATACAGCAAAAGAAAAAATCGTTCAATTACGAAAAACTTTAAAGCAGTCGAGAAAAAAGTGAATCGAACCCTAAACACAACAAAACAACAGAAATCCAAACAAAAAACTACAACAATAACAATGGCCAACCAGAAGAAATGGAAAAGGCACACAATGCGGCTGGCCCAAGGAAAATGGACATGAAAACTGTTGGCAAACGACTTGGCCAAAAAGCAAATACAGCAACCAGAAAACTTGGCAGTCAAACACGCAAAACGACGAAATGATTAAGAGAGGAGCAGTCCGTAAGCCACAATAACAAAACACAAACGAGGAACAATCTGGTCTGCCTAAGGATAATGGGCAGCTAAGTCGGCATGAACAAAGGTGCTGCAAATACTTATAGAAAATGCGAGTGGGACTGAACATATTTTAATTAATTGGTATTTCAAATGTTAAGCACATTTTCCTTTTTCTGTTTATACTAATACATTTCTTTTCTTTTATTGTAAATAAGCTTTTGCCTTACTTTGAATACCGATTTGGAATTAAGGTCCATTGTGTAATTGGTTTTTGCAGCTGATTTGGCTATCAAAATAACCCTATCCATAAGTCGACTATGAGAGGAACAATCTATATAGCTGTAGCTTCAATTAAAAATATGTATATACATTTTGCATTGCTTCTAGTTTGGGATTGCTGTAATTTGAACTACAAATTTGGAGCTATCATCCAGGGTTAGATGAATCTGAGAATTAGGGATTAAGTTATATACAACTGGATCTATCTAACCCAAAGAGTTCTCATAAGGAAACTATACTTTATTGAAAAGCTTTATTCGTCTTAATTCATATATATAACATATTTTGGTGAAAAAAATAAACTAAGAAACGGTTCATCAGCTTCATATTTAAATTTTTTTTTTTTTCAAATTTTGCACTTAAGCTCATAAAATTCTTACAATAAGTATCAGAAAATTATTATTTGAACAAGATTTTTACCGGGTCTTTGTTATGAAAAAGAGAAATAATTTTTTGTCGCAAACGCGATTCTCTTCAAATAGCGAAAACAAGGCTCAGTGTTCCAATTTCCAAGGCTCTCGCTGTGCAAATTTTGGTCAAGGACATTTCGCCTGCTGCATGCTAATCCTTTTAAGCAGCTTTTCTCCGCACCTACAAAGCACACTCTAGAAGTTGGGTCGGCTCTGTGTATACTATGCATTTGTCGCCAACTGGCGTCTCTCATGGGCATAAATTAAAACAAGAACAGCAATAACAACTGGCATAGGAAATGCTCTAGCGTTGCATAGCTGAAAAGTTTATGACATTGTTGTTATACTCTAAATCTTTTGAGAATGGATAGAAAAGGGTATATTGGTTTTTTTGAAAATGTATATGACAGGCGAAAAAAAAACGTTTTCGAACCAAGAGACTATATATATATTATCTTGATCAAGAACATAAACTTGAGTCAATCTACTCATTTTTTATTTTTCCAAATATTCGTGTGTATAAAAACATCCATTTCGAAATATTTTTTTTTCGTTTATCTCATCGCGTCTTTTAAATCGTATTTACAAGCATAGCTCGCAGACTAGCGTCTCTTAAATTATAAACAGCTTGTATAAATAACTTTTTTTAATAGTAGAAACTCGGGCTTTGGTTAAAACACACAGTTTAATATCATTTAAAAAAAGGGCAGAGAGAGTATCTCGTAGTCCCGCATTTCCCCAAACATGGACAAAATTACTTGTTTATTTTTGTTTTCGTTTTCCTTCGCCGGGAGCTGCAGTTTTCTTAACGTTTTTCGTCGCCCAGGAAACAAAAGTCAGCATACTCGTAACTAACACATACACATTTATTTTCATTTCCATTTCCGCATTGTGAACAGCTTTTGAATCTCTTTCTCTTTCACTTTCCACTTTTCACTTTTCCCAGATTTCAGTGTTGTTTAGCGCGTTTTTAATTTACTGTCGCGTGGTATGCTCTGGCTGTCAGACAGAATACATAACTGAAGCATATGGCCAGGCTAAACATCCTGGCCAGAATCCTAGCTGACGGAAAAGCCAAGCATGAACATCTTTCAAATTTGGGAATTGTTAAAGTTTTAATGACTTGTTGTGCAAGTGGTCAAAAGATCTCGGGACACTTTACTGTTGCTTAGTTGCGCTTCAAGTAGCTCTCAAATATGTTGACGTACTTTGCATTACTTAAAAGCCAATTCAGGCAATTCAAAAGTTAACTTTGACTTATCTACTTAAGAAAAATTTGTATATGTATTCTTTGCCATTTGGCTTTAAAACAAGTTTTTGTATCAATTCGACTGCTGTCTTTTTTTATGTGATGGAAAAATACATTTATAGTGATATTACTTCTAGTAAAAGTATACAGCCTACAAAGTTCTTTAAATTCAACAACTTAATAGCTCATGATTAATGAAAAGAGAATATAAATTCTTCTTGATTCAGATATAAAAATCAAACGGCAATATGAAAATGTTAATAATTTAAACAATTTTCAATTAAAAGAGTTGCAAATTACCTGGATAGCAAATTTTGGTGAAAGCAGCTATACAGATTACCTGATCCCTTATGAAATTAAAACACTAAACCTCTAGTACTATCAAATTAAAATTATTCTTACAAATTATAAGTTGCATAGAATATTTCCAATTCATGTTTTTTAAGAGACATACGATAAGTTATAAGATATATTATATATATATTATATATATATTTCAACACGACAGATTTTATACGCTGAATTTCTTTTAAAAAATTGTAATAATTTTTTGGAAGTAGGTAAATAATTGTTGCCTAAGCTTTTTTTTGAATACATTTCACATTTTGTGACCAATTGCTTATAGCACAATCCCTTAATAACTATCAACATGTTTGAAAAGTTATAAATATAAATTATTATTAATTATTTAAATATGTTAGTATGCGATAGACTTAAACCCTTTATTAATCAAAAACTGTATGATCTATAAAAATTAGATGGAAGTTTAATTCTATGAGCTACCAATCTTTCATTTTCCCTTTGTATGTTGCACTTATACTTATGCATCATATAACTATAGCAAATAAAATGTTGAATAACTAACAAATGACAAACATCATAATGAAATTAAATATTTTATAAGCCCACAGCTCAAGATATTTATCTTCAGATTAAAGAAATTGCCCCAGATCAATTTGCAGCCAAACTTTAAGCAAAGACACAAACACAACTATCGATTTTAAAAGCCACAAAGCCAATGCTATCAATAAATACACACAAGTGAGTGTTTGTGTATGTATGTATGTATGTATATGTGAAAGCTTTTAAGCAAGCAACTAGCTGAAAAACGCGCATACAGCTCAAAATTTATAATGTATTTTGCGCAAATTCATTTAAAAGGATGCTCAGCCTGAGCATCAAACTTGGCCAAGGCAATCAAGTGTGAATTTGTGTGTGTGTGTATGACAGAGTGTCCGTGTGTGTGATATTCTAGTGCTGCTTGTGGTGCTTCTTGGCCTTGCGCCTTAGCCACAAACAAGGACCGCATTCAGTCAGCCTCTGTCAAGTTTGAGTGGCTCGTCTGCTGCTGCTGCTGCTGTTGCTACTGCTCATCTGCACAGCCTCTTAGCTCTGCCCTGGCCAAGACACATACCCAGCAACTGCATCGATGGAATTTCTTTTTTGTTTTTTGGCAGAAAGCCAAATACAGTTAAGCAACCAGCACGTGCTACCAGTGGCAGCAGTCTCACAGCAGTTAACAAAATATATAATTCCGTTTTTCTTGCAACTCAGAATAGTTTACTTTGGACTCTGGGATGGACTTTAACCGGCGTGCAAAAGTTCACAGCCATTTAAGCAATGCAATTACAACAACAACAACAACTATGGTCTCGCTGTTATTCTTCAGCGTGCCCGTTTGCATAACAATAAGCTACACTAGCTACACTTCAAGTACTCTCCCTAACTCTCGAGACACTTTAACCGATGATTTGTGCAAATGTTTTTGACGTCGTCTTCGTTGTTGTCGGTGTCGCTGGGCTTTGTCTGCCCCGACTTGTTCATTTGCATATTAATTACAACAAAGCACGCTCAAGTTGTTGTTGCTGTTGTACCAAAGTGCCGACAAGATTAATTGTGCCCGCGAATCCTAAAAGTAGACTACAGTTTTTGCGCGCAGCCAAAGTGCTTAGCCCGGGATGCTAACACACTTGGCAAATGGCTTTGTTGTAATCAGGCTCAGTCGGTAATCAATGACAGCTTGTGGCTAATCAATGTGCCAATAAGTGGCAGCAAATTATCGCTGATTGATAGCTAGATAAATGTATAGAGCTAGGATAACATGCGAGCCAAATTGATTAGCGCAACGATTAGCTCGTCTCATATTGCACGTCCTGTTCTATGCACATGAGCACCATTTAGCCAACCAAATTCTAAACGATGTTTAGCTTAATTAAGAGCAGCTTATGGTATAAACGAAAATTGTTTGCAACCTCGCGTAAAGCTTTTGTTTAATTTTCACATGCAGGCAAAAACTTTAAGGGTAACAATTTAAATTATATTTTCATTTCTAAACTGTTGAAAAAGTTTGTTATTTGCTGTTGTGTCAAATTATGCAACGCACACGAATCACTGCACAAAAATAGTTTTTTAACTCGAAATATACATGTTGAAATTATAATTTGAAGCAGATTAAGTGTTTAGAATACGAAATTGAAGCTTTTTTAAACAGTTACACATGAATTGCAAAACTTTGTCTAATTCGGTTGGTTAAAATTCGAGTCGATTTGGCCCTGTCCGTGTGTCTGTCCGTCTGTCCGTATGTATGAACGCGCCGATCTCAGAACATATAACAGATACATTTGCACGATGGTCTGTGTATACAGCGCGCATATCACGTTTGTTTTAGATATTCGATAAATTTCCCCGTTTCAATGATATCGATTTAAAACTTTATCGAGATTCGGTTTTTTGACCATATCTCTTACATATTTTTAGCTACAGCTACCAAATTATGCTTTTAGCTTTCTGTAAATAAAATACATGTTCTATTTTTTCAAATTTTGGATACCAGCTCCACATTCAACAAAACAAATTAAAAAAAAAAAATTATCAAAGCCACAATTTAATTTTTTTAAATGTTTAGCGAAAACCGTATTTTCAATAAAATAATAGGATTCAATGCAGAAAATTGCGTTCAAATCCGTGAAGTAATACGGAAGTTAAAGAAAACATTTTTCAATTGACACTTGAAGCACGCGGCAGCAGCTGTACCTGTACGTGTGCACACATACATTCAAATCAACTACGCAGTAATCGGCGCGCGTACTTGTGTATGCATGTATATGTGTTCATGTGTATATGTGTGCATGTGTATATGTGTGCATGTGTATATGTGGGCATGTGTATATGTGGGCATGTGTATATGTGTGCCTGTGTATATGTGTGCATGTGTATATGCGCGCAGAGGGTAATATGCATAGATAAAATATGTAAGCTAGGTTGTTTAAAACATCAGCTCGGGCTTGGTTCAGGGGATCTCGTACTCGGGCAGAACCGACTAGACCTTTCTTACTTGTTAAGCTATAACTTTAAGACCATAACAGCTAGAGGAACCAAATTGACTATGTAGGTTGCTGTGATGCAAAAAAAAAATTCACATAATAAACTTCTTAAATTTTGGATACCTACCCCCATTAGCCCCATAAGTGGAAAAAACGTATTTCAAATACTAGAGAGTTGGGATGTCGCATATAGACACCTTTAGATGTCAATATTATGTCCTGAAAATTTCATTAAGAAAGTAGATCTAGAACCGAAGTTATTTGACAATAAATTTCTCCTAATACTGCCCAGAATGCAGCCCAAGCGCAGCAGCTAAATCATATACGCAGTAAGCGGCGCGCGTGCTTGTGTATGTATATGTGTACGTGTGTGTGTGCGCGCAGAGTGTAATATGTACAAATAAAATATGTAAGCTAGATTGTTTAAAACACCGCCTTGGACTTGGTTCAGGGGATCTCGTAGTCGGGCAGACCCGACTAGAACGTTCTTATTTGTTTTATCTTACATTTACAAACAATTATATTTAAAACAAATATAATCGTTCTTGTCGGGACTGTCCGACTGCGAGATCCAATGAACGCTTGTTCGAGCTTGCATTTTTACATACGTAGGTATATATGATTATAGAAATGCAACAGTAGTTGACAGAAGAAAATTTTGTCCGTGGCGGGATTCAAACCTGCGACTAGTCGCTTGCAAGCCACCGTAAATAGGTCACAATTCTAAATTGTGACTCTATTTGTGACTACTTCAATTAAATTGATTTTGTAAGTTTTGAAGTCAGTATCCAAAATATAAAAAAAAACTGAAATTGCATTTTATATACAAGAATCAAAATGAGAAATCTGGAGAATTTTGCATAAAAGATGTAAAAGCTATGTTCCAAAAACTGAATCTTGATAATGTTTTTAATCGATATCATTGAGACGGGAAAGGTTATCGTATATAACTCGATATGCACGTTGTCTACGAGCACCTTCATGTAGAAACTCAAGTCTCTACCTCTTATGGGTTCTGAGATCGACGCGTTCATACATACGGACAGCGCTAAATCGCCTCAGCTTCTCGCCCTGTTCAAGAACAAAAATACTTCATGAATTCTGCCACGCCTCCTTCTGCTTGTTACATACTTTTAACAAAACCATTTTACCCTGATTTCATATTTTCAATTTGTTCAGGGTATAAAAAACACTTTTCAATTTTTTTGCAGTAAAACGATTTGATAGGATATTGGATATTGCTTAACATATGATACAGTAGTCTAATATTGATACGATTTTGCCTATATGAGAGAAAAACTGGCAAAAATTATTTTTTAACAGTTTTAGCTTAATTGTCAAGCAATTATTTCTATCATAAGTAATTATTTATGAATGCAACTGTTGATACCGATAATTGTTGGTCGGAGAAAGAGATCAATATGTTTGCAATACCAAGTATCAAAAGAATGTAGTTCCAATTATAAATGTTAATCTAAATAATTTTCAAGCACTCTGACATAGTTCGTGTATTCCATATAAATAATTTACTTATTCAATGTATTTTTTCGATAAGCTCAATGAAATGTATAATTCCCATGACAGCATTATCCAGATAGTATTTTTAGTATTAAAGTTAACGCTAAGAATAATATATGTTTTAAATGAATCAAATGCTATCTCCGCTTAAACTGATATAAAATATTAATTATTATTTAAATAATAGACATCCAGTTGAGTGGAACTTACCTTATCCAAATTATTGTGCGATGGGCGCAGCTTTAGTGCTCTCCACGTTGTCTGCAAGTGAGAAGAAACAATTCAATTAGCCATTGGCGAGTTGAACTAATTGCTCGAAATTAAAATAACAATTTAGTAAATTGAACACGAAAATGCTGTTCAAATAAGCCTTAACATTCAGTCGACTAATTGCATTTACTCAATGAACTGGAAACAGTCAAGTGTTCGAAATGCACTTTAAACATTTTTAAGTGGCTTTTTATATTTTATGAAGTTTACAAACTGAGACTCGAATGGCAAAAGTGTGAGTCAATAATTGCGTATTTAAAAGATACTTTATTGAAAGATATCTAAGCATTAATGAACTGTATAAAAATACTTTTAAGTAGGCATTGTAATCCAACTGAACATATACAAACAAGACTAGGAGATACCCTAAACGTTCTAGGAAACTTCATTTTTATTCATTTTGGAGGAAAGGCTGAAAGTAATATATTTATCTACTTAGTATATATTGCGTTAATAAATATCTCAAATTCATTGCCTGAAGATCACAAAGTCTTCGAGCTATGCACAAAAAAAGTAAAACAGCATGATATCAAAAAACAAGTTAGAATGGTCTTGACGAGAATGACTAGATACACAGATGACAAATGTAAAAGTAAAGTAGCTCCTGAAACAAAAACAATTCAAGTGCCAATTTGCTGGTTGACAAAATGTTTTTTAATGACTTCTATGCAATTTAACTTCATTAAATTCCGAATATTTTGAAATTAGGAGTCGGTATCCAATATAAAAAAAAAAAAATAACATTTTAACCAAACAGAATTCGCATTATCATTGGGTTCAGGGTATAAAACATAAAACATAAAAGAACATAAGCTTTTCTGTATACGGTATGAGATAAAATATACATAATATTTAAAATCTCTAACTTTTGTAGACTGAAATTTTAAAAAATACTAATTATTTTAAAAAAAAATATCTGACAAGTCTTCAATTTTCACTCAAGTTTTTTATAATTTCAATTTTTAGCTTGGAAAACAATGGTACAATTAACATAAAGCGTAAACTTCAAAAACAAAAACTAAATCTGAGCCCAATAGCCAAGTTTCCCCCTGAAAAAAAAAACAAAAAAATATAGGTATAGTCCACACATTCCATTACTGTAATGACTTTTCAACTAACTAAGTGACACGGAAAACTTTATCGACAATTTGGCCATAAACATAATTAGCAAAAGGTCTGCACAGCCTCAATCTCATGTGGGCGGGACCAACTGAGCCCGAACTCAGCTCAACTGAAGCAGAACAAGTGCAATCTGGGCAGCAGAGAAGTTTTCCTCGTCTCCCCCTCCTGCTACTCTACCCACTCGAGACAACGGAAGTCAATTTGTATGGTTCGTTGATTTTTGCGTGAATATTGCAATTTGGAATCAGTTTGAAGGATGTTATAGGTTACTAACCAACAAGAAGACCAACAACATTATGAAACAAAATGCAAACAATGAACATTAGGGTTAAACAAACTAAGCTTTATTTTGGTGTATATGAAAAAAAAATAGAGGTAGAAGTAATTTAAGTTCAAATTGCTTGAGGCTGCAGCTGCATATTTAATGTCAAAAAAAAAAAACTTTGATAAGCATTTAAAGTTCTGTACATTCTTTTTCGTTAATTAAATTAAAGTCCAAAAACTACAAAACTGTAACTATCACTTTTCACCCTATTTCGTCATTCTCATTTCTGATCTGTTTAATCGAATAAAGTATATTTGCAGTTATAGAGAGAGTGCGAGAGATAAAGAGACAGAGAGAAAGATCCAACATTATATGGGACTTTTATGAGATTGTTTTTTTTTAGTATTTGGATTGATAGGAAATGCCTTATTGAAATTCTTATTTCGTGCTAAGCTAAGTCTATTCATTAAAAAAAAGTCACGTGCCCATTATATTGTGTTGAATATTTACACAGATGGACTTGCATTATTATTGCCATCTATTTGAATAACGATCTTTACAAAAGATTTGAATTGCTCTTATAATTGCATTGCAAATTGCAAAATAGGTTTTTGAAAGAACAAATATAAATTAGAGGTATACTTAAAAAATCAACTATATGCGAAAAGTCAACATTAGTTTAAAAACTCACATTACAAAAATTGCCATTTAAATGCGCTTGGCTCAGTGAATGGAACCAAATGATGCCCGGGCGACTGTTCTAATGAGTAATGAAAACAGATTTATCGTTGGGCTTATTATTTGTTGTTGCAGTAGCCACTGCGGTGGCAATAACAATAAAAAAAGATTCGATGCCCCAGAGGGCAGATACAAATCGTTAAGTTCTGCGAACAATGGCATTCGCTTTAAAATTTCTGAAAATTAGTCAGCACGGGAAACATTTAGCGTGATTTCTTCATAAATTTAATTTACGCTTGGGTTATTGAACTAGAAGCTTGATATTCGATAAGAATCACAAACGAAAATCGAGAAGGTAAATGCAAATTAAAGAAGCAAAAACAAAATCCTTAAACAGAAGATTAAGTTGAATTTAAGAGTGCTAATCGGTTATTTATAGAAAACTCAATTTGAGTTTGACATACGAAAGAGTAAATTATGTAAGCGTGGATAATCAAATTTAAGAAGGCATTTGGTATCATAAAAGATGAGTGGTTGAAAGCTGAATGCGAAGTCTTATATCTTATGCTTTGAGTCAGAAGAAAAAGAACGCTAGATTAATGCGTACATATAACCGATTATAATTAAAAATCTGCACTGATTTCATATTTCTACCATTTTATCAATTTTAACTTCAAAATGCTGGTATTAAAGAATTAAGTTATTGAGTACATCATCTTATTAAGTAATAATATTAGTTTGAAAAATGTCATTTAAACAGCAACAACTTTGTGAGCGAATTGTAAATTTTTAAAAACACATTAAGCCAAAGGACAAGCCTTTCCCAGAATCACGCATTCTTAACAATAGAAAGAACATTGTGTTCGCGATGAAATCCGTCGTGAAACCTAAATACAATGAAGCATAAGTTGAACCGAAGTAGCCGTGAAATTCAAAAGAAAATTCTCAGAAAGAAGCATCGATGCAGTGGATGTCCGTCAATTTCAAAGACAAATTATTTTGAATTGTAGAGTTTTAGAAATAGCCTGATTTAAATGTAAAAGAATGTTTAAAATATTTCTTTTTTCTATTAAACATAACAAATATATAATACAAGACAACAAAAAATAATATCAAAATAAATTTTAACAAAACTCTAAAAATGTTGTAGATAATATTTGAGGGCAATATTTAGCTCAATCCTCCCCTTGATAGTGCCGTTATATATGTATATACACTAAATAACTTATGTGAATCACCCTTAAATACACTTTTCAAGTCGAGTTCTAGTTTAACTAACGCCACATGCTTCCCACTTCAATTCAATCAACCGTAAACAGTAAAGACCCCATTTTCGCCTCAAGCGGACAACACATGGATGTGCACCCGGCCACGCCCAGTCGCCAAGGTGTCAGCACATCATACGCCCTGTTAGTGGGCCACCTGTACCGGCCCCTCACACCAAATGGTTGCGTGCCTAATTGCAAAGCGAACGCAAAGAAAATATATTTTCTCTTTTTGAATGCCGTCAGGCAGGCAACCCTGCGGTCGCTACGATAGTTGATTTTGCCAGGAATTTCGTCGCTAGTCAGCATAAACATAAACATAAGTCGAAGAGGCCCGGAAAAGTGCTTGAGAGAAAATTTAAAAATTTGTTAGCCAGTTAGCAATATGATTTTTTAATCTCCAACTAGTCCTGTAGTTGACAAATAAAAAAACATTGCACAGCCTTTAAAAATTAACAATAAAATACTTAAATATGTACTTAAATATAATAATAAAAAAAAATTTAGTAATATATATTAAAACGATAAAATAAAAATGAATAAAGTTGTCTCAAAAAAACAAAAGACAGAGTTAAGAAATGGTTTTAGGGGAAGGAGTACTTTTATCAGAAATTCGTCCTAACATATTATGTTGGCATGAGTAATTTAAATTGTTCTTACGGTTGTAAGACTATTATTTTATATTTTACAATTTAATTGTAAATAGCTTTATAACTCCGAAATTTGTGTATGAATCACATTACTCAACATTCAGCACGTAAACGTAGACAGACAGGAAAATCCCTAAGACTTCTGCTGTTCTTTTCTTTACTGTTAGTTATATATGTACAACACATCTTAGATCCGTTCCCGTTATATGATATTTTAAGGGACCGTTGTCAGTAGCAACGCTTTTTCTAAAAAAAAAATCTGCGCATTGAAACGTAAGCACAAAATCATGGGAATGTCATAAGAACGCAGCTAAGTGTGAAATTTTGTTTTGCAGAACAGAAAAAAAATGGATGAAAAAGGAAAATAGAAAGAAAAGCATAAATTCTATTGATGACCGGCCAAGCAGGACAACCGAGCCAGCTAAACAGCCATTTCCCCCAAACGAACCCGAGTCCAACTTTTACAAATGGCCAAGTTTGTGTTAAGCAAATGGAAATGGAGGAAAACCCAAAAACAAAATGCACAAAATGCTTATTTGCGGTTAACCACAAAAGTGTAAACTAATACCAACTGGGCATGTTGTCATAAGGCTACCAACAGACCCTCCCACCAATCGAGGGGGTAGGGCGAGCAAAGCTAGCTGACAGCTGATTCGAGATGTCTGAAAAGTGGACTTGGCTTACATTTGAGGTCGAGCTTGTGATTAATTCAAGTGTAAATTATATTGTGTTCACTTTTTAAATATGGACTGCAAATAATTTAGGCCAAGGTCTGTTACCTTGAATAGGGTTTAGTTGGCTTTTGGGCTTGGGCTTGGCTTAGACGGAACATTGATCGATGTACGTGAGTTGGGTTGCTATTGTTTGATTGAGTTTTGGTAATGACGCGCATTAATTAAAGCTTAGTTCATTATCAAGGGCTTCAGTGAAACCTAAGTTTGTAGTAGTTGAATAATAGGAAATATAAATAAAAATAAAAAGTTCCTGCAATTAGCACAAAAAATATCGATTAGTCCAATTAATTATAAGTAAAAAGTTCTTTGGAGTTGAACACTTATGTGCGGAGGTAGGCAAGAATTAATTAATAATTAAAAATTCTTTTAAATCCAAAATTTGGGCAGCAAAGTTAAAAAACATGAAATTTCTAATCTAAATAAGTAAAAGTAATAATTGATAAACATTTAATTCCGGAAAGCTGTTTGATCCCTCTTCGAAAATTCCTCAAAAACACTAATTAAAATTATTAAAGTATTATCAAGAAATGCCAAATACTAAATAGAAATTGTTATTAATGCCACATTAAAAGTGTACAGACAGCTTGATAAAAAAAAAAAAGACAAAAAAAGTTGCTCAGCATTTGACCCGGTGAACCCTGACATAGCGCGCGCCCCCTTTGAATATGTATTCGGTTTCTGCTTGTTGTTTTTGTTGCCATGACGCTTGCTGACAAACAAATTGTGTGTAAATGTTGAAAATATTCATAAATGTATATATATACATTATATATGAACATATATCAACACGACTGTGTACATATGCTTCTGTTAGCAAGTTATGTTAGCCTAACTGTCCTCAAAAGCAACCAAACAACTTTTGCTCTATGGGTCAGGGGAATTTGTTACTTTGCATTATGGATTGTCGAAGTGTTTAATTAATTATGGTTCCCGCCTCGATGCAGCTAAACAATTAATGCTTAAGTCTTTTTTATTTTAAACAACAATGTACACATCTTCAATACTAAGTTCTTGGTAAATACATGTGCTTACTGATTACTTAAGAGCTATCATAAAATTTTAAAGCTTAAAAGCCAGATTCAAAGATTTGCATTTGGCTTTATACAAAACTGCTATCCAATAGAAACAACTCAATCATCTAATCAGTCCCAATATCTAACATAATTAAATCTATTCACCAAATTGCTCTGAGTCCTAAAATTCCTTAAAAGCATTGGCGATACTTATAGATAAACGCAAATAAATAAGACATAAAAAAATGTATATAGCCACGCCAAATCGAGAATAACTATATCTATTATCGTCTAAGAATTGAAATTTCAAATATATATTCGTGTATACCACTTCCAGACAAAAAGGTATGGAATATAGCTATGCCCATTTGGGGCTTAACAAATCGTTAAAAACTTATCTTCCACAGCCTTAGGGCCGGAATAACCAACTAAAGTTAATGCAACTAAAGTTAATAGACGTCCATTTTATTGGTTACTGAAACAAAGTTGACAAGAATTCTGTTTTTAATTAATTTTTAAGTTGCAAATATTTAGCTGTCTTGGTTGATTTATTGCTTTTATACTCGTTCAGGTAGTGAAAAGAGAATATTGGCTTTGTTTAATGTCTGTCTTGCTGTACGTCCGTCTGTTTGTTTGTATTTGCCACTGAAGCTAGCCAAGCTTTGCCATTGAAGCTAGAGATTAAATAAAAAAGAAAAAATAATTATATCGAATTTTTCGGCAATAAACAGCCAGTGGAATTTGGAATATTACTCGTATATGCCACTACCAGACAAAAATACCGTTAAAGAATTTAAAGTTATAAAACAACAAGTAAGAACACTCTAGTCGGGATTGCGCGACTACTTAAAAGATGTAAAAGATATGCATAAAAAACTGAATCTTGATAAAGTTTTTAAACGATATCACTGAAACAAGAGAAGTTATCGAATACCCTGAACCCATTAAAAATGGGAAATTATGGTTTTGCAAAAAGTATGTAACAGGCAGAAGGAGGCGTGGCAGACCCCATAAAGTATCAGGGCGACGAGCTGAGTCGATTTAGCCTTGTCCGTCTGTCTGTCCGTATGTACGTCTGTCTGTCCGGATGTATAAACACGTCGATCTCAGAACCTATAAGAGCTAGAGACTTGAAATTTTGCACAAAGGTCCATGTATACAGCGCGCATATCGAGTTTGTTTAAGATATTCGATAACTTTTCCTGTTTCACTGATATCGATTAAAAACGTTATCGAGATTCAGTTTGTGGACAATATCTTTTACATTTTTTTTAGCTACAGTCACCAAACTTTGTATTTTACTTCTTGTAAATAAAATACACCTTCTGTAAAACCGTATTTTAAGTAAAATGAAAGAATTCAATGCTGAAAATGTTTTACAAATGCAAGTAACATAGAAGTTATTTAACAAAACATTTTGTCAATCGGCAAAAGCACGCGGCAGCGAGCGCCAAAAAGTGTGCAGCGCACACTGTGCACACATTCCAATGTATGTATTCTTCTTTTAATTTTATTTGTTAAATCGCAATTTCAGTTTCATTTTAATTCTCACCGCTGCTACTTTAGTGGCGTCTTTGTCACTAAGAACAATATGAAGAGTCTGGTGTTTTGGTAAGAGATAGCGGCTTGCACACGAGGAATCTTAGGTTCAATTCCCGATGCTGTCAACATTTTTTGTTCAAAAGCAATTTTTTTTTTTACTGTTGCATTTATATCTTTCTGTATTTATGTAAAAATGCAAACTCGAACAAAGGTTCAGGGGATCTCGTAGTCGGGCAGTCCCGACTAGAGCGTTCTTACTTGTTCTAAACTAAAAGCTTATAAACTTCCGTTCAGGCGCTTTTTATCATCCGGGCAGTGTAAATATGTATGTCAAGCTTATCGTTCGCCTATTAAGCAACTACTGCAATGCGCCTTATCGAATCGCTTGGGCGTCAGCAGAAACTGCGACAGCTTAACGGCTCGACTTTATCTCAGAGAGCAAAACGTTTTTCTTGTAAATTTGAATGAGGTAATGTTTGCAAAGCAAATATCTGATAAATGTCAAACCACTTGTTAAAACAAGTAAGAAGGCTCTAGTCGGGACTGCCCGACTACGAGATCCCTTGAACATTTATTCGAGGTTGCATTTTTACATACATACAGAAAGATATGAATGCAACAGTAAAACAAGTAAAAACGCTCTAGTCGGGTCTGCTCGACTAGGAGATCCCTTGAACCAAGTCCGAGTCGGTGTTTTAAACAACATAGCTTACATCTTTTATCTATACATATTACCCTCTGTGCGCATAAACACATGCATACATATACACATGCACACACACACAAGCACGCGCTCCGATTACTGCGTAGTTGATTTGAATGTATGTGTGCACACGTATAGAGCAAATGCTATGCTGCTGCCGCGTGTTTTTGTCAATTGACAAAATGTTTTCTATAATAACTTCTGTATTACTTAATAGATTTAAATGCAATTTTCAGCATTCAATGCTTTTATTTTATAGAAAATACGGTTTTAAAAAAATTAAATTGAGGATTTGATAATTTTTTTTTGTAAATAAATTGATTTTGTAAAATGTGGATATTTACAAAAAGCTTAATGCAAAATTTAGGAATTGTAGCTAAAACAAGAGGGATGTGCTAACTGCGGCCATGCCGAAGTTTGGTAATACCCTTGCAATTGTAAATGATATAGATATAGTTTTCTCTAATTTGCCACGCACCCAACAAGTGGCTATATATAATTTAGGTCAATCTATTGAACAGGGCAACATTAACCAATATATCAAATTTCGAAGCTGTACCTAAAAAACTTTGGAATATATAGTTTTCTCCGATTTGCACTCCGCAAAGAGGCGGATATATATAATTTTTCATAATTTTGTCGAAACGGTGAAGCCTAACGTTTTTGGGATACAGTTTTTGCCGATTTGCCACACCCCTAATTGAAGTAGATATGTTTGCCAAATCTTTTTTCTAGGTGTGGTTGATGCAAATATATGTTTGAGGATTCAAGCCACTGGCTCTAACAGCATCCAAAATATTGGAGGATTTATTTTAAGCACTAAATAGACTTTCCCGATTTGACAAGCCCCAAGTAGGCATGGATATATAACTTTTCTATCAACCTGAATGGGAGGCCAAAAGTATTTTACTTTCCAAATTTGGATGTTCTAGCTTTAAAACTATAGAAGATATAGTTGTATCCGATTTGCCACGCCCCCAAAGGGCGTCGTCCAATTCAGGAGTATATATTCGAAATTTTAATTCTCTGACTTTAATAACGTCAAAGTTATCCCACTTAAGCATTTCTTAAAACCGATCTGTCCTATGGGAGCTAGAGGATATAGTCATCCGATCCGGATGATTCCGAGATATATATATAGATTGGAGCCTATGTGCAAACCTTCAGCTCTGTAGCTCTAATAGTCTCGGAGGAGATTGCGTTGATCCAGACAGACCGACAGACAGACGGACAGACGGACAGACAGACAGACAGACAGACAGATAGGTAGACGGACAGACGGACTTTATATGGTCGTTGCAAACTTCTGATCAAAATTAATATACCCTTTTTGAAAGGGTATAAAAACGAAAGCAAATGAATGTTTGCAAAAGCCCTTTCAGTCAAAGAAGCTGATAAAAATAAAAAATTACTGAGTATAAGATAACACGATAGACGACTTTATAATAAGCGATAAGAGATGTGGTTGTATAGTATAGATAAACAAAAACACCTGTAAAAGGTTTATAATGCCTTGATTACTCGGGGAATACCAGAAAATACTGATATTCTCTATACGGACCAAGTTTCCTTCAGTTTTCTGTATATAAGTAGGCACTTGCATAAGTATGTATGTATTTATGTACAGTAGGTATGGCAATAAAAAGTTTGATTTAGGGCTTAAAGGACGAGTCAAAATATCGATTCTTATCAATAAGAAATTGGAATGAGCTACTGAAAAATATTTTAATTTTTTTTTATTTAACAATTAAAAATATCAAAAATAACTTGTCTAAATTTTCCATTTTAAGTTTTATAATTTACGAACGAACTGTTTATATGGAAACACAGACGAACAGACGGATTGATATGGCTACATCGACTCTGCCATGTCTATTTCTGCCTGTTACAAAAATTTTCAAAAAAAACTTAAAAAACACATTTCTATTTCATTTAGATGCATATATTTCGACAACTGATCTCTTATTTTTATAGATGTTTATATTAATATCTACACAAACGCTCATCCGCTGCTATTTTGAAAAGTTTCGAGCATAAATTATATTTCTTGGCCAGTCAACAAATATTTTTTTTTTGGATATTTAAATGGCAGCGAGACAAGTTTTATGTTGTGTTAACGAGGTATTAATTGGCTTATTAAAACTAAATCAATTTGTTTAATTTGTTAAAATGTTCGGACGGAAAGCGTTTTGTTTTAAATGAAAATTTAGTGGTTTTATTAAAAATAAAAAAAATAAATGTATTTCACAAATGTTGACTGATGAGAAACATTTTATAAAAACCAAAAATAATTAGTACAACAAATAAAGCACATGCCAAAATGAATTATTGATTTAATTAAAAATTTCATTTTATTTTTAATAAAAAAGAATGCATATATATTTATATATATTTAAGCCCAGAATTTAGATAAAGAATTAATGTAAAGAAAACTACTACAATAATTCAATATAACAAAACAAGTAAAAACACTCTAGTCGGGACTGCCCGGCTACGAGATCCCCTGAGCCTTTGTGCGAGTTTGCATTGTTGCTATTAATTCGTACGGCATATTTTTTGAGGTAAGTGCGATGTTTATCAGACGGTATTTTCAATGTTGGTTCAGATAATTCATAAAAACATTTTTTTCTTCTGAAAGATAGATTTATTCTCTTAACAATAGCAAAATTCTGTTTTCCAAATAATTCACTTAACTGATAAAAAAAAATGTGGCAATACCCTTGCAATTGTAAATGATATAGATATAGTTTTCTCTAATTTGACACGCCCCCCACCAAGTGGCTATATATAATTTAGGTCAATCTATTGAACAGGGCAACATTAACCAATATATCAAATTTCGAAGCTGTACCTAAAAAACTTTGGAAGATATAGTTTTCTCCGATTTTCCACGCCCCAAAGGGGCGGATATATATAATTTTTCATAGTTTAGTCGAAACGATGAAGCCTAACGTTTTTGGGATACAGTTTTTGCCGATTTGCCGCGGCCCCTAATGGGCGTAGATATGTATACCATATCTTTTTTCTAGGGGTGGTTGATGCAAATATATGTTTGACAATTGAAGCCCCTGGCTCTAACAGCATCCAAATTATTGGAGGATTTACTTTAAGCACTATATAGACTTTCCCGATCTGACACGCCCCAAGTAGGCATGGATATATAACTTTTTGATCAATCTGAAGGGGAGGTCAAAAAAGTATATTACTTTTCAAATTAGTTTCAAAACTGTAGAAGGTATAGTTTTAACCGATTTGCCACGGCCCCAAAGGGCGTAGCTATATATGCTATATCCCGTAGCGGGAATCGAACCTGCGATTCCTCGCTTGTAAGCCACCATCTCTAACTATAACACCACACTCTTCATATTGATCTTAGTGATAAAGACGCTACTAAAGTAGCAGTGGCCAGAATTACAATTAAGTTGAAATTGCGATTTAACAAATAAAATTCAAAGAAGAATGTGCACATTTGAATGTATGTATGCACATGTATAGACTGTGTGCACAGTGTGCACTGCACACGTATTGGCGCCCGCTGCCGCGGGCTTTTGCCGATTGAGAAAATGTTTTGTTTCATAACTGCTACGTTACTAAACGGATTAATAACATTTTCACCATTGAATGCTTTTATTTTATTCAAATACGGTTTTACTTAAAAAATTTAAAAAAAAATTAAATTGTGGCTTAAAAAATGTTTTTTTGAAAAAATTGATTTTGTAAAATGTGAAGTCGGTATGCAAAATAAAAAAAATAGAAAGTGTATTTATTTACAAAAGTTTAATGCAAATTTTGATGACTGTAGCTAAAAAGATGTAAAAGATATAGTTAAAAACTGAATCTTGATAATGAAATGATATCAGTGAAACAGGAAAAGTTACCGAATATCTAGAACAAACTCAATATGCGAGCTGGACCTTCGAGTAAATTTCAAGTCTCTAGCTTATATATGTTCTGAGATCGACGCGTTCATATATACGGACATTCTGTACATACTTTTTGCAAAAGCATTATACCCTGATTTCCCATTTTCAATGGGTGCAGGGTATAAAAACAAAGTCAAAATATCAATTGTTATCGATAATAAGGAAATAGGATGAGTTATCCAAAAAAAAAATAAACTTGTACTGGGCCGCTTCCTTCTGACTGTTACATACATTATCACATAACCATTATACCCTGAAATCCCATTTTCAATGGGTTCAGGGTATAAAAACCCACTATAGATAATAGTCAAAGTGAACTTAATTCTTCCATAAAAAGATAAATCCAAAATGTTGAAGGTTACCAAATTAATAATATTATGATAAGATAATAAATTTTAGAAATGATATCTTAAGTAACACAAAATTAAAATCCAGTATTTTCTAAGCATAATTTTATCGTAAATTTGTTAAAATGTTTTGTGTATATAAAATTGAAATCAAAATTGTAGCTAGAAAATGAAATTTATCAGTCTTTATCAAATCGTTTTTTTAATTGAATCACTAAAGTAAAATGAATTTTCGATAAGTATTTTCTTATACAGATTATGATTATGGCAAAAATTTAAAACGATATGCAAATAGACGAACGCCAAAAACCAGTTCAAAATAAAAGATCTTTGACAAAAATGCATACTAAAATTGGGTTAGCTAGTCTATAAAATGATTTTATGTTTATAAAGATACTGAAGAAATAACTGTTTATAACATTCATTGGGTTGTCTACTAATACGCGTCAAGATACCTTTGAAATGGAATGAAAGAAACTTTTCTCTAAAATACTCTAAAACAAAACCGAAAATAAATATCAGTATTAAAAATTTTCAAATATTTAACGAGATTTTAAAACAGAACAAAAGCTGTTATTTTACATTATAAAATAACAACTTTACAAGCAACTTTTTACTCAATTTTAAATACGCTCCAAAATTTTACATTGGCAATAAGTATTCATTTTGTACTATACTTCTTGCATTTCCATACTACAGGGTATTCTACAACAAGAATAAGAGGTGCTTTTATTAATTATTAGCTATTTCTCATTAAGAAAAATGACCTGGAATTTACCAACGAGTTTTGCTCTCGGGTGTTATACAACAAAAAGAGAATATAAGCCGATGTTATAAGCTATTTATAAAATATGTTCTAGGTCCTTCACTTTTACAATGTGGAGCAGTATACCCTTCTTGCAGCAGCCTGCAACAGGGTATTGTATAACAGAATCATCTATAACAGCTTCAAATATGCGTGGGCTAGCAACAAACGGTTATTTTAGCTGTTGTTGTTTTTGTTGTTGCAGCTGATGTTGTTGTTGTTGTTGTTATGCGATAAAAAGCCGGTCAACGAACACGAATTCAAAACTCGCATTGAGCAAAAGGCAAAAGGCGATGCCAAAATCAACAACAACAAACGGAAACATCGTAATACTGCAAACAACATACAGCAGCAACAGCTACAAAAATAACACACAATGTTTAAAAATACTTTTAAAAATATAAAACTTACATCACATACATTCACAATTCACGTTCACTAATAAAAACAACAACAGCAGTAGCAAATGCAATAGCTGTATTTGTTATTTGTTGTTGCTTTTGCTTTTTGTCACTGCTATTTTTGTTTTTGTTGCTGTTGCTGACGCTGTTACAAGTTTGAAATTTGATTTCTTTTGATTTTGCTTTTGTTCGATATTTTGCTTCCTTCTTCTTTTTTATCTTTCTCAATTTTTTGGGTGAAAATAAAAGAAATTTTGTTATAGAAAACGCGCGGCCCAAATCGAGCAGACGATCGCTCTTCTTCTTGTTGTTGTTGTTGTTGCGGTTACTGCTGCTGCTGCTGCTGGTGCTGCGCAGAGACTGCTGCGGGCCTCATGAATGAATTGCGCGATTAAAAACACAAAAGGCGTGACGCGTCGTACAACAACAATAACAACAACAACAACAACAACCAATAGCAACTAAATAACGAAACGAGTTTTGTGGCTGTGGCTTTGGCTTTGAAATGTAGATAAGCCCAGAATATACATACATATGTATGTATGTATGTAGGCGAACGAAAAAGAAACGAACGCAGGCTTCAAAATTTAACACCAACAATGCTAAGAACAACAACAAATGCCTAAGCCTATACTAAACACACACACATCACTATTGCACAAATGCAGACTCACGCACACACATATGCATTTTGCAGACAGCTGATTTTTGGCCGCAACTACAAAAAGTGCTTCTTGCTCTCTTCTCGCCAATTACAATTTGGTTTATTTAGGTGACGAGCACACACACATGCTTGCAAACAAACTCTAACACACTCACACACAGACACTATTGCGCTGGTAGGCCGCACGCCTCGTACATTAATATTGTGTGTTACACTTGTTTTTATTGCTGTGATTGCGATTCGCCTCTGCAGTGGACTTAGCGCAGGCAACAGCCTATTTTGCATTTTGCTTTTACATTTTGTACACACCTTGCACTTGCACTGCTTAACACGCTTTGTTATGTTATTATTTTTTTTTTGTTGATGACTTAAGTGTTATTTTTGCGAAAATCTCATTGTTAGTTTCCAATTTCTTGTTTGGTGTTCTTATTGGCACGCGCGTGGCCACCCGCACGGTTGGAAATTTCTTTACAGACTGGTTAACAGTTGCCTGTTAGTTGGCGCAATTTGCATTAACAGCTGTTGATACATTTTGGTATTTTACGTTAAGGTATTTTTTAGCGCTACTGTTAATCCGTTTACAGCGCTAATAATTTGAAAAAACTGTTAACCGGCTGTTTCACATTTGATTTTAAAAATATTTTTATAGGTTGGAAATTTTAATTCTTATACATACTAAGAAATATGTAAAATTCAAATGTGAAGAAAATAGACAAAAATGTGATACGTTATTTTTTGCAACATTTATTTAACTTATTGATTGCCTGGTATTCTAACTGGTTTTTCTGGTGCTGTTAATAACAGCGCTGCCAGACTTTTAAACTTATTTATTATGGCGCAAGAATTAATTTGTAATTGGCTTTTGCAACTTGGTAACGGGATGAATTTATTTTACCAAACCTTAAACTATTAATCTAAGCTTTCCAGGCACCTTCGCAATTTGATGTTTAGCAACTCTTTTTAGATTAACACGCAACAATTAAAAGAGTATGTGAAAAACAAAGAAAACGTTTAATCGAATTGCTAACAATTACAGCATTAATTAATTGGCCATTCCTGAGTATCGAAATTGAGCATAATGGCATGCAACAGCAGCAGCTAGAAGATATATCATTAATCCAAATTTCTCCTCACCTGTTCCCGCCACCTGCAGCTCGTCCTGCATCTGCTTGGCAATCAATCAATCAATCAATCGCTCAGCATACTTTTTTGCAACTTAACATTTCAATCGCATG
Organism: Drosophila gaucha; assembly: GCA_035045545.1. Classification (NCBI taxonomy): domain Eukaryota; kingdom Metazoa; phylum Arthropoda; class Insecta; order Diptera; family Drosophilidae; genus Drosophila; species Drosophila gaucha. The sequence goes on from JAWNOY010000463.1 coordinate 297,529, forward strand.
CCAAAGTAGCCGATGGCATGCAAATTTCTTGCCGAGCTGGTGACGATAATGATGACTGGTTGCTGGTCAACAAATGTTGGCCAACTAAAGCGAAGCATTTAGCCAAATGGAGATGCTCTCTTAATATAGTCCGGCATGGACAGGTGCAAACAGGCATGAAAAATGAGCTTACAAATGCAATTTCTGCTCCTTATATTACGTCAATTTAGACATTTTTAAACTCTTCGACACTTGGGCAACCATTTTATTATTATCTTATTTGTGTTAAGCTTTTGTGAATAAGCAATTGTTTTTTATTGCTAAATAATTGGCTAAGGCTAAGCAGCAGCTGCTTCCAGGCATCCGAAAATTCAGGAAATTCAATTAAACGCAAACGCAGACACCTGCTCGCAATTAACGGACCCAATGGAACCCCAAGATAAGCAAATCTTCTGCCATGACGCATGCTAAATACTCTTAACCATAGAGGAAAAAATCTAAATTAATATAAATTTCTTATATCCAAGCAAAAATGTAGGAAAGTAGATTCGTCTATCTGTTTCAAAGCGAAATTTAAATATTCTAGATTTTAGATCTTCATTCATTAAGTTAAGATATCTTATAGCGTCTAGCTATCTCCAGCCATCTTATGCTCGATTCATGAAGCCTTAAGTACTCATACCAAGCCAAAGGTAGACTTTATACCACTTTGCATTAATGTATATATATTTAATAGTAAAAAATTCTTAAACATTTTATTCTTGACAGTTTATTATACCCTGAACCCATTGAAAATGGGAATTCAGGGTATAATGGTTTTGTGACAATGTATGTAACAGGCAGAAGGAGGCGTGGCAGACCCCATAAAGTATATATATTCTTGATCAGGACGACGAGCTGAGTCGATCTAGCCATGTCCGTCTGTCCGTCTGTCCGTCCGTCCGTCTGTCCGTCTGTCCGTCTGTCCGTCTGTCCGTCTGTCCGTCCGTATGAACGCAGTGATCTCGTAAACCACAAAAGCTAGAGATTTGAGATTTTAGATATATATTCTTGTATACCATACGCAGTACAAGTTTATTTTTTTTTTCGATAACTCATCCTATTTCCTTATTATCGATAACAATCGATATTTTGACTTTGTTTTTAAGCTATAACTTTTAGACCATAATACCTAGAGACGCCAAATTGACTATGTAGGTTGCTGTGATGTAAATACAGATAATAAACTTATTAAATTTTGGATACCTCTCCCCATTAGCCCCATAAGTGGAAAAAACGTATTTCAAATACTAGGGAGTTGGGATTTCGTATATATACACCTCTAGATGTCAATATTATGTCCTGAAAATTTCATTAAGAAAGTAGATCTAGAACCGAAGTTATTTAACAATGAATTTCTCATAATGCTGCATAGAATGCAGCCCAAGCGTAGCCGCTAAATCATCTACGCAGTAAGCGGCGCGCGTGCTTGTGTATGTATATGTGTGCGTGTGTGGGTGCACGCAGAGGGTAATATGTACCGGTAAAAGATATAAGCTAGATTGTTTAAAACACTGCCTCGGACTTGGTTCAGGGGATCTCGTAGTCGGGCAGACCCGACTAGAGCTTTCTTACTTGTTTTTTATTCAATTTCTTAATAAATACCCCAGAGTACAAAAAAGTACCCGAGAATATAAAAAAAAAGTAAATTGCTAACAGCAAAATATTATAGAATTATTTATTTTCTACCGTAAAAGAAACATTTAGCAAATCTTTACAAATCATCAAAAGAAATGTATTTTTTAGCTCAAATTACAAATTTCATAAATTTTTAATCTTTTAGTAAGAAATTGATTTGAATATTCAATTTTTTTCGTTTTTAACATAATTTTTTTCATTTGTTATTTCATCAATTTCTAGGAATTTACTATCAAGTATTCCTCCCTACCTGCTATTCCTCCTACCTAAAATCCAGTTCCATCATAAAGTTGATGCAATTGGAAGGCTTCAGCTTTTGAAGCTGTTGAATAACTATAAAAAAATATTATTTGAAATAAAAATTTGATGTCTTAGGGGGATGCATGTCGCCTAATAAAATTATAAGACCCATTGCAAGGGTATAATAAAAAAAAATACGCGTGCAAAGAAATTCACACTTACGACACGTGCGTGTGTGCATGTGAGGGTGTGTGGGTGTGGCAGTAGGCAGCTAAAGGAAATTTAAAGAATAAATATGACACGCCCCCGCCTCCAGCTTCACCTCGCAACAACAACAATAACAACAACAAGGCAAAACAACTTACTAAAGCGGAAATTATATTTTTGTCTGCTTGTGGGGAATACTAAAGGAACCAAAAGATGAGATTTCATTGACCTCTGCATAAGATTTGTCATTCGGGAATGTCGGTGAATTTTCCATAAGGATAAAAATACTCTTTAAGAATACTTTAAAATTTCCATGGAAAGTAAGAAATATTAAGAAATTTTGTATAAACTTATATGAATGTTGAAAATATGTTAATATAAAAAAAATATTAAATATGAAAAATTATATAATATGTATACCAATTGTATTTAAAATTAATTCTTTAAAAAAAAAGCTAATCTAAACATTAAGAAGTAAAATCGGGACTGCCCGACTACGAGATCCAGAGAACGTATGCTCGAGTTTTTTTTTGATTGTTTGCTAGAAATTTATATACATATGTACATACAGATAATAATATGAATGCAAAAGTATAAAAAAAAAATTTTAATTGAAAAAAAATGATGTCCGTAGCGGAATTCAAACCCGCGACAAGTCGCTTTCAAGCCACCATCTCTTGTTGCAAAGAGTGCACTTCTGTGTTACTTAACGGATTTTGATGAAATTTTTAGAAGTAATTCTTATATTCGATAATAGCTAAAAGAATAAAATTTTTGTCTTTTTTCCAGCTGAACTTCAATTAAATTAACTTTGTTAAATTTGGCGCCGGTATCCAAAACATAAAAGAAACCCGAAATTGTACTTTATATATAAGAAGCTAAATAGAAAATTTATTGACTTTAACTTAAAAGATGTAAAAAAAAATGTTAAAACAAGTAAAAGCACTATGGTCGGGACTGCCCGACTACGAGATCCCCTGAACCTTTGTTCGAGTTTGCATTTTTACATATGTATATACAAACAGATAATATGAATGTTATAAAAAAAGTTTTAAATGAAAATTGATCCCAACCTGCGACTTATCAATTTATGTGTGAACACGTATTAAGATGATTTCACAAGATGTTTTCTTTGATACCTTCTGTGTAACTTAACGGATTTTGGTGATATTTTAAGCATTGAATCCTTTTATTTTATTTGAGATACGGTTTCACCTAAAAAACTAAATTGTGGCTTTATTTGTAACTGAATTGAAATTAAATTGATTTTGTAAAATGTTGAGGCAGTATCCAAAATATAAAAAAATTGAAATTCTATTTCATTTACAAAAAGCTAAGTACAAAGTTTGGTGACTGTACCTCAAAAGATGTAAAAAATAGGCCTTAAAAAACTTAATAGCAATACCGTTTTTATTCGATATCACTGAAACAGGAAAAGCTATCGAATATATAAAACAAACTTGGTATGCGCGCTGTATACGAGCAACTTCGTGGAAATTTCTAGTAAAATTTCAAGTCTTTTGCTGTTATAGGTTGGGAGATCGACGCGTTCATACATACGGACAGACAGGCGGACAAGGCTAAATGGACTCAGCTCGTCGTCTGGTCAAGAATATATATACTTTATGGGGTTTGCCCGCCTCCTTCTGCCTGTTACATACATTTAACAAAAGCGAAATTTCCCATTTTCAATGGGTTCAGGGTTTAACTAGAGGGATGGGCTAACTTCGGCCATGCCAAAGTTTGGTAATACCCTTACAATTTTAGAGGATATATATATATTTTTTCTGGTTTGCCAGGAAGAGTTCAAGATTGAATATCTAGGTGTAAATTTGTAGAATATAAAGTTTTTACCGATTTGCCCCGCCCCCAAAATGCAGTTTTATATAATTTTCTGTCAATCTATTGGGTAGGCCAACAGTATATGTATACATATGTCTATATGTTAAATTTTGGGGCGTTAGCTATTTTGGATTAAATAGTTGATTCCGATTTGCCACTCCCCAAAGAGGCAGATATATATCATCTTTTATATTTTTTATATATTTGCCAATTTTAGAGTCTCTAGAGGTAAATTTGTAGAAGATACAGTTTTAACCGATTTGCAACTCTTCTAATGGGCGTAGCTATATATACTATGTCTTTTTTTTGAAACGTGATCCACATAAATATACATATGTTTTAAGTTTCAACTCTCTGGCTCAAACAGCACCCAAAATATTAGAGAATTTATGCTAAGCACTATATACACTTTCCTGATTGGCCACGCCCCTAGTGGACGTGGATGTATCATTTTTGACAAATCTTTAAGTAAGGTTACCAGAAATCTAATACCTAAACCTAATAGACGTAGCTATATATACTATATATTTACTAAGGGGGTGGGGTACACAAGTATATATTCCAAACTTTAAGCGCTATTACTTCAATAGCGTCGAAGCTATTCCACTAAAACATTTCTTAAACCCAAAATGTTCTATGGATCCGGATAATTCCGAGATATACAATGCCTGCAAGCAGATTCCAGCCTATATGCAAAATTTCAGCTCTATAGCTGCAATAGTCTCGGAGGAGATCGCGTTGATCCAAACAGAGAAACAGACAGACAGACAGACGGACATGGCTATGTCAACTCAGCTCGTCTTGCTGATCAAGAATATATATGCCTTATATAGTCGGAGATGCTTCATTCTTCTGACCAAAATTAATATATCCTTTTTACAAGTGTATAAAAATATTCTGATTTTTAAAACTACATAGTAGCCTTGTAAAAATATTCATAGAATCCATAGATAGAATAGATATTCAAGGCAAACACTATCAAAGCCCCTATCAAAATTTCGGATATATTCCCTGATGTGCTCTTGTTATGGGTGAGCCAAAGAGCAGAGCGTTTGGCTGATCTATCGAGCGATTCGTTGACTGAGTCAGAGCTGGACGTATAATGGATAACATTGATATCGCTTCGTTGAGCTCGGCGCAGCGAGAGGAGAATGCAATTCGTTTGGATGCCATTGAGAGTGTCGATGAGATTTATAAGACCTATATACCAACAACATTTGAGCCCGACCAGCACAACTCATCCACGACCACCTTGAAACAAGACAATAAATATGACTCTGAAGACATTATTTCAGATCTTTCACAATCACTATTTATAGAAAAAACAGAAGGTGAAGAAAGTAAGCAAGTTGAAGAGGAGAAAACTGAAAGCGATTCCTTGACATCGGAAAACGCAGCAAAAATCGTTGAAGAACCCAACACGAAAGAAGTCCCAAAAGCCCTAAGTAATCCTATGTAAGATATTTAAGAATATTTTTTATTGAACTAGCTTGATTGATTGATTGATTGTTTCGCTTATTTTTCTCATAGCTCTGAATATCGTATGCCTTCTGGTGAAATAGAAAAAGAATCCAATCAGAAAGCTGATGAAAAGAACCATGATGCAAACGAAAATCAATGTGAGTATAAAAATCTTAAATCTGAAATATATAGACTCGAAAAGGTGATAGAGACCGATATAAAGAGAGAAAGAAAGACATAGATGGAAAGAAATTGATACGTATATAAGGAGGGATGGTATATAGATAGGGATAGCGAAATAGGGATAATAAAATATAAGGATATAGATATAAAGAGATAAACGAATTGAGAGAAGAATTGAGAGCTAGGAGAAAATAGGAAAGATATTAAGATTTTAATATATATATATATATATATATAATGATATAGATATATGTTGTAGAGCGAGTGAGATATTTAGATATAGATAGATAGATATACATATACAAATCTAGGAATTTAATTAAATTAGCAGCGATAAAGATATATTGATAATATTGATATTTATGTAGACATTTTATGTTATCAACGTACCTTATTCTCTTTTATAGGTAGAGAGATAGGGAGCGACATTAAAAGGTACAGGTCGAGTAGAATAGAATAGGCCAGTAGAATAAAAGGCCAGTAGAATAAAAGAGATTGCAAACATTAGATATTAGATAGATGCATTGAACAATATATGAAAATAGATAAAATAGGAAGATAGTTGCAAGTATGGGAGGTAGTTTAATAGATGCATAGGGAAATAGAAGAAGAAAAATCTATACATTTTATTTCAATCGATGCATATCATATCATAATTTACAACTTTACTGATCTATGAAAATATTTTTTAAAAAAATGATCTTTCATAGATTATTGCAACATAAAAAATCAAATGCAATCGATAAGCCTCGGGAATTCGGAACACAAAAACGTAGGAAAGGAGGAAATCGACGCTGGTGAATACTATGCAAAACAGATGGGATTTCAAATGGGTATGGGAATGGGTATGGATATCAATATGGAAACGGCTATGAGAATGGGAAATGGAATGGGCATGAGAATGAATGATAGCAACTTTAATGAGTTTTGTGGGCTAAGTCAGGTACCACAATCCTTATTGGGTTCCTATCAGAATCCAATGCCTGAGGATGAATATTTTAAGTATGTGCAGTCTCAATCGCAGTCGTTTCCTGGCCTGGACTTTAATTGCATGCAGTTCCAGTCTCAAGCAATGCATCAGCAGCTGCAGCAGCAACAGTTGCAACAGCATCAACAGCAGCTGCGACCTGAAGCCGGCGCCTATGCCCACTCTCAAAACACAGCAGATTCAGAAGGAAATCAGGCGGAGATGTCTTCTGATGCATGCTCAGCGAACTTAAAGGCATTTTGCCCCCGAATGCTAGAATCAAATTCATCGTGCCACGGGTACTGCGCCCGAGAAGACCGCTCGTCGGATTCGAGCAGCCTGAGCCAGGACCAAAACGCCGTCGATGGCAGCGACAATACGTTGTGCGCCTGTCCTGGTTGCACATGCCAACTGAACTCCACACCGATGGAAAGCTTTGGTAGCACACAAAATTGTTCTTGTTGCTCAAGTCAAATGAACTCCACACCGATGGGAAGCTTTCCTAGCACACAGAATGGACAGCAGTGTTGTGGAATGCATGGGCAATGTCCTGTGGCTGATTGTCGACCCATGCCTTGCTTTCAAATGCCCTGCCAGCCGCCTGCTCCTGCCTGCCAGTCCATGCCTCCTCCTGCCTGCCAGTCCACGCCTGGCTGCTATCCGCAGATGTCGCAATCCAACTCCAGCAATTGCTTGGACATTGAAGGCTTCATAAGGAACATCCTTGCACAGCAGCAACAGCAGCAATGTTTTCCCAACTGTTTGACTGGTCCCTCGCCGCCCTGCTTGGGCTTGGGCATGGGCCAGTCTGCGGGCATGAGCCAGTCTGCGGGCATGGGCCAGTCTGCAGGCATGGGTCAGTCTGCCTGTATGGGCCAGTCTGCGGGCATGGCCATGAGCTCCAGTCCCCCATTTGATACAAGCTGCTTGGGCTCCGCTCGTCTGTCCGGCAGTCGTACGCTCCAGGATCAGACTGTTTACACCACGGATTATAAGCCCGTCTACGTGCCGGGCAACAATTTCAATCACTTTCCCAAATGCGACACCTGCGGCGGCTCCGGCAGCTGCAGCGGCTGCTCAAGCTGCAGCAACTGCATGGCCTGCCCGACTGCTATGAGGTTACAACTGACAGCTTAAACATTTGTAGTTCCCTTAATACTTACTTAATTAATACTCTCTTTCAGCTATTGTCCTGCTCCGCCCTGCATGATGACCACGACGAATGCCTATGAGATGCCTTGTGCTCCTGGCTGCATGCTGCCTCCGTGTGTCAGTTGTGCTCCTCCCCGACCCATGCCCTGTAGCTATGCCTATCCGGCGCCCTGCCCTATGCCTTGTGCCCCGCCGCCTTCACCCGCTCCTTTCCCACCTCAATATTCGGCCAACATCCCTTGCTCTGCTCCATACGAAATGCCCCTCGAAGGGGGCTGCGATCCGCAGAGCCTCAGCAATTTCGTTACACAGGCAACCAGCTGCAATCTCAGCCAATACTCGAGTACGTAGAGGAAGGACAACTTTAAAGAAGTCTACAAAGATTAGTGAATCATCCTCCTCCTTACAGCTTGCATCTAACACAATCTGAAATCCATTGTGCAACTGCTTAAATAATTTATATTTGATTAACATTACCTTAAAGAGAAAATCCTTCTGACTGAAGTTGATTTGATTAGGAATACTAAAATTTATTAAAATCATAATGCAAAACTACTTCTTTTTACAAAAAGGAAGCGGGTAAGAGGGGAGTTATTAGATTGCCGATTGTATTCCCTGTATTTTCAAATTTTATGTTTTGAATATTTCTGAACAGGAAGACGAGCCGAGTCAATCCAGGCATGCTCGTCTGTCGGTCTGTCTAACCGTCTGTACTTCCATCCGCTCGTAGATCCTTCCGTTCGTTCGCCTATTCATTCCAGTAGATCTCGAAAACTCTAGAGCTGCATACTTCAAGTGCAATATATATTCCATAATAATATATGGAGTCGAAATAGTTTTTTTACCCTTGCTAAAAGGGTATATCAATTTAGGTCAAAAGTTTGCTACGCACCGAACCAAAGCATTGCCAACTATATTAGGTATATATATAATCTTGATCAGCAAGACGAGCTGAGTTGATATAGCCATGTCTGTCTGTCTGTCTGTCTGTCCTTCCGTCTGTCTAGATCAACGCAATCTCCTCCAGGACTATTGAAGCTACAGAGCTGAAATTTTGCACATAGGCTGGAATGTGCTGCATTGTATATGTCTGAATAATCCGGATCGGACGAATATATCCTATCGCTCCCATAGGACAGATCGGTTTTAAGAAATGTTTTAGTAGGAAAGCTTCGACACTATTGAAGTCTAAAACTTGAAATTTGGAATATATACTCATGAATCGAACTCCTATACAAAAAGATATAGTATATATAGCTACGCCCTTTGGGGGCGTGGCAAATTGGGTAAAACTGTATCTTCTACAGTTTTAGAGGTAGAATTTCCAAATTTGGAATGTAACATATTGTACTTTTGACCTTCCCTTCAGATTGATCAAAAAGTTTTATATCCACTCCTACGCCCCAATGGACGTGGCTATATATACTATATCTTTTTGTCTAGGGGTCGGATACTCGAATATATAACCGTAGTCCCAATTCTTAGATGGCAATATTGGCGCAAAAAATAACGTTTACGTGAAAAAAGTTATAGCAATTTCTGATTTGCCACGTACCCACTGGGCGTGGGTATTTAAATTCGATCTCGATCTTTAGCATAGGTCAATTACACCCTATTTGTCAAATTTTGATGTTCCAGCTCTAGAACTCTAGAAGATACAATAATACCTGATTTGCCACCCCCAATAGACGTTGCTGTTGTTTCAAATTTCAAATTTGCTCGTTCATAAAGATGGACAGCAAGACGGACATTGCAACAAACCAATATACTATTTTCACTTTGTGAATGAGTATAAAAATGTTTAAAGACGATTTCGCTTTTTTATACGAAGTCTTTCTAGCTCTCTTCTTGTTTATGGAAACATACATGACAAATTTTAACCAGAATTCATATATGCAGAAAAGCTGGTTAAATCATCCTTTCCGGATGTTTAAAAAAAAAATTTACCTTTTCTATTTTCTACTACCATACTCCCTTAAATTTAGTATAGTATATATTCCATATGACTAAAACAATCTAGGCTAAAAAAAAAACAAACGTTTTAATATGTAATATTTTTTTTTTTTGAAAAAAGTTTATTACAAAATATTGCATTGACAATTAATTGTTTAATTGTTGTTCCATTTGAATTTCAGTTATTACACTTATAAAAAATGAAATTAAATATTTACTATGGATGAGTAGATGAAAAACGTAGCACCAGGCGCAAGAACAAGCACAAGAATTAAGCTAGAGCTTAAATAATTTTGAGTTTTCAATATAAATGAATTATTTTTTAGTGCAACTTTAACTATTTAAGCGATAATCTTAAATAGTAAAATTTTAGCACAAGCTGCAAAAAGGGTTTCAAGTTTTTTTAAGTTTACAAAATTATTTTTTTGGTGCTTGTTTGCTCTTTTTTAGTAGCTACAATTTTCGATTTGTTGTTGATTGTTGTTGTGGAAGGGGGTCAAAAGAACTATAAATTAATTTTGATTTGATTATCAGTTTACAATTGCATTTAACTATGGGTATATTGTATATTGATATTTAGTTAGAGTTTGCATTAAATTAACATTTAACTATTTGCATTTAAGTTTACAATGTACGCGGCCAGGCGAGCGGCCAGCAGCCAAGTTAATCATTTAATGGACAAATGTTCGTTAGTATATTAAATAAACAATTTAATTTTGATTTTGTTTACTGTGATAGCGAATTCTTAATCTCAACATTGCTTTAATCACAGCTTATATAATCTATATAGAAAAGATGGTGAATATTGAGGAATACCTCTCCTGGCCTTAACTATTTTTATTATTTTTGTTTTGTATTGTTGTTTTTCTCATTTAAATTATTGGAATTATTTATCGTTTCGTTTTGTTTGCTTGCGTTTTGCTGGTGGGGCTGGAAGTTTTTTTTCTTTATATAGTTAACGTACACACATACACATATATTTATATATATATATATATAGACATTATACTGGCTATATAAAATCTAGGTTTTGTTTATGCGTTGACAAAAAATATATATAACTGTAGGTAATTGTAAATGTTTTAAATCCTGTTACAGGATTTGCTTCAGCTATTAAGTAGAAATACAATAAAACAAATTATATATATAAATATATATATATATATATGTACATATACATATATACATACACATTATATGTAAACATTAATTAAAGAATACAAAATACAATTCAAATACGAATACAGTTACAAATATTCATATATGTGCTTTATCAGTAGTTGTAATGACAAAAAAGTATAAATTTGATTTATGTAGTTTGTTTATGTTTTTTATGCAACAAATAGCATCACTGGAATAGTTTATGCCATGCCCCCGCCGCAAGGCGAAGGCGGTGGCAATTTAATCGAGTGGTCTTTAGTTTTTTGTTTCCTCTGCATTATATATATATATATATCGATATATAAGTAGACATGTGTGAAATTGCACTAAGACTAAATGCTACAACATTTAAAAATGGATTTGTTTTTTAGTTCACGTTTTATATATATATATATATGTATAATATGTATATACGTAGGTAGAAAATCTAGCAGCTCTCATTTAAACCAATTTCGGTTTTGGCATTTTTTTATTGAAAAATATTCTTAGATTTTCGCTTTACTTTGATTTTTGTTTTATATTTATATATATATATATACATATATATAAACATATATATATGCATATAAAAAACATTTACTTTTTACTTGAACTAAAAATTAAAATTTGATTTTACATTTTTTGTTTTTAATATTAAAATTAAATAAATTGCTAAGTCTTTTCATTTTCCATGTGTGCTTTAGTTACTATACATAATCCATTTTATATATGTATATATAGCAAAAACTTTATATAATTTAATAAACTCTGCCAACACAACAACAACAGCAACGACAAATGCAACGCATGGAGCACACATTTGTATATATACATATATATACATATATAAACTTTTAAAAATTTGGCTGCTTATTTAAACTTTTTTTTAAAACTCTTTTTTAAGTGCTATCAGTTTTGTTCTCGAAATTTCGTTGCTTTGCTCTCGTTTGTGTTGCAGTTGTTGTTATTATTGCTGTTGCTTTGGCTAGGGGTTCATCGTTTAGGCACATGTTTTCAGAGCTTACACATAGAGCACTTAACACTATGCATAGATATACTAATACTAATCATATAAAACTTGTTTTTTTTTTATATCTGTCTTAAGCCCTGCTACGGCGTCGACAGCGTTCCATGGCTCTAAAGAGCATTTGTCAATGCTCTCCGCGCAGCAGCTCCATCAGCAAATTGAAATCTGCGCCATCGCGCGTCTTGATCGTCAGCATTTCCTTGCCCAGCTGCAGCCAGAAAGATTCAGATTTCAAGTTAAAGATAAAGTACCTTTCCGATATATTCGTATTTTCTACCACTCACCTGACACGTGCGCTGCAGATCGGGTATGCGCAGCAGCAGCTCCCCAAACTTGGACGGCGTATCGGGATAATGGGCCAGCGTGTATGCCTGCAAGGCCTGCAACGCCTTCTCCTGGCACTCGCGCACCTTGACCGCCTCATGCAACTCCGTGGTATCTAGATATGATATATTTATATATATTACTAAAAAATCATTCGACATAGCTGGACGTTAGTACTTACCGGACTGCAGCAGCACGATAACCTTCATGGCAATATATTCGTAACGATCAACGCGCAGGCGTCTCAAATGATCCGTCAGATTCAGCATGCGCTCAATGCAAGCCTAAAAAACGTTAAAGACGTTATAAAACTCAGCTAACTGCTAGTAGAAGTTATAATGAGGTTAAGTGGGACGACGGGTCCTGAATAAATGCGATTAAACGGTTCATTAAAATTAACAACTGAACTAAATCCGAAATATTTATGCAACGGATATATGGTCAATACAAATTTTCAATACTTTGGCATATTTTCTAATTTACGTCATAATTTTTATACCCTGAACACATTGAAAATGAGAAATCAGGGTATAATAGTTTTGGAAAAAGTATGTAACAGGCAGAAGGAGGCGTGGCAGACCCCATAAAGTATATATATTCTTGATCAGGGCGACGAGCCGAGTCGATTTGGCCCTGTCCGCCTGTCTGTCCGTATGTATGAACGCGTCGATCTCAGAACCTATAAGAGCTAGAGACTTCAAATTTTGAACGAATTTGTTTGAGATATTCGATAACTTTTCCTGTTTCACTGATATCGATTGAAAACGTTATCAAGATTAATTTTTTTGACCATTTTTAGCTATTGTCACCAAACTTTGGATTTAACTTTTTGTAAATAAAATGCTTTTTCTATTTTTTTATATTTTAGATACCGGCTCCACATTTTACAAAATCAATATAAAAAAAAATATCAAAGAAACAATTTAATTTTTTTTTATTTTTAAATAAAACCGTATTTTGAATAAAATCAAAGCATTCAATGCTGAGCATGTTATTAAAATCAGTTTAGTAAGATAGAAGGTATTAAAGAAAACATTTTGTCAATTGGTAAAAGCACGCGGCAGCAGCATTGCATTTTCTCTATACGTGTGCACACATACATTCAAATCACCTCGGACTTGGTTCAGGGGATCTCGTAGTCAGGCAGACCCGACTAGAGAGTTCTTGTTATAATTTGAATTGTATTTAAACTGGTGAATGTACGGTTTCGCAATAAAATTATAATTCCCATTTTTTTGACCGGGTATTGTCAATAGCAAAAGTTTGTCTTATTGGATAGATATATATTGTTGTCAATATCTATCCTATTATAATTTCAAGCAATCTATTCGGGTCCTGCTCTTAGCCATAGAACATATCTAGAAGCCATCACGAATGCTTTATGATGTGATAGCAGATATTGATCCTTTGAAATCATCTCAATCGACTGTCTTTTGATCAACTACAGTTGAAATGGATGGGAATAACAACAGAGTAGCACTATAGAAATACAGTCTAACACAACCGTAACTTCTGATCCACAAGCATAACCAACTCCAACTGCAACTTCGTAGCCCACCTGTAAACCATTAGTCTTGGCCTGTGCTAGGGTTATCTTTCTGCCCTGTGACATCTTGATCTCGCCGGGCGTATCAATGGAACGAAAACAGCAGGAAAAGAGCAGCAGTTCACACCACGAATTGATGAGCAGGCAAATCTGATCGTCAATCTGAAAGGGATTACAGGAAAGCAATAAGTAATCGAATCTATGAAATTATGAGTGAAGTTAATTCCCACCGAGATGTTCTTGAAGAGCGGCAAACTCTTGCACCATTTGACGATCTTATAGAGTCGATGATCGGCCACATTGCAGAGATGGGCAATCAGATCGGGGTTGGCATTCTCGCCATTGGACGAGAGACCAGCACTGGCCAGCAGTGGATTGGTCATCTGTTGTGCATTGGCAGTGTGCTGTCCGGCGGAACTTGAACCGCCACCCGAGGCGCTCGATGAGGAGCCACCAGATGCAAATGAGGACAGCGGCTGATTGATGCGCGCCAATTCCGCATCGGTATATTGCCAGAGATGTTCAACATCCATGATTTCCTGATGGGGGGAAAGAAAACAAATAAAGCATTAGTAGAGAAACTGTAGTTAAGAATACTTAATAGGGAAAAAAATGAAAAAGTGATCTTGGGGGTAAATTTATTTACTATGAAAAAATATAAATTTTTGCTGTTAAAAATTAGATCTCAATATCTGTTATCTTTGCTCATCCTTCAACTTTTAAGCTATCGAATTTTAAGAAAAGCTTATACCTTTTTAATTCTTTGACATCGCAAAATAAACCCCATTAGAAATTGATCCGAGGTGCTTTGCCCAAGTTTTACTAACTGTAAGTATATATTTATTTGCCGAGCCTTAACGGATCTGTAATGGTGAGGCGTCAAAGACGTACCTAAAGTTATTCCAATTCATAGAAGAACTAACTCTACTTAGACAAGCTAACTCATTACATACATCTCTGAGCTAGACCATCTCCTTTTGCATGAAACGTAATATCAAGTAGTCGAGTAGACTTCCCGATCACTGTGACTGGAACTCACGAAACACAAAAGGACCACCGAAAAAGTTGCCTTTTAGGGTATTAATATAGCACACCATCTTCTAGTAAATATTTTACACATTTTTAGAATATGGATAGTAAGCTTACAATATATCTCCTATGGGATCCATGATTTGCACTAGCTAAGCAGACGAACTGGAAACATTGGGAGTCTTTAGAAAAGAGAGCGACGCATAACCTATACCCAGCTAAAAGCTCCACGTCTAAACTCATCTTGAGCTTAAGGCTCTGTCATGACTACTCAAAAATGCCAACAGTAAGCCAACGGTAAATGTCAGGTTGTCCGATAGACTAGAACGACTTATTGATAAGTTAAGGACTAACTATAGAAGCAGTCAAATAATACAGCAATTACTGGAAACACAATACTCCATCACAATAGAACCATTTTAGTCCAAGTGCGTCAAGTCTAACCTCATGTAACGTTCCTAAACTCACAGAACAGAAGTAAGGATCTAATGATGATTATTAACACTTTTCCCCCAACTCATGCTCACCTGCAATAGGGCTGGAATGCTTGAGGCTCGCGATGATGTATGATGATTGAGCGAATCCGTTTGCTCCGTCTTGATGGAGGCGCCGAGACTGGGACTGGCTGGCAGGGAATTGGAGCCACCGCCAAAGCCATTGAGTGGGCCATGTGGCTGTTGTTGCGGTTGCTGCTGTTGCTGCTGCTGCTGTTGTTGATGATGTTGCTGCAATCGGTGCTGCTGCTGCTGATTGACCAAGGCGGCAGCCGCCTGATCCGGACTGAGGAGCGGACTGAGCATCGAATTGGGCAGCGTGTAGGAGCATTGATAGGTAGAGCGACCGCCACGTGTGCGATCCTCGCGTATGGCCTCCAGCTTCATGCCCTTCTGCAGGCACTTCTCGAACCGGCAGGCCGGACACTTCTTGCGTGTGGAGATGCTCACCTGGCAAGGGCCGCCGCGCACGCACACATAGTTCTTGCGATTCTGGACGGTGCGCTTGAAGAAACCCTTGCACGACTCGCAGGAGAAGATGCCATAATGAAACCCGCTAATTTTATCGCCACAAATGGGACAGGGCGAGTTAATCAGCTGCTGCCGCGAGATGCCCGCCGGCGAGGCAGGCAATGTGGCAGATGCATCGAGTGTCCCACTGCTGTTGCCATCCATGCTGAGATTTTGCGCCTCCTGACCAGCTGCAGCGTCCACATTCAACGGTGGATACACAACACTATGATGATGCAGTCCTCCTCCGCAATTGGCATGACCAGGAAAGAGAGCTGAACCAGCGGGCGGCGCATGTCGCGCCTGGATGGGCGAGTGGGTGGGGCTGAACTCAGAGCTGTAGCTGTAGCAACTGCTGTGCGAAGCATCGCTGTTATTCCGGCTCAGCGAAGGCGTGTAGGGGGCGTGGCGCGACGTCAGCGGCGACTGCGAGGGGCTGCTGTGCGTATAGACGGAATGTATGGCAGAATCTGGACTGGGATTGGCGGGCAGGAGAGGCAAATGACCGCCGCTGCTCGACTTGCTGCGATCGCAGAGCGACGTCGACGAGTTGGAGGTGGAGGCTGGCTCATATTTTAGATTAATCGGATCACTTTGTGTGGGCGCCAGCTTCAGCTTGTAGCTCTGCTGCTTATGGGTTTGCAACTGCTGTTGCAGCTGTTGCTGCTGCTGCTGCTGGCGTTGTTGCATCTCGCCCGCTATGTGCTCCAGCTCTGTTTTGATGGGCTGCAGCATGGCTGTTACCTGGCGGCTAACAACGCCGCCTGTACTGCTCGACTCACTCTTGACCACCGTTTCCGTTTCCATGAGCTCCTCATCGGGCGCGTCTTGCCCGTTCGTTTCCGCATCGCTCAGTTCCCCCTCCCAGGACATGGGACGTGGACCATTTTTGTCGGCCGCACGTCTACGCACCTTCAGATTCTCAATGTTGGCCAGCTCCGCTTCAGAATCGGATTCGTCCTCCTCCTTACCACCTCCTCCTCCTCCTCCTAGCGGTATGCGCAGGCCATGATTGTGATTGTTGTGATTATTATGATTATTGTGATTGTTGTGATTGTGATTATGATTATTGTAGTTGGCTATAACGGGCACCAGATTGCCATTCGGCGAGGGCAGCTCGTCCAGCTCGCACTTGATGTTCGTCACGGACACATTATGGCGCCCAGTGGGAGTGGACATGTTAACGGGCAGCTGATAGCTACCACTGGCACCTGGAGATACGCTTTGCTCCGTCTTAATGCTCGACATATTGGGCATCCTTAGTGGCTCAATTGTAATCCTTATTCCAATTCTAAACTACAATTTAGTCTAAACAGTTTTTACTTGTGCAATTTGTAGAAATTGGATAGATGTCGTTGATGCAGTTCCATTGTGTTGTAAATCTGTAAGAGACATAAATTGAGACATATGGTTTGAACAAATGTTCATAATTTTTTTGCTAAGAGACTTTGTCCTTAAGGGTTTTAATTGAATTCACTAATTTAATTCAATGCTTGTTGCACCTTAGACAAATTTATACATTCTTATGTAAAATATAAATTCACTAGTCGGGTGTGCCCGACTACGATATATCCTGCGCCAAGTCCGAAGTGTTGTTTTAAACAACCTAGCTTACATTTTATATCTCTACATATTACCCTCTGCGCTCACATACACACTTACACATATACAAATGCACACACCGGCACAGAAAATGCTAGGCCCTTGGTGCTGCTGCGGTGTGCTTTTGCCAACGAAACGGATTTTTATCACATTTTCAGCAAAACAAATTGTTGCTTTAATTAATTGATTTTTGAATAAATTGATTTTGTAAAATGTTTCCAAAATATAAAAATAAAAAAAAAAATGTATTTATTCACAAAAGCTAAATGCAAAATTTGGTGACTGTGGCTAAAAATATATAAGAGATATGCCTAAAAAACTGAATCTCGATAACGTTTTTAATCGATATCATTTAAGCGGGAAAAGTTATTGAATATCTAAAATAAACTCGATATGCGCGCTGTACACAAGACCATCGTGCAAAATTTCAAGACTCTATCTCTTATAGATTATGATATCGACGAGTTCAGACGGACGGACAGACAGACAGACGGACAGGGCTAAATTGACTCAGCTCGTCGCCCTCATCAAGGATATATATAGTTTATGGGGTCTGCCAAAATCACTATACCCTGATTTTCCATTTTCAATGGGTTTAGGGTATAAAAAGACGGCAGTGAACAAGTTGAAATATAAAGCAACATTTAAAATCACTTTATTTAGAATTTTTTTATGATTAAAAAAGTTTTTTTTAAATCTAATATAATATAATTATATTATAAGATTTATACTTTGTGAAGTTTTTGAATTATCTTTTAATACTTTAAAATAATTTATTTTGACTTCTATTTCTTTAATTTTAATTAAATAAAAAGCAATAAGAATTAATGCATTTAAATGTTCCTTACAAAATTTAAAAAAAAAATGATTTCAATGTAATTTGCATTATATTTATAAATTCTTATAAATTTTCAACATATTTAACCGAGTTTTATTACAAATTAAATTGATGTTACAAATTTTATAAGCTTATGGCTTTTATTAACTTTGCTTTCTATTTCATTTGGGCTAATTTACAGACTCTAGGTATGCACATACATATAAAGATCTGAAAGTAATAATGACATCTATTTATTCCCAGATTCGTATTTTATGTATCCACACACATATATATATATATATATGTATATAAATCTTTGAACAAAAACTGTTCAAAACCCAGTCTAAATCATGGATACACTAAAGCTACAGAATTAAGCTTATTAGTTCTAGCGAATTGATACGTACATATGTTAATCTTTAATCGATCAGTCAGTCATTCATTCAATCAATCAATAAAAACTGTTTTTTTATACACTTGCAAAAAGGGTATATTAATTTTGGTCAGAAGTTTGCAACGCAGAGAAGGAACCATATCCGACTATATAAAGTACTGTAGAATCCGGTTATAACGAATCTGCTTATAGCGTCCGGTCATTACGACGAAAATACAAACATAATAAAAAAATTACTTTTCTTATTTTAATCCCAATTATATGTATTTTTTTGACCTTTTCTGTTAGAGCGTCTTCCTTGTATAACGACGTAAAATCGTCAGTCCCTTGAGTGTCGTTATAACCGGATTCTACTGTATATGTACTTATTCTTGATCAGCACGGCAAGCTGATTTGATATAGCCATGTCCGTCTGTTTGGATCAACGCAATCTGCTCCAAGACTTTTAGAGCTACAGAGCTAAAATGTTGCACATTTTCTCGGAATCATCCGGATCGGACGACTATATCCTTTAGGTCCCATTGGACAGATCGGTTTTAAGAAATGTTTTAGTAGGAAAACTTCGGCGCTATTGAAGTCTAAAACTTGAAAATTAGTATATGTAGCTACGCCCTTTGGGGGCGTGACAAATCGGATAAAACTATATCTTCTACAGTTTTAGAGCTAGAACATCCAAATTTGGAAAGTAATATACTTTTGACCTCCCCTTCTTATTGTTAAAAAATTTATATATTCACGACCACTAGGGGCGTGGCAAATCGCGAAATTCTATATAGTGCTTAACATAAATACTCCAATATTTTGGATGCTGTTGAAGCCATAGACTTGAAACTTAAAACATATATTTGCATCAACCGGTAAAATCTACAATTTTACACCTAGATTCCCGAAAATTGACAAAAACGTTAAGCTTGACCGTTTCGACAAAATTATGAAAAATAACACATATTTTCGCCTGTTTGGGGCGTGACAAATCGGAGAAAGCTATATCTTTATCCTTTACAATTACAAGGGTATTACTAAACTTCGGCACCGCCGAAGTTAGCCCATCTCCAGATTTTTATTCTCATAGATAAATATGCATATTTGCCTTTTACATTCAAAGCCTTTACAACTCTGAATGCTTAAATAGTGTAATAAAAAATCATCTCATATAACGTTTATAATCTACCGGGTAATAAAACTAAACCAAAACCTTTTTGGTGCAGAAACCTGAATGAGTCTTCAATAGCAATAAAAATCATTATACAAACCCTCTTCAATTCAATTCCACACATGAATCACATTTTGCGAGATGTATGGACGAAATGAAAACAGTTTTGTTAACATAAAAGAGAAATTCAATGTAGAGGAGCAGACTATACAGATATTCCATCTCTTTCACTGTTTCTACATATGTATGTATGTATGTACATATGTAGTTTGCATACAAATTTCGTTACTATGCGAATTATTACTCATATAAAGAATCATTCAGTAGAGGTTTTCAACGAGTGCTGCCTCGGTCCCACCCAAACTGACGGAGGCGACCTTGGCCTCTGCTTGAGACTGAGACAGAGGCGAGTTATGCTAATTGGAACCGCGACATGTGTCCTACACACTCGCACACATACAGTTACTACACTGTCCAGCGTGAGTCGCCGCGCTTGTTATCAGCGGCGAACACGAACAATAGCTTAAAGCAAGCAGAAGAACAATAGCGTCAGCCGACGAAAAATGTCAACGACCTTAAAGCGAAAGAGGCGAAAAAGCCGATGGAATATTATAATAAAATTTAAGGTACATTAACCCAAAAGCGAACGAACGGGCGACCGGCAGCTGAAAATGGTTTGTAGCTATGAGAAGGGCGCGGCTGAACGAGTTCAACTAATGACAATGCTGCCTGTGGGTGGAGGGGAGTAGGGCAAATGCTTTTCACTTTTTGGCATGGTACTGTTAAGTGCGAATGCAATAAATTGACTGCGGCTGACGTCGACCTCTGGCTAATGGGAATCTTTTGTTTAGCCGGTACAACAACCCAGCAAACGCAGCGGACAAGACGGCAACCGGCATCTGGAAAGAGAGAGAGAGAGAGAGAGAGAGCACGTAAACGAGAGAGCGTGAGCAGCGACTGCGAGCGCAGAATGGGCAAAGGACGACCTTCAAATAATGTTGAAATTTGTACGCAAACGACCTTGTATACAACAACAACGAGAGTCGACGAAGCAACCACGAAGAAGACGCAGCGACGGCGACGACGGCGGCGACGACAGCGAAACGAAGCAGGGCAGCCAAACTGTTCATAAACACACACACACACACAAAAGACGCAAGACATGCGCGGGCAACGACGACGCGGGCGAGCCGTCGTCGTCGACGTCGTAAAGAGCGGAGAGTGCACGAAAGAAAGAACAAAAAAAATCAGCAGCACCCGTAGACGGGGAAGGGTGTGTGCGTTTGTGTATGTGTGTGTGCAGTACAAAAGAAAATAAACAAAAATGTTGATATCAAGAGCGTCGCTCCGTGAGTTGCGCGGCGAGCAAGCAATCAAGAATAATTCTCGTTGTTAAAGTTGTGTGGGTGATGAGAGGTCAGAACGAAAAAGAGACACAAAGAGAGAGAGAGAACGAGCAACCCGAAATGCTGACCAAGCAGAGAGTGTGCTAATGAAATATCGTGAGAAGGGCAGAGAGCGAACAGTATGAAATGGTCAGACGTTGTTGTATTTTGTTTTTTAGGGAAATATTTCCATGCATTTTATATGTATGTATGTGTATGTATATTTGTGCTTGAGAGCCGACAAATGCAGCGAAGCAATTTGATGATGGCTCGTTTCTGGTTATAAGTACAGACACACATAAACATACTTTCTGCTAGAACTGTACCTTGTTAAACGAAGTGGGAGCCATTGATTAGTGCGGAAGTGCTGTATGTAATGGTCGTTGGGATTTTCCACAATTTAATTTGGTTTACGTTATGATAGTGAATTTATTTGCATTTATACCAAAATTAATGAGTCATGTTTAATATTTCATCATAAAAATGCCGTATCTATACACATCTTAAAGCTAGTATTTAGATATAAAAATTGTAATGTACTCCGTTACTGGACACAGCCATAAATATTAAAACGTGGATGTTATAGCCCTTACTACGGGTTTTGCAGGCATAACACTTTCCAGTCTGCCAGGCGAAACTAAGTAAATGATTGCCAATTGTAGGCATGTTACAGATCCTTAATTCTACATTTTTAGCTTTATTAATATATACTCTTATCTAATTAAAATATAATGATTTTAACCAATAAAGTGTGCCCCTTCAACCCATTCTACATTGTATATGTACTTACTTTTATTTTTTAGCAAGACTGTTTAGTACAATTTGAAATATTTTAGATTTATTTTAGCAAGATATCCATACTTTAGCTTAATCTTAGACATTCTTTACAATCTTCCCACAATTACCAGCTGTTTCATTATACCAAAACAAAATCTACAAGCCTTAGGCAGTTAGAACTATTGTAGCTTTCGACTGTCAAAGTTTTAGCCATTTACTCGAGTCATAATCTAATTACGTATGTATTATGTGTATCCGAGTCTGGACAATGTGAGAGCTGCGATAGCTGGCTCAACCTTTGGTAGTATCTTTTAGCCATGACATATTGCCAACTGCATACCAAGAGATATTTTTTTGTCTTTGTTTTTGCAATTCGACAAGCCCCTGAAAAAAAGCATAAGCCACAAATGGCATACCGAAGCTGTGCTGCAACTGGCGTTGGGTGAGCTGGGATGGGGAACGGGGAGGTACCAAACTGGAGTTGTTGCTGTTGACCGAGAATCGTCTGTGCTAGGAATGTGCAACGGGTTGGGCAACGGCTGCCCCTGAGCTACGGGCGACTTGTCTGCCGTATATCGATTTTTATCAGCACAAAATGCTTTTGACTTTGACAGCCCACAAAGAAAAGAAAAACGAGTAAAAGTGTTCTAGGAGTGCAAGGAACGACTAGGAGATACCCTGAACTCACAACTGGGGCAAAGACATTGAAACAATCAAATTGTTTTTATCAATATATTGTAATGTTATTAGTATAATTTTCATATTGAAATATGGGCAAGCAATACGTTTTAAATTGCTAAAACAGAATTAAATGTGGTGAAAATGAAAAAATAGTCCAAAATATATATATTAGTGGAATATTTAATTATATTTTCAATAAAGTTACCTTTCTTGTCTCTAGCTTCAATAATTTTCAAGACACTATCAAAAACGTTAAGTCAGAACATATTCAAAAAATTGAAAAACTAGTGAAATATTGCAATATTATTAATATAATTCCAATTGCCTGTTACATACGCATGCACAATACCAAGATACCCCTTTTCAAAAGCATTTCCAAAGGGATCTGGGTAGCTAGAGGGAAAAAGCCCAACTTCAACTTGCTTTACAGCTCCTGCCAGACAAAGGGGTTGACCTTCACATAACGGCGCTTTGTTTTCCTTCTTTTTTTGCGCTTTAGAGCTCCCGCTTGGTCCCTTTTGGTTTTTCCCATTTTTGGTGGAGTAAAACGCGGAAATGCCGTCGCCTAACAAAATGGCGACGTGCTTGCTTGTCGGCTTGTCGTCCCCATTGTCGTTCTGTGTGTGGTAAATCCATGTCAATAATATTCACGACATTGACATGCTTTGTGGGCCAAAAGCCCCGGTCGGTCGAGCCAGCCAAATGGGGGTTGAGTCTTCAGGAGCCCAGCCCCGTTCAAATGGTTGGTGGTGGTTCGGCATTGACGTTGACGTTGACGTGAACGTTAACGTTAACATTGGTGTTGTTGTTCTTGCTATTGTTGCTTTTAGGCATTTTGGGAGTTTGGGGCTAGGAGTTTGGAGTTCGTTGTGCCCACTGAATGGGAAGTTGGTTTCAATTATGCGTAACATGAAAGCGTAAAGCGCATTTAAAGGGGGGTTTTCTATTTGAGTGTAGGGTGCTCTAATTGGAGAAAATCGACCCTTTCTCCCTAGCCCACAAAAAGCTGTACAACGCAATTATTTGGGGGTGGCTAACAGGCAGAGAGAGAGTAAGCGAGAGTAAGCAGGAGTATGGCATTTGTGCTGGTATGGCATATAATGTGTAACCAGGGAAGCAGATAATGTTGTTATCTTGTGGGTGTTGAAAAGCTGTTGGGGATTAATTGGACAAAGTTAGACGAAGTGCAGTACTCGAGGGAATATAAATTAGCCCTTAGCTCTGGAATGTAGAGTTTGTGACTTACTTTGTCCAAAGAGTTTTATAATATTCACAGTTTCAATGAATGATTAACATCTAACAAAAAACATAATATATACTCAAAGCATCTTGCTTCTAATTTCTTTTCTTCTGCTAGTAAACTTTTTGATCCAAGAAATATGTACAACAAATTTATACATAAACTCTTCGGCTGACTTCCTCATAAGTCTCAAGTCTTTGATATATCAAAGACCAGTCTATCATCTAGTCAATCACTCAGTCTTTGCCATATTTGATGCAAAATAGGAACTTTGAAAGCCCACTGACATTTCTAAAGGCTTAGTTCCTACCCAGTCTGAACCATAATCTACGCCAGAAGCTTACATAACTTGGCCCAAAGACTGCAACTGCAATCGAGGCTGTCTAATATTTTAACACGCTTCAGACCCCATGCATAACACACACAGAGAGAGAGACGCACACCTCTAACACCTTTCGCCAATTGCAAACAAAGGCACAAGCTTAGACATAAGCCCCAAGTCCGGACCATGTCAGGGTAGGCCAACTCAGAGCAGGCCAGGCCAAACCAAAACACCAACACCAACATCCAACACCAGCAACAATTGCAAATTGCAATTACATTGCCTGGCAACGGGCCACATTTTTCGCTTTTGATTAATCATCGGAGCATGCAGCTGTGCAGAGAGTGTATGTGTTTCTGTTTCTATTTTGGATTGGATCGGAGCTGGCACGTCATTAGCATAATGTGCAACAGAAGTTGTCTATGGAAAATGGCAAACAAATTGCCAAAGCAACAACAAAATATTCGTAAAAGCCAACAGGTATATATATGTATATATATATAGCCAGACATAGTTGTCGCACTGAATGCTGCGTGGTCGTCCACAGAATTTCCTATTGCCATTTGGAGTCAGTTTTGTTGTAGTTGAAAATCAAGTGTCTGGATGTGCGTGTGTGTGTGCCAGGTACTTATAAATCCACAAACATCTATGCGAATCGACGCGACGTCTGCAGAACTTGATTTCCAACAGGTGCGTCGTCGTTGTCGTCGTCGTCTGGTCGCAAATATCGACTTGGATATGGATACGGTTGCCAATAGCTAAGCACACAAAAAACCGGTACGATTGCAAGAACTGCAATACACTTAGAGAAATTATGCACCAAGTAGTAGGCATTTACTTGAGTAATAAATATACAAAAAAATTAATAAAAATAAATAAATATACAAAATATGCAAGTGTCATAGCTAAAAAAGAATTTCAATTTTTTAGATGATTTTTTTTTTAATTTTGTTAGTTTTTCTAAAGCTAATGATGAACGAATTTAATATACATATATAGACAACTACCAATTAGAAAACGATATCTTTCAAATTTCCAGATAAGTTAAGAAACCTGGATCAAGCCAGTCTGATTTTGGATCAATGATATTAATTATAAATAAGGCGACCGTAACAGATTCCATCACAGTCTAATTTAATAATTAAAATATATTTTCGACAACCATATTTAGCTAAGACAACATTATATACATCAAACCCGTATTCTTGATTTGAATTGCTTAAAAGACACATTCTGTACTACAATTTTTTTTACAGAGAAGAGATCTAATAAGGAAATAAATTATACTTTTTTTCTAATAGTAATAATTTATGTAATAATTTTTATTGTAGTTTTCTGGCATTCTAGTTCTACTCAACAAATTTTAAAATTTTAGTTTAAGTTCTAAATGCTTCAACTTAAATTCTCATTCCCCATTAAATAAAACAAATAAGAATAAACTTCTTTAAGTTCTTGTCATATATTTTTAATACTTCAATTCAATAGAACTCGTAGCTGTTTTATTTTTAAATTAAATATTGGAATATAACTTTAATAAGCAAATAACAGTTATAAATTTAAAAATTAATACATTTTATCATTATCCTTGGTTTTTGACCACACTCCCACAACCTAAATCAAAATTGTGAATTTTTAAGAAATTGTTTTTTCGAAATATTTCTTATAATTTACTTCCATTCAAAAGAATTTCTCACAGTTCAATCCACAGGTAGCTCACAGAACTTGGGACAAGTTTTGCCACAAAAGCCCCCGCTGATAACTTTGTCAACGTCGTGGACACGGTGCAAATTAAATGTGGCCAGAGATTGGGGCGCGCCAATGGCGATGGTAGTTTTTTTTTTTCCTCGAAGAACCAGCATTTTTTCGGGGCGTTGCAATGTGGCAAGCATCAAGCGGCAATGTTGCAATGTTGCAAGTTGCTAAGCTGCGTCTGCATAACAATTACAATTTACCGTACGACAAAAACAGGAAATGTTACGCTTGCGCCGTTTGCATTTTTATGACTCGCCAAAGAGATTCGAGTATGCGGCACTCCCTAAAGGTGCCCCCTCATGTCTCCACAAACAGACCCCCTAACGAAATGAGGAACTGTGGAACCTGCACAGCTTTCAGAGAGAACTCTGCTGTCTCTGTTTTATGTCATTGTTATTGGCCTGGCATAGCCTTATCGTCCCTGTCCGTCTGCTCTTCCCTCTTCAACCCTTCGTTTTTTTTGTTGCCACGCTTCGAGTCGCTATCAATATCAACACAAGATAACCAGCCAAGGCACAGACGGAGTAGCCCCCATATCGGTATCAGCAAAAATACACAGCCCACAATACCAGAGCTTTCTTAATACTCTATTCCAAGGGGAGTATATGAAAAATGTTGCAAATGTTGCACAAGTCTTTGAAGATGATATATACATATATATATCCTATTTGTAGATATGATATAATCCTATAATTTGGACTATTTTATGCAGCTCATTTGTAAAATATTAATATGTTGTCTGAAAGTTATTTTTGTTATTGAAAATATCTATGCAAGATAATCAACCAATTATGAACTGCTGACCACTATATCATGTGGCTCTCACAGGTCTAAATATAAATTTTCTATGGGAAACTAAGCCAAACACCTGCAATACCGTGCAACCTCATGTCTGTTAGGGTATTTAACATTCGTCGTATCATATATAGTCAGCTTTTGTTTCTTGTTTATTATTTGTCTCGAGTTGTTGCTGCTGTTGCAGCTACTGTAGTCCAGCTGTTGTTGTTGTTGACAGTCTTTGCCTCAAGGTCGTACGAATGTTCTTTATAAATATGTGTATAAAAAAATATTAAAAAAAAGTAAAAATAAACGCAAAAAGTTCTCTACTAACTGTCGAAGATAAAATGCCCTTACAGACAGTTCGCAGACTTCTTATTAATAATACTAATTAAATTTTTTTGCTTGTTCATGTAAGCCCTATTTAATGTAATCCGATATTGATATTCTAATATACTCAAAAGTTAAACATATAAATATTGTACACATGCTGAAAATATAGAAAATATCTTTTATAAAGAAAATATGACAGCTATATAACATTAAAGACAGATTCAATAAACAACAACATTTTTATTAATATTTGCTTGGGTCTATTTATACTTTCAGATAAACTGTATATAAGAGTCCAACATTTACTCATCAAATTATTTTCATTCTATTCCTCCATATAGTTAAATGAAATTCAATACACTTTCCAAAACCCTGTTCAATCTATCCTACTCCCCACGTTTCATAACATTCTTACCCCCATAAATCATTTGGTTCTTTGACGTAATGTCGTGATTTCTGCTGATATTTGCGATTCTTTGTTCGGTTCGCTTTGTGAAACTTGTTTCGATTTGTGTTTATTTGCGACTCAACTTAAAAGCGTTTTAATGAAACTAATTATTTTCTTTGAAAAGCTCACTTTATATATATATATATATATATATATATATATCAGATCAGATCAGATCTTTCCCTATTCAAGTGCATACGAAAAAAATAGCATTTTAAAAGAATGACAAATTGAAAATAAATGATAAAAATACATTTTCGATGTCTCTCTCTTATCTCCATAGGCTGCCTATACTCAAATTCTTCTCCCTATTCAACTGCATGGCAGTATATTATCGATGCGTGAAGATATTTACATTATTAATACGCTAGAACTTGAACAGACCCTACCATAATGATATTGGAAATAATGATACTGAATAGGGCTGGGTATCACTGATATATTGATATTCATTAAAGTTTTCAGGGAAACTCCTAGTTTTTCATTCATTAAAGATCAATCGTCTATCTATGATCCATGGCAGATACTGAAGAGTATTAGAGCCGAGACGCATCTCTCTTTGAAATAGAATAAAAGTTCTTGAAAAACTACTCAAAATTCCCATAGAATCAAAAAAAAAAATACAGAAATTATAGTAAAAATGTTTCAACATACAACTTTTTTCAAGCCATAAAAATTGAAGCGTTAAAAACGTGTGTTTAAATGAGTATTGGTTTTAATTGTGTGGTTTGTGCTTCTTCGTTTTTTTGGCAACATTTGTGTTGAATCAATGACACAACGTTCCAGTTTATCGATTACACAATAATGCGCAACAACCTGCCAAACAGTTTCACTAACTAACTGCCCAACTGGCAATAACTGGCTAACAGTTGCAGTTGTAGTTGCATCTATATAACTGGTACGAGTATCAAGAATGCCAGCACGCACACGTTGCATTAAAATTGCACTTTAGCCAAATGCAACCAAGCCAACACGAAAAAAAAACTAGGTAAGAGTGATAGGGAATGATTGACTGGAAAATGCTCTGCATGTAATGCTCAAGAGAAACAGAAAGATTTTTATAAAAATTTAGTGAGTTTAAAGATAAAGATACCAAATTCATGAGTATGTCTTCAAACTAATTTCCGATTACATTTCTAAGAGAACGGTGATAGGTAACAATAGAAAGAAATATTCTCCATCTATATACACTATACGAGAACATTCATACCAAATTTATTAACTCTAGATTTTAGAATTCCCGACCTATAATTAAAAAAATCTTAATTCAATTGATATGTATTAATATTACATTCTGTAAATCGGGAAAGATTACCTATTCATATATGTATATACAAGTATTGGGGATTAATAAATCAAATGATAAACATTAAGCTCGTAAAGTATCTGAAGATGGATGGACTCAGCTTCTAGATGATCATAATCAATATTATATATATATATATATTTATGTATATAATATAATCACATATAATATAATCACTATATGACCAGAGTTGTCTGCTTCAACCTTTCAGAAATCATCATACCCATTTTCAATGTGTAATATGTGCATTTTAAAACAAGAAACTCAGCTGCCAAACCGCCTGCAAGACCAGAACGCGATCGGCAACAACCTTGTCCCAAAACAACTTGCCAGTAATTCGTTTTTCCTTTTTATATCTTTTACGTACATGAATATATATAAAAATATATGTATATGTATATACATATCGTTTGCACGTACGACGTTGCCAACTTGACTCGATATTAATTAAACGCACGCAAAGAGCCAGCGGCAACTGCTGCAGCAACTGCAACTGCAAATGCTGCAGCAGCAGCGCCAACTGCCAATTGCCCACCCAGCGTTGAGGAAACGAGTTGCAAGAGAACAAGAAAAACCAAAGCTTAGAAAAGAAGTCAACGGCTTGTGGATGTGGCTGTGGATCCAGTGCATCGATGCAGGTAGGCGGCCTGAACAGGCCTCAGCCAATCGAGGAGCCTAGCTGTCTCAAATTTACCATTTATAATATTTGCTTAAAACTAACTTTCAATAAAATAACTTTAAAATACAAATAACTAGACGGGACTACCCAACTGGGACGGGACTACCCCTGAACTAACTTCGAGCTGATGTTTCAAGCAATCTAGCTTACATACAGAAATTAATTGTTAAATAACTTCGGTTATAAATATACTTGATTAACGAAAATTTTAGTTGCAGCTAGAAGGAGGACTGGTAAACCCCATAAAGTATATATATTCTTAATCAGAATGACAAGCTGAGTCGATCTTGGGATCCGTTTGAAAGCAGAGATTTGGTAAACAACAAAAGCTACAGATTTAAATTTTTTTTTTGATAACTTATCCCATCCTATTTGTGATAATAATCGATATTTTGACTTAATTTTAAAGGCATAAAATAAACACCACATAAGTTAGAGACACCAAATATACAATGTATGTTTTAGTGATGAATTATAATTATTTGGAATATAATTATTTAGATTTTGAATACCGTATTTTTTTTGGAAAAACGTATTTCAAATAGTTGAGACTTGAGCTTTTGCTTATACACACAATTCATTTGTCATAGTGCTGCCCGTATTGCAGCCCAATCGCAAGGTAAATAAACTACGCAGTAATCGGCCCGCGTGATTGTGAGTATATGTGAATTATAGATAAAAGATGTAAGCTAGATTGTTCAGAATATCACCTCACACTTGGTTCAGGGGAAATTTGGTAGTTGTAGCTAAAATTATGTAAAAGATATGGTCAAAAAACTCAATCTTGATAACGTTTTAAATCGATATCATTAAACCGGAAAATTTATCAAATATCTAAAACAAACTCGATATGCGCGCTGTATACACAGACCATCATGCAAAATTTGAACTCTCTAGCTCTTATATGTTCTGAGATCGACGCGTTCATACATACGGACAGACGGGCAGACGGACAGGGCCAAATCGACTCAGCTCGTCGCCCTGATCAAGAATACATATACTTTATGGGGTCTGCCACGCCTCCTTCTGCCTGTTACATACTTTTTGCAAAACCATTATACCCTGATTTCCCATTTTCAATGGGTTCAGGGTATAACAAGTAAGAACGCTCTAGTCGGGTCTGCCCGACTAGCAGATCCCCTGAACCAAGCCTGAGGTGCTTTAAACAACCTACCTTACATCTTTTATCAATACATATTACCCTCTCTTACACACACAAGCAAGCGCTGCTTACTGCGTAGATGATTTAGCGGCTGCGCTTCGGCTGTATTCTAGGCAGCACTATGAGAAATTGATTGTTAAATAACTTCGATTCTAGATCTACTTGCTGAATGAAAATTTCAGGACATAATATTGACAACCAAAGGTGTATATATGCGAAATCACAACTCCCTAGTATTTGAAACAAGTTTTTCCACTTTTGGGGCTAATGGAAGGAGGTATCCAAAATTTTAAATGTTTATTATCTGTATTTTCATCGCACAAATCTACATAGTCAATTTGGTGTCTCCAGCTATTATGGTCTTCATGTTACAGCTTAAAAACAAAGTCAAAATATCTATTGTTATCGATAAGGAAATAGGATGAGTTTTCGAGAAAAAAAAAAAAAAAAAAAAAAAAAAAAAACTTGTACTGCGTATGGTATACATGATAATATATCTAAAATTTCAAATCTTTAGCTTTTGTGGTTTTCAAGATCACTGCGTTCATACGAACGGACAGTCGGACGGACGGACAGACGGACATGGCTGTATCGACTCAGCTCGTCGTCCTGATCAGGAATATATATACTTTATTGGGTCTGCCACGCCTCCTTCTGCCTATTACATACATTGTCACAAAATCATTATACCCTGAACCCCATTTTCAATGGGTTAATAATTATGAATACAAAAAAAAATTTTGTTCATCATTTTTATGTGAATATATGTATGTATATATATGAAAATATATTATAAAAGGTTCATTTTGTATATCATATATTATTTTATTAAAAAAATTTAAATGTTTTTTATTATTTATTTTGTTTATTTAAATAAAATACAGGGTATCGTATTATGACATATTAAACCAAAATTATTTGATGATTCCGGGATATGTACAATCAAAAGTGATATAGAAAAGATTGTAAAGTTTATAAACTGTTAAATACCAAATGAAATGTGCAAATTCAGTCAGAAACTGTACACATAGAATATTTAAATATTTTATCTATTAGTATGTACTGTTTATTTCCTTTGTGTTTTTACAACTTTTTTATTGCAGTCGTAACCACTGTGCGGTGCCTGGCTCTTTGCATGCGCTGTTTTGCATGCGCCGCTGAGCAGCAGGCAGTTGCATTTAGAAGCGTATCGCTTAATGACTTTGTTCAAGGGGCCTTGCTGCGTGGTAAATGCAACACTGACTGTCACTTTGACCATCAGTCCACAGTCAGGCAGTCAGTCAGTCAATCATTCAACCAAGTTGCCTGCAGCTCGTCATGGGAAAGCCAATGGAGGCGACGTGCTCATATGGCAAAGCAAAAGCCAACGCCATTTGCTTTATGCCATTTGCTGCCACTTGGCCCGTAGCTGCATTTTGGCCCTGTTTATACCCTGAACCCATTGAAAATGGGAATTCAGGGTATAATGGTTTTGTGACAATGTATGTAACGACGAGCTGAGTCAATCTAGCCATGTCCGTCTGTCCGTCCGTATGAACGCAGTGATCTCGAAAACCACAAAAGCTAGAGATTTGAAATTTTAGATATATATTCATGTATACCATACGCAGTACAAGTTTTTTTTTCGATAACTAATCCTATTTCCTTATTATGGATAACAATCGATTCGGATACCTCAACACATTAGCCCCAAAAGTGGAAAAACGTATTTCAAATACTAGGTAGTTGGGATTTCGCTTATAAACACCTTTGGATGTCAATTTTATTACCTGAAAATTTCATTAAGATAGTAGATCTAGAACCGAAGTTATTTAACAATCAATTTCTCATAATGCTGCCAAGAATGCAGCCCAAGCGCAGCCGCTAAATCATCTACGCAGTAAGCGGCGCGCGTGCTAGTGTGTGCGTGTATATGTGTGCGTGTCCGCATATAGATAAAATATGTAAGCTAGATTGTTTAAAACACCGCCTCGGACTTGGTTCAGGGGATCTTGTAGTCGGGCAGACCCGACTAGAACGTTCTTACTTGTTTTTTATGACAATAGCAAAAAGGCTTTTATTTTTATTAGTATGAATTATTTTTATTACAGAAATTTGTTTTGTAATTGTTATGGCAGGGAGAAGCAGTGCTTGTTAAATGTGAGTTGATTGTAAAGAGATCATTAAGAATTTGATGTACAATTTTTGTAGCTTATTAATCAGGTCAAAGGATATAAATATATATAAATAATGTATATAAAGTATATAATAATATATTTTATATATATATATATATATATATATATATATATATACTTTATATATTATATACAAGCTCTTTGGAATATATGTATGTCTGCATGTATGTACATACATACATATGTAGGTACATTTCTAATTTAATGTATATTTATATCACTTCAACTTTAAAATGTGAAATCTAATCCAAACACTTTCTTAAAATAAGTGTTCACATGCACACATTAACGCATAAACACATATGAATGCATGCGCATGTATATGTGTATATGTGAATGCATGCAGACATGTAAAATAAACCCCACATCAATGTCATTGCTCCATTTGCCTTGGCCCTGTGCCCAACGCATTTCGTCCGTCTGCCTGTCTGTGCTCGTCCTTTATTCCGTTTTAATAGTTTCTCCAACCAAAAAGTCCACTGCAGCCGTCTGTAGTGTCACCAGCTGCATGCCAGTACCTCCAAAACATGTGCTCTCGCTTGCGTTTGCTCTCTCCTTCTGTCTGTCTCTCTCTCTCTCTCTCTCTCTCTCTCTCCTCTCTCTTGTTCTAACTCTCTATTTGTCGCGTTGCCTGCCGTTTTGTCTTTGCGAATGCATTTCAGTGTTTCGCTCGCTTAACTTTCAGCTGCCCGTTTTATACGTTAGTATGCTTGTGTTTTATTTTTTTTTCAACATCTCTTATTTTTTCTTTCGCTTTACCACGCCATTTTTCGGGGCAAGGTCATCACCGAGACAAAGTCAATGCCCGCCAATGACCTCTTCTTCTGGCCAGTCTTCGTTGCTCTGCCGCTGCTGCTGCCGCGCTGCTTCTTTCTTCGCCGTTCTTCGACACTGCCTGTCTTGCTCTGCCGCCTCATTTACAAGTTGTTATTGGCATTGGCTGCGGCCATCGAAGGGGCAGGCATGATGACGTGTTACTTTTATTCTTGTGTTCTTTGCTCTTCTCTCACATTTCTTTTTTTCATGCTTTGGCTTATGTTTCCTCATCGTTGCCGTCGTCTGCCGCTTTGTTTGGTTTTTTATGTCTTGGCAACAAGTCGTCGTAGTCGCTGCCGCTGCCTGCGTCGCCGTCACCGTCGCTGCTTCGACTTGTGCTGACAATGTTTGAACGTATTTGGCCTTTCTTTTGTCTGAGTCTGTGCGCTGCGTTTCTGTTTTATGTTTAGCTCTTTGTGTATTCTGTTTGCTCTTCGAGTTCGATGTTAGTTACCTTGCGTGTGTGTATGTGTGTGTGTATGTGCAAATGTGTCCAATGATCTTCTTCGCGCGCTGCTCTTATTGCCTTTTGTTTTGTTGTTATTGCAAGTTCTTCGCCACCCGGCGGGCGTTTAGGTACCTTGCGGCGCTGTCAATGTGTGTGTTTTTTCTTTTTTCATTATTATAAATTGTTGCCTGTCAGTGTTGTCAATGTTGTTGCCAATGGGCCTTCTACTGCATTTGACAACTCTGTTAGTGGCACACGTTAAACACACATACACAAGCACATTCGCTTTATTGCTTACTGTTCTATACATTGTTTTATCATAAATATTTAAGTTCCTATTAAATCTAGCAGTTCTTTAAAGAACCTTAGTTCTAATTGCCTTTCAATCTATCAATTTAGGTCTCTGTATCTTGGTTTTCTAAAAGAATTGTTTTACTTTTAGTTAACAAAGTCTATTCGATTTATTTATAATAAATATTTTAAACAATCGCTTTAGACTTTATGTTTTAAATATTAAATCAAATCAACATAATAAATGCCTTTATTAGGAATATTAAAAAAAAATAAATAAATAAATTTTTGAAAACATAATTTAGTTATTTTAAATTCTTAACACTCATTTCCGGATCTGGTTTTTTATAAGTTCTCCATCAACATGCATGTTTATTGGTCTTTAGTTTTATGATAAATAGGGGCTCAAAATATATTATGAACAAATTATAATTATATAGTGAACTTCAGTTATTTTAAATTTCCTTAAATTATTTTGTAATTGAAACATAAGCATGGTGGTTTTGCCAGAAAAAGCATGGGGTTCTGAACAAATTTACTTTAAATACGTTTTTAAAATTTTAATTTAATTTGGAATACAAAAATCCGACAGAAAATAGTCGAAATAATCAAGACAACTAATATTTTTATATATTTATTAAATAGAAAAAATAAATTCATCTTAAGTAATCCATTTTGTAATATGTCTGAATACTACAAATAACTAATTTAATGTAAATAAAAATTTCAATATAAATAGTTAGTTAAATATAAGCAAATATAATGAATATACATAGGCCGAATAGGATTTTTTGTAATATGTTTCATATATCTTTCTTCACTAGAATTAACCACACATATAATCTTCATTATTGATCAAATTTTACATATACAAACATACATTTATACAAACATTAATATGTATGTATTATATACATACATACAAACATATATTTGTGTGTTGTTATTATCATTATTATGATTTAAGTAAAACCTATTTTCCATATTCATTAAGGAGCTTAGTGAAGTTCAGTTTCAAGTCGTAGCTCTTAGCATCTTAAAATAATATACGAATGTATCTGCATGGCAAGCATGTATGTACATACATATGTAAACATCAAGACAACCCGCTTAAAGACTCGCCTGTCCCATTCGTTCAGATTTCTCAATGTGCTGAGCCACCTTTTAAAGCGCTGAATAAGACATAAATCCTTGAAATTATGTTCGACCCGCTCCTTAAGTTCCGTCTCGGTGTGTCTGTCTGTATGTCGTTCTGTCTGACAATTCGCGCGTTGCCACACTTTTGCACAAATTTTAGATATACATATTTTGTTGTTGCTGTTGTTGTTCCCACATTCGTTTCGTTCCCCCGCAAACTTGATTTGTTTTGATTAAAGCAGCCCAAAATGCGTTTGCTATACGCCTGGCTTATATACAGGTATATAAATATATTTATATATATATAAATATGTACGTACATT
Source organism: Drosophila gaucha (assembly GCA_035045545.1). Lineage (NCBI taxonomy): Eukaryota > Metazoa > Arthropoda > Insecta > Diptera > Drosophilidae > Drosophila > Drosophila gaucha. Next base: position 333,283 of record JAWNOY010000463.1, read on the forward strand.
AAAACATATGTATGTATGTAAATATATATATATATATATATTCCCTCTGTATTTCTTTTTGATTTTGGTTTTCTTTGCCGCCTTTTGTCGATACCAGCGATATAGCAGTGCCCCTGTTTTGAAGGACATTCGCATTAATTTAGGACCTGAGAAAACATATATTAACAGGCGTCGCTTATATGAACGCTGCGAAACAAATTTATATTTTTTTAAGTGGATACCAGTTGAATGCGTGTACTACATAATTTAAATGTTGATTAATAAAACTTTTAGTTGTTATATACTCTTAGATATTTAGAAATGTTCTCAAAAATGTAACTTTAGTAGAAGGATAGAGTAGAGTAGAGGGATTGTATAGTATTGTTTTTGGATAAGTATTGTTTTTCTGATTTGCCAAGAAGATATCAAGATTGACGTATTTACTAATTTTTGGATCTCAGGTGTAAAATTGTAGAAGATAGTGCCTTTAGCAATTAGTTTATTTTTAGTTTTTACCGATTTGGCAAGCCCCAAATGAGCGTAGCTATTTATACTATATGTTTTTATATGGGGGTGGTTCAGACAAATATGTTTTAAGTTTCAAGACTCTGGCTCTAGTGTTAAACACTAGACAGCCTTCCCGATTTGCCACGCCCCTAGTGAGCGTGGATATATACTTTTGTTGGGTGGGTGGGACACACGGGTATATATTCAAAATTTCAAGTCTAAGACTTCAACAGTGACAAACTTTTTCCTACAAAAACATTTCTTAAAACCTACCTAGTCGTTCGATCCAGATGATTCCGAGATATACAAAATTTCAGCGCTGTAACTCTAATACGCTAGGAGGAGATTGCGATGATCCACCAAGACAGGCTGACAGACGGACTGTGCTGTACCAACTCAACTGGTCGTGCTCAGCAAGAATATATATACTTTGTATTGTCGGAGATGGTTGCAAACTTCTGACTAAAATTAATATACCCTAAAAAGGGTATTGTAGAAACAATGGTATTTAAATTTAAATTACAGTTTAAAAACTGTTATACAGGAAAAAAATAAATACTTGCAAAATCTATTGAGCTAAAAAAGTATTAGTTGCTTACAAAAATAGATTCATTGGATATAAAATATTTGATTCCATTGAACTTATAATGACGTCTATTGTTGATAAAAATCTGCATTAAAAATGAAAAGCAAAATGATTTTAAATTTTTTCTTTCAAAAGCAAATTTTGTAAAATTATCTTTAGATTAACCTACGTCAAAAAGTGTTTTAAATTAAGTAAATATTTTGTAATTAAATATTTAACTCTGTTTAAAATGTAGATTAGATAAGATTAAAATAGATAATATAAGTTACTTGCAACATTCTAACTGAAATTTACTTTTAAATGATTAAGATTCTGAATAAACATTTGCATTATTTATTTATTTCTTATTATAAGCCTTACAGCTAGTTTTGTTGCCTCGATGTTGATAAACCAATTTAGTATTAAGCAAGTAAGAAAGCTCCAGTCGGGTCTGCGGCAACTCCCTGAACCGAGTCCGAAGTGATGTTGTAAGAAACCGGGCTTACATCTGATATCGATACATATATCGCCTGCTGTGCGCACACACCACTCATATTCACACACACACACACAGCGGCTGCGCTTGGGTTGCGTTCCGGGCAGCCCTATGAGAAATTAATTTTTAAATACCTTCGGTTCTAGATGTACTTTTTTAATGCATTTTTCATGACAAAATATTTATGTCTTTAAATGTATATATGCAAAATCTCAACTCCTTACTATTTGAAATACGCTTCTTTTTTGTTTTTGGGCCATTGGGGGCGGTATCCAAAATCTGTATTTTCATTACAGAAATCTACGTGGTATATTTGGTATGTCTAGCTTAAGTGATTTTTAAGTTATGGCTTAAAAACGAAGGCCAAATATAGATTGTTATCGATAATAAGGAAAGAGGACGAGTTCTCGAAAGACAAAAATAAATTTTGTACTGCGTATGGTATACAAGAATATTTATCTTTCAAATGTCTAGCTTTTGTGGTGTACGAGATCTCTGCGTTCATAGGGACTGACCGACGAACTGACGGACATGGACAGATCGACTCAGCTCATAATCTTGAACAAGAATATATACACGTTGCGGAGTCTGCCGCACCTCCTTCTGCCTGTTACATACATTGTTACAAAACCATTATACCCTGAAATACAATTTTCAATGGGTTCAGGGTATAAAGAGTATTCTTTTATTTATTGCAAAGAATGTTTTTAGAAATGTTTTAGTAGGGAAAAGTCCGGCGCTATTAAAATCTTAGACTTGAAATTTGGGCAAATATAGTCGTGAATGATACCTTTATACAGAAACATATAGAAACATATCAAAAATTAACAAAAACGTTAAGCGCGACTGCTTATGCCTAATTATAAAAAATTGTTTAAATCCGCTTCTTGGGGGCATGGAAAATCGGTAAAAACTGTATTTTCTACAATTTTACAAGTAACGACAAAAACGGCAAATATGTCAATCTTGATCTTTTCTTGGCAAATCAGAAAAAACTATATCTTTCCTTTTCAATTGCAAGACCCCTCTGGTTATATATATGTATACGACTACGACTATTATTAAATGTTAAATTGAAAAATTACTGTTCACAGTATTTTTAATTTATTTAACGTTTCTAAAATTTTTTTTTTCAGTTTTTTTTGAAACTTGAGATTAATTAATAAATATTAAATATTTTGTAAATATTTTAAAATATTTTATATAATTGTTAGTTATTAGAATTCAAATCAGTTTTAATCAGTTCTTACTCGATTCTACATCGTCTACCAAGTAATTATAAATATTATAAATAAAGTCCCCCATTCCTATTTTAAATTATTTAGCTTTAAAACTAAACTAAATGAATGAATAAATATCACTTGAAATTTCATGCGACTCGAGACTTGTTTTCTTGTATATTATTTCTTGAATGATTATTATTTTCTTTTTTGATGTCTTTCGTAGTTCTTTGCAAATCTTAACATCCTACGTTGACCTTCATGACCCCTATATCTAACTTTTTGAGAAGATGAATATGCATAGTTGGATAGAATTATAAGAATAATAATATAAATAATTGACCTACTTCAACTTTTGCCTCAGCTCAATAAACTACGATAAAAATATATAACATAAGGAAAATTTGATTAGGTGTCGTACGTGGGCAGAAAACGTCCATCAATTTGTCAATTTAATCAAGCGACAGGTTGACAATGCCGGTATCTGTATAGGTATCTGACTAGCCTCGCTCGCGCTCTCTCTCTCTCTCTCTCTCTCTGCCTCTATTTAGGTCTCTCTCTCTTTCTCTCTTTCTGTCGATACAATAACCATATATATAATATAAAGCTTCCAAAAAGTGTACATAAATAAATTAGCACATTTCAAACAGGAAATACACACATGAAATAATCAAGCACAGAAGAACGTTTTGTATTTGTGTGTGTCTCTATAGAAAGCCAAGCAACGACCTTGAGGCGATTTTTTTTCAAGTATATAAACGCAATTATACATACAAAATAGTAACATATATATACACACACACTTAATAGTCTATATGAGCTGATGAAAAATTTCGCCACGTTTTGGCCAAATGAGTTTGGCAAATGATTCATGACAGCATTTCTATAGCTTTCTACATATATATAATATAAATATATATGTATATATTCTGGTCGACATATCTTTATGTACGAACGGTCGCGTGATACGACGCTACGTACATTTTGGTAGCCGCTAATTGGCTGTGAAAAAGACTGCCAACGCAAATGCCACCAAAAACAAAATTAATCGGCCAAATATTTGGCAGATAAGTCAACAAAAAGCATTTGATAGACACCTGTTGTGGATTGGCTTATATAAGGTAAATGTAAGAAGTCACACACATCTTTTAGTTAGAGACAAGTAATGAACATCGTAAACATTATAAATTTCCTTATATACATATCTACAAAAATGAGGTATTTCTTTCAATATAGAAGCATACGAAATAAATATAATTATATAGACCCACAAAATCAATGAAAATACAAAAACAATTTTTTCAAATTATTGTTTTAAATCAATCAAAGATTTAAATTCTATAATCAAATATTAAAAATAATATTTTTTAAAAAAATTTTATACATATTTTGTATTTTTTGGCAATTATTGCTTATTTATTATTATTATTTTTTTGAATAAAATTTACAAAAATATCAAGGACACTGTTCCCTTTGATCTAATTATATAACTCTTTCATAAATAGTGTTATTTTTTGTTTTTAGTGTTTCTGATAGCTAATATTAATAACTGCATTGTATTATTTTATTATATGTTTATATATATTATAAAAAATATTTAAAAGTATATTTTTAGTTGTATAATGCCCACTTAGTTGTTTTAGATTAGTTTACTTTTATTTGCTATTATTATTATTATTTTCAGTACATTTTTATTTATTTATAAAGACTTTATTCAACATTCATTATTTATTTTCTATATCTATTGATGCCTAGACTTTATTCAAATGTTATGCACGCGCTTTCTCAATTTTGTTTTTGTTTATTATTATTTTCATCTAATATGCATATGGTGCTCTAGTTTGTTATTATATCCACCTCCGCATGATAGTGCTTGAATAATTAAACTGAATTGCTTGATTCGAGCTACTGGAAGTTTTCAGTGACTCTTGAAATTCGAGCAAACACACACACACACGCACATAAATCAAAGGTAAGTGTCAGCGAGCATTTTTGCTGGTCATCATATCTCCTTCTAACTACCTATACACTATACAGTTCCAGTTCCAGCTCCAATTCCAGCTCCAGCTCGTGCTTTAGTTAGGAACTAAGCGCCAAACATCATGAGCCATGCGTCATGTGAAAAGTCACTCAAAGTGAGACCCAAAAGAAACCTGAAACAGGAAGAAACCCGTTTCTGCTTTTACGAGTGTATCTGAGTGTGAGTGTGTGTGTGTGTGTTTGTGTTTGGGGAGGGAGTGTAACCAATCAAGCAAAGCAGCCAAAGAGGACCAAAGCAAAATTCAAACAAACTGGAGCCCAAACGCTGAGCCACTCGATCGCTAGCTGGCGGCAATTTTCGAGTGATTAGTCATCAGGCATAGGTAAAGGTAAAGGTAAAGAGCCAGACACATGCAGAGACGGCACCAGATTAGAGAGAGAGCGAGAGAGAAAGAGAGGGGTCAGAAAGAGGTGAGAGATCTTTCAGTGTTTATTCAAAAATAAAAAAAAAACAACTTCAGCTGGGCTCTACGACTCCCCACTTAGAATAGTTTCTAATAATAAAAAAAGTTTTTATTAACTCGCTCTCTTTCTTTGCTGTTGAGACTTTCAAAGTTGGCCCCGTGGTCCAATCAATTTTTATCGTTTTGCTTTAATTTGATGAGATTCTTATCGATTTTGTTTTCTGCCAGCAGCCGTCGTCCGTCGTCTACCGTCTGCCTCATCTTTTGTTTTGCATAAATTAAATGGCTAATGGCCATAAATTTTGTTCTTGTTGCTGTTGTTGTGGCTTTCTTTAAGCGCTGCTGCGATTTATTAGCTGACCTTCAGCGTTATAAATAAATAAACTTACAACAAAACGAGAAGCCTTAAAGAACAGCTCACTTTGACTTGTCGAAACTTTAGTATATTTTCGAAGGAAGCAATTAAATGGGTAAATAAACCTGTTTATATGCTTGTATATAAGGAGAAGGTTAATATATCTCTCGAATATCATGTTTACAATACATATTTCCTCTAAGAAAATATGATCTGCCTCACTTTTAAAAAACTAAAGCTGAATTATTTATCTTCAATACAATGTAATATATTATTTTTCTGGAGTCGTTTAAAACTTTTGGAATTTATTCTTCTTGTTATTGCTTCATGACTTATTTTTAAGTTGAAGATTTACAATTAGAGCTTTGAGTACAATATTATGTACTTTTTAGTTGACCATTTACTTTTTAGTTACCATTTACTTCCTAGATGCAAACAGATTGGCCTAAGCTGGAGTTCAACTGCAGTGCGAAACGCTTGCAATTGTTACACAATGGCAGCAACAACTATTGCTGGGCAACATGTTTCGCAGTTGCATTTGCTGTTGCAACGGCAGCTGCTTGCTCAACGGGCAACAGCAGAACGAACAGCAGCAGTTGCTGCAGCGTACAAAAATTGGCCAAAACGATCATGTTTATATAGACACATAGGCCACAGACACGGCGCCGTGTCGAGCAGCAACAGCAACAGCAGCAACAGTTATGGCAATTGCCAAAGTTGCAGTTGCAATAATCAAACAAAAAGCCACAAGAAAAAGAAAAAAAGTCAGGCAACAAACTATAAAAAGCGAACCAATGTTAGCCCAAAAGTCAACAGCAGCAACCGTTGCAGCCAAATGGCAACAGCAGCAGCAGCAGCAGTTTAGCAACAATGTTGCCAGCAAACAACAACAAGTTTCTTTAACTTCGTCTGCTTCTTCCCGTTTGAGGTTACAACAAGGTAAACCTGCTGCCATGTTATTGTATCTGCGCTTTGATCTCTCGCCTCAGAGACAATAGAACAAAGCGAAAACCTTGTTGTTGCTGTTGCTCGCAAGACAACAACAGCAATAGCAACAACACCAACAACAGCAATAGCAACAACAGCAACAACAGCAACAGCTGAAGAATTATGGGAGGAGGTCAATGCTGCAATTGTTAACTGCTAATTAGCAGTCAGAGGGAGAACGAGAGCGAATGAGATATATCGAGAAGGAGAGACAGAGAGAGATAGAGAGGATGCCGTGTAACAATCGATATGTGCCTGCGGATATATCGAGAACCGGTTAACAGATGGTCGAACCAAAAACAAAAGATGTTGCCGCCGTTGTTGCTTTCATTGTTGTTGTAACAGCAACAGGCAAATTAGACATTTGACATGGCATTCACAGACAAATTACAAACAACATAATGCACACCCGACTTTTTTAAAGAACAATACAATCGATCACATTGTGGACCACACGCAATTATTCAAAAGTCTGAATTAGTAACATTAAATATTCATAGGATTATGACATTAGCTCGATGTTATCGATTAATTAGTGAAGTGAAAATATAATCGTTTAACGGTTGCTCTTACCTCGATTACAGTCATCGATATCATTTAACATTCCTTTACTATTGCAATCACTTAACTTAAAAGCTATTCGATAGCATTTAGTCAAGTTCGTTATCGATAACATTAAATTCAGTTTCATTTTGGCTTTTCCTAACACTATACAGAAGATTTTCCTTCATAACATTCAATATTTTATTAGCTATTTTTATTGAAAACTATAAGTATTGTTATCGATAACATACAAATCGGTCGAGTACTTTTCTGCTTAAGATCACATCACTTTATAGTATGTTAATTGTAATATGTTTATCGCATTTTCTCAATATATTTTCTTATAAATATTTGCATTGCTATTGTTATGGCTCGAAATGTAATAGCTTATATTATCGATAACAGTATATTGATAAAATTTGCTTGCTATTCTTGCATTAATATCTGACTGATTTTTTCGATTAATAATATATAGATGCCCACATTCTTTTCGATAGCATTGAACATTTCTTCCGATATTATGAACCATTAACTCAATTGTAAAATCTGAAATCCCCTCACTGCACACTCCAGCCCGCGAAATCCTGCCACCTGGCTTCTGCTTAAATTATGACGGTAAAGGCTGTAAATTAACATTTGAAGCCACGTTTAGCCACACACTTAAAAGGAGTTCAAGAACATAAACAAAGCGATGGACGTTCAGCACCAGAAATTCAAAAAAACCGCCAGAGCCAATCAACTTACAAAACTCGCCGACAACCTTGGCTAAGGGAGAGAGCGATAGAGAGGGAAAGACTGAGTGATAAAGAGGGAAGCAGGAGGAACTGCTGCTGCTACCGCTAAGTGATAAAAGGCAAGACCGCACATAAACCCAGTTACGAATAAGAGTGCACAAGTCGGAAGTCCATCGACGAAACGATACCCTGTACTATATGTTTTGGAGTTTCTCTTATTTAGAACAAGGTTCAATTATTTAAAATCTACCTATTTATTAAAATACATTATGCACATACTTAGCTTAAATTAATAATGACACAGAGTTCGTTAAACAGGCTTCATCCATAAGTTTTGTACCTTAAAGTAATTGCTTGATATGTATGTATATAAAATATTTTAATATTACAATACAATGTTGTGATTATAATCATTCTATTAAAAAAAATATTTTTTTTTTATGTGTTCTTGCTTTGTGTATTTACCCCTTTTTGGAGCACCTCTCTGTTTACAGGGTACACACAAGTGAGAAGCGCAACTGCAACAGGCGACCAATAAACACAATAACCGCAACTCCGTCGACGTAGTCAAAATAATAATGAGCCAACATTTAAAATGGTTTATGCGATGGCAACTTCGTTATCATCAACGGCCAAGATCATTAAGAACGTCATTATCACGGTTATGAGCATCATTATTACAATACACCTACGGCACAGGCCGAAAGTCTTTGATTTTTCTAGGTCAAGCTACACATACACACACACACACAATCACACAAACACAAGCGACAGCTGCAGAAGAGGAAGAGGGAGCGGGAGAAATGGAAGCAGAGTTCAAAACGTGCCCGGGCCGCATCGTTAAAAGCTTCTCTTAACTACGCACCGCACTCTCTTCGCCTCTCCTCTCCACAACTCTCCACATCACTCCACTACTCTCCTCTCCTTATGTCGCTCAAGCAAGTAGTCGTGTGCTTTTTGACGTTGGAAACAATTTCCGGTGGCCTCCGCTGCACAATTGCAGTTACCGCAGTCGCAGTCGCAGTCGCATTCGCTGCCCCGATCCGATCCGATCCGATTCGAGCCGAACCGAGCGTCCGTTGCATGAGTCAGCCCCCAAGAAAGTAGTTCAAGTGACCAATGGCGCCGTTACATATCACTGCTTCAAGTGAAGTGGAGCTCGGCTTGGATCGGATCGCCTCGACTCGACTCGACTCGAGTCCGTTTCCCTCGCAATTGGGCGTTAATTAAATTGTTTTCATTTGCCTGCCCCGGTGAAGAGGCTTTTGTGGTTAATGCTCAAGTCGGTGTAGACCAAGAGAGCCCAACGTTATGTGAGATAAGTGGGCGGAAATATTGGTTAAGGGCCAACAGCTACGTTCAAGATTAAGGCAAAGAGAATCCACAAATATGGACTTATGCAAATATATTCCATATATACTTATACATTTATGTACATACATATACATACACACATAACTGAATGCGTTTTATAATCTGATAAGAGGATCCAATGTTAATATGACTGTTAAATAACATTAACTATATATTATATATAAATTATCTATATAAAATGTTTCTAACTTACCATTCAAAATTGTAAATTCAATATTCCAGTTGGGCTTGTTTTCAGTCTAATACGATTTGTTTCTGATATTTCCTAAAGTATTGCCGTCTTGCAAAAAAGTCAGAATTATGTTTCTCACTTAATTTAAAATTGTTTTTTATATAAAAAATGTTTACTAATTTTTGTATATTATTAATTTATTTCTTAATCAATTTTTACATTATTTTGTTTTGTTAAATTTTTGTTAATTTATTATAAATTGTAATTCATTTTCTATACACATGTTTTGCTTTTTTTTATACAAATTTATCAGACATTTGTTGTTGTAAAAATGAATTTATAAAATATATTTGCACAATAACGATAACGATAATATTATTGCACAATGAATGCCGCTTGTTGTTTTTATATTTTTTTCACCTGTGAATTATTAACGGTAAATTAATTATTCAGTGTCGCTGTATGCGAGTGTGGCTGTGTGTGTGAGTGTGGGTTAACGAGCGAGCAAGCAGCAAATTGACAAAAAGTAAATAAACAAAATGCTGCAAAACGGCAACTGTTGAAGTTGCAACGCGGAAGCTGCAAGCACAAAACCAGATTTTTTCTGCATCGCCATCCAATAAGAATCACAAGTACGTGCGCGCTTTCTTTATAAACGTACTTGTATATGTGTTTCCATGCGTGTGTGTGTCTGAGCATGCCTATGTGTGGGTTGTTCTTTTTTGCACTTGCTTGTTGGCTGCTTTCTTTGCTGCTGTTGCTCTGGGTTTCATTTTACACGGCAGCAGAGCGCCGCCTCTGCTACTACCTCTACCGCTGCCTCTGCCACTGGCAAGCTACTCTTGCGTTGCGTTTTTCCTCACCTTTGCAGAGTTTATTGACATTTTCAGCGTTTGCTTTTGTGCGCTGCTTTCTTCGAGTGAGCGTGCGCTCTCCCTATTTTAGTGTGTGCTTCTCTCTCTCTCTTTCTCTCTGCCACACATATACACACAAGCACTTGTTTTTTTTTCAGAGAATAACCTTCAATTTTATCTTATTGCGCTCTTGTCGTCGTTGTTACACACGTCCACTCATACCCATACATACGCAATATACACACACGCACGCACGGCCCCACATTTGCAGCTTTAGCTTTTGTAGTTTTGTTGTTTTCGCTGCGTGAATTAACATTTGCCTTTTGGTTCTGTTTCTTATGCAGCTTTAACTAAATTTATGCAATACGCTTATTTTAATGCGAATGCTTGCATTTTTTAATTCCGCTACGCATACAGTAACACACACATACGCATAATCACATTCACACACTCACGCATACACAAACTCATACGAATGACGGCTGATTCCGCAACAAAAACATGCACAAAACACAATCTTTTGGCTCTCGGTGCGTTACTAATATGCTTTAAATAATTTTACACTTTTATGTCAAAAATATAAATGAAAATTACTTTTATTTTTGTTTTGTGCTAGTACTTGTTTTGCACAGTATAACGAAAATCTCACAAACACTTTTTCCACAACGCTCGCGGCGTAACACAGACACGCGCGCAACTTCTTCGCTCGGCATTTGTTTTGGTACTAACCGCAGTGTGACCGAGTCTGAGAAGCTAAAAAACAATATCGGAGAAAATCAAAAGAAAACAACAAATTCAGAGTGGCCAGTCGTGAAAGAACAGTAAAATGTATAATATCAGAAAAACTACCGACGTTCTTAAACACGAACAATGTGATTACCGTTTCATTTGAGTACAATGCGAACAAATATGTTTTGTTGTATTACGTGAACTTGAGTTCAATCAATTAATTGGATTCATTTATAATCTTATCAAATGTTTAACAAATCAACACTGCTTAAGTTAAAGTAAGAAAAATAAGAAATCGTATATAAAATTCTAAAGCCTAAGCTTATCATGCGAAACTAGTTTTAAGAGCTGAGGGTGACCATAATTGTGTATTGTGATATTTTACAGCACTGTTCGTTACTTATAATAACAGCAACAGCTGATTCGCAACCTTTAGTTGAATTTAGTACGCCATTTCGTGCGCGACGTGGTGGTTGATGCCATTTAATTATTTCTAGTTTTTAAGCATAAAAACAAATCACCCTATATCGTTCCAATGAGTGGTCACTGATTGCCAAAAACATAAACGAATGTGTTAGTGAATAAAGTTTATAGAGTTTACACAATTTCAGTACAAATATATTAACACAATGGCAAACAATGATGTGCGAAAGAGAAAGGTATGCAAAGGTTAAAGGGCATTGCTACATTTGTTTTAAATGCTAATTTCGGCGCGATTACACACACATGCATACATATAAATGATTGTATAGCTGATACGGAAATTAAAGCTAATGCTTTGCATTTATGGTGCCAAGTTTATTCACATACCTAATTGATTGCTTAGCGGCACATACATATGTATATATAAAAATGTTTCTAACAGTTTTTATTGTTTTTATTATTGTTGCGTGTGACCGGCGCATATAAATCTTATAGTCAGAGATGAGCATAAACTGATCTACACAGTTGATCTAAAACTGTACGAATATAAGAAATGATCTAAGACTCCTTATAACAGTTGGTAGTGTATACAGTGCTGTATAACTATTTGAATACGTTATTTCTGTTCTACTCGCAATTGGGTTACAGGTGTTTTCTTTTATTACAGCTAGAGATGAGCAAACTATTTGAGAACAAATAAATCGAAGCTGTACATAAAATGTATTAAAAAGAAAAAGATTGAGAGAGAGAGAGAGAGATGAGTAAAATTTGTGACTCTATTGTATAAGAAGTTGCAGTTTTATAGTTCAAAGTAGATCAGAATAACAGTTATGATATGTTTTATATGAAAAATGTATATAAAAGACAGATTCCCTGCGCACGTGCGCTTGGCTTCGCCGCTTCGAGCAGTTGTCAAGCAAGTTTCAACTCGATTGTTGTGAAGATATGGAAAATGACGAAATATTGATTGTGTACATGTGAAATATTGATTTTATTTATGTACATTTATTCACATATTTAACTAATTAATAGCTATACATATATTAAGGTAGACAAATCAAACATTTACCGGGTCGGTAAAAAGTTGAGTTTCGTTTGAATCCGACAAAAGGTTTTTAAATTTTCAATATGGCAAATAAGTTGATTTCTAATGCAAACAGATTTAGGAATATTCGGTGTGGGCAAAACTGGTTGAACTAGTGAAGTTGAATAACGTTCCTTAACCCTTGTGCGGCGTATTAAAGCATATATACATTTAAGTCATGAATTGCTTACTATATTTTCTCATTTTTATGAACTAAAAGTAAAAATCAAGTTTTTTCTATATGTAACAAATCAATGAGGAATAGTAGAAGAAAACTTTTAAATTTTCGGCTTAGCGAGTGTCCACTGTATGCTGCTGTTAGGTTCATAGCGTCTGGCGAAATACTAAACCAGAACTATTTTTACAATTCCGTCTGATAAGCTAATCACTCGAAGCATATTTAACCCTCATTATGATGCATTAGTCATGATAAGTTTTACTAACAAATATATATACATACATATATATGTGACTGGTCACGTCTTAATTATCAATTGATTTTATTTTGTATGCGTTCTGTTAGGTATTTACAATTGTATCGATTAGAAGGCGCCTCGACCTTAGCACACCTGACGAAATTCCCAAAGGCTTCAATGGGCGACAATTTAGCGCTTTGTTAAAGCATTGCCAATGCAATTGACATGCAAATTAACTATATATATACATATATAAATTGTTATACATGTGTACATATATGTACTTATATAACTGCAATGTAGTCTATAGTTCATAGAAATCTCTTCGCTCTATTAGTGCTAATTTATTTGTTGCGCTTAAAACATTTGTTTAAATAATTGAATGGGAATTTTGGTGAGTTCGTCTTTTGTCGCTTCAACAATAATATTTGATCAAGCTAAAAGACTCCGGCACTTAAACGAACGATATCTTATCTGTCAACAAGATAACCTTCAAACAGAGTTTGTTTTTTCTTCTTTTTTTTCGAAAAAAGAGCACTATAGAAAATTGAAATTTTGCATGACTTTTCAGTTGCTATCGCAACTGTAATATATCTCTATATACATTACATAATAGATGAGACTAGACCTGACTACAAATCCAAGTGTAAAATATAAGTCCAAAGTGTTTATTTTCATCAGTTGTAAGTGAATGAAAAGGTGCTCAGTCATCGTGATAAGCGACTGTTAGTTTGCATACAGTATTCACTCAATAAAATGTAAAATGTTTTCAAATTAGAATACGAGTTGTATAACATTATAACAAGGTTGTAAAAACACATTGGCTAAGCTTATATTATAATGCGTATAACAGTTCTTGTTTACCCTTATAACAGCTTTAAAGCTTGCGTATTACAAGTTCCATATGCTTAAATACTTACGTATCATTCACTAAAATCCTGTATAAATTAATTATAAATATATATTGCTCAAGTCAAATTTTAATATTCAAATGTTGTATCACATTTCATATTCCCTTAAGAGTCTCGTATAACAAAATAGTAAAACACAGGCGTATAACATTTGCTATTTGCCCAATAGCTCACGTATAACAAAGCTCTAAAATATATTAGCAAAGCTCATTGAGTCGATGCAGCCCTGGCAACACAATTTATCGATATCTAACTATTTGGCAGCCCTCGCTGCCGATAAACAGCAACAACATTGCCAAATAACAGATAAGAAGCTGCAATTGTCTCGTCTAGATCGTTTCGTACGTTGACGTCGCAGCAAAAAGTAAAGCAAAAGAAGTGCAAACAATTAAGGAAGTTGCCAACATGTGTTTTAAGGAAAATGCTGGTTATGTTTAGACAGCAAACGCACAGCCATGAGATACGAATACAAGCTGGTAGAGAATTGAAAGGAATTATGTGACATTATATACATATATTTGACAACAGTTCTTTCCCAGTTTTGTAATATGTTTTCAAATGTTTATATTCCTCAGCTGGCCAGCGATGATAAAGTGTCGCAGCCGAATCGACGCAAGAGCAGCGCCAGCAGCGGAACCGCAAATGGACGTGGCGGTGTGACCAGCGGTCTAAAAGTTTCATTTTTATGTTTGGTTGTCTCTGTCGTCCTGCTGCTCTTTGTCTTTGGTGTGTATCAATTGTATTATGCTAAATCGACCAATCCGAAAATGTCACAACTAACAAAACCCTCTGCTCTACCCACTGTTTCCATTCACTATCATCCGCAAAAACAACAACAATCGGCTACAGGCATTGCCTCGGATAATGCGAGTCCCTATCTGGCCCGCCTCGCCTCCAAGCTGGGCTACAGCAAGGTGCAATATGCAGCCATCATAGACGCCGGCTCGACGGGCAGTCGCGTCCTGGCTTACAAATTCAATCGCAGCTTCATCGACAACAAGCTAGTGCTTTATGAGGAGCTGTTCAAGGAGCGCAAGCCGGGACTCAGCTCGTTCGCCGATAATCCTGCAGAGGGCGCACACTCGATCAAGCTGCTGCTGGACGAGGCGCGTGCCTTCATACCCAAGGAGCACTGGTCGTCCACGCCGCTGGTGCTGAAAGCGACAGCCGGTTTGCGTTTGCTGCCCCAGAGCAAGGCGGAGAATCTGCTGAATGCAGTCCGCGATTTGTTCGCCAAGTCGGAGTTCAGTGTGGACATCGATGCCGTAGAGATTATGAATGGCACAGACGAGGGCATCTTCAGCTGGTTCACTGTTAACTTTCTACTCGGCCGTCTGTCCAAGACGAACCAGGCTGCTGCCTTGGACTTGGGCGGTGGCAGCACACAGGTCACCTTCTCGCCCACAGACCCCGAACAGGTGCCCGTGTATGATAAGTACATGCACGAGGTGATCACGTCCAACAAGAAGATCAATGTGTTTACGCACAGTTACCTGGGACTGGGTCTCATGGCTGCTCGCCATGCGGTCTTCACCAAGGGCTACGGCGCCGAAGAGACCCTAGTGGAGAGCGTCTGCGTGAATCCCATCATAGCCAATCGCACCTGGGTGTATGGCAATGTCAAATACCAGGTCAGCGGCAAGGAGAACAGCAAGTCGAACGCTGAACAGCCGGTGGTTGACTTCGAGGCCTGCCTGGAGCTGGTGAAGAGCAAGGTGATGCCATTGGTGAAGCCGAAACCCTTCACGCTCAAACAGCACGCCGTGGCTGCGTTTAGCTACTACTTTGAGCGTGCCATCGAATCGGGGCTGGTGGATCCGACAGCTGGAGGAGAGACGACCGTGGAGGCCTATCGCAAGAAGGCCCAGGAAATCTGTGCCATACCCAATGATGAGCAGCCCTTCATGTGCTTCGATCTAACTTTCATATCCGTGCTGCTGCGCGAAGGATTTGGCTTGAACGATGGCAAGAAAGTTAAAGTAGGTTCAAAGTTGAAGATATATTCTATAAATATGCATATACTTATATATTCACATTCTTTCAGCTGTACAAGAAGATCGATGGTCACGAAATCTCTTGGGCCTTGGGCTGTGCCTATAATGTCTTAACCAGCGATGAGAAATTCAATAATTCCTAGTTCTCCTTCACTTAGTGTGTAGACGAATATATAGCTGAAATTGTTTATGGAGTGCCTTAGACGTGCATCGAAGTATACTACACAGACACACACACATACAATAACACATATACACACTCACTCAACTATATCTGCTAGCCAGTTAAAATATTTATGCGCTATAAATTCATTTCAATTGTCTTCAATTGAAAGCGAATTCATTTCGATTTCTTATATAGGGGCCGCACTTGACTTCGTTTCTAGTTTTTGTAATTCCATTCGTGTGATTATCTTCATTTGTATTGTAATTAAACTACGTAACCGTAACCCTCTTAGTTCTTAGACTCAAATACATTTCTAATGTACATAAACTATATCTGCATGCATATCTAATTTCTAAAATTGTTTAAAACTAAAAAAGATTTATAAATTGGAAATGTTGCAAGCATAACTAATTAGTTTATTTTTGCAATAAAAAAATTTGTTAAATTGGAAAATGAATTTTGTATTATGAAATTGTGTTTTTTTATGTATCCAATTTTGACTTACTAAACAGTATCTTAGGGGTTTTCTTCTCTCGCGATTAAAGCAAATATCTTCATTTGCATGATATAATAAAAATAGTGTCTTTATTTACTTTTGCTCTATTATATTAAAAATACAAAAAATGTTTACACGGCCTGTTAATCAAACAATAGAATATATATACTATATAGATATGCTTTATATAGAAAACATATTTAGTTATGTTAAGAGTACAGCTATATATATATATATAAATGCGCAACAAGCAACAATTGTTAAAGGAGAAGAAGAGTAGATACATAGAAATTAACTTTTGACATTGTTTAAACTCTACTTGAATCGATTTTTAGGTGCTGTAAGGTATCCGTTTCATAAATTAATCATTACACATTGGCTATAGCTTTTGTCTTAATATCATTTTGCTGAATTTCATGCTTGATTCAGCACCTGCGGCTGAATGCCCATAGTGTCGATAATGTATTGCGGCATGCAGAGCGTCGGATTGATGGCCTTTAGTCCGGAATGGCCCAACAGCGAGAGTCCGCCAATGCCGAAGAGCGTGTGGAATATGTCGGGCATGTTGCCCGTGCGATCTGAGAAGCCACCCGTCTCCGTGTCCTGACAGGAGAGTATGAACTGCTGCAGCTTCTCGGAGCTTATCCAATGTAGCCGACCCATAATGGTCAGTGATGAGAGCACCCACCATGAGTAGCAGACATCGGGCAGCTTTTCAGGACGACCGTTGAGGCCGCCCGAGGTCAGCTGGCGCTCACAGAGCCACCAGCCCAGCTTGTCCACGTCCAGCAGGTGTAGCTGCTGGGTGAGCGACAGAAAGCCCACGCAGCAGTAGATGAGTCCTGCAAGGATTCAAACATTATACAATATTGGTAAACTGATCTTTGATAGCCATGACTCACCTGCATGTGACTCAGCACCCGGCTTGGAGCCGAAACCGCCGTCCGTCTGATTGCAGCACGACATCACAAACTTCACCGCCTTGTCCACGTCAATGGTCTGCTCCATTCGCTTGAGCAGCGTTAACGTGGCTACCGCACAGAAACTAAACCTGGTGTCCACCTCGCCCCACTTATCGCCAAAAAAGCTGCCATCGGGCTGCTGCAGGCCCACCACATAGCGAACCACCGCATCGCAATCGATGACGTCCAGCGCATCGTAAGTGGCCAGCACCTGGATGGCAGACAGCGTATAGAGCATGTGGGGATCGTGTCCCTCGCAAGGGGCAAAGCCACCGCTGGTCGGGCACTGGCAGCGCTTCACGAACTCAATGATGGAGTTGCGATCGAGGCGTTTCAGCTGGCCCATTATATCCAGCGCCGTCACGCCCCAGAAGATGCCGGACATGCGCAGGAACTCCGTCATGCAGTACTCGTAGTCATCCTCCTGCTTGCCATGGTTCTCAATGTACTCGACGTGCTTCCAAAATTGTAATTTGCCTGTGTCGCTAGCCTCAGTGGCTCCTCCATTTGAAGGCTTAACGAAGGTCGTGAAATCCATCGCTGATTGCGTTCAATTGAGTGTTGATTTTTAGCAATTAACTGCTCTACTGCTGTGTTGACATTATTAATGCCTTTCAACAATTTAGTTGTCGCTTTGTTAGTGGCGGAGCTCAAGAAAAGTACTAAAAATCACCCAAAAAATTTCAATTGAGAGAAAAATACCACAATTACAGCTGTTTTGCAATTTATTTAAAAAAAAAGATTTTATATTAAAAAAAAACAAAGGAATTCATGTGATTGGCAACTATTTAGTTATTATAAAGTTTTCTTACAAATATTTATTTTATATATTTTTTTTTAAATTAATGTGTTCTAAGCAAATTATTCTTTTAAAAAGTTGTTGGCAACGTGACGTTTTGCGATTTACCTTAACTGAGAAATCAGTCAATGTTTTAGTTGATATATGTATATGTTAATAAAGAAATAATATTAATTGAAGCAGTTTACTTAAACTTTTTTTGCTGACTGTATATAAATATTTATAGAATATATAAACCAGTAATATACATATAAATATTGCATTTTATTTAGGTTTGGTTACATTTTCATTAAAAATATTACCATTGCAGTTTTTTTAGCCAACATTTGGTATTACTTTTGTTCTTAAACGGACCTATCTACAACTTATGTTTAGGTGGTCAACAAAAAATTACGATGTAGACTAACTTTTTTGATCACTGTGCATACATACGAGTGTGTGTATGGGTGCAATTAGATGCTTACAATATGTACATGAATGCACATATCGCTTAAAGAATCGTCGAGGTCCTGGGCTCGTCGATGTTCAGTGAGACAATATGCTTCTTGGCCACCATAACGTTGCCCAGCAGTCGCGGTTCCTGTCCCTCCACCAAGTACTCGGCGCACATCGACAAGACAATGTTCGCATCGCGATCCGTGCAGTTGAAGAAGCCAACCAGCACACGTCCATCGGTTATAACGATGCGCAGGACACGACCCAACCACTTCTGAAGCTTTCGACGTCCTTCTGTTAAGTTTGCATCGAGCATTTGTGGTGCATTTGTTGTTATGCGAAATGGCTCTGTGGCGGGTGGCGGCGGCGGAGGCTGTAGCTGCGGCTGCATTTGACTGCCGCTGATACTGAGATCAGACATGTTGTTTTTAAGCCTTGTTTGTTATAAAAGTATGTTTATCTTATTATAAAAACAATTCTTAAGCAAAACTGTTTGTTCTAGTGTACTTGTTGATAAGCGTTCCAACGATAGACCCGATAACTATTTATCGCTAGACACGACCTGGTAAACCGATAGCTTGACTGACTTTCGATTATTAAATTTGATAGTGTGCTATCGACAGCTTGACAGCTGCGTTTTTAATTGTTTTTTTTTTTCGTTCATTTAATACAATTGACTTGTTTTTAAGATGTCGAACAAAGCACTAAATATTGGAGATCAGTTTCCCAATTTCGAAGCTCAGACAAATGTGGGAAAAATAGATTTCTATGACTGGATGACCGATAGCTGGGCCATACTCTTCTCGCACCCGGCGGATTTTACGCCCGTTTGCACAACTGAGCTCGCTCGGGTTGCCTATTTGATTCCAGAATTTCTGAAGCGCGGCATCAAACCAATTGCTCTGTCCTGTGACACGGCAGAGTCGCATAACGCCTGGATTGAGGATATTAAGAGCTATGGCAGTAAGTTGCTGCAGAAGTTGTTTTTTTAAACTATTGAAACTTTGGTTCTTGCAGAACTGCCGAGCTTTGATTATCCCATCATAGCGGATGATAAGCGTGAGCTGGCTGTTAAGCTAAACATGCTGGACAAGGATGAGCTGAATGCCGAGGGTATACCGCTTACCTGTCGCGCTGTCTTTGTCATCGATGACAAGAAGAAACTGCGTCTATCTATCTTATATCCAGCTACAACGGGTCGCAACTTCGAGTGAGCTACAAGCCTGATACTAAATTTAAACATTGATTGATTAATCTTTTCTGATTTGAAGTGAAATTCTGCGCGTTGTCGACTCGCTGCAGCTGACACAAAAGAAGAGCGTGGCCACGCCCGCCGATTGGAAACAGGGCGGCCAGTGCATGGTGCTGCCCACGGTGCAGCCTACCGATATACCAAAGCTGTTCCCCAATGGCATTGAGACGATCCAAGTGCCGTCCGGCAAGAGCTATTTGCGCATTACCGCACAGCCAGAGAACTAGCAATGTATTCCACAACACAGCCGTGAATTGTGATAATCTGCATTTTACATGATTTTATTACAATAATTATAATTAACAACAAATCAAATTGTTTTTTTACAACCATTTGCCACAGTCTGTGAACAAAATGATGAGGCAGCGCTTTGGGCCAAAGCAAAAGCGCGCCCAGCCTGGGCAGAATGCTCAAAAAACTTTCGTCTTACAACCTAAAGAAAATGTTGACAGGTTAGGGAGGGAATGTGCCACTAATAGCTTAGATGTGTGTGTGTGTGTGTGTGTGTGTCTTCGTCGCTTGTTACTAGCACATACTATAAAATAAAATATACATATTGCAACTGGATAAATGTTTAAAAACTAAATACAAGGCCAACTCTGTACAAGAAGTGCAAAGCATTCGAGAATAAAAGCAAGCCAGACAAAGCTCGTGCCCATAACCGTGAGTATCTGCAAGGAATTAAAGGGACATTAGTGCTAACAGTCGAGAATGAAGTTACTACTCGTTGTACTTACAATTTAACTACCATACCAATTTAACTAGTCTAGTCCTTTGCGCCGTCAGCGGCGTCTGCTCTCCACCACTCGCGCGAGGCGTCGCACCACGAAAGGCCACAGCACCAGCACTGCAAACCAGATGGGCGATATATCCTTGAATGGCCACCAGACTGGCTGCAGCTGCTGTCGGCCAGTCTTTGCCTGGGAGTTTTTTAGCTCCAGCAGCGATTGCTCCATGCCGCGCACTCGCTGCTGCACTGCAGCCATGTCGCTGTTCATGCTCGCCACTGTGTTCTGGATTTGTCGCAGCAGGTCCGTATTGTGCGTGATGGCTTGTGTGAGCTCCTGAGGCAGCATCGTTTCATAGGGATCGTCGTATTCATCGTCAGATGGCTCCACAATGGCCACGCTGCTGTTGTTTGTGTAATTGTTATTGCTGCTCGAGTCGTGCATGGAGTAGCCGTTGCTTGCTTTGCTGCTTGCGAAGCCATTGGTCAGCGGAGTCATGTGGCCATTGGTTAGGGTCTCCGTGGAGGATGCTGCAATGGGCGTGTCCCCAACCTCTGGTCCGTTCGTGCTGTTGCCATGCTGTGGACTGTTTGTGCGCGAATGGAACGGCGAATTGGGATGCGATTCGGCCAACTCACGCATGCCCGGGGACACCAGCTCCAGTTCATCCAAATTGATGTTGGACAGTCCGTCGAGGCTGCCCACAAAGTTTTGCACATTTTCCGTAAACGACATTGTCTCAATGATCTCCTGCAGACTCTCCACATAGCGCTGCATCGCCTGCTCCTTGCTTAAATTTCGATTGCTATTCCATGCATCCCATTTGGCACGCCCCACGACATCCCAGAAGGCCGGCTTCTTCGGCGAGCAGTCCCCCTCCGATGCCTGCTTGAACAGCCCATAAAACTTGAGCATCATGCTCATGCTGGGCTGATAGGGGCCATTCTTAGGTAGTCCCTTGATCACGTTAACAGCCGCCTGGAAACGTTCTTCAATGCTGGCCATGATTAACTGAACAGCTGCAATAAAAATTTGGTGTTCAGCTATTCATAAACTTTAGATTAGATACAGATACAACGGCTAAGGTTCAGCGATAATCGGTTATGCCCCTCGCATACCCCGCTTAGCTAGCTGTAGCTGTATATATTGAACATTTTGTAGACACGCAGGTGAATGGCGCTGATGCTGTCGCAAGCAGTTTACAAATTACCTAATTAACTTGTGCAAGTGCAGACACCCAAAGCTGACGCTGTAAATATCTTTCAAAAAGTGCTATTGCCGTTGTTGTTGTTGGTGATGGAATTTTGTTATTGATTCACATCCGCACAATCACTGACGCTGGCAACTGCATATGTGTATGCGTGTAAGTGTGTGCGTGTGGAAGTGACAAAGTTCGAGTTCTGTAGAGTCGAAGTTCAATACAATATATTATTATTGCTGCTGCTTTTGTTTGTAGCAAAGGAGCATCTGTGATAACAGATTACTTATCGTCATGAATTGCTATTTATTTGTGCGAACAACAAAGCAGCAACCGACGGTTTGCTGCTTACCTGCTACTTGTTTTTAAATGCGTTTTGCAATAAATATAAACATACTATGGATTTGATTGTGTATGTGAAACAGCATATCGATATATATTGAAAATTGCGATATTTATTTGAATATTTGTCGATATCGATGCCAAATAAAGGGTGCTTCAGTAACTGACCCTATTGGAGTACTTTGCAAACTTTTGATTGAGTGAGATTTTATTTTAAGATTCCATTGAAAGGTCACAAAAACTGTCAATCAATAGGTGTGTGTGATCTGTTTAATGATATGTACTTGGGCGAAATAAGATGACACAAAATTTTAGCAAATAAAACGCGCACAGATACATCTGGTATAGAATTTGAATGTATTTTTTAATTTTTCAATGAAAGGAAAGTCTACGAAAAATTAGCTTGGTATAATACTAGGTGCTCAGACGATTTTGGCTACATTGATTGAATGATTTAGATTATCGATAACAAATCAGACTTCCCGGTCCAAAGAGAATACGATACAAAATAGTAAATAATAATTTATATATTTATACTGAATTTATTATTGCTTATTAAAGTATAATAAAATCATTGGTGTAATTATTGTTATGTAATTTAAATCGCATTTAATGTTCGCGGTTAGTTTTATAATCGAACAGCTGTTTCGATACTTTAAAATAGCAATACTGATTAAGCGAGCGCACTTTTTAAAAACTTGTTTATTTTTAGCTCAAATACAATCAAAATAAATGAAGGAAAACCCATTGCAACTCTGTTTTATTCCATTTAATATATTTAGAATTGAGCTTAAATACGTTGATTGAGATGTATTTTTTATTTTGTCTCGGCCTGCGCAGGTGCGTTGAGCGCAAGGTTGTGTAATCTTATAATTCCGATAACTTATTTGCGATATCAGGCTTTAAACAGTTCTCAACACTGCTCCGAATGTGTCATTATAATTTCGTCAACTTCAGCAATACGAAAAGTGCTTAATTATTTGCATTATTTTAACAACTCATCACCGACGCAGAGCTTTTGCAAAAGCTGCAACAATCAAAGCTACAGCCGTGCATTACTGCATAGTGAAAACAACAGTCAATACTAGCCAAAGCTACAAACGGTAAAGCAAACAATTTCACAACTCAATAAACACCCTCGGAAAAGGCGGCGCTGTCGACGTCAGACACAGTCAGTCTCAAGGCCAAGGAAGTCGCTAAGAAAATTCAATTGCAATTAAACATGAAATTTGTGTCAACACAAAGCAACGACCAACATTTTTATAATCAGAAACGGCAGCAGCAGCAGTGCATAAATATAAAACGCGCGTTGAAATCAACAACGTTCAGTTCAGTAACAGTTCTCAACATTTCCAAACGCGTGTTGTGCAACAAAAGGCAACAGCAGGCGCAGCAACAAAGACAATATTGGAAACATAAAAGCTTTTGCATAGCTGCATCTTGATTAACAGTCTTGCAATTTAAGCACAGCAAATAAAAGAAAAAGAACTCCCCATCAAATCACAAAAAATCTAACCTAAATTCCTGAACGCCTAACGCATAGAAAATCAATAAAAGCAGAGAACACGTGCAAGTGCCGCCAATAGTTGCCCGCCAAACGCGTCTGTGTAGACTTCTTCGTGTAGACTTTCTCACTTACGCTCGCGCGTTAAAAGGACACTGCCCAACAGGGCTTGTGTTTGTGTGTGTGAAATAATAACGATCGTAGTCAAGAAGAACCAAAGCGAAACCAAAAACAAAATTCGTGGTTATAGCGAACAACGCAACAGCAGCAACAACAATAATATGTCGCGACGCAATAAAAAATCAGCAGGCAAAGGTGAGTCACAAAGACAAAGCAAAAGACTTGTGGGTGTTGGAAATTGGAGGAATATAATTGTAGACTTCAGGTACTTTTAACAGTTGCAACCAATTAAAAATTTTTGGGTTGACCTTTCGTCGAACACTTTCTGGCAGACATTACTCGTGCACATGCCATGTTTAATAGCATGAAATATACATTTCGTTGGCTTCAAAAGCTTTCCGTCTCCAAACTGTTTGGCAATCATCGAAATAAATATTTGTTGCTGCGCTGGCAAAACAAAAAGCTTTGCACGCGCTCAGCTGCTGAATCAGACAAAAAAAAATAGTAATAAAATCAACTGTTTGTATCTTTGACTGCTTTAATACCCTGTGAGGGAAATTTGTGAAAAAGGTAATTTGTAGCCTTTCTGTTGGACACATATTGTGTAGAGATTTAGAGGTGGAAGTATGTAAAGTATGTGCATTATATGTAATATTTATATATCACTTATTTTTGCTTTTGATTTGCTTTTATTTAAGTTGTATTTAATATACCATACACTTTGTAACAAGTTCAGGGTATGTACACACTATAGAAGTGTGGACGTCCAATGCCAGCTTTATCAAGAAATACACAAAGCAACACGCAGCCTTATATACATATATACACACATGCATACATATATCTATGTTTGTATTTCTTTTTCAAAATTTGTATGTATTCGCATACAATTAGACCAATATGTGTAGCAATGAGTGTATGTCTTATTTATAAATAAACATTAGATACTTTGAAGAAAAAAAGGTTTTTCATGCGGAAGCAGCTTTTTATAATTTATTTAAATTTAGCATGCTCTCAAAACTCTACAATCTAACTAACCAAACAACTTTCAAATCAGTTTGTTTTTCCAACAGCTGTTTCCAGTCGTTGTTGCGATTACAAAACAAGCATCAATGTTGTCAACATGTATACAAAAACATGCATACATATGTATTTATATACATATGCATAAATTGTATGTGTGTTTGCCTGCTACAAAAATGAGAAAAGGAAAACTCAATGCCGGAAATTACCTTGTCCCAGTTGAACAGCCAGGTGCTAAATGAAAATTGTTAGTGTGTGTGTGCATAGAAAGTTGAGCAACAACAAACGTTAAAACTTGTTGCACAACATTTTCATTTGAAGGTCGCACAATTGCCCCAAAAGAATACCGATGGTCATTCAATTACTTTTGTTGTAGAAATTACACACATTCATACATACAAATATGTACACAATTTTATTTTTAACACACACATACATAAGCCTAAAATACTCGCTGCCAAGCGGAAAATTATCGTAGAAATTTGTGCACACACATTTATACATACAATATATGTATATGTATGTGTATATCTGTGTATTTTTGCTTGAGTCATTTCACTCACAATGAATCGGTTAACAGAGCACTGTAAAACTTTAACAGTAAATTCATTCAATGTTTAGCTTGTGTTGTATTGTATAAATGACCAATATACAATATATTATACATTTATATTAAACTGTTATGTTAAACTAATTAGAATAACAGTGTGTTAGCAGTGTTAAGGCTGAATTACTACAATAACTCTATTCTTCACATAGTTGAAACAGTGACTGTTTATCAGTTTAAAATCCATTGCCGAGTTGCATTTATGCTAATATTTAATTGTAAATGTATACATAGATATATGTGCATACTTATATTGATGCCCTTACAAAAAATAATCATAAAAACATGAGAATTTTGTATGAGCATGGTAAAGTGTTTGACTCTTCTGCTTTAAAATTGGCTTGGAAGGGTAGCGATGGGACCTCCCGATATTGAAATTTTGCAAATTTTTCTGCACTTCTGCTTGTGCGTACATATATGCATACATATACAATTCAACAGAGCGCTGAGAGTGAGCAATAACAATGTATATTGTGTGCAGCTCGCACTTACGCATATCTCGCTTCATCTCGCTCGATCTCTCTGCTTTTAATACTATGAAGTCCCACTGCCTTGTAAAGATTTTGAGAGAGTAAGGGACCCAGAAAATCCGAAGTTGAGTGGGACCTGTCACCCAAAAAAAGCGTGGCGAAAAAGTTTGCACTAGATGTCCCATCTATGTGTTGTATGGTTAGTGGTTTAAGTTAGGTAAATCTGCTAATAATGCATATGTTTGTCAACAATAACAGTTCAGCTAGCAATTACATATTGCCTGGATTTTAGTAATAGTGAAGCAGTCACACAGCTGGACAACGTTTGAAATTGAGCCTCGTTTTAATGCAAAATTATATTTTTTGTTCATTTTGCAGGCCGCACCAACGACTCGAACTCGGAGGACGAGTCTTTTGACAATGTGAGCGTTTATTCGCACGTCTCGGAAGTAGCCTCTTCGGAGGCAGCCGAAGATTTAGCCAATGAGCGTTTCGAGGAGAAATTCGAAAAGGCCTTGGAGCAGGCTACCGAGAAGTCGGCACAGACACGCATCCAGGCCTTGCAGGCCATCTGCGAGTTGCTGATGCATCGCTATATGCCCGATTACGTTGAAGATCGCAAAATGACGCTCATGGACTTCGTGGAGAAAAGCATACGCAGGGGCAAGGGTCAGGAGCAGATGTGGGGTGCACGCTTGGCCCCGCTCTTGGTGCTGCAATTGGGCGGCGAGGAGGGCATGTCCAAGGCAATGAATCAGTTCCTTCTGACAACCGTTCAAGATAAATCCGTTAATTACGACGCACGTGCCAAATGCTGCACTGCCTTGGGGCTGCTCAACTTTCTGGACTGCGAGGATGTGGGCGAATTGGTGCAGCTGATGCAATTCTTCGAGACCATCTTTGCTGGCAGCTATTTGCGCGGCGACGACAAAACACCAATTTCCGTAACTGCAGAAGCAGGCAATCTACATGCTGAGGCTTTATCCGCTTGGGGCTTGCTGCTGACGCTCGTGCCCTCTGGTGATTTTGTCTCCTTGATGACCACGGGACAGCACAAATTTCCGTAAGCTACTAAGCAGATTTCTAATTGAAATTTATTGACTAATTGCCTGCCCTTGCAGTTCTATCAAAAAGTTTTTGGGTCTATTGCAATCACCGCATTTGGATGTACGCATGGCTGCTGGCGAGACAATTGCCCTGATTCTGGAATCGGGCCGTGCACATGATGAGAACTTCCTGGAGGAGCACATCACCGAGCTGTGCGAGGCAGTCAAGAAGCTGGCCACCGACTCTCACAAATATCGCGCCAAACGCGATCGCAAGGCACAGCGTGCCACGTTCCGAGATGTCTTACGCTATCTGGAGGTAATGCTCACTGCCTACAGAAGGATACCCTGACCCCTGACTATACTTCATTTTTGTTTAATTGGACACTTGTAATTTATACATATGAAAGGATAGACTAGAGAGAGTATGCACGGACACAGCTAAGGGCGAGGAATGGCTAAGGCTTCATGTCGGTACAGTTGAATCGAATCTCATGCCTGCAATGGTTCGCCAGGCATTTGGAGTGATCGTGCAATTTGTTCCGCATTATAATGCAGCCATTGCGGCTGATCGAGTCCATATACTCCGTAAAGTTGGGCACTTTACGGAACGCGCTAGACGCCGTCTTCCAATGCGAGTTATTGCCTGAGTTAACAAATTGCGTAGAATCCGAGAATGTTGTTTGGAATGGCTTGTACGCTTGTTCGCATTCATCGGCTTTAACTTCGTAGCCGGTCGAATTTTCACGTTCTAGCTGCTTAACCACATCTGCACGGAATTCGGAACAAGGCGCCTTGTTTGCCATTAGTTTGTCAGACTTAATTTTGGATGCCTCGTCATTGGGCTTCATGCTCTCGTAGATGCCCTCTGGATACTCGTTTACGTCACAGTAGTCAATCTGATAGGTGGTATACATGCGATTCGTTTCTAGTCTTCGTCCCAATTCGTCTTTGGGCATTAACTTTAAACGCTCATACAAATCTGGATAGACGTTGCGCAAAATTTTTAGAAACCGATTTGGCTGCAGCTTTAAGCAATCCGATTCCGGGGCAAAAGCCATTTTCTCGACCTGATCCTGTGCCAATTCGGTTGGTATTAATCTCGGATCTACTAAACGCCCCATCGGCGCAATGCCCGTCCATTCAACGCCCGAGCAATTCTGGACTGCGTCTGGATGAGGCTTAATCTTGTCATCCTCTATGCATTCGCATTCCACAACCTTTGGTCCACCAAAGCCATCGTGGGCCTTCAGGTGGCTCATAAACTCGTAGCGCTTTGTGTTGGGCGGGACATAATCGTGCTGATAAGTGGATATCATCATTTTGAAGGCCTGATAAAATAATTTTTTTTATCTGATGTTTTTTTTTTTTTTTTCAATTTATAATTTTGGTGTGCCTTAAGAAAAACTAAAATAAGGTTTAATAGTTGTAAGCGAAGCTTTTTAAAACCTAAATATTTAATTGAAATTTCTTTCGACGCTTGCTTAAATTGTTATTTATAATTATCCAGGAGGATATTTCACCCGAGATCAATATACGCTTTGGACACGATGCTCTCACTTTGGACGCCTGGTCCATACATCATCAGTACTCGTCTTTATGCACCGTAATGGGTCCTGGCATGACCTCGCAGCTGCAGGAGAATGAGTTCATACGCGACATTTTCCAGCTTGGTCCGCGACCAACCAACACGGGGATCAATGGCAACGCCAAAGTCAAGCAGTCCAAGCTTGAGCGCGTAAGTCTATAATGAAGATATACCTTCTGTTCTGCTTTGCTATAATATATGTGTTCTCTTATCCCTTTGCAGCACCTGGTGAATGCTGCCGCTTTCAAGGCACGTTCCATAACGCGTGGCAAGAACCGTGACAAGCGGTCGGCTGTCGTTCAATGAGCACATCCATTTTGCGCTGCCCCCAGTCTTCAGTAACTCATCTATCAACATCTAGCATATACATATATCTACATATATATGTATATATATATATAGGCACAAGCACTCACCATTAGCCGACCCTGGACTCTCGCCTCCCATTAGTTGAATTGTTTCATGTAGTTGATAAGACGGCTTAGCATACTAACGAAACTCTGCATCAGTCGCTCCAAATTAAGGCAATTACGCCCAAGTTCTATTTCGTGACAAAATTCATATAGTTATTAGCAATCCAAAATAAAGATATATAGCTTATAGTTTTTAGTTCATTTAGCATATAAAATGTTAGCTAGTAATGTGATCTTTAAATTGAATTTTTGGCATTAAATTGTGTGCCAGTTTGAAGGACTGTGTGAATTTTAGTTCAGTTTACTTATTGTCTTTTTATATAATAATAATTATAAAACCTTTACTTTGTTGATCTTTAAATGTATTCATACATTGCATACAATAGTTGAGAGTGTGTCAAAGCTCGACTTGTCTTTGATTATGCATATTATGAAAGCATATTCTGTATACAGATTATAATTTTACATTTTATAGGTAAAGCGAATAAAATAAATGTATAACCCTAGAGTTAAAGGACAACAAATGTGCAAAGAGTTTCATTGATTGGAAAAACTTTTTCGCAGCTGAATGCATTGTGGCAACCCGATAATCAAGGATATAGCTCTGATGAGTCCAGGAACATATTTTTATGTAAACGTATTTAATTCTTTAAATAGTAAACAGTTCAATTTTTAGCAGATGTCCTTTCCTTCATAAGTTGCTGACTGCAGATGCAATTGCACCATAGCTGATGCGTTAACGCCCACCCTTTACATGAGTCGCCGCCTTCGCTTAACATCCTTCTTTTGCAGACCCCTTTCTACATGAGCCCCAGCTGCAGCTTAGCAGTTGACTTTACAGCCTGCTATTTACATGAGCAGAAGCTGCAGATCAACAACAGCCCTTACAGAGTCGTCCACGATTGAGTAAAAGTAGTCTTTTAACAGTGGCAGTCCCCTTTTATTTCAGATTAACATTTGCATTTATGGTCTGTAAGTGGGCAGCACCTTTACAGTTTTCCTTAAAGTTTATTTCTGTTCGCCTGGTACTTCGGCCGAATATTCTATAAAAAAAATTGTAAATTGGGACTTTTTTAAATGACTCTTGTTTAACTGCTATCTAATTCTGTGGGCCTGATATTTTAGCTGAATTTTTATTGAAAATGTAGGGGTGTGTGTTTCCGCTTAATGTCGATGAATATTCAAAGCAAAAATGACAAGCAAAAAGAAAGAAAAAACGCAAAAAGCTAATAGCGCAATTCTACTATATACAAATATATTTAAACTTCAGCTTTCGCATCATTGCTCCCAATATGGAATTCCAATAACCTCTGCTATGGAATAGAAAGTCCCACCGATGATATATTTAAAACATGCATTTTATTTGATATAAATGTTTTAATTTGTATTTTAACTGGTTTATCACAAAAATGTATGTTAGCTTAATGTGTAAATATGTTGTGTTGAATTTGTGGAAACTATGTTTGTGTAGCAAATTTGCCTTGAATAACACAATTCAAATGTGGGCGCGGTTTTTCTTTTATATAAATAATTGTATAAATTGTTTATAAATTAGGTTCGTTAAGTATAGGCTTAAGGTATACTGCGAACTGTATTCGCATTGAATACAAATTACACAAAAATTAAAAAAATACAAGTATAATAATATGTATGTGTGTTTGTGTATGTGTTCCTAAATTAATATTCGCCAAATAAACTTAGCTGTGCTGCTTGGAGATACATACGATTCGTACGCTCACAATTTAAGATCTTAAAGTGTATATTCTAAAAACTACAAACATGCTCAGCTAGACTGACATTGACTGGTGCCGTTGTTAACTCTACTCGTATATAATTTTTTAAAATATGAAAAACTTCTCCAGCTACTTGGCAACGTGTATGTTCTCATAATCATAATCTCAAAACGTTCTCGGTAATTTGTGTAATGTAATTGATACTGGCTTATGTATGTGGTACATAGATAATATTTGGCTTGTTGTTTTTGTTTTGTTTTAATACATGTACCGCTTGGAATAATGCGTGCTACTTTGAGAGACAAAATTGACTCGTTTTTTTTTGTTTCGAACCATTTTCCTATATACTAAATGACTTAAAACCTATGTACACAGTTTGCGGGGAAGAATTTTGTTGGAGGGTCTTGAGCAAATAATGTGTGCAAAACGGGCTCTAATTCTAATAAACTAAATCGTACGTGTAGTGTCTCTCGTCTGTCTATATATATATGTACGCCGTATTTGTATATGCAATTGTGTACGGGTGTGATGTTTCCTTATGGCATAGACTTTAACTGCTGCTAGTTTTACGAGGCGGCCTGTGATACAGCTGCTGCTGATGTGCTAGCCGTACTGACATCCTCGCAAATGGTATGCAGTTTCTCCATCTCCGAGCTGGTCACAATGTTAATGGAGCTCACCTTGGCCCGCTGATAGGCCACCACTGTATTCTCGCCCAGACACTTGACACACACGTAGCCAATGAGCACAGCAACGCCAACGGTTAGGACACGCACCAACGGATCCACATACATTTGTATAATGGCCCAGGCTGTGGCACCGGTCACACACATCAGCGTTATCAATATGACGGTCTTCATCCAGTGCTGTATGGTAAATCCCTTGTCCCACTCGAGTCTGCAATTAGACGAAAGTTAGAAATTGTATTATACGAAATTGTTTTATGCGCTTCCACTTACTTCTTGGATTTCTCAATTTCGTAGGGATGTGAGCAAACCTTGCACGCCAGTTGCGCCTCATTGTTGCTGCCACAGCTCTCGACTAGCCAGCGCTTAAGGCACTCGTGGTGCACTGAGCTGACATCGCCGGTGCAGCGACAGGGCTGAATGAGGGGTTCCGGTTTATCGCTGTCATAGCATATCCAGCAATCCTTTTTACTCAAGAATGTCTGTCCTTCCTCGGGTGACAGTTTGTTGCTGTCCGCATCGAGGGTGGGTATCGATGGATCGATTTGGCGGGACAGAAGCTTGCGTGGATTTAATATCCAGAGCTGTTCGGGTGCCATAGAGTTCCACAGGCAGCAAGGAAACCACAAGGCGACACCTATTTCGGCAATACGAAAAATGATATCGTACCAGTTTCGCGAATTGACGGGCACTCTTTTGAAGAAGATATATTGATATTCAGTTAGGCACATTATCATTTTCATTGGAAATTTAGAACTCACTTCTCCTTCCACAAGTCACCAAGCGTTTCGGAGGTAAGGAAACCGACTATCACTATCAGCATTATGGCCTGGCTGAGCAGTCCGAAACGCGATTGATGCAGCTGCGAGGCATTCACGATTGCCTCGCTTGGTCCAAGTATTTTGCCCGTCTGATCGTAGACGAAACCACCGCGCAGCTTGAAGAATACTTCCACGCCATAAATCAGAAAGAAGATAACGACAATCAGCAGGAGCACAGCATAGCAGCCATTGAAGATGTGCGCATAATCACGACGCTCCGAATTGATCAGCGAACTGAATACCTCAATGCCAAACAGGCTGTACAGGAAGAAGTTGAAGGCGACAAACCCTAGGAAGCTCTTTGACAGGAACTGTGACTTCTCCCAGCGTATGTCGCGCAGGTGAAATATCTAAAAAGATCAAGTAAGAGTAAATATATATAAATATATATATATGGGCAATAAGCTGGCGAGTACGCACGTACGCGACTTTCAAACGCTCCCACCAAAGTTTAATTAATGGGCGCGATAAATTGCGGTTGCCTATCGTTGCGATATGGCGAAGCGTTGAAAAAAAAAAAACAATTGTAATTCTGTATAGGAAAAAAATTAAGTACACTTGCACTTGAATAATTGTTGTACTTGAGATCGTACATGAATGGTATCTTGTGATTGTTTTTCTTCATGTAGTTGTGAGAGCTATTGCCGTTCTCTAACAGTACTTAATCTCTGGCTGTCATCAAAAGAGTTTAATTGAGATAAGATTGAGGGAGCTTAGGTAAACAATACTCACATGATACCTCAGAAACTTTCTCACTTTCCTCTCGACTCCCATTGGCTCAGCTAATTATTTTAAGATAAGATTCTTATAGAGTCGAGAGAAGAACCGCAAATAAAAAGCTCTTTTAGTTTTGTATTTTTCGGCTATCTTTGAGGAATTACTTTTATGTCTATGTCACAATTGTAGCTGGGTTATGCTTATCAGCTTGATTACTGACGGTTAGATTAAAGTTTTCGGGGTAGGTCTGCATAAGCCTATATATAAAGACGTTTAAGCTTTTGTATGATTTACTTGCTAAGCTATTTAGTTCTTATTAAGACAGAATTTTAGACGGCTATTTAAATAGGGAAACAATACGATTCTTAGAATATTCCTAGTGGTTGGCTAAAAGAAAGCTTATTTGGATTGAAGCATAAAAATATATTGGAGTTGGCTTAGCTTTCGTATTATTTACTTGCTGGCTAACTATTTCGTGTCTAGACACTTAGGATTTCTGAAGAGTATTTAAATTGTGAACACTGTAGTCTTTAAAATATTTTACTGTGAAATAAGGGAAAAATATTTTCAAAGATTTTCATATAAAAAAATGAACGATTTAAAAAAAAGAACGGAGTATATAGGATATTATCTTGAAATAATATTCATAAAGTATTCCCTATTTCAAATGGTGCTAGTTCTTAAGTGCACTACGCTTTACATATATATATATATATATGTTAGATAAATGGAAACATAATAAAATTTGTAATTTTCCTAACACTAAACATTGTGCTAATTGAAAAATGTCTCAACATTTTTTTGATAGTCATTTTCTACTATTAATAGAGACATTCAGAATAATTCTGAGAACTATTTTCTATTAAAACATGAGAAAAAGCAAGTGTACCACAATCTTGATGGAGATCAATCCTTTTATGTATTATAATTGACATCACGGACTCATCAAACCATTGATAGTACTCACGATGACTCACCTCAGCCCACATGCATACGATGAGAGAGGCACAGGTCATCAGCAGAGGATAATAAGCGGACATCAGGGTGACTGCCCACTGGGGCTGTAGATCCAGCTGCACAGGTAAAAAAATTAAATTAATAATTGAATGTCAATAATAATAGTTTTCTTTACTTACAGGTGTGGTGAAGTAGGCGCCACGCAGCGAAGAAGCCACAAATACCATAAAGTAGAGCAGCTTTTGTGTGGTAATCCGGCAGGCGCGCAGAATCGAGGGCTGTTTGAGCCGCTGGTACTCGGCCACAATGCAAATGAGCAGCTGGATGACCGAGACAAGCGCCACCACATAGAAGACCGTGGAGATGCCCGCATAGTAGGACAGATTGAAGAAGTCACACTCATCGCCGGCATAGCGAATGTCACAGACGCAGGTGTTGTTAACGCAATCGCCGCGGCCGGAGCAGCTCAGGTCGTTGGCCGGCGAAAAGGGTCCATAGATGCCGCCGCCTGGCGCTTTGCTATGGCCAGAGCTGTGCATCTTGACCGCATCCAGCGGCGACTGCAGCACACGCTTCGAACAACGCATCAAGGTGTGCAGGCTGGGTAACATTCTATATTAAATTAACTGCAAAACGAAGCGAGAAAGAGATACCAACTGTTAGCACTGAATATTGACAGCTTAATTAATAATTGATCAAGGCTGCAAATCGAAAAAACCAATAAGCGCTGACACCAGCAACAGAATACAATGCAAACACACAAACAACATTGACAAACACCCTTTTGTCATTTGAATAAACATTTGGGTCTCGTCTGGGGTCGCTAAAAACAAATGCAAATCTATATAGTATATATGTATCTCTCTTTCTGTGTGTGTATATGTGTGTGTGTAAATGAAACAACGCAAATAGACGGCGACTTAGAGAGCTGAACTTAAAGCTTTTCTAGCTATTGGCTTCATAAAATTGTGTATATAAAGTAATTTCTACAATTTTTTATGGTTTTAAATAGTTGTCATAAGCGTTTTATAAAAGGTATAGCTTTTCTCAGAAAATATACATCGGTTTCATGATATTATTTGGGTGAATTTTACAGATAATAAATAGTGTTCCAATCTTAGCTATTTATTTTTACAAAGAATCTTTTTAAAATTTTTATTGAGTTCAAATGTATTGAAAGATTAAAAAAAAAAAACAAACTTAAATTTCGGTAATTGTATTATTATTGTTTATTTTTTCCCGTTTTAAGATTGTATATCAATTCATTTAAATATTAAAGCAGGATGTTCGGTTAACTTCGGGTAATTGTGATATAGTAAATTATATTTGGTTTTCTTAAAATAATGCAAGCTGTATATGTATTTTATATCTAGTTAAAATGTAGATATACGAAAGCTCTTTTTTATGCAATAATACCCAATTTTATTCATACTATATTAATTTGAATACCCCCAGTAGGAATTTAAGTGAGTGGTTGGGTATAAGATCCACCAGGGCTGCGAAAAGGGCAGACAACGCATTGCTTATGGCTTAGCATTGTTATGTTTGCAATGATTTCCAGGCCATCCATCAAAATATGTACAAACAAGAGATGGAAACGGAAAGAATGGATCGATATAAATGCCTTGACACCCACAACTGAAATTGACAACTGGCGACAAACAACAAACAATCAAGTGACCAATCCATTCAGTTCTCGTTCTCTTTATGAATATATATGTGTGTATTGGTCAATTGAAATGCTTGCGACGTGTTTGGAAAGGCTAAGCTTTAGCTTTCAGAGAGTCGAAGATGACTTAAACATGTCACGCGCCCTATTTAGCAGCGCAATTTTAATTAAGTATAATTGTAATTATTATTATTGTTTATATTGTTATTGCTTTTGCAATACGATTGAGTGTTTCTTTGCCTTTCCCTCTTCCTATTTGTTTCGCTGATAAGAAGTCTTTTTTTAGAAGAGTACGTGTATAGCACCAGTCTTACCTAATGCTAATGCACGCTTAATGGCCGACAATTTCCTATTTTGGAATAGGGGAAATGGTTAAAGTACCTTCTGAAAAAGGTACTTGCAGACATTTATAAAGGGAGAGGCATAATATATAATCGTGCTGGAAGGAACTTTTTTGTATTTATATATGTCTTCGTATATATATAAAAGATTAAATATATAAATATATAATTAGATAAGACTGCACTTATTAAACAATTCACAAATGTCATGTGAATGTATTTGCTTCACATTTTATTAACATTTATTATAGTATATACAAATATTTTTGAGTCATTTGCTACCAAATACAGAAAAAATTCAAAAACTAACACCATTTTTATTTTATTTTCTTTATTCGTACAATATTTGGCAACACATTGAAATTATTCTATAAAAAAGTGTGAATGTGTTTGCTATAAATGAGTAGAAACTTTTTTTTTGATATTTGCTTTTGCTTTCTAGAGGAACTTTAGTATGGCTGACTAGCGATAAGATAAACGAGCGTAAGACAAAGCAAAGCAACTGTTCGAATTGCAAAACAGTTTTTGCAGCTATACACCCTGTAATAAAGGGCCGTCATTATGGCCTAGGCCTGGGTTAAGCTGCTTATTAGACCGGAAATATTTACTTATATGGCTCGTTCAGTCGACCCCAGCCAGCACGAGGCCAAAGGGCACACATGATAATAAGACCAGGGTGGCAAATGATAAGTGAAAGAGAGAGAGAGAGACACATAGATAAAAGCAATCGAATGATAGAAAAGTGAGAGAGAATAACACCCACCATTTATTGCATTTTTGACTGTTCGTCAATTGCAGATTAAATCATAATAATACTCGTAATACTCGATATAGAGACGCTTGCAGCGTCCCTGACATTTTAACTAGACTGTTGCGTCAATTATATAGCACTCTTTTCACATTACAAGAAGCCCAAAAACCGAAAATAGCGCACACACAGACAGCTAGTTTTGTTTTTATTATTTCAGATATGTACATATGTACATACATATGTGTGTTTTCTATAGATACTCGGCACTACGTATTTATGACTTTGTTTGCTTGTCGATTCGGTTTTTTGTGTGTGCTGTAGTTGGATAACGCGTGCCAACGCACCGGACCGATCATAACGCGACGCCGACGCTGACTATACTAAACAAAGAGAGAACCTGTTGCGATCCAGACTGTTAACTAAAAGTATTTCTCAGGGCAGCTTTGCGTATCGCAACAGTCTGTTAACTGCAAAGCAACTTGCGCTGGTGATGCGCAAGTTTATATTTTAATAGTCTGAACATCAACTTTTATAGATATACATATAATGTATTATAAGTAATTATTTTAAATAATTTATAAACATACTCATTATTATAATTAAAACAAATTTTATAACTTTTACATATTTTTTTGTTATCTGATCTTCTTTTGATATTTTTAATAAAAATAAAAAATAACGTATACGCTGCTCTACTAAGGCAATATTACTAAACAATTTTTAATAATTATAAATATTTTTTTTCTCTTCATTTTACAATTCGCAATTATCAAATCTAATTTTATAATAATCATTTTCCCATAACCTTTTATTACTCTGTTATCAGGCTGTAAACTTTGCTCATCTCTATTCGAGACTGTTAACTGCGTCAACTTTAACAGCGATCGTACTAAGTTTCCTCGCAAGCAGTGCAAGGAGAGCACGCTGCGTATACGTCATGCTGTGGCAACGGCAAGCAGTGCAAATGTGCAGACCAAAGTCTTTTTCAAACAACATACGTTCCACAATGGTTTAAGAAACAATTAATAAAAGTTATGCAGAGATATGTGTGTGTGCAGATATATATGTATATATAAAGAAATACATATATCTATATATAAACATATGTATGCGCACATCGTTTATTAAAGGCGCGTCGCTTCTGTAAACAAAAGCCGTTTGGCTGTTCAAATAAAATTGAAATAAATTTAAGCGTCGGATCAGCAATCGCTATCTATATATATATACAATTATAAATGGTTGGAAGATAACTGTATGTCTGTACAGATAATTAAGGCATCTTTTTTTGCGCTTCTCTGGCACCAATTAAAGCCGAGGCTTCGTTTGACATCATAATAATTAATTATGGCAAATAGTTGCCAAAAAAATTGTGTAATTATTAAATATATATATATATGTATATGTTCATGTATAGCATTTTGCTGTAATACTATCAGCTCGGCGAAACTGGACGGTAGTAAGAGCAACAATTTGAGTTTAACAACTGTTTAGTAAATGTATCAGCATTTAACGATTGT
The DNA here is from genome assembly GCA_035045545.1 of Drosophila gaucha. NCBI lineage: Eukaryota > Metazoa > Arthropoda > Insecta > Diptera > Drosophilidae > Drosophila > Drosophila gaucha. The sequence goes on from JAWNOY010000463.1 coordinate 371,411, forward strand.
GTTAACTACATTTTTACAGCCAGCTATATAATTCTTTACATCTGCTCATAATGTAAAAGGGGTTAGCACTGATTTTATTGTAACTAAATTGTTTTACTTTGTAGAAGCTGAAAAGAATATCGATACAATTTTAAGATACGATTTGTAAAGAAAACCGGCTTCTTTTATTTTCTATTATAAATATTTGATACTTTGAGTCTGTTGTCTATGTATTTCAGCAATCTTAAAAAAATAAAAAATAAAAGAGAGTTAAAAACCAAAGCAAAAACTAGTTTGTGGCGCCCGCAGCCAAGTTACAATAGACTGGTTTTTCGTCTCGAGAGCGACGGTTCGATCGAGAGGGGTTGTGACGCTCAGGGTCCATAGTTGAACGGACGATCGTGAGAGCCGTTCAATATTTACTCAAACTGATAGTGCAAACAGATACACAGTATATATATATATATATACATGTATGCATATATGGATCTTGTCACGATACCATGATTTCGCAGCTTGAAGTATGCACGTTTCTTTATTCCGATTTGTTTTTCTTTCATTTCAAAATTAGCACAACTCTAAAATTTTATAAAACATGACCGCACACTAATGTTTAATAATTTAATTTGTTTAATCTTTGAAGCAGGAACAAGGCGCATGCAATGGAAATCGGTAAATAAACACATATCTATATAATTAAAAAATGAATGCTCAAACTCGTGTAGTTCTTAACCTGTCACAAATGTGAAGTGCGTGTTCGAAAACGCCCCCAAGAGCTGACCCAAAACGGGGCGTATGTGTAACTTATAGTTCATTTTTTTTTTAAATTTATAATTCTGTTGTCAAGGTTGACTCAAAAGTTTAATGTCTTCTCTTTCTAGAGCAGTGGGCAAGAGTTCAAGCTCAAGTTTTAATAAATATAATTATAAAAAGTTTTTAAAAGAAACTACATACTTATTTCGTCTGGTTGATTTTATTTTAAAATATTCATATAAACTACTTTTTATGGGGTGCTACAAAATAATTTATATGTATTCCATTGAAAATGGGCATTCAAGTTAAACCGTTTTTAATAAATTATATGTAGCCAGAAGACAACGTATATATATTTTTCGATCAAGATTAATAGTCGAGTTGATTGAGTCCTGTCTGTCCGTATGTATGAACACGTCGATCTATAAGAGCTGGACATTTGATATTTTACATATAAATCCCCTTATATATAGACCATTTTTAAGGAAAAAAAAAACGTAACTTAACTTAATGGTCAATATATCCTTCTTTCTTTTCTTTTTCTTCATCTACGCCTTAGATTTAAGTGCAAAATGTTATTCTCTTTATGTTTTTTTTCAAGAACTTAATAAAAAAGATTGTTTACTTTGATTTTATGTTTGATATCTATTTTTATCAACAACTTTTGTTGACAAGTTAATGAACCTTATGTTCACCTACGGTCGAGATCTAATGAACTCTCTTTCCCTCTTTTCTTATCAACCTCTCTCATTTTCTTTATATTTCTTTCACATATTAACCATAGTTACGGAATTTCCAGTTTGCTATAAGAAAATATTTTTGTTTTAAATTTTCTATTTGATCTTTAACTGTTTCACATGACCCTCAATATATATAATAATTGAGTTGCGAGCACGTAAAGCAGCTGTTCCTGAAAAAAACTCTCCCGGTATACTTGAAATATGCACGAGTCAATTAATTGCCACTTAGCTGCTATTAGTGTTCATTAAAAGAATAACTCAGGTGTAAACAAACAAAGGTGTTTAGTGGGCTGTCAAGAAGATGCAAATAAATTGCCAAACAGATGGAATAAGCTCAAGCTGACGGAACGCTAAATGATGCCTATTACCATATGCAGCATGTATTTTGTTTTTAAAAAAAATTATTTTTACTTTATTACATGGAATGGTTTGCGTGTGTTAAGGTTTGCGTGTGTTATCAGTTTGGGCTACTCGCTGTACACCCACTACTATGCGAGAATATGTATATATGCATGTGTATATATGCATATGTATAAAGTAAGCCAACTGATAAGGGCCTACAGTCTATATCAAAAGCAAACTCTGACGTCGACTGCCTAAAAGTTGATGACTAGCGCTCATATGGTAAAAATATCAGTACATATAAACCGATTAGCTGCATTGTTATAAGTTGTAAGCAGAGATCACTTGCAGTGGCGACGCTATGACAAATGGGAAGCAAAGTAATTGCTGTACTCTTATCAATATATTGCCCAGCTGACTCATTGATTTGCTAATAAATGCCGATAAGATTGGCGTATTGCAAAAAATTTCAACTACAACCAACTTTAAAAAAAAGACAGAGTTCTCCCAATTCTTCGCTTACATTAGATATTTCGCTTACTGACAATTTAAAAATATTATTTACAATAAATCAGGGAAATGTTTTTTTTTTCCTCACATAGAAATTTAAGAAAGTAAGAACTCTCTAGTCGGGTGTGCCCGACTACGAGATTCCCTGAACCAAATCCAAGTCCCTTGGCGTTGCTGCCGCGTGCTTTTGCCAATTGACAAAATGATTTCTTTAATAACGTCTATGTTACTTAATGGATTTTCAAATTTTCAGCATTTTATACTTTTATTTTATTGAAAGTACGGTTTAGCCTAAAACATTAAATTGACGTTGTAAAAAATTGTTTTTTGAATAAATTGATTTTGTAAAATGTGGATCCAAAATATAAAAAAGTAAAAAATGTTTTTTATTTACAAAAAGCTAAATACAAAATTTGGTGTGTGTAGGTTAAAAGATAAAAAGATATTTTATAAAAAAAAAAACTTAATCTCGGTAACGTATTTATTCGATATCATTGAAGTGGGTGAGGTTATCGAATATCTAAAATAAACTCGGTATGAGCGCTGTATACAAGCTCCTTCGTGTAAAATTTGAAGTCCTAGCTCTTATATTATAGCGTTCATACATGGTTCAAACATGGGTGCAGGGTATTAAAAAAAAGCACGTCAATTAAGTTAAAATACACTTTACATAGGAATATTGAGCTAAAAATAAATACTATTAAAAATGCGTAATATATATTATATAACGGAAAACAAAAACTTAGCTTAAAGATCATACTTGCTATAGTATATTTAAATTCTATACCAATTTCACGGCAATAAATGCTGTAACACATGTTTTACATCATGTCCTTTAACCCTTATGCACTTAACTCCCCATTATAAAACGTAAAACTAAACGAACATTTACACATTAGCAACCATTTTTTTTTGTGCAATAATAATAACAAAACGTTTTAATATACTACAGGCGCAAAAACAACACACATACAAACATTCGCTTCGATATATAAGACAATTATAAATTTTGCTGATTGCGCAGTTCGATACCGAAATATAGATATATCATACAAAAATTATACACATATATAGTACATTATTTGATATATTGTTTGAAGTTCGGCACATGCAAAGGTTATCTCAAATTTAAATTAAATTTAATTTAAATACTCACAATACTTCGATTAGGTTCATTGAGAGCGCTGGTTCTTATAAAGGGGGAAGCACTACGCAACTAATTTTCAATGATAGTTAGCATAAATTTAGCGTCAACTGTAAGAGAATTTTGTTAGCTATATGTACAGAAGCAAAAGTTTGCAATTGTAAAGGATAAAGATATAGTTTTTTTTGATTTGCCACGCTCCCAACTAGTCAATATATATAATTTTTGGTCAATCTATTGAGCAGGGCAACAGTATAGTTTTCTCCGATTTGACACGCCCCCAAGAGGCGGATATATATATTTTTCATAATTTTGTCGAAACGGTGAAGCTCAACATTTTTGCAATTTTTGGAACTCCAGGTGTAAAATTGTAGAAGATACAGTTTTTTCCGATTTACTATGCTCCTTATGGGCGTAGACATATATGCTATATCTTTTTTCTAGGGGTTGCTGATACAAATATATGTTTGAGGTTTCAAGCTTCTGACTCTAACAGCATCCAAAATATTTGAGGATTTATGTTTAGCTTTATATAGACTTTCCCGATATATGACTTTTTGATCACTCTGAAGGGGAGGTCAGCTCTGTAGCTTTAGGAGATTGCGTTGATCCAGACAGACGGACATGGCTATATCAACTCGGCTCGTCTTGCTGATCAAGAATATATATACTTTAAATGGTCGGAGAAGCTTCCTTCTCTGCGCTGCAAGCTTCTGACCAAAATTAATATACCCTTTTTGCAAGGGTATAAAAATTTTATCTTGGATAATTCAAAATAAAGTTTCTAATGAAAACCAATATTAAATAAAACTCAATAATGGTTAGCTTTAAATAAAAATTTGACCTACGCATATCTTTTACACATAACTTTTAAACTTTCAAGTTAGTGTATATGTATATGCATTATTCATACTTAATATAAAAGTCAGAAACACAAAAAAATTACTTTTTATTTAATTTTATTTATTGAAAGTGCCAGAGTCTACGAAATTTGCATAAATTGCTTTGATTGCAAACTTTTACATGACATACTTAAAAAAACACTGGAAGAATACTTTTAGTTTAAGTTCCTAGTAAATAAACAAGCACCTGATAAATTATGAGACAGACAGACAGACAGACATGTATTTCACAAATCAAATAATTTATTTAATATTATTATTATTAGAAGTAAGGAAAGAACAGTTTACAGACTGTAAGCCTATGAGTTATCAATCCATTGGCTGAGCTCAAGCTCGAATCCTTAACTAATCATAATATTTCGAATTTGGAAAGCTCAAATTTCTTTGAATACATTTTAAATAAATAATAATAATAGTTAGGTGTAACAAATTTATTGTTTTCAATTTGATGCTTATCTTTTTAAAGTTTTGTTTTGGGTATAAAAGTATTTTGTATTCAGTATAATTAATAATATACATTGATAATTGACAATTTCACTTTAATTTTCTGAAATCAGGATTGGATAATAAATTCTTTCTGTTGATCAATTTCTATCTAAATGTTTCAATTCTTATTCGACGATACCTCATTCTTTCTTTCAGTGTACGAACAATGAGTGAATAACTAGTTAGTTTTGCTTTGTAATTTAATTTTCATTAGAAGCATACCATTTAATATGTATCTAAGTATTCATGCTTCAAATGTCATATGTTGAACACAGAAACCATAAAATCAATACATTTACCTACGATTTAAAGGAGGGGAAAGGTGGGGGCGGATGCCAACAAGCAGCAGCACTTAATATTATACGGCAGAGGGCAGCCTAAGTGAGTGAGTTACATTTACATTTCGACGGGGACTGGAGTCTAGGTATATTTTTTTGTTTTATGCCCAGGTGCTATGTGATTTGTATAGCGCGTGTCGTCGGCGACATGTGAGAAGCGCAGAGAAAGAGAGAGAGAGAGAGAGAGAGAGAGGCGCGTGTTATAAATGTAAATTAATTGTTCGGGACTTATTCTGGTCTTTTTCCGTTTTTTTCTTTTTTATTGTATCGTATATAGACTTATTGCCAGCGCAGCAGAGACTCTGCGCACTGACCTGCCCTCAAACTGCAATTTGCGAGCGATGCAAGAAAATCATAAGCGTAAACAACAAAATCATGCTGTGCATATTTGCACACACACACACACACACATTTCCTGTAAGTGTGTGTGTAATCAATTAAACTGATTCAATCAAATTTAAGTGAAATGCCTCTGAGAGAGATGTCGAGCAACCGTTGCGTGTGACGCGCAATTGGAAAGTGAAAATTGTTTTTGAACTGATGACAACTAACTGTAGCAAAGCGTCCTATATGTAAGACAGACAATGGGCGAGATTCTGTGATAATATAAATGCAAATTTATTAAAAACTGATCTCATGCATCAGTAGAAACATAAAATTTAAATAAAAACAAAAGGGACGGAATAAAATAATGTATATTTTTATTTTTCAATATTATTTTTTTTTGTCTTCATGTAAAAATCGTTACACGGTTAGAAACGAATGCCGGCCTAAAACAGTATATTTTCAAAATTCCTATTAATAAGGCTGAATTCTATTGAAAGTATTGCTAGTCTTTCACATTTTCATATGAGGTCTATCAAATATGGTTCAAGTTTCTGGTAATTCGTATTCGGTATTCCTTCAAAAGTTTTATATGCTTACTTAAATTATTTTTGATGGTTAATATATTTCAGTATAGGGCTAGCTTCATTTGTGTTTTGTTTTCATTTCTATTGTTTTAACGTGTAGTTCATAGTAAAGGTCTTGTTCTTCAGCATTTTTGAAATGAATAAAATAGTTCGACTATTTTATTGAAAGCAATGACATATAACATATATATACTATACACATATAAAGAAAGACAGATGTATGACTTATCATATTTTTTTGTATAATCGAATTGCCTTTAAGGAAAGCTGTACTGCACCTTATAAGAGATTATCAATATGCGACAAGCAGCTGGCTTATTGTTCTCTGTGCACTCATAGGGAGTGCCAAAGATACAGTGAATGCTATCTAAAAAGAACACCTGCAGTTGGTTACTTAATAGATATAGAGTTATTCGTCAAAATGTTTTTTTTTACAACAATGAGTCATACTTTTAATTGTTGTAATGATTCATACTTTTACAAATGTAATGATTGTCATTTATTTCAAGATAAAGTTTTCATATTTGTAAGTATGTGAGAACATCAAAAATTATTAGACGAATATCGCCTCAGGATTTATATTAGTAAATCTTTAACAGGATATTATGTAAATAAGCCTTAAGCCTTAAAGTTACCTTGTGTGTAGCAGAAATAAATATTATACAACAATTCAAGGAAAAGATTATGAATCTATAGCTATTACCTGCTCAAAAGTCAAATAACTATAAGCTATCAAAAGTCGAAGAAAAAATGTACATTTAAATATAAGCTGTTGCTAATAATGAACATTATTTGGTGTTATGTGAAAACTGCACACTTCAAACAGTTTAACCTTTTTTAATAAATATCAAGTTACTATGAAAATAACCCGGTTGGCCAACAACTGTGCCCGGCTATTAAAACTACATATAGTTGCTTATTTTTTCGCCTCGCTTATTGTTGTTTGTCATAAGCGAAAAACGTTTGCCTCGGTGCACGCGCACCTAGAACGAACGAACGAACGGTTATTGGGTGCATGTAAATAGATAAAGTTCGCCGTGAAGTCAAATGAAAAGAGTTGCGCAGTTTGCGAGAGGGAGAGGGCGAGAGCACTAAGCAACAAGCAGCCAGAACAGTAATTACTATGTGGAGAAGGCCGCATTAAATGACAACAATAAAGTCACAGAAGAGCGAAGCAAAACCTAATTTGAAAGTGAATGAACGCATTGCCAAACACACTCACATACGACACACACACTGCCTTTACTGTGGGTTAAGGGGGTTTGTTGGGCAATCAAATTTCGTAGCCAAGTGTTGCAGCTATTTGGTAATTATTTTATTTGCTAAATATCGGCAACTTTAACTTCAACTTGGAATGCACTGTTATTCGATCTAATTATACAATTCGCGATGGTTTACCTCCCTTGTATGATCAACAATAACCGTTTGCATGTTAACAGAATATCACTCTAAACGGTTAAAAGTCTGTTATGACTGAGGATGAATGTCCGTAAACGGGTTAAAATCTGTTATGACTGTGGCTGAATGTCCGTAGCGACACGAGTGCATTTTGAGTACATTTGCACCCAAACGGCGCCAAACAGAGTGCAAGTACTGCAGACAGGCAGGCAAGCAAAAAGTAAAAAAAAAACAGCAAATACAACACTTATGTAGGCTTTGCAATGAGCATGACTAAGGTTTTGTATACTGCTTGCCCACCTGCAACGGCAGTGATTGAGTCACAGGGGCGCACGCGACCAAAACTGTTTGATACGCATTTATTAAGTGTCTGCATTTTATTTACAAATTATTAAATAGTTACCTGGTACAAATATATTCCAAACAAAAGAGATAGGTAACGTAAAATTATGCAGCAGGAAACAAAGTGCACATAAAAACACACACACACGCGCACATACACTCTCACAAGTATGTATGTATGTATATATATCTATTTATATACCAGCGTCACAGTTTGCTGTGATATTTTATTATAATTTTTTTATATTATTGCAGTCGATTATTTACAAAAATAGCTGTTTGCTAGTTTCTGTATTGCATTTTTCACATTTTATTTATTGTTATTTGTTTGTTTTAAAGACTTCTTTCGTATTCCGATTTATGTTGTATTCTCTTTTTTGTCGCAGCTAACTTTACAGTGAATCGCTGTTTAGCTAGCGTAACGCGGCTGGGTCACAGTAGTCTAACAGCGCGTTGATATGTTAAAACTCAAAAGAGACTGTGTACCCTCTGCCTAAAATCGATTATTTTACAAAAGATCCGCGAAATTTGAAAAGACTGTTTAGCTAATGTAACGCACATTTTATTTATATAATTAATTTACTTATGATTATGTTTTTTTTTTGGAATGACTGTTTATTGCTGTGAGTGAATTCGGCTATGTTTTTCTAAATACTCCCTTCTAGTGAAGCTTTTCATGCAGTCCAAGCACTGAAAAGGCCGTTCTCCCGAATGAGTGCGTATGTGATTGACCATATGGCTGCTCTGTGTGAAGGCCATGTGACAATGGGGACACTGATAGGGCCTAACACCTGAATGGACCCTCTTATGCCTTTCCAGGTTAACACTTTGGGTAAAAGTCTTTGGGCAGTGTGAGCATTTGTATGGCCTTTCCCCAGAGTGAACGCGATCATGTCTCTGGAGATCTCCGCGATTCGCAAAAGTCTTCGGGCACAAGCAACACTTGAAGGAGCGTTCCCCGGAGTGGGCGCGTATGTGCTCCTGCAGATACCATTTGCTGGTAAAGGCCTTCGCACATTCGGTGCACTTGTAGGGTCGCTCGATACGGCTGTGCCTCTCCAGCTCTGTCCACGAGGATGAGTGCGAGTGAATGCGAATATGATTGGCTAGGTGATTGCTCTGCGTAAAGGCCTTCGGGCACTGGACGCACTTAAAGGGTCGCTCGCCGGAGTGGACTCGCATATGCTTGTCCAAATTGCAGCTCTGATTGAAGGCCTTCTGGCAGTAGATGCAGGAGTAGGGTCGCTCGCCCGAATGAATGCGAATATGCCTTTTAAGACTTCCTCGATTCGTAAAGACCTTTGAGCAGACGGGGCAAGGTTGAGCTTTGTCTGACTTTGGCTGTGCCTTGACTGGTTCATTGAGCTGCTCATCTGGGCTGCCTTTGCCAATCGGTTCCATGAACTCCTCCTGCTCGCTCTTTATGCGCACTTCCATATTTCTTGGCAGCAGCTCATTGTTTTCCATTTCCTTAGCCTCCACTTTGATGCCACATTCTGGATATTGCCAAGCCTCGCGCAGCAGCTGGCAAAAGTGTTGATAGCTCTGCTCGTATCGTCTTTTGAAACGATATGCATTCTGCGCAGCCAGCACGCAGGATAAGCAAATCTGTTTCGGAAATGGATCGTCGCATCGCACGAGGCAGTCGACGCATTCGTTTAGCATCTCGGCCAGGCAGGGTTCGGACTCATCGGACTGGTCGCGCTTGGCGAATATATCCACTAGAGTGACGGCGCTGCTTGTGCAAACGCGACAAACTTCTTCCATTTTGAATGGAAATTCAAAACTTTTAAAATTCTATTTTTGTTTATGTTTTCTTTCTATACTAATATGAATTGTAAGCTGTATCCGGATTGCCAGCAAATGCATATCTTTTTAATAAAAATACTAATTTTTGGTAAAAATACTGTGTGCAGTATTTCTATTTAGTATCGATAACGATTATGTTTAAAATTTACTTTGATATATATATAGAAATATAAATAAATAATGAAATTTTCTATTTGGAATTCATCAATTGTTGTATATCAATGTTGCTAGCACCCTTTGTTGAGCTGATCATTTAAAATCATCATGGAAAATATCGAATAGTGCGGCGAATTTAGTTTAACAGTGCAACATGTTCCCAGGCTATAACATTGCTCTCTCTTCTCTTTTAAGATTACTTGCACGTATATCTAATTGGACTGTTAAGAACAGCACTTGTTAACATCGTGCGTCGGTGCTAACAGCTGTTACACAAAACTGTTATTGTATATCTTGCTGTTGACGCGTGTGGTCGGGTTTTTTCGGCGGTAAATGCGGGTATTTTAATCTAAGCAACAAATCTAAAGTGCAAAATAAAAAAAAAATAAAAATTGAAGCAAAAAATTGCAAAAATTTTTAAATGTGTTGAAGATTGCGATAAACATAATATTAGTTAAATAAAGGTAATATACAATAAATGCAAAGCAATTTATAAGTGTGTGTAGCAAAATCGATTATTTAATCTGTGTGTACGTGTGTGTGTATGCGTATGCGTACGCCTGTGTGCATGCGTGTGCGTTTGTTTTAAAATTTTTTATGAACTGGGCATACTATATACGGAAAACTTAACATAATATGCCAATTTAACTTATTTAAAATACAGCAAAGACAATTGAAAAGAAAAATACGAATAAAAGGCAAACGACAAAGCAAACTGCAAAATGTAGAGAAGTGTATACCAAAAGCAGAGCGTAAAAAAGTCCAACCAGAAACGTACACAGTCACAGTTACACACACACATACGCTTACACAAATTCATTTGCTCATACTCTTACACACACACACACAAACGGCTAAACGCGTATACAAAGTAAATGAGCGCAAAAGCAATTGCGAAAAAGAAAAACAAGTGCAAAAGCAAAACACAGTGTATGTGTGCGTGTGTGAGTGTGTAAAAGCATAAAGCAAACGCACAGCGAAATTTTTAATAATTAATTTAATGCCTTAGCTCGACTTTAACAACGAAGACAAAAGTTCTCACTGAGCTGGCAGCTGATGCAGCTGCAAGTGTGTGCGAGCGAGAGCGCACTATATGTGTGCCATCAGCTGTTTTGACACTTGACACGATCGTCGCCAGTGTTTTTTGTTGTATTAAATTTACTTTTTTTGCTGTTGTTTTAGCTTGCCTAAACGAGTTGCGCTTTGATTTTTGCGTTGTGTTAATTAATGCAAATTGGTTTATTTATTGAGTTAAATTGTTTTTATGCATAGTTTGGTTTCAATTGACGCAAAAGCAAAAAAACACAAAGTCAAAAGCAAATAAAAAAATAAAAAAGTATAAGAAAAGTGTTCTAAGTAAAACTTAAGTAAAAAAAAATTTATAAATACTAAATACAAACTTAATTATATAAAATGTGAGAGCTTAAACAAAACAAATCTATTTGGCAACTCTATAATAGTTCTCTAATTATTGTGCACTTAAAAAAAAAATTATACATTTTTAATGCTAATTTTCGTTCTTATCCTTTTCTTACACATTCTCTTTGCAGCTACACAGAAATAAAAATTAAAATAAAAGCGGAATAAAAATTTCAAGTGTTAAACCAAATGTTAGTCTAAGCTTAAAGTGTAAAACTAGTTTAAGCCCGCAAAGTGTTAAGCAAAAAAGAAAAAGAAAAACAAAACAAAAAAAAATATATACATATATTAATCCAAAACTGTAACAATAATAAATATAAAATCAAAAACAACAACATCAAGAGCTAAAGCTTCCACTAATACAACTACAATTGAGCAAAAGTTAAAAAGTCAGTTTTACGGCTAAAAAACAAAGGCTAAAAAAGGCTAAACGTGAATAGCTGCGCCTTGCAATAAGCCATTGCATTACAATTTTCTTTTTACCGTTGTTAATCAATTCGCCAAAATAGCTAAATCCATTTTACAATTTCTAAAAAAGAAAAAATCCCATCATAGTTCAGGAACGGCAAGCGGCAGCGGCAGTGGATCAGAGGGCAAGCTCCAGCAGCAGCACAGCAACGAGGAGGAAGGCGGTGGTGCAGGTGGAGGACAGCAGGAAGCAGCCGCCGCTAGCCACAAAATAACGCCGCCGACCACAGCACAAACAGCAACAGGAACAACTGCAGCAGCAGGGGGATCGGGCCAAGGATCAGGCGCGGGAGTCGGAATAGCTAAGACAGACGCAGCTGCTGCCTCAGGCGAGGAGCAGCCGTTAGCCAACAATCAAAGCGGCAGCAGCAGCTCACCTCAAGCCCAGGTCTCGGCCAGCGCCACGTTCCGTTTGTCCTCGCTAACGGGCACCATCTCGAAAATGGGCAACAACGCGACCACATCCAACAAGAAGGTGGATGCCGCCGAAACGGTCAAGGAATTCCTCGAGCAGGCCAAGGAAGAGTTCGAGGATAAATGGCGTCGCAATCCAACCAATACTGCGGCGCTCGATGATTTCGAAAGGATCAAGACGCTGGGCACCGGCTCCTTTGGCCGTGTCATGATCGTCCAGCACAAGCCAACAAAAGACTATTACGCCATGAAGATATTGGACAAGCAGAAGGTCGTCAAGCTGAAGCAGGTGGAGCATACGCTGAACGAGAAACGCATCCTCCAGGCCATACAGTTTCCATTTTTGGTCTCGCTCCGCTACCACTTCAAGGACAACTCCAATCTCTACATGGTGCTGGAGTATGTGCCCGGCGGCGAGATGTTCTCGCACCTGCGCAAAGTCGGACGCTTCTCGGAGCCGCATTCGCGCTTCTATGCGGCACAGATTGTGCTCGCATTTGAGTATCTGCATTATCTGGACCTCATCTATCGCGATCTGAAGCCGGAGAATCTATTGATTGATTCGCAGGGCTATTTGAAGGTCACCGACTTTGGCTTCGCCAAGCGGGTCAAGGGTCGCACCTGGACGCTGTGCGGCACACCTGAATATCTGGCACCCGAAATCATTTTGTCCAAGGGCTACAATAAGGCCGTCGATTGGTGGGCGTTGGGCGTCTTGGTCTATGAAATGGCAGCCGGCTATCCGCCATTCTTTGCCGACCAACCCATACAGATCTATGAGAAGATTGTCTCTGGCAAGGTGCGCTTCCCCTCGCACTTTGGCTCCGACCTCAAGGATCTGTTGCGCAACTTGCTGCAGGTGGATTTGACCAAGCGCTATGGCAATCTGAAAGCGGGCGTCAATGATATTAAGAATCAGAAATGGTTCGCCTCCACGGACTGGATTGCGATCTTCCAAAAGAAAATCGAAGCGCCTTTCATACCCCGGTGTAAAGGTCCCGGCGATACGAGCAATTTCGATGACTACGAGGAGGAGGCGTTGCGAATTTCCAGCACCGAAAAGTGCGCCAAAGAGTTTGCCGAGTTCTAGAAGATGCACAAACAACTCGCATTCAAGTCACCATCTTCGTTACCATCGTCGTTGTTGTCGTCGTCTCGTCTATATGTCTACTTCTTACTACTACAACTAGTGCTACAACTACAACTACAACTTTTACATCTACTTGGGTCTAGCTGGACATATACTTATCATACAAACACACAAACACAGTATCACAATACACACAACACCCACACACACACACACACACACACACACACACATATCCCATCAAAAGAAACCCCAATTGGATTTTTCATACCCAGTCGCAACAAATGAGAACACAGTGAGTATCCAATTGGAATTGATAAGACTATATTGCTTTAATAGACTTTATTACTTAAAATAAGCGCATTTCAATATATATTTATTTTTTTATATTAAAAGTGAATAAATTTTAAAAATTAATAATATATTTAACATTCTTATGCTAAAGAATTAATGAGCTAATGAGCTGAGATATCTTTCTCTTTATATTTGAATCTATCAAGCTGTTCTCTATAGACAGCATTTGTTTTTCTTCCCAAAGAAACTTGCCCTTAAAAATAAAAATGACATTTTCTTATAAATACGTGAAGAAGAGATATATGATATATAACCAGCTTCTATTCGTTTTCAACTATTTTGTGGGGGTGGGGGTGCAGGCTATCGCAGATATCATATCTTTTATATAAGGTGTTATAATATGCGAATGACTATTGTACTAATTCAACATACTATATTGTATAACAGATCTTTGTTGTGATAGATACATGGAAACATGTTCCATAAACGACTTAAGATTGATGGTTGTTTGTTGTTTTGGGCATCGCCTTGAAGTTGATGAAGTACAGCAACCTCTTGAGCACACTAACCCAGCTGAGTTCATCAACTCAAATTGTTCTGACTGTGCTTTAGACAGTTTCTGCTTGCCTTTTCCATCTTCTCACTCTTTGCTGAACGCGTGCCGGTCATTCTTTTAATTAGTTTGACTCGTTGCAGCTGTCAGTGGGTCGAAATTCTCGGTATTTAGCGGGCTCTATAAGTGTCGGTGGGTCGTCAAAGGCAAAGCCAAAAGGAAAGGCAAACGCAGAGGCTTTGGCAACCTGCTCGGGCCACATGTTGAGCACATGTTCCTTCTATCGAAGTAATTCCTAATACGTGCTCTCACTCGACTCTGACCGTCCCAGTCGCTGGGAAACACCATTTGAGATAATGCTAACTGTCAGAGTGTTTTATTTTTAATAAATTTCAAATGAGCTCAATGAATCAACGAGAAAATAATTCACGTTCGACACAAACTATGCGACGTTAGATAAGAAATTTGTGTCTCAGCTGCTAATATACTACTTTGTAGCTGTATACAACACATTTTGTACTAACAAAAATTATATACAATGACACAAGCAAAAAATATAGAAGGTAGTATTTAATAATTCATATATAACAAACTATTCAGTTATAAACAAATGCATTTACCACTATTAAAAACTAGCATGTTATGGCCAAGTTTTTTGATTGTAAAGCTGAAATATTGATTGTAAATAAAAATCTAAATAAATCAAAACTTAAAATAAATATATTTTTAATATTTATATATATTTTTACTTTATGGATAATAATTTAATATATATACAATAAAAGTATTCTCAGTGTTATACAAAATAATACGAAATGTTATCCATTTATTATGTATATTATTTGTATCAATATATTTTTGAGTCTATTGGCATTTATTTCGATATATACATATACGTGGACTGATTGGTAATACCTCAAAAATATTCGAGTATTTGGGTTAATTAAATTGATTAACGTTATAAATTTCGTATGGCCCATTGTACTTTTTTACCATCCAGAATTTGCGTTCTCGTAATTGTTATTCCTGTGTCCTCTTTTTTACCTTTCTCGTAATTAAAACTTTTGCGTGCACGAAGTTTTCTTGGTTAAGAGGCTATCCCTCAATTTTCCTTGCCTCTTTCTCTCTCTGCTTCTTTCTCTCTCTCTCATACGCTTTTCGCATTGAACTAACCAAATTTACCCAAATCAACTTGACTACCCAAATGGCACAACAAATAATATAGATATTTACACTTGACCCATTTGGTTGCCTTGACAGTCGAGTGTATTCGTGTGTGTGTGTAGAAGTGTGTGTGTGTGTTGTGCTGTCCTGAGCATAAGTAATGTCAAGCCCAGCAAAGCAACCAAAATATAGAATATATATATATATAGAATATATTTATATAATAATATTTTGTAGTTAAAATTACTTTTATACTCGTTCGCGATGTGAAAAGAGTATATTGGTTTCACGCAATATATCGACGCTATTAATATTTCATATTTAGAATATATACCAGTGACCGTAATCATCATAAGTTAAGTTATTAAAATTATATGTTATTGATTAAATTTAAATTTATCTGTTTTTGTTTAATGATAATTATTATCTTTAAAATTTTTTTTACAATTTAAACAATAATTATTTTTTTTGATTAAAAAAAATTAAACTTAAAAATAATGATTATAGGTGATTCTTTTTTTCGCTCAAAATAAAACTCAACACATTAAATATGTATATTTTTGATTAGCATCAATATCTAGAACTTTTCCACTTCCCGATATACATATGTCCATATTCAGAGTATCTCTTAGTCGAGCTTTTTCGACATAAGTTGGTGAGCTGGTTAGAAATGCCTATCTTAAGCCATCGTCGATTGCTGTTGAGTTTTATTTTAAAAAAAAAAATAGAAATCAATAAAAATCATTATTTAAATATTTTTAATTTTTTTTTATAAAATATATTAATTATGGTGTAAGTTGTATTAATTTCTTAAAAATAATGACTATCATTGAAGAATTGCGTATAAAGTCAGAAATTTATAAATTATAACGGAAATGCAAAGATTGAACAAAAGTATTTATATTTGTAGCTACAATTTTTTTCTACGTCCCTTCTAAGTGTTTAAAAAAATAAGCACAATCATTATTTACGGTCCCTGATATATGCGCATGCATAACACCCACAACACCAAAAAATAATTTATTATAGCTGCCCAGATTGGAAACTGTGTCTTCTATAGTTTTACAGCTAGAAGAATGAAGTTTGATTAACCAGGAATGATAGATTTTACTCTTGTGGCGTGATTTTTCGAAAATAATCCTACATGTTAGTCCAATGATCACAGAGTATCGCAGGTGAATCACTGTTAAATATAAATGATATGGCTATAAATTATATAAACAAATGAATGAACGAGTATTATGCAGTCGGTTGTGCCCGACTGCAACGTTCTTGCTTTTGCGTGCTTTTGGCCCATTAGCCAAATATGCATTGTTGTTGGTTCTTATTAAAGTCAAGACGCTGCGCGTTATTAATATAACAATAAATTAGGAGCAGCCACTGTGCGGCAAATGCGTGTAACAAGCGCATAAAACGTCAAGAGAAATACCAAAAACATAAAACATTTATAATTATGAAATTTACAAGTCAAGGCGTGGGCCGTCAAAGAAGAAGCAGACCATTTAGACTGCTTTTGACCTCCACAATAGAAGAATTATATATATAAGAAATACTTTTGCTGCATTCCATTTATTTTGACCATGACCTTGTTTGACCTCTGCCCAGGCATTATTTTTTTTTTTTAGTTTGGCTTGTCTTCTGCTATTTGTTTATTCCAATCCTTCATGTGACACATTTCTTGCTCGATTTTATTGGCACTAATTAATGTTCGCTACCAAAAGAAAGAAACAAAAAAGAAACACAAATTATATTCATCAATCATTTATTTTTATTTACTTCACTTTTTGTTTAAGGCCCCGAGGCAATTATAACGATAGTCTGGGCTAGTAGCACTTAAGCATTCGCCTATTTACATAAACCCCTCAAAGTGCTCAATGAATATATAATATATAAATTTATATATATATATTATCAGTTTTGTGGGGCTTTGTATGGATAGTCGAGCTGTCTAAGATATGACTAAGACTAAGGCTTTAAGGTTTAATAGGGATATTGCCGAAGTATTGTGTTATAGTTCATAGGACAGCGAATTGCTAAATGATCATTATCTATGCTAGATAATAAATAGTCTTTTCAATTTCTCAATTTCTCAATGTTTTATTTAGTGTCCGCATATTAATCAATTTTATGGTGGCAATAAAAGTCGGTGTACATATTTCTTCTTCATTTTTCATGTTCTTGAATATGTTTTGTGTTCTCTGATAATTATTGTCCATAAATGTTCCGTTATTATTATCTTTAACTGCACTTTAGACTGATTGGAATATTTTTTAATATTGCAATTCGTGTTGTAATATTGTTAAGAAATATGAATATAAATTGTCATGAAATTATTTCTGTGCAAAAACTGAGTGATTGTACTTAATTTGTCTTCAGGCTTCAGTTCTTTCTTTTTAGTTTGATTATTATATTATTATATTATTATTATAAAATTCGTAATTCGTTTACAATATTATATACGACATATAAAAGACGTTCTATCTATCTATGTATTCTTTTCGAAATGACTTCAAAAAGGAATGAATACAAGTATTTATCCTTAGCATTCTACTATTTAACTAAGAAGTATTTATTATAACTATATGTGGAAGCCTTTTCCTATTTCATGGTATGTTCTATGAAGGTTCCACGATTTTGCTTGTCTTGTGAACTCTTCTTCTTGTCGTTTTATATTGTGATTTCTTCATTAATTACAGATTTCAGTCAGGTTTATATTTATCCAGAAGCACATGTCTACACTCAGACAAATTCTAATCAAATAGGCGTGAGCCACAAATTAACAAGTTTTATAATTTCAATCAGAATAAGATTTGCTTGCTCAAACCAGATTTAGCTACTTTTTATTGTACTACATTTTTTTTATTACCAAAAAAGTCTGGACTACTTGTTGCAATTAATTCTCAGGACGAGTATATTAAATACAGTTTAGCATTGTAATTTGTGGTTATATGTCCTGGAGATCTTGTCTCGTCTTCAACTGTGCGGAACTGTCTGATTAGTTAGGGAAATGAGGTCGCATTTGGTTCAAGTGTCTGCACATCGTAAGTGCGATGCCCAAAGTTCAAATCGCTGCTGGATGCCACTCAACAGTGGCAGCAGCAACAACAATAACAACAGCAGCAAACTCAACATTCGCCACTGAAACTCGTTTAGAACACGCACGAAATTCGTTGCTCGCACATTTGTGTCGCTCCAATAAGCAGCTAAAACCAAGCTTAGATGCAACAGCAACAACTGCTGCAATAACAGCCACATAAATCTTGGCAAGAAAAAAATGCAACTGCCAACGCGGTGAGACGTTGTCTGGCCAACTGGGGGCTGCCCGGCCGACAAGCTTGAAATACGGAGAGACAGACACGGACAGCGCGGGCCGACGCTGAGACTTTGAGCAGGCCGGGCAGCCTTGTAACAGTGCCCTCAAATCAACTTGCAAACACGCACGCGCTGCAACACTAACAACAGCAACAACAACAAGAACAACAACAACCACATCATTATAATGTCAGTAAATGCAAAAAAAAAAAACACAATGCGCAGAATTAATAGCAAACAACGGCTTGCATAAAAAGTTATAAACAGTTTATAAGAAGACAACGAAGATTTTATGCTCTAGCACTGAAATGGAAATACAAATTTTAAACAGTAAATAGAATTATTTATCAATAAAAAATAGAAAAAAAAAATAAAAAACCGAAGCTTATATTTATTAAAAAACAATAATTTCATTTTTGATATCTAACGTTATTAGTTTATAGTTTTATATCTCTTTAAAATCGAATTTATTTGCCTGACAAAAAAAATATATTCCGAATTTAAATAATATAATTATAGTTCTTTTCTAGTTTGGCGATATTTCCTTTAAGGTCTAGCAAATAATTTATGAAATATATATTTTATAATTTAAAAACATTTTTAAATATTCCTTACGATTGTACGTCTCATTTCTTTTAATATAAAAAAAAATGTTCAAAAATAATATGAATGTCTTCTTTGATGACCTTTCTGCATTTTATTGTTTTCCAGCGAGTATTTAATGCATTCTTGCTACACAATTTTTTTTCTTTCAAGTTTTTATAACAATTTTTCTAGATTTGCCTAATGAAATTTTTTTAATTAAATAAATTTATTTACCAAATAGATATTTGTTATCAAAATAGATTGAATGGGTAAAATTTAAAATTTTTTTTCGTAATATTCTTAAGATCAACAAATTGATTCAAAATATTATTTTGCTATACTTCGCTATGCTAAAATATTAGTTTTACTTAATGAAAATAATGAGCTTTTGCTCTGTAGATTTCTCGAATGTTTTTCTTATATGACAATACTATTTCATCAATGACTGTAAATGCCATTTTAACTATTTAACATTCCAATAAGAAAAGCTAGACAAGCTGTTAAAGTCTCACTCGAGCTGTAAGCTCGAATTCCAAGCATGCTGTAGCTCTGTTATGTGGTTTCTATATGTTATGTTATATTTATGGAAGTGTTGCGTTTGCTTTACACATGTTAATTATTATTAAACTTATTAATTATTAGCGCAAGATAACGTTAACTCTTTTTTACAATTAGAGTATATATATTATTACTGCTGATTATTAACTCTTTTGAGTTCATAGATGTTCATCGGTTCACGTGATGACATAGTTACGCGCCTTGCCGTTGTTTTTCTCTTACTTTTCCTGCTATTTTTATTTTATTTTTATTTTTATTTATTTTGTGTGTTCGTTTGTCAAGGGTATTCGCATTCATAATTAATTCTTAACGCGCTGTGTCAACGCGTCGAGTGAAAAGCAAAACAAATGCTCGACTCTCAGTTTGCTTATTGAGTTTTTTGCGTTTCTTTCATACGCATCGAGAATAAATTAAATGATTTTCTCTGTTAGCCGCAACATTACTGTGTTTGTTGCCTTTGCTTTGGCCCGTTTTATTTTGTATTTTATTGTTATTATTTCGCTAGAGCTCGCTGAAAACGAGTTTTGTTAGGAGCGGCTTGCGAATGCATGGCAATAAAAAAACTGGCAAAAAGCATTTAAATTGAGACAACAGCAACGGAAAACAAAAACAACAACAACAGCAACAGCAATCGTCATTTAAATAACGCACACGTCGTCGTCGTCGCCATATTATATTGTTTTTCTTTTTGCTTTTGCTTTTGTTTTTGCAATTATTTTTGTCTTTTTTTTTTGTATTTGCGCTCTGCCGTGTGTGTACATGAGAGATAAAACGCGTACATTTTGCCCGTTTTGCATTGCCAACTGCCCTCTCTGCCTCTCTGTCTCCCTCTCCCTCTCCCTCTCTATCTCTCTACCCTTTTTGTGCTGGCTTCGCTTCGTCGGTCTCTGTCGCCTTTGGCTTATACATTTTTCATTGCAATGCAATTTTCATTCAAAATTTATGGCCAAGCGGAATAGAATCGAACATGAAAAAGGCAAACAATGGAAATTGAAAATTTGCTTAGCTTGTAGTTTTGTTTTTTTTCTGTATTTTTTATTGTTACGTGTCTTTTGCGATGAGCAGGTGTGTGTTTGCCCGGAAGCTGCTGTCTATGAAGCTCATTTGCAGGCAGCGGGAATCCTATTTGATGTGCTGTGAGCCGGTTGCGAGTAACTATGGGAAAAATGGTTGAAAACCGTGAAAATAAAAGTGGGCCATTTTTTAAGACTTGATATTTTTTATGTGATATTTATTTCATTTAATAGTGTATATTATTAAAATGTCAATTTGAAAAAAAAAATGTATTAATATTTATAAAAATAAATAAATTTTTTTTACACACATTTGAATAATATAGATAATAACCCAAATTTCATTTTGTAAATTATGAAGAAAATTTCGTTAATAAATATGTATTTATTATAACAAACCTCCTAGAAGTAAAAAGAAATAGGTAAAGATCGTTAAGTTTTATAAGGTGCTTGATTGAGAAACTCAAAAATGTATAAAAAATTGCAAAAACTAAAAAAAATATTAAAAAAAATTGCCCTCAAAAAAATAAAAATTAAAAATGAAACTATAATACATAATATAGACTAGTGTATTATGATATCACCCCCACTTTAGCTAAGACACAAAACAGGTGCATATTAACAGCTGTTCAAACTAACAATCATATATATGTATGTAGATATATATTGCTGTTGTTGTTGTTGGCGTTGAATTGTGCAACAATTTTTAAGAGATGATAACAAATGTGAATGCCAAATGGACTTCAAGTGAAAACCCTTCGACGGCTTATCAAAAAAAAAAAAACAAAAAAACTATCGACGCCTGTTGTGTGTTTTTTGTTTGTATTTCTTCTATTGTTTGCATTGTTTTTTGTAGTTCTTAAAAAATAGCAAAGTAAATAGAATTCAATTCCTCCGATAAGAGCTGGCAACAAACACAAACATTTTATTGCAATAATTTATGCAGAGCAGCGAATTATGCGGGTCGTAATTCTCATTCGCATTCTAATTAGCTAGGTTATTTTGTTATTGCTTTTAATTTGTTTTACTTTCTGGGAAATGGGTTAAGAGTATGCACCCCAGCAGACAGGCCAACGGAATGTTTGGACTTGTTTTAGCTCATTTTTTATGAGCTCCTCTGATTTAATACTAACTACGAGTATTACATAAGCCATTCATTTTTGGCCTGATAACAAAGACGTCATGCAAACGACAACAACAACTTTTTCGATATACATATACATATACATATACTATAGATATATGTAGATACGTATGTGCACAATATACTTTGTGCATGTATTGTAGGGGCCAACACACAATAAATGTTATTGCAGTGTTAGAAGCGAGTCGTGTGCCTAATTGAATTTGTTGAAGACCCCTCCCGCCCGCTCTTTTTTTTTGTTTTGCCCGCCACCAATTCAATACAAATGACATGTAATCAATAATAATTATTTGTTGTTGCGTTGACATCAGACAGTCGAAGAGGGGAGGGGGAGGGCGGGGAGGAGCGTAGGCGGTGTCTGCATGCAACCAAATGCCAAAGCAGGTGCTTGCCAGCAAATTAATCGAACCCATTTTTTTTGTGTTTGTTTTATTCAGGTCTCTATGCCAGCCCCTCAGTTCATCTCTCTTGTAGTCAAATGTTACACGAAAGTCGCAATTATTGATTAATTATTTGTTGAGAATTCTCTGTGGCTATTTTTCTTGCTTACACTAGACAGCAAGAAAGAGAAGTTTTGGAATATACTTCGGATAAAGAATAATTTTGAAGAATTATAAAAGAAGACTTTAAAATATATAAATATATAATATATTTTGATTTTACATATTCCCAACAGAATTCCAATTTCAAAGATGTAATGCAAATGAAAAAAACAACTACTTAGAATCTTTCCCTTGTTGGGCAGTGTAACTAATTAGCTATCATTTTACCATAGTATACATTATGTATGGATCTCGAAGCGTTTGTGTTGCGGTTGTGTTGGCTGTTTAATTACAGTTGCTTATTACGTATGGAAATGTCTGATAGATGGGCTCTATATGATTGATCGTTGTAAACGATATTTGCTATAAATATCAAACTACGCATTCGCTGAATTGTGTAAGCGCTGTGTAAGACACAAAAATCTATAACTAAGTGTAGTAGAAACTGCGTTCAGATACTATTTGCTATGCACGAAGGTCATCTGGCTATAATAATTTTGCAAATGTTGTTGATTTGCCTTGGACAGCGGGCGTATACTTAATATAGCGCATATATATATATATATATATATATATTACGCATACGCAGCGTTGTGCGCGACCCACGCGCGCTCTCAAGCATTGTTGTGGGAGCTGTGCAGACTGCCAGCAACAGATAAATGTAATTACTGTCTTATCATAATTACCAGCGAAATGAGAGCAAAAAAGAAAAAAATGGAAAAAAGTAACAGAAAATACAATAAATGCTGAGGAGAGCAGGGCGTGGGAAGGTTGGAAAAGCGAGGCACACACAAATGATGACGATGAATGACGATGCTAGCGAGTGAGCTCAGCTGTGCTGTCTACACACACACACACACACTCACACACACACACTGATACATCCATAAGTGCACTTTACTCGCAGCCACAGAGTGAGTGCGCTGCGTGTTGGCAAAAATGAGAAAGCAACAGATTCCTTTGCCCTGTCATTTGTTGCTGTTGTTGTTGTTGCTGCTGTTTCAAATTTAAATTTTATTTTATTGCAGCGCACAAATTGTGCGCCGGCGGCGTTGTTGCGTGTAAGCCTGAACCTCAACCTCAACCTCAGCTCCACTGCGAGGGTTGTCCTGCAAGAACTAGATTGTTCAGGACTTTACCAGTTTTTCACAGCAACTTAGTCTAAGCTAAGCTTAATTGCTATCAACTGTGCTTATTAAGTAGCTTCCATTTTTAGTCATTAAGCAATTTATTTAAGATTCATTGAAGTATATTTTAATGATATGAAATATGAGCATATATCTAAATTAGTTGAAATTGTTCCTTATAAAATAAAGTTAGATTGCTCTTAAAAAGAGAAGAAATATCAAAAATTTCGTTAAATATTAAAATCCAACTTAAATTCAAATAACTCTAATTGAAAAATTTCATTTTGCAAAACATAATGTTGGTGGGAAACAATTATAAGTTAAGAAATTTGGATTATAAGCATGTATTATTAAAAATACTTGGAAATATATATTTTTTGATGTAAAATATTGATAAGCTATTTTTGATTTTCTAATTTAAGTCCAGCCTGAAGTTATTCCCAACTTTGTCAATAAAACTAAATTATAGTTTCTGATTTATTTTGATAGTTTCGTAAGTAATTGTAATTGAAAATATTATTTTCACTGCAGTCCCCATAATCTAGGTTTAAGGTATAACTGACATAGAGAGCGGAATTTATAAAATGCCGGCCTATACACATAGCTACTAGTGCAATTTGAAAACAGTTGGATTAATCTCTTTAAGCTTTATTTTATAGTTCGAACAATTAGAATTATTTATCTTTTTCTCAAAGTTATGGTCTGCCTCAAAAGCCTAGTTGAGCTGGAAAATTTATCAAAATTGTCCTAAAAAATTTAAAATTGTATATTGAATTTATGAAAAACTAAAGATTACTTGCAAAGTCTTAAAATACTTAAATTTTTCAAGATGCTTTTATTTCTGCAGGTTTAAAAACAAATCAATTTAGTTAAGAGCATAGATCACAGCAAAGCTTTTATTTTATGTCTGATGTCTTAACACGAAGAGTGTACATATATTAAACTAATTATTTTAAGTAAATTATTTACAGTGCCATTACTATTTAAAAGCACATTGTTTTATTGTTGAACAGCCCTCCAAATGGCGATGTGTTTGTGTGCGTTGCGTTAATTGCCTCCATGCGCGCGCAAGTCGAGTTTCTGACCTCCCGGGCCACTTCCTTTACATGGCGCACAGTGGCTGCGGGGCTCAAGTTGTCCTGCCTGCCTGCTCTTAGTCTTTAATTACTTTCGTAGTTAATTTTGTTACAACAAAAGCGACAGCAGCGGCGCCAACAACAACAACAACAAGTACAACGTCAATGCCATTGCAAAAATTGAAATTTGCTTTTAATTCACGCGCCCGGCCCTTGAGCTCTGTTCTCTGTTCAAGTGTCCTGTTGCCCCGTCCATGACCAGTCTCTGTTTCCTGTTCATTTCCAGGCTGGCATTTAAAATGTATTTGTCATTTTCCATTTCCATTTCCATTTCCAATGGAAAGCGTCCAACTGCGAGAGCACCAAATTTTAATTGATTCGTCTCGAGGGCCTCAATCGATTTGAGCTTTGTATTTTCAATTTTTTCTGCTTGGTCACGCTCTCTGTTTTCGCTTGGCCCGAAAATTGATTTAAATTTCAAAGCCAACAAGTTTATTGACATTAGATACGACGGCCGCATCACATTTTATATAGATGTGTATATACATATAAATAGTATATGTATTTTATTCCACTTGCCTTGCCGCAAAAGTTTTCCAAGCTGCGATTTTATGATATTGGACGCCGTTTAATTGTCGCTTTTTCGTCGGCACGCCCAGAATTCGCATTGGTTCTGTTATTAAAAAAGTTGAGAGTTCAAAGCGTTGAACAGTTAAGTTTCTCAAATGGCTGTGGGAATAAATAGAGACGCCGAAGAAGCAGAGTCAGCTGCAGATGAATGATAACAACAAAAGAACTCAAACTCAATAACGAATTGCAGATTTTTGGGCGTTTGTTGAACTTCAGCAAAACTGACGCCATTCAACACATACGCATACATTTCTCTTGATGAACTCAAATAATGTTCTTAAATGGCTCCAACAAGATCTGAATGCTGCGACGAATTCCAGATGAAAAGGCCAAAAGTGCGTTCATCAACACTCGGCGGATGCAAATTTTGCTGTGAGTCTTATTTAATTTGCGAAGAAACTTTGGAATTTTCGAGAAATTCGCGCATTTGATGATATATGTTAATACAAAGAATGAGTAAAGATTTCTGAGCTTATGAATCCAATGCTCTTATATCATCTAATTAGACCAAGTTGACTGTGCTATAAAAAGTAAATAATTATAAAAACAATTAGTTTTTTTTTGTGGGCGATGGAGGTGAAATGCTTCAGGCACCGTCAGCCAGGCTGTCATACTAAAAAATCTCTTCTCTCTTGGATAGTTTCCCATCTCAGAATCAGGCGTTACCCCGCATTAGCCTTTAAGGTGGGGTCGTTATATTTGCTCTAACTGCGCTCTGTCTTCTGTATTCCTACAATACAAAGATATCTTTTCTGCAAAGACTCCTTTCAAACTATCATTGTCAGTGCACATCATTCGTTTCATGATGCTCTCAATTTTTACTTGAACGACAGTTGCTGTCTGGTTGGAAAATATCTCTTTTACTATCCACCTTTCGCAGGAAAAGAAAGTTTCTCTGCGTTGCCCCTGGGCTCGACACTGCTCTCTATCTTACCTATCCTATCTGTGGGTACTTTCGAAAATATCCATACCCGGAACTTATTTGTATAAAATTGAATGATGCCTCATCAGGCTTTATATTTAACCAATGTTCTGTATCGATCAAAAAATTCCCTGTCCATCAATAATAATTTTAACAACAATTACAATTCTGATAATAATAATGTTAAGAAGTCAAAACTTAAAAAATATAATCGTTTTGAATAATAATAATTGAAAAAGAAGAGTTTTTTTAGAGCGCTCTTAGAAAGTTGAAATAATTACATGTTAAAAATATTTTAGGGTTTAGATTATAGTTAACATTGAAGTACTAGATCGTTGACAAGTTTTCCCAGATACTTTGCCATTTTCGATGAAAAGTTGAGATATAAATGCTTTGTAGCATCGTAGACCAAAATAATTGAATGGCCTTGGGAACACATTTTTATCTGATATGTACAACGTTGATAAGTCTCAATTGCCAGCTATCTTTGGTTCACATTTTTAAACACAAAAGTTTTCCAAACAAATAACTTTATGAAGCGCACTTAACTAAAATCTCTCTCTGTCTCTCTCTGTCTCTCTTTTTCTCTCTCTCCCTCTCTCTCTTTCTCTTCGCATACGCCGAACGAGTCTTTGCAACATATTTGACCTACACGCAATGACAAATATGTTGCTGACAATTTGTAGAGATATATACAATATATATATGTGTATAAAATCATATGAATATAAATTAAATTATATAAGCATGAATTATGCACACAAATTTATAAAAGCATATATGTAGACAAGCTTCCCCCTGTTGCCGCCCTCTCTCGGAACATTTTAATAAATCAACACGCCCGGCTAGCTAGCGAGTGGACAAGCTCGAAATATCTTAAACGAGAAGCAACAATAAAAATAAATAAAAAACACTCTAAACACATATTTACACAAGATATAGACTGCAAATATTATGAAAATGAAATGTACAACAATTTTGTTGTCGCCCAGTTGCCCGGCTGACGATTCGCAAACTATTTTCGATTTGCGTCCACATACATAAAAACTCATATATCTGTCTATCTCCCAGTCTCTGGTGTCTGTCTCCATTTGTTTGTCCGCCGGCTATGACCAGCCCTACTCAATTTTGTTAGCATTTCAATAGAACGGAGCCATAAACAATAATAAAGTGTGACCAGACTGCAAACATTTATTGGCTCAAGTACTTAGGGTATTTTAATTAGGCTGCGTTTGAATAAGTCGTTGCTCTCCGAATCGAAATTAGTTTGCAAATTATTCATAGCATGTTTAAGGCTATAACTATCCGTAATATACCCACTTTGTCATGTCAATCAAGACTAGGGTAAATTTGTATCATCAAAATTGATTGTTCGCATCATATATGTTTTATTTGCATTATTATGGATTTTGATTTACTCTAATATATCCGTTTAGCTCTGAGACTATTAAATGCATGTATTCTTATTCGCACCAACATACCCATTTGGGTCTATATGGAACCTCTATCTTCAGTTTTCTAGCTTGTTCAATGACCTCTTTTGTTGATGATTGCACTAATATACCCACTTGGGTTTAAGTTTAGGGTAATAAAGGCATTTTTGCTAAGTGTTTACGCTATTTTGTTTTGTCTCTCGTTTAGCATTTTATATATTGAGCAGCGCGTGATATATGATCAACTTGTTTATGTACTGGCATATCGTACAACAAGCCTGCTCTATTTAATTTTGCCTCCTATCCCTCTGCTATGTAAAGTAGATGTTATCTTTATGGGTATGTATAGGTAAATATATATATCATATGTTGTTAGGCATTTTTCAAAGTGCCGTTAAGTCAGTCCAGTTGTTGATTTTCCCCAGGTGATAATTACGTGTTTTTAAAATGCAGTTTGTGTCGCTGAGCTTCATGAAATATGCAGGAATCGAGAGCCAGGTAAAAGGTCAGTGGGAAGCAGGGAGGGGAGGGATGGGAGGGAGGGGAAAGTGCACTCATCTGGCCTTATTAAAAAGCACAAAAGGCAAAAAAGGCAACGCAAGAAACACAGACGAGAGCGCGCACTAAAACTTTGCAAATGGCTGGCTTTTTAGCTTTTTAGCTCTGTGCACATCGCTGAAGGCTCAACTACTTAAGTTATTTAAGTTTTATACACATGTATACTATACAGGAATGTGTGTTAGTTAGTTGGTTAGTTAGTTGACTCTAGTTAATCAGTAACTTGGCAACTGTCGCTTTTGATAACGCCAAGAAGTCTTGTCAAAAGAATGTGTCTCAAATTGGACTAACACACAGTAAATTGTGATAGGGCTGTGCTTTTTCTTAAGATACAACTGGGAAAGTACCCATGTCTGACTAAATTCTATTCCGTAACGTTACTTATTTTGACATTTGTAGTCATCAAAATTATATTAAGTATTAGAAATAGAAATTTCAAATATTTATTGAAGTACATATGTTCGTATCTTAAGAAAAAAAATATCATAAATTATTTAATTTAACTAGAAGCATATATTCATATAAGACTTTAAGAGTAGAGGGCAAAAAATAGCTGCTGAATAATTACAACAGAGTTTAGTACCCAAGAATCTGACTATGCTTTTAGAAGGTTTTCGATGTGTTCTGAATCTGAATAAGTCAACAATTTAGAAATCAATTGAGAATAAGTAAAGTTAACACTAAATTGGTCCTAATTCTAATGGACACAAATGTATGTAACGACGAGTAGCATCGATAGATGATAGAAGTAGAAGAAAGAGTTGAGAAGTCGAACGAAGTTGAGCAGGAATAGAGTTGATGTGGAAAGAGTTGAGAGCAGAAGTCGAAGTTGTTAAAGAGTTTAGCAGCAGAAGGTTAGGTCGAGCAGAGTTGTAAAACAGCCCCGAGTGCATGAAAGTTGATCTGTTAGTCGTGGAAAAATTTAATATGCCGAATCATAAATGCTGTTTAACTTTAATAATTAAAATAACTAATATATATAATTAGAATTATGTTATCAATAGTTTTCGACTTTCAAATAAGTTTCACTCTAGTTAGTATGAACGTATTGAAAAGTTTGTTTAATTTTTAGTCAGTCCAACGTAAACTTAGTTAAATATGATATTATTGACAGGAAGCATAACTTTAATATGTTTATATTTTTTGTCTATTCAGCAATACCTATTTGGTCATTCCAATTACCTTTTACTTCTTGCACATTCCTGTGCTATTACCAATATTTTGGGCATTATGCTATTTCAAGGCCAGAAAATATCACTTAAGTGAAAGTTTTGTTTCGTAGCCGTTGTCCAAGCAGTGTATAGAGCCGTTTTTGTTTTATGACGCACGTCAGTTCCCTCGACAATGTTTAATGGAGTTTATGTAATCCCATATCCGACTACAAGTACAACAAACTAGAAGAGTTAACAGATATGCATATATATATATATATCTTTATACATAGATAAACACTTATGTATGGTATTATATTTCTTTGCTCTTCAATGTTTGGTGTTACATAGTTATTGTTGTTGTTTGAGATGTTGTAGTGTGGGTGCAGGCAACAGCCCGTCGCCGGCTCACTCAATGGGGGCTTTTGTTTGAGCGATAAAAGGCCGCCTGAAAATACAAAACTTTTGCTGCGTCTTTTTCTTTTTATTTGTTACGCCCATTGAAAATGGTTTGTTGATGGGTTGATTAATCAGGTATATGTGTTAGTAACAGACAGAGGTAGGTTTGTTAATTATATGTAGTCTATAGTCCGGATCGAAAGCGCTCGAAATCAGATTGAATTCCGTCATTGTCTTAAGAGCTGGAGATTTTAAACTTGAAATATATGTATATAATTAAGAAAAAAAAAATTAAAACACAAAATACATAATAAAAATTGAATGAATCGGTCTTAAAATTTTAGCAATATGAGAATTTCATTTTACAATATATATTCCCCTAAGCTTTATAAATAACCGAATATCAATAAAATGTATTTATGTATTTGAATATTTTATTTTATTTAAGCAACTTTAAAAAGACTAAGCGTAATATATACCATTTTTGCTTTAAATTTGCTTGCATGGCTTACACAGATAAAAACACTTTACTTTTAAACACCTTTTCCCAATCGCACTTAAAAAATAAATAAAATAAAATAAAAACTCAATATACCTAACAACCCTGCGCTTTGCATGGTTGTACACTCACAGATGGACGCCAATGAGGGCCCTGTAAAATTTATAACGAACTAACTCCATAGTGTTAGAGATTGAAAGAGATAGGTGGGCAGAGAAAGGGGAGGAGATGTGTGTGTATGTTTTCAACGTATTTGTGGTTGGGAATGCATGATTAAAAGAAAATTTATTAGCGGTTTCAAGTATTTACAGGATATCTGTAAGTCGCGCATATCCGATTACCGCGTTCCAACTTGTTTTGTTATATTGTTTTTGTAACGTTTTCGGTATTCTCTCTTTGTTATTGGTTTTGCAAAAACGAAAAAAAAAAAGATTTAATATCGCACACCCAGCTGCTTACGTCAGAAGCTCCCGCCGGCAACAGACTGTTTGGTCTGTGCGAGGCTGATAAGGAGCAGAATCTATAAAAGTTTGTATGTATTTATTTTAATATACATATATATAAATAAATATATATATATATTCAAATATGTGTGCCAATATGCTATGGCAAGGCGAAAACATAACGAATAATAACTTGCATGAGTTTATATATTTATATACTGATTTGTTTGCAATGATGTGGGTTGAACATTAATTAATGGTTGAAAAGAAATATGTGGGGCCCGTCTAGTTACGTTGCACTAATATTAAATAATTAACAAATTTGCAAAAAAAAACTATCACGAAATAGATTTATGATCTTAAATTAGTTTTGGTTTTGTTTTAATAATTCTGAATTTTGAAATATTAATTTGAAGTATCTCTTGACTGTACTTAAGTGAATACATATTCAAAAGTAAAGGGACCATTTTTTTAAAAAAATGTAAACTTTATCAGTATTAATATACATATATATATATATATTTTTACTAAACATTTTATATTCTATGTCAGAGATGAAACATTTCTTTTTAAGTTTCAGGAAAGCATTCACCAAAAGTCTTTTGAGGTTTTCTTTTATTTTGTTTTTTATTCATTTTCAAAGAACATTTTTCTTGAATCAAACCTGTTTTGCATTCAACCTCTTTTAAGTCAGTATTTTGACCTTGAACTTCTCTATGCACCATGGCTTCAAAACCATGGCAACAGGCAGTCTGCCCAAGAAACCAAGCAGTAAGCTCCTCAAGACCCATCAAAATCTGAGTCTAACTTTAGCGTTTTATGGTTATTGAGAGCTCGTCTGAGTTATGGATTTTTATGATTTCTAGTCGGAGACTGAGGTTAAAAACCTCAAATAGGAAGTGTCTAGTCCGCAAGCTAGCTCGCAGTCAAGGTTGTCAATCTAAAAAAAAAACTGTTGATTGGTAGAGAAACAAAAGTCTTTGTATAATGAGGGGAGCTACAAAAATCAGTCAAACATTTATGCACATAAGGTTAAGCTAAATTAAGAAACTAATTTTCGCAGTTTGCCATTTGAAAATGTTTATAACTAATTGATTATCTATTTTTTTGCAGTGCGTACACGAGATATGTCAGCAGAGTCTTACCTTAACTGGAACTTTGGCTCTCCCGCAGCTGGTCAACGTACTCACGAGGCCAGAACAAGAAATAATATGTTTAAAATTTGATTAAGAAAACACTTATAATATCTTAAATACTTGGAAGTTAGAGAGTGAATGAGCTAGAGAGTGGAGAGTTACCAACAATAATAATTAACAACAACAACAACAACAAAGTAATAGGTAACTAAAATTTATGGCATATATACATAAATAATCATTCATAACATATAGCGTATAGTATAACCACGAGACTACAGATATTTAGTTGTAAAGTACATAGTTTAGTTTAACTGAAAAACATATAAAAAAAAAACGAAAAAAAACCTGGCAGAGTCGAAACAAGAACTTCGCTAAATTGGGCTAAAGAATTTGTTTTTTTTTTTTAAATTATTTAATTATCAGCTGACAACAACAACAGCAGCAGTAACAGCAAAAACAACAGCAACAAGAAAATTTGTGAAAGTATGAAACGCTTTATTAATTTATAAATTTAACAAACGTAAAATGTAAAAAAAAAATTATGGCGCACTTAAAGTGCGCTTGAAAAAAAAAACAACTTAATATAAACACACAAAAAAAATAAAGTAACAAAAGAAATTAAAAGCGAAATACAGACAGAAACAAAGAGGTAAATATCCCCTTAGGTACAGTTCTCACATATTCGTAAACGTAACTTAATGTGGAAAAAGAAGAAAAGCGTCTCTCAGCATAAAAAATTTAATATGTCAAGAAAAAAAGTGGAGCGAGCTATAAACAATAAGAAAATTAACTGAAGAAGTTAGGCAGTCAAGTGCAGTCAGTGTTGGTTAACAAGCCACAACAGTGTTGTCAAACGTTTAAAGCGCACACAGTATTGTTAAGCAAACAAATAGAGTGTTGCAAAAGCCGCCAAGACAAGAGAAACTTTCCAAGAGCTGTAATTCTTATGCGCCCACAACACCAAAAGAGAAACAAAAAAGAAAATGTTCCCTGCTATTAACTGGAGCTTGCGTTTAGCTCTCGATGTTTTAGGCGTCTTAGACATACGATACATATGTACTATAAATGTTGTACAATCAGCGACGACGTGCAACAATAAATACAACACACACACACATCCACTACATAAAATTTGTGGTTAACAACAGCCGAAAGTTAATCAACATACAATAGACACATACGATTACAGACAGGCTCATTAACAGTGGCACTTAACAGTAAGCGCACTCACCGAATACACATATACTTAAACAACATATTCACATACACATATTAAAGAATCAGGCATATATACATATATATCCACGTATAACTCGCAGGATCTAGGGCCAACTGAGCCAGAACCACATCAACTACTCAAATTCTAAAATAAATAAAAATAATAACATGAAGAACATTCAAAACAAATAAATTAAAAAGAAACGCATCAAAAAATAAAACAAAAAATCTGAATGTTTACATTTAAGTCGCAAATATATATATATACATTAAAAAAAATAATAAAAATTTAAAAATAAAAAAACCAACTGAAATTTGTGTGTATAAAAGCGTAAACCGTAGCATTAATGAAACAAGGGGCGTCAAAAAGTCTATATAAATATTAAATATTATACACTTACATCCAATATAAAATACCAACAAGAAAAAATTTGCAAGAGCGAAGAAGAGAGAAATGTGAGAGAATGAGAAGCGCCAACTAAGTTAAAAAAAAAAAACAAAACAAAAAAGAAACAAAAAGCGAAGAGAAAAGAAAAACAAAACAAAACGTTATATACATATATATTCGAGTAAAGATCATTTACATATTTATTGTTTAATACTTCTATTACAATTTTCTTATCATATTTATATATATATATAAAAATATATATGTGTAACTACAAAAAGATCTTAGGGGCTTACATCGTGGAACAGCGAAGCCTTCATCTTTTGTTTTTTTTTATTATACGCTAAAGGATTTAAATAAATGATGTAACTTTTATTTTTAAATTGCTGTACTTTTTGTTAATTTATTTTTAATTATTCAGCTTTTCAAAACGCGAAATAATAAGAAAAAACAGCAACAACTTATTTATAATAAAATGTACAACGTATGTTTTAAACTAAAACATCTCTATTCATTTTTCTACTAGTTGCGACAAAAAAGTCATAAATAGGCATAAACTAAACAAATAAAATTTAAACAAACAACTTCATAGCTGGAAATTTATGGCCGGGGCGTGGCCACTAAATCTTTACACCTCACATCACATTGTTTCTACATGTTTAATTATATTTTTGTTAAAATCAAAAAAGAAAATGTACAACAATTTTTTATTCGACTACACACATACACACAGACAAAATAGGCGCATTAATAAATAATTTAACAACAAAGGGCGAAAAAGAACATACAGACATGCATATAAATAGTCTATTGTAGTCTGAGCAAACAATGTAATACATAATTAAAAAAAAAAACAAAAATACATTAATAAATATATAGAATATATATATATACATACATACATTTAATACATATGCATGTGCGTATGCATTGAAAAAGTCAGGCCAATTTTGTTTATAATTAAAAATTAATTTTTGTAAATTTTTTGTGCAATTTTGTTGATAATTTTTTGTTTAGTTAACATTTGATGTAATTTATTGCTCTACAAATCAAATACCTGAGCTTTAATATTTGACTAAAACACAATTCGACGTTATATATATATATAAATATAAATATATATATATATATATATATATATATATATATATATATATATTTATATTTATATATATATATATATATAATTTATATATATTTATATATATATATAATATCATTTTGTATAACTTCCAAGCGAATCTTTTTAAGCAAAACAATCTGCGCTCTGCAAAAAAAAAAAAACAAATTATTGTATAACAAATTTATTGTTTATCGACAAAAAAGAATAAAATTTGTAAAAGAATTTTAAAAAGAGCATAAAAACCCTTTTGTTGTTGTTTCATGTGTGTGCGTGCTAAATTCGAGGTACATATATTTATAAATATATAAAATCTGATATGACATACATATAAAAGAGAAAAAACAAAAAAAAATTCAAATTATTTAATTTAGTTTTTAAATTTAAGTTTATATAGCAAGTGCGTATACATAAACAAATATAAATTTCAATACCAACAACAAGCAAGATGTAAAGTCTTGAAGAAAACAAAAACAAAACCAAACATACAATAAAAGTAAAAGTAAAAGAATATTGCGAGCAAGTAAACCAATTATAAGTAATAATGAAAGAAAAGAAACAAGAAGAAGAAACAAACACAAAGGAAAAGATAAACAAAAAAACAAAGCAAACAAACAAAAAAACCAATAAAATGAATTTGAAATCCTTAAAAAATATATATGAAATATATGCCTTTTATCATTTTTGGGAGAGCGGACAATTTTATAGTCTCTATAAAATTTGTTCAATTCATTCATATTAGGGCGACACCGAATCGAAGCCCTTCGAGTTTGACAACTTTTTCTTACGACTTATGGAAATTTACATATGATAGTTATACATATTCACAAAGCACAAAGAGTATATTAGTTTAGTCCATGTTGGGGTACGATACAATACAATACGAATGCAAAGCGTTTATCCGCTATAAAAGCCAGAGACTTGAAATGTTTATAATATCATGGATACTGCTAATGAAGGGTGTATCCAATCGAAAAAAAAAATTTTTATTGGAGTTAGAGACTTAAAGTTTAAAATTTATATTCGTATAGATCAGCCGTAGAAAAAAATATTAAAGCTACGCCTATGAGGGGCGTAGCAAATGAGTTACAACTATACATTTATAGTTAAAATCCCAAACGTAAGCAAGTTTGTTACTGTTGTAGACTTCCTCTATAGATTGAACAAAAATTATATACATACGCCTGTTGGGGGCGGGTGAAAATCGAAAAAAGGTAAGACTTCTACAGTTTTACAGTTAGGATCTCCAAAATGTTGCTGGTAAATATCGCTATTGATGTCGCCTACTGGCAATTCCAGTTAGTTTTGAACTATGAACTGAGTATAATGCAGTCGGTGGCGCACTATTGCGACGCTCTTAGTTCTTTGGATAGTGTCTAAGAACTTGTAGCTAATGTGAAAACTTCTTGAAATAATTATTAAACATTATGGTCTTCTATATGAAAGTGCCTCACGCGAGCGAACGAGCAACATCCAGCATAATTTAATTACTTAGTTTGTTACAGAAAACTTTGCCATTTCCCAATTGTTACCTTAACATAACAGGTATGTACAGCTTTGTAAATGGCACAGGTAAGTAATTTGGCCAAATGTATCAACTTAAAACACATTTGCTTTCAATTTTGTTATATAATAACAGCATTTGCTTCCAGCACGGATATTAAAAAATATATAAATTACTTCAATTCTTAATATATTTTACATAGATAAAAATCAAATTTTCTATAACATTTAATATCGAAGTCTTAGTTTTTATAATAAAAAAACAATTATTTTGATTAAGTATATTTTTTACAGGTCTCAACACATGTGAGGTCGGTGCATTCTGAGTCTAGTTCATAACTTGCAAAATATCTGGTCAAATTTAATTTCTATAAAATTACTTTTTAAATTTCTCAAGTGAGTGTATGATATTATAAAAATTATAAAAATGCTATATTCATTTTCGTCAGAAATTTTCAACGAACAGAAGAAGGAAGCAGCTCCGACTATATAAAGTATATAGATTCTTGATCAGCTCGACCAGCTGCGTTGATATAGCCATGTTTGTCTGTATATCTGTCTGTCTGTTTGGATCAACGCAATCTCGTTTGAGTGTTTTAAAGCTACAGTGCTGAAATAGGCTTCTTTCTCCTACAGGCATTGTATATCTCGTAATCATCTAAATAGTATTTATATACTTTAAGCTTGCAAGGGTAGTGCATCCCTCTAGGTTTTGTCTTTTGAAATTGATGTAGTCGTGAAGGCCTTTAAGAAATTCTTTTAAATAACTATAACCGCAACTTCTCGACTATACTCCTTACAGCACGCTATAGTATAGACGAAAGCTTTCTGAAACAAAGCTGAAATATCGAAACTTCCGGAACCGGCCAACCCACAAGAACTCCAAAACTCACATCCATTTGGCCAACGGCGACTGCCAAACTTTTGCATAATATTTTTTTGCCTGCTGCTTTCCATATACAAGTTGCTTTGACACACTTGCCGTTGGGTCTGCTTTATAAACAACAAAACAACAAAAAAAGAAGAAATAAAGTAAAAGAAAAGAAAAATGAAAAAAAGTAAAACGAAAAGCGGTTTTTACTTTGTTTCCTTGATTTTCGTTGCAGACAAAAGTTACAAAAGTTGGCGTGTATACACGACACATGTAAGATTATATATATATATACATATATGTATATATACATATATGTATATATATATGTATATATATATGTATATATAAACTCATACATATATACATAATGCACATTGCTGTATGGCATGTGAGGTTAGGGCGAGGCCTGTGTGCCGAGCAAAGTACGGAGCATGTCTAAGGTTATTTATAGCAACACTTTTTGGGCATACATATTTCTATTACTTCGTCTCGTTTGTTTGGCTGCCAATTTTGCTGCCAAGTTTCGCTTGCCAAGTTGGCCAGGACATGCGACAGCAGTCCAACAGCTCAGCGGATATATTATTTGGGCTCACATAACCTCAGGTAACGGCATGCATGTTGTAGCATACATCCATTATCAAATTATATATTCAAGGAGTGGTGGACAAGGGTCTTTTTTCTACAACTTTCAAATCGGATCACTTATTGTCCTTTGACATACATATGTATTGAAATACTAGTACAAAGTTGATCCACACATACAGACATATAATAAGTCCTTGTGGTAGGCAATTTCTCTACTGGCTTAAACTGTGAATAGAGTTCATTGGGTTTGTCTGCCTTGCTATCGAAACGTGTGTAAGAAACTTACAGAAACTTGGAAGAAACCCAGGTTCAGATAAAATGATTCTACATTTTTTTGGCATGGACAAGGGAAAAACTTCCAAAGATTTCGATCTCTATGACTGACGATTGATCTAAAAAGTGGGTCCTGGGTATTCTCTTATTGAGCTGGGATCGTGTATTACACAGTCGCTTGTTCTCGACTTTTATATCCTTATTTATCGAGGCATATTGTATTTTGGACTGAGCTGAACGACGGCCCCAACTTTGTAGCATGTTTGAATTTAGCTGTTTCGTCCTAAAGCACAAAAAAACAACTTTTTAATGTGTCTTTGTCCCACCAATTAGGCTTCCAGACCCAGACCCAGCCCCAGCCCCAGCCCCAGCCCCAGCTGCAGCCCCCGCCCTGCTCTGATTTGATTGTGGAAAATTTATTTGAATGTGGACTTCGCTGGGGAGTGGCAACAATATTCGCAACAATAATTCATGGAACATTTAAAGCTGGTGAGTGAATGAATATACACAAATTTTAATTAAAACTGTCTATGTCAGAATTTGCTATATATAAAAAGGGGGTATGGAGGGTATGATGGTTTCGTGCACATGTATGTAACAGGCATAAAGAGGTATATATTACAATAAAAAAGATATATTTAACTATTCTTGATCTGATTCGGACTACTTCCGGAGCAGTAATATTTTTTATGGCAAATCGCAGACTCCTCTCCAAGCATCATTGTCTATGAACATTGCCTGGCCTGTCAGATCGGTCCTTTCTGCTGTTGCAGTAAAAGAAGCTGTTGTCTGAGTCGCCTATTGCATTTTCGAAGAAGATGCAGCTGGGTTCAAATAATCAATGAGATTCTAAATGGTGATAATGACAACAATCATGGTATTTCGCAGTCGGGCACTGCCGACTAGAACACTCTTATTTGTTTTTATAAATGCTGATGCCTGTTCGCCCACAGGCATATGCTATTATTAGGGTGGACTGGCGAAAGTATAAACTTTATTTATTGCTCATAATAACGAGCTAACAATCAGATATACTATATTTAAAATGAGCATAAAATTCCACAGCAGATGGCCAGACCTCAAGAGCAACCAAAACTTTTAACTAATCCATAACGATTTATAAGAATCATATATGCACACAAATAATAATTATATATGGCGGAAACATAAACTACAAGCATAATAACAACAACAACAACAAAAACAAATGTGTTTATTAACTAACTTGGCGGCCAGCCGAACAACCAAACCAAAATATAATTTCTGATACAACAAATAATAATATATATATGTATAATATATATATGCATGCATATGTTTCTATTTTGCATATTGTTCGCATCATTTATTTCAAAATTTATAAATAACAAAATTATTTTCTTTAAATTGTCTGCATTTGGATTGATTTACACGCCGCATTAAAAGACACTTTCCCACTGAAAGAAGAATTTAAATTTATTAATGTTTTGCTTGACTTGAAGTGAATTTTGTATAAATAGTTCACATTTTTGTATATATTGGCACCTGTGTAAACATTTAAGGTGCCATGTTGAGTCTATTAAAAATAGCAATTAAAAATAAAATAAAAGAAAACAGAAAAGATTTTGCACATACAAAATAAAATTATGATGAATATGCTTGATAATTGATAGGGAAAGGCTTCAAGTCTTGTGATGCAACATATATAGTATATATACAGATAATTCAATGAATTATCAGATGTAGGCTATCAAAATATTTATTTTTTTATCTGTTATCTTTCGGCTATTGTGTATAACATGACGCGTGTCCAAATATGGGACCCTATTATTTTTGAATCGTTTCGACAATTTGTTCGTGAGAATAAACAGAAATTTGTGCGTGAGACACGAAAATGGGTGGGGAAAAATTAGTCCGAAGTTCCGAACATTTTAGAAAAATCTTAATCTGCAGAACTTTAAAGCTCTACTTTAATTGATGCAGGCGGGCAGACGGACATGGCTATATAAACTAAGCTTCTCGTGCTGATCAAGAGTATATATACTTTACATAGTCGAAAATGTTACCTTCTATATATTTCAAGCTTTTGACAAACATTTATATACCGTTTATTATTTATATGTAAAAAATTGAATTCAATTTTTACATCAAATAATGTACTATAAGCGAATATAGAACTGGGTAAATTAATATAAAATAGTTAAATTTTCAAAATATGAACTTTGTAGTCGACTGCACTTGTTCACGGTGAAAACCAGCCTATCAAATATTAATTTTTTGGCATTGAAGGAAGGACCATATAATTTTTTTGACCATCGGTGGAGGCGATCAGATATCAACAGTATTCTAACTGCAAAATTTGGTTGTCCCAGCATGAATACTGTGGAAGATATAGTTTTTTCAAATTTTCCACGCCCCTGTAGGCGGTGCTACATACATTTTTGATGGGTCTTTAGTAAGCCACTTGCCTAATTTGGATGTTTTTGCACTAAAACTGTATAAGATACAGAAATACCTGATTTGCCACGCCCCAATGAGCGTAGCTATATACACTACATCTTTACGATTTTGAAAAAAATCTTAGCCCTTTATAAGCCTACACTGCACACGAGTATATGTTTCTAAATTCATGCTGGTCGTTCATAAGGAAAGACTTTCATAAGGACAGATGCATTTGCTTTTCATTTCGTGAACGAGTATAAGCATAAAAACAAACATTCTGGACAATTTGTTCATATTTTCGACAGCCCGCTTCTGAATTTAGGTTCTGTTTCGAGGCGTGCAGAAATATCAGAAATGTCAACTCTCTGGATTATGTAATTGATATCTTAACATATCTTTTCATACAAACGAATATTTTTGTAGTTTGTACTTTAATATTGAAATTGCTCGTTATTCACTTATATAATTAGACTGTCATTTTGAAACTTTGCACAGGTAATTAAATTTTAATTAAAAAAAT
Organism: Drosophila gaucha; assembly: GCA_035045545.1. Lineage (NCBI taxonomy): Eukaryota > Metazoa > Arthropoda > Insecta > Diptera > Drosophilidae > Drosophila > Drosophila gaucha. The sequence continues at coordinate 412,056 of JAWNOY010000463.1, forward strand.
TAAAAACTGTTTTTTCCCTCCCATAAATAATTGAAAACAATATGCGAATGCATTTGGAAAATGCCAAGAATTAAACATGCAATTATTGGACGATTTCCACTGTCAGTTACATTTCAACTGATATTCAGTGGGCTTTACATGCCATTTCGTAATGCAATACAGATAAATAATAACTAGAGCTAGTCAAAAGTGCACAACGTTTAAATGCCCTGCAGATCGCCTGAAGATGTATACGATGGCTAATATGTTATGAATTTTGTGTGGTTAATTAAAATAGACCGAGAGAACATCTCTTTAAGATAATCGGACTATTCTCACTGATCTTAAGTTTTATGTTCTTTACAAAGTGAAGCTCTTTAGTTTTAAGACTGCATACTACATTACATATTCAGTTAACTGAGTACACAACATTTACTATTAAGAATATTATATATATTGTAGATAGATTTTATATACTATCTGATTTTACCTTTATACCTTTTCCATATCATTTTCTATGTACAGCGAGTGCCAAAGGACCTAAAACTTAAACAAGCAGTTATTTTTATAAAGCTTACTTTGAGTGCACTTCATACTCCCCTACAATATTTTCTGTTTACAGGTTATATAACTTTTTGGTATAAATAAACTGGTTCATTTAAGTTAATTATTAACATGCCATTGTTAGCAACGCAATTGATAAACGAAATAATTTGCTCTCTGCTCTGATTCTGATTTCTGTTTACAGCTTTGTGTGTGTGTGTGTGTGTGGTGCTGGTGTACGTGTGTGTTTTCAGTGCATGTGCCGCTAAAGGCTGTCAATGCTCATTTTCATTTCGCTTGATGCACCGCCAACAGCTGCCCACTGAGTGGGCCAAAAAAATAAACCTGCATCGGGCCCTGTCCCCGGTTCCGGGCCCCGTTTCGAGTTCAGCTGAGTCAGACGAACTGGGAGACTGGGGCTGGTTTGTTTGGTTGGTTGGTTGGTTGGCTGGCTGGTTGGCTGATTGCTAAAGTGATTTCTGATTTTATTTTCCAAATGGCTGCACACACAAAATGCCGCCTGCATGGTGGGCGTGGCAGTTGCATTGGCTGGCCGCTGGCTGCTGGCTGGGGGCTGCTGCATCCCGCACTGATTTTTTAAAAAATATTTATTTTTTCTTTTTACGCTCGTACAGCTCGTTTTTATGGGCCCCAGCCGGATTGTATTGTGTATTTTAATTATTGCCATTATTTAACTGATTTCGACTTTCAGCCAGCGGAAAATATGTAAGACAGATCCAGCTGTTAATTAGATAAAAACAAAATGAGCGGCGTATAAATGCTGTTAAAGGCGAACGTGCGAGTAACGGGAAAAGAAATTCCGGGTCCATTGATTGACATCATTTAAGGGAATGAGTTGAAGTAATCAAACAGTTTATATAAATGTCGTTCGCTAAGTAATTTCGTTTTTTTTTAAGTGCAATTCAAACATTTTTTTATTTAATAAAACTTTTTAGGAAATTATGTATTCTCCATTTTGATCTAATACCTTTGGCATCTTTCGGGCAAGATACAATTTTTGATCCTTGCTGACAAAAAACAAGTGGTTTTTGACGTCCTGATTTGAGGTAAAGTTTGTACCATCCAAAAAATTTTGCAGAGACCGGAACAAGTAATAGTCCGAAGGAGAATATGGTGGGTGTGGTAGCACATCCCATTCAAGCGGCAATAGCTTTTGGAGAGTCATCAAACGTGTATGAGGTCTCGCATTATCCTTTGTAAATTCAAAATAATAATGTACAGAATTAGTGCCAAAAATTAAAATAATTGCGATAGTTTACACAATGTACAATATTCTAGTTTAGTTGTTAAACAAAAATAAGTTGATTGAGCTGCAATTTACAAGGGAAAAGTAGAAAAAAGTACAATAAGCACTTTGAAAAGAAAAAATAGGCTACACGTCACAATTCCCTTGATTGAAATTTACCTTTTAATGTAGGTGTTCCACATATCTACCAAACTTGGTTACGAGCCCCGACTACTATTAACTCGAACGGCATGTTTTTTGAGATATGTTGCGATGTTTAATAGATGATATTTTCAATGTTAGTTCAGATAATTCATGAAAACATATTTTTTCTGAAAGATAGCTTTATTCTCCTAAATTTATGTATGCATTATTATTAGGTATTTGATATTATTAGGGTATTTGATGTAATTTTATATAGGCTATCTTATTATTAAATAATATTTTTCTTATGTAAATTCATATATTTTTATTTTTTTGTTACCTTCTGTTGCACACGTATAGTCAACATAAATAAATAAATAAATAAATAAATAAAAAATAAGTCTGCTGCTAGGTGTAATCTGTAAACAGTAATACAATGCATAATGGGTAAAATATGTTATCGTTTGAAGATAATCAAGCCTTAGTAGCGATAGTGCCAATGGTAAGCGTTTTCGCTGAGAAATAAGAACTTTAATTAATGATTATTATAAATCTGGGAAAACATTTGGTAAAATTGTAAAAAAAATAAGTTTGTCAAAATCATCACTTCAAGGAATGATAATCATTTTTAAGGAAAATGGAAATTTAATAATTTCGAATTTAAAACCAAATGAAAAAAAAAAACTAAATTTGTATAGAATAGTAGAATATTTTTCGGTTCGATTTAAGATTCGGTCCACAACAGCCAAGCTCTAGGCGTGATTGCTATCTCCTAAAACGCAACACATTTAAAAGATTCTAAGATTACCCGATATTAATGGAAGCGGAAAAGGTTAACGACTAACGAATCGACGTATATGTACATACAGATGGCCTGTTGCTTCTGACCAAGAATATGTGTATATACTTTATGTGGCGGCCACGCTTCCTTCTATCTTTTTAACAAACCAATTAAACCTAGAATTTTCATTTAAATTCAAGGTATATAAAGAAATTGAAACTCCTTTTTTCAGTTTGCAAAGTTGATCTTAATACATATTTTGAAAGATTGGACTTTCTTTAAAAACATATTGTTTTAACTACATATCAAATATGTATAGTCAAACATTTTTATACCCTTGCAAAAAAGGTATATTAATTTTGGTCAGGAGTTTGCAACGCAGAGAAGGAAGCATCTCCGACCATATAAAGTATATATATATCAGCAAGACGAGCTGAGTTGATATAGCCATGTCCGTCTATCCGTCTGTCTGTCTGTCTGTCTGTCTGTCTGTCTGTCTGTCTGTCTGTCTGTCTGTCTGTCTGTCTGTCTGTCTGGATCAACGCAATCTCCTCCGAGACTATAAGAGCTCCAGAACTGAAATTTTGCACATATTCTGGAATGTGCTGCAGGCATTGTATATCTAGGAATCATCCGGATCGGATGACTATATCCTATAGCTCCCATAGGACAGATCGGTTTTATGAAATGTTTTAGTGGGATAACTTCGACGTTATTAAAGTGACTTAATATTTGAGACTTAATATTTGGAATATATACTGCTGAGTTGCACCCAAATACAAAAAGGTATAGATTATATAGCTACGCCCTTTGGGGGCGTGGCAAATCGGATAAAACTATATCTTCTACAGTTTTGAAGCTAGAGCATCCAAATTTGGAAAGTAATATACTTTTGGCCTCCCCTTCAAAATGATCAAAAAGTTATATATCCACGCCTACTTGGGGCGTGGCAAATCGGGAATGTCCATATAGTACTTGACATAAATCTTCCAATATTTGGGATGCTGTTAAAGCCAGAGACTTGAAACTTTAAACATATATTTGTATCAACCACCCCTAGAAAAAAAGATAAAGAATATATATCTACGACCATTAGGGGCGTGGCAAGTCGGATAAAACTATATCTTCTACAATTTTACACCTAGAGCTCCAAAAATTGACACAGACGTTAGGCTTGACCGTTTCGACAAAATGATGGAAAACTATATATATCCGCCTCTTGGGGGCGTGGCAAATCGGAGAAAACTATATCTTCCAAAGTCTTATAGGTACAGCTTCAAAATTTTATATATAGGTTACTGTTGCCCTGCTTAATAGATTGCCCAAAAATGATATATATCCAATTGTTGGGGGCGTGGCAAATCAGAAAAAAACTGTATTTATATCCTTTGCAATTGCAAGGGTATTACCAAACTTCGGCATGGCCGAAGTTAGCCCATCCCTCTAGTTTGTTCATATTTTCGAAAACAATTATTTATATCGGAAATATATGTGGAAAAATATATGGAAAACAGCTGACAGATCTAAACAAGAAATTCTTTTAATATTGTTTAAATTTTTATACCCTGAACCCATTGAAAATGGGAAATCAGGGTATAATGGTTTTGCAAAAAGTATGTAACAGGCAGAAGGAGGCGTGGCAGACCCCACAAAGTATATATATTCTTGATCAGGGTGACGAGCTGAGTCGATCTAGCCCTGTCCGTCTGTCTGTCCGTCCGTCCGTCCGTCTGTCCGTCTGTCCGTCTGTCCGTATGTATGAACGCGTCGATCTCAGAACCTATAAGAGCTAGAGACTTCAAATTTTGCATGATGGTCTGTGTATACAGCGAAAATATCGAGTTTGTTTTAGATATTCGATAAATTTTTCCGTTTCAATGTTATCGATTTAAAACGTTATCAAGATTCAGTTTTTTGACCATATCTTTTACATATTTTTAGCTACAGCTACCAAATTTTGTTTTTAGCTTTCTGTAAATAAAATACATTTTCTATTTTTTTCATATTTTGGATACCGGCTCCACATTTCACAAAAAAAATTTATTAAAAAAAAAATTATCAAAGCCACAATTTAATTTTTTCAAATTTTTTAGTGAAAACCGTATTTTTAATAAATTAATAGCATTCAATGCAGAAAATTGCATTCAAATCCGTTAAGTAATACAGAAGTTATTAAAGGAAACATTGTATAAGCACGCGGCAGCAGCCTGTACGTGTGCACACATACATTCAAATCAATTACGCAGTAATCGGCGCGCGTGCTTCTGTGTGCATGGTATGTATATGTGTTCATGTGTATACAAATGTGTGCATGTGTATATGCGTGCCTGTGTGTATGTGTGCATGTGTATATGCGCGTAGAGGTAATATGTTTAGATAAAAGATGTAAGCTAGGTTGTTTTAATCAGCTCGGACTTGGTTCAGGGGATCTCGTAGTCGGGCAGACCCGACTAGAGGTTTCTTACTTGTTTTTATATGTGTATATATACATATATTTATGTATGCCTGTGTGTGAGTGGTATGTTAAAGATATTCAAATGGAACATGCAAAAAGTTAAGGACAAATAAATAAATTAAAACAAACAAAAATAGACAAACATATCATCCAGAATTGACATAGCTATATATGATATAGAAATATCTTTTTTATATATCTTTTTCATAAAGTAAAAATTCAATAAAAATACATTTAATTGACTTGCCGAACATAAATTTTAGACTACTGGCAAATACGAAAAAAGTAAACAAATATTATGGCTACTTTGGAAAATTCTTTACTCATGCTTTTGGCACTTGTAGAGTGAAAGTGTGCTAAAATATTATTGTATAAATATTGCTAAATATAGCTCAAAGCGTTAAAAATTGATTAATGTGCTATATAAGCGCTCTGACAGTTTAAAACATTAACTAATTGCGTAAAAAGTGCATATAAGTAATATTGCTAAAATTCCATTCTGAAGAATAACAAAATTTTCCTTGTAACAAATGCTTATCTGTCAGCTGCTCATAAATTAAATTATCAGCAAAAACTTACAAATACTCAAATATTAATTATCAATTAACTGTTGCTAATTGATTCAAATTTTGAAGATGTCTGCTATATTTAACACAGTCCACGAATTTAATCTGAAGAAATTCCATGCACATACATATATTTTTATTTGTGTGTGTAAATTGTAAATTTATAGTCGATTCGCTAATTTGATTTGTGGAGTGGGTGATGAGGGCTCACTGATTAGTGCATACATTAAATCCGACTTGTTGTCTGGCTGTCAGTTGGTGTTTCTGTTTGCTCAATTTATTTGTGGGCCACATGTGCGTGTGTGTGGCAAAGTGGTGTTAATTGATGGGGAGGACAAAGCTGACACAAGTCGCAGCATACCAGCTACAACTACAGCAACAGAAACAGCAACAACAATAACTTGTTGCCAGTTGTCATTCAGTCTTTTAGTCACATCAAAATGTTTGACGAATGCGCCTGCGCCATCTCCAAAGAACCCAACATACACACACATTCAAGCAAAGATTTTGATGGTACAGTAGAGCATGGCTTGATTAAACTATAAGCCGCTTTAAACAAATTTACGTGCTTTTTAATGAAGTTGAATTGTTTATGATCAATAGCATTTGATTCAAATATTTTTGAGCTTTCAGTGTTATAAAATACTAAACAAAAAAGCAAAAAGAATACCATTATATGTGATTAGTGCTAAAAGAGTCGGATACTTTATGCCTAATAAGCTCTTTAGGAAAAAAAGTTTGTATCTATTTTGTAAAATTTACAAAGTCTTAGTAAACTGGAATGGTTAATAAACTACTAAACTGTTTTAATTTTTTAATTTTTTTAAGTCGAAAATTTTTATATAATTTTTATTTTTGTTGAGTAGCCGCAGAAATTTTAAATAAGTCCCTCTTTTAGTTTATTATGTCAAAAACTATTAAAACTCACTATTATATACCGTTAAAAAAATTTTTAGTAAAAATCTGTTAATTTTATTACTTACAAATCTAATATCACTGTAAAATTCGGAATCATAACAAATAATCTCTAACATCTTTCTTGCAAATGTTGTGTAGCACAAAAAGTAAATACAAGCTTAATAAATGTAACATTTGGAAGTGAATTAAATTTATTAAAATATTAATAAACTATATCTGATGCTGCCAACACATGAATGGTATTTGATTTTAGCTATATTCAAATATATATTTTGCTAATGACATTTTAAGTTCTCTGAGCGCCTGTCAATTCTCGATGTATTTTTGACAGTTCGTTCAAATCGTATTCAACTATACCTATATTCTATTTGTCGTCAGAGGCTCAACAAATACACAAACAATCGACGTTTGACCAAAAACAAAATTGTGACAATTGCGTCAATTTTGCTCTGATTTTGTTCAGTCAATGTATTACTGTATATATACATATACATATATAGTATATGTATGTGTTTGTATCTGTATCGCATCTATTGCCCAGCAATTCGATTCATGTTCACACGTGTGTTTATTTTGCGAAGGCGGAGGCCTCCATCTGCAGAGCTTAGATATAGTATATACATGTGTACATGTATTTATATATTTAACTGAATATGTATGTATATATACATCACAAAAACATCATGCATACATATTCAGTTAAATATAGTAAATATAAATATATATATATATATATATATACATCTCTCTCTCTCTATATATATATATCTGTTTATATACATCAGTGTGTGTTTATGAAATGTTATGGCATTTGTGGCATTGGTTTGCTTCAAATTTCATGACACGCACATACATATACACAGAGATACGTGTATGTGTATATTTGAATTTTATTGAGTGTCATTAAATTATTATACAATTCATTTTGCGGTTGATGGCAACATTTTATGCGAATTAATATGATTTTTTTACTAAATATTTAGATTTGATAAAAAAATTGTTCTGTCGCATATTTTTTTGATACCTCTCTAAATAATATTTAATTTTATTTCACAATTAGCTTTATATTACATGGGTTGCTATAATTATATTTATAAAATTATAATTTTTTTTTTATGTAAAGATATTGGAGTCTACGACAAAAACATTCAATATGTTGTATATAAAGAAACCTAAAGTAATTAGATAAAGCAATGTTTTTTGTGCAGCAGTATTATAATTAAATATAAAAATATACATATGCACATATTAACAAGTATATTTTATAAATTTTGTTTGCAAACAGTTTTCGAAATGTAATAAATAATTTGGCGGCTCAGTTGTCGTCTCTTCGTCAGAGAAAAGCAAAATTTGCTGAATCATGCCACGAAATGTTAATCAATATAATAGACGACGTGACACAAAATTAGACAATAAATAGAGAAGAGAGCTCGGTCCGGCACAGTTGGTTGTCAGGTATAGGCCACTAATTAGGGACCGTGGCCCACAGCTAGAGACAAGAAAAACAAAAACATCAAGCTTGGCCAAAAGAAAGCAGGTGAATGTAATGGCAATGGCAAATTACAATTGTTTGCACTTTAGCAAGAGCGAAAATTCGCTGCGGGGGTGGAGATAAGAGGATAGATGAGAGGATTTTAGCTTGGTTAGAATTACTTGTGTTGGCGTTGGGCTTGGGGTTTGGGCTCGCCGGCGATAAAGACGGTGGAAAAAAGCCAATTTAATTAATTTGTGATTATTTAGCAAAATCAAACAGAGAACCGAAACCGAAACCGAAATGCAATTAAAATAAGAAACAAAGTAAAACCAAATCGAGCTGCATTCAATGCTGATCGAAATGCGAAAGATTTTTATGTAAATATGCCTCAGGTAAAAAAGCGGGCCAAAGAACAAACTGACAAAGAAAACAATTCGGACCAGCTATTAACTTGTGGTAGCTTCTTTGAGTATTCGAATTTGGCTGCTCTTTAATTATAATTATGATATTTATTTTTATAGCTGTCATTAACAGGGCAATAAACTTATTACTCATCTAATTTATTACGTTGCGGTCAAAGTTTACCCAGAAAAGTAAACACAATCGACTTGAACATTCCTCGGTATTGTTTATACCCTGTGTCAAATTGCTAAGAAAGTATATACAAGCAGGGTAAGCGTATGTGAGATTGATGAAGTAAGTCAAATAATGTTTGTTTTATTAAGTTTTTCTACTTGTCAGAATGTCCGTTAACTTTTAAGCAATCATATATTACAAAATATTGAGCAATTTGATATCCAATATATATATATATTTGTGTCGTATCTATAGATTAATATACATATATATGTATGTGGAATGTCATCTTTAAATTTTGAAAATCTGCTATATAATAATAATTGTAATAAAGTATATAGCTGCAATACCAAAAATAACTATTATAGAGTATTAATTATTACCCTATTAAAGGGTTCTGCTAGGCATAACTTATGCGACTATTCTTACTAGAATAGTGTTTGTTGCATTGAAGAAGACAATTCTGAGGCCATATTCTTAATAAAAACCAAAAGTCAAGTCGATAATGCCGAATCGGTATAGTTTCTGTATAGCCTAGACTATCAGTTTGAAAGGTGTAGCTATATAACTTACATATATATCGGAATCAATACAGCTTGTCATATAGCTTCCATTAAAATGATCAATCAACCAGGGTATTCGCTCTTCGAGTTGCTGGCAAAGAGCGCTCCCTTCTTGTTTTAATTAGAAATGATGTTAACACGTGACTATTTCGCGATATCGCATTGTCTACACATGCATGAAGCTTGTATCTGGTCGGTCTACCGATATCTTGTTGAGAATTGCTCAAAAGTCTTTCGCAAATGAAGATAAACGCAATGGCATATAACACTCATACGCCGAGTTGTCGTTCCCCAAAGTAATTGAAGTAGAAGTAGATCGAAGAGCTTAAAACGGCAAACGTGTTTGTCCCTAATTTGATTTGCCTTACTCTGTGACCATGCCTCCCACCTATTAAATGGGGGCGTGTATTTACTTTTGCTCAGTCCCCGGATGAGCTCATTGTTAAATTGCAAAAAATATATGTTGAAAATGGACATTAATTACCGGACTCAGTGTTTAGATTTCTGTGGATTTTTTGTACATTGATTGGCCAGAGGCGCGTGTCTAAATTTTGTTTTCTTTGTTTACAGATAAAACTAAGAGATATGAGCAACAAATTTTAAACTAATAACAATATTTATTTACTCAAGGCGGATCATAGGTATGATGTATGAATAAAATATGAACTTTTGTACGGTATATCACATTGATATCAATATATGTACATATATGCATATGCATATCTAACAATTCAATGTTTAAAAATGATTCTGAAATAAATTTTGAAACTCTTATCCTAAAGCCTATGTATGTTAAAAGTTTAATTTCTTACATAAAACTTGTCGCAATCGGCTTTTAACTGGGTTTGTTATTTTTTTTTTGTTTTTTTTTTGTTTTTGTGTTTAATTACAATCTGTCGATTTGACAATAAATAATTTGTGTTACGTAGGGACTGATTGACCGTTATACGATTTTGTATGTTTGCGCTTGGATTAATGGACATATATCAGTCCACTGGCGGCAGGAAAGGCAGGTCCAGTGGGTGTCTTCTTTTTAAGCGCCTGGTGTGGGTGCTGTTGTCAAGAAGACTTATAGCTAGCATGTTTACGTGGTTTTCTAGCCTTTGGTGGTACCTTAGGCTTAGTCTGCGTACTTCATCTTTCACATAGGGCATATTAAGGTCTCTGTGAAGGACAGAGTTTCTGACGTATGGTGGGGCGTCTACAGAGCGGCGCAGGAACATGTTTTGGAAGCGCTGTAGTACCTCCGTGTTGGAATGGGAATCCGTTCCCCATAATTGAATGCCGTATGTCCAGACGGGCTTGAGGATGGCTTTGTACAGCAGGAGCTTATTTTTCACGCTGAGCTGCGACTTGCGGCCAAGCAACCAGTTAATTTTGCGGACTTTTAGGTTGAGGTGTGTTCTTTTGTTTTTGATATGAGCTGACCAGGTTAGCCTTCTATCTAGAGTGAGGCCCAGATATTTAACGGTTTATACCGCCGGGAGCATTGTGCCGTGAAGGTAAACTGAGGGGCAGTTCATTCTTCGAGTAGCAAAGGTTATGTGCTTGCTCTTTTCAGCATTGATTGCAATGTTCCATTTCGTCAGCCAAGGCTCGATTAGTGACAATTGCAGCTGTAACACGTTTGACGCTTCCAGTAGGTCGGGCGAGTAGGCAATGCAGGCAGTGTCATCAGCGTAGGTGGCGATAAGGAGCTTGTCGTCATTCAGTTGAGGGAGATTAGCGGTAAACAGTGTGTACAGTATGGGTCCCAATACACTGCCCTGCGGGACTCCAGCTTGGATTCTCCCAATGTCAGATAAAGTATTGTCATGCCTCACGTAGAAGCGCCGGTTTTCCAAGTAAGACCTCAGAAGGAAGTATATCGGAGCGGGGAGCCTCAGTTTCAATTTGTAGAGCAGGCCCATGTGCCACACGCGATCGAAAGCCTGCTTTATATCAAGAAAGACTGCAGAGCAGTACTCCTTGTTTTCAAAGGCGAGTAGAATTTTTTCTACTATCCTGTGGCATTGCTCGGGAGTACCATGATGCGCTCTAAAGCCAAATTGATGCTCGGGAACCAGGTTGTTTGTTTCAAGCAGTGGCAAAACTCTGCTCAGAAGTATTCTCTCGAAAACCTTGGAGAGAGTGGCCAGAAGGCTAATGGGACGGTATGAGGCCACGTCGTGTTCCGGCTTGCCTGGCTTGGGTATCATTATTATTTCGGCGCACTTCCACTGAGAGGGGAAGTGGCCAATCAATATGATACCGTTAACGATGTTTGCTATATGTTCTATTGCCCTTGGCGGAAGGTACTTGAGAGTTACTGCATCAATGCCGTCGTAGCCTGGGCTCTTCGATCGTTTAAGCAGACAAATTTGGGCGTGGACTTCGTCTGGAGTAATCACCCGGGGAGGGAGGTCCATTTGGCAGGGAGCTTCGAGGTGTGACTGAACGTGGTTAATATGAGCATTACTGCTTAGGTGAAAAGGAGTAAAAGTGCTTTCTAGGTGACGCTTGAACTCGCAGGCGATCTCCTCACTCGATCTGCACCAGGTACCAGACTGCCTTTGGATTGGGACTCTCCTTTTTGTGGGCCTCTTGAGATACCTAGTGGCTGTCCATAAGTTGTGCTCAACACTATTAGGGTCAGCATTGAGTAAGTAGTCAGCAATCGATTCGTTGCGGGCTTCGAAGTAAAGAGATTTCAAGTCTTTGCATGCTCGATTGAAGGCCGCCTTATCCCTTGGATTGCGACTGCTCTGCCAGATTCTGCGTAGTCGCCTTTTTTCCCTGAGCATTTGGGTAATGTGATCCGAGAAAACGAAACGGTCTCTGCGGCCGTGAGTGATGGAGCTGTTCGGCGTTTGAGGAGTGCAGAAATGCGCAGCTTCGTGTATGTTTACCGTAAGTTTTTCGATTGCCTCGTCGATGTCCTCAACTGTGATCAGCGAGGCGTCAGAGTCGATTAACTGCTCTATTTTATTGACAAACAGCTGTTTGTTTGTTTTTTTTTCAAGAGTCGAATTGGACGTGTGATGACTTCGATGGGCATGTCGAACCATAACCTTACTGCGCAGTGGTCAGATAATAGATTGAAGTCGTTCTCTATTTGGAACCTGTTTGGATTAATGCCTCTGGATATTGCAAAGTCTAGTAAATCCGGTATCTTTTGGGGGTCTGTTGGCCAGTATGTGGGCTGACCTGAAGAAAGTGTCGACAGGTTAAGCAACCTTATGCATGGCATCAGTGCGATACCTTTAGGATTGCTGACCCGTGATCCCCACCAAGAGCACTTAGCATTTAGGTCGCCTCCAATGATGAATCTTGGGCCCAGATCTATGAGAACTTGTTGAAACATTTGTGTCGTGATTCTGTGCCTAGGCGGCGCGTAGCAGGCGGCTATGGTCACGTTACCATGTGGAGTGTCAATTTGTAAAGTCGCAGCTTGCAGCCATTCATGGGTTATGGGACTAGTTACTGTGTATTTTATACTTGACTTTATTAGTATTCCTGCTCCACCTCGAGCATTGCCACTTGGGTGGTTGGAATATATTAAGTCATATCCATTTATTTTGAAGTATGACAGGTTAGTGAGATGAGTTTCACTGATTAACATCATATCAACGTTATTACGCTTGACATAAATGTCAATTTCAGGCTTGCTTTTGCAGAGGCCGTTAACATTGTATAAAATAATTTTTAAACCTATTTGCATAGGTGTGCAATGATAGTATTCATCATTTGCGTCATCTGCGCGAGTTGAGTCTGCATAAGCTTGATCAATTATACAAGCTGACCTGAGCTTGAAGAGAGGGGATCTGACGAAAGACCTTGGGTAGCGTCTTTGGCAACGTTAGCATAACTGAGTCCCCTCCTTTTTTTGCTATTGAGTGTGGTTGGGTTGCTGAAGTTTGGCTCCTTGCGGATTGGTTTTGTTGTATGAGACCTAGGAAGGGTCTCTGATGTTGATGGCATCTTGGTAGACCTTGCATCCTTTGTATGATTCAGTGTGATCACTTCCACAGTGGGCGCATGTTGCAGGTGCACTTTTAGGTTTGTCACATTCAGCTGAAAGGTGATTTCCCGAGCATTTAACGCATCTGACTGCTTTTCTGCAGTACCTCTGTGTGGGACCAAACATCTGGCATCGGTGGCACTGCACCAGGTCGCTTGCTCTTCGAGGGGGCTCAATGCTGATGACAGCATTACAGAGCCTCTTGACATCAAAGATTGTCTTGTTGTTGCTTGCAGGATCAAGGTCTATGAAAAACATGGCCATGGGTGCCTTGTTCTGCCGATGTTTCACGTTAGTGAGATGACGCACGTGGTGTCCAAGCTTTTTAAGTTCGTCAACGATGTGATTGAGTGGAGTGGTATGGTGCAGATTCCTAATGACTGCTCTGTAGGCTCTCTCTTGCTTGAGCTGGTAAGTGTGGAACTCCACTTTCTTTTTCTCTAACTCATTCACGCACAATCTGTATTTGTCAATAGAGGAGAACATCACTCTCACCTGAGAATCGCTACCAGCCTTTGTGGTGTACTCATTCGTACCCACTAATTTGATGACAAATTTGTGTAATTCGGTGATGTTATTCACCGAGGATATAAAAATTGGTGGTGGTTTGGGTTGGGCCAGTTTGCGGTTCTCATTTGCTGCCTTCGATGTAGACGGTAAGTCGCCAGCGTCTTCATTTAGGTTTGCCAACGCGGAGAACTTGTTGACGTTGTTTACTCCTGTTTGTTTTGTTTTTGAGCGTTTTGCGATCTCTTCCGTCTCCGTTTCGGATGTTTCTGACGAGCCAGAATAATCCATTTCTGACAACGATGTATTTAAAAAAGCGATTGGTTTCTTTTTCCCTTTTCCTAGATTGGACGTTCGCTTCCTCTTTGCCGAAGGAGTCAGCCACTTTGCTGGAGATTGCCACGAAATGGCTTAATCGCCGCTGATGGCTTCTCCGTCTGCCACACTCATGGTGCCGGCTAGTGGAGTCGCCCAGAAGAGTTGTTTTGATTTGGCTTCTTTAGTCTAATGCTATTGCTTTAGTCTAATAAAAACAAAACTATTTTTCACAACCGCGAATGCGCTCTTGCGAATTTAAATTTAGAAGTTGAAAATTTTTCTTATTTTTTTCAGAGAAAGTCTTACACAAGTTCATTTGACAAGCAGTGTTGCCAAACATCACTGGGTTTGTTATGATTCAGAAATCGTATCTTTTTTTAGATTTGATGATGCAATTGAACGTGTGGGCCGGCATTATAGAGTTAATTCAATTTTCAAATCTTAATGAAGCCTTTAAGCAAAGCTAGTCGGTCTTAAGTCTAATTAAAAATTGTTAATGTCATGCAATAAATTTAATCTGATTATCTGATTTATCAGTAATGAGTGACGAGTGTTTGGGGAAAGAATACCTAATTGTTAATATAGTATATGCTTATGTGATATGTTATAATATAGAGATATTAGCGTGGTATTTTACATGCACTATATATTAATTCTGTGATATTATATGCGTTATTATATGTTGTTATGTATTTAAGTAAATGGTATGTATTTAAAAAACTAAGTGTGTGTAATATTTAATTTAATTATATTTACAAATAATAAGCTTCAGAGCAATAAAGCAGAATAAATTATAACAGTTCATTTTAGAATACATTCCCAAAATAATTTATAAAAAAATTTATACATTTTTAATCTTTTTAAGCTGGTTTAAGGCTTGATTTGAGAACTGCATAGTAAAGCTGCCCTCATATGTTGTCGTCTCTTGCTATTCCTCATGAATATTCACTTGCTAACAAATTTCGTATACGCCGCAATCGAGCTTGAGTATGTGTATAAATTTCACGCATCTCATGCTACACGCATTACATTTGCTCGCGTCACTCGAATACAAACTCATTGAACCGCATGAAGCCACTAAAACTGACAGAGTCAACAACAAATGACAACAACTACAATTCATATCAAATTGAACAACATGCCAGGCCACACACGTCAATAGATTCAAAATATGCGTACTAAATAAGTAAATTGTACTAAAATACTATAAATACGCAAACAGAAATAGAATTCACAATGAGAATTTCTTAACTAGTAGCACATTCCGAGCCATGTGTTCACAAATCGATTGATTAAATCACACACACATGTAAATCATGCATGATTCAGAGGCATCAAGAAAATGCTAAACATGCTATTTGTTTATAATACAGAAACATATTGAAGAACAGACTCCTAAGTGCAGCAAATTGACCTACTAAAAATAAATATTAAAATTTCCAAAGATAATGGCTGGCTTTTATATACATATAAGTAAGACTTCGACTAAGATTTAACGACATTTTTGTGTGGTTTTTAGAAATTTTAATAGGTTAATATAAAATACCTTAGAATATATAGTAGTTCAAATAGTATAAGTTATAATATTTATTAAAAAAAGGGATTCTACTGTCGGGCGCAATCGACTACGCAGTCATTCACGGTCCTAAATCTGTTAAATTTAATAAAATATCAATTATAAATATTATTTTATTGGAATTCCATAGCTGTTAGTCGAAAAGATCAACATTAAGCTACCTTCATAATTTGTAGATCCTAGCTAGTTTTCCAATAGCCCATGGAAGATACCGCTTTTAGCGATTTACAATTCCCCTCTAATGGATGTGCTCCAATTGATATTACAATGCAAATATATGTTTCCCATCCCAAGTCTATAGCTCGTTTAGCGCACAACGTAATATTGAATTTATACCATAATCTATTAAGAAATTAAGAAATTTTAAACGTTCGTAATGGACGTGAGTATAGACATTATTTGTTGATATTTAGAGGAGGTCAGCAGTTACGCATTTGAATATTTTACGCGTATATTATGTGGGTTTAATACAAGAGATTTTCAATTCTAATTAGCGAAAATATTAACTATTATTTTGTTCAGACTGGCGGACTGGCATTGCACAAAACCAGTATACTCTTTTCACTTCGTGAGAATTAAAATATGCTTGACTATAGGGTGCAGATCCATATAAAAAGCCAACTCATTGAACTATCATGCACTTCAGGCACACATTATTAAGTATTAAGCAGTGTTTAGAAGATCAAGTACATTAAGAAAGTCAATCAATAAACTGAACACTTTTGCTATAAACTTAGCTCGACTGCAGTTCTAAAACTCGCATCCAGTACATTTAGCTAACCCTATTCGCATCCATCTATGAGTAGTGAGTGGAACCTAGTAGTAATTCGTAGCGATTTTTACGCACTCTAGTGAGAGGGGCGGCGGCCACTCAATTATTCGACGCCTGCTCCCAAAAGCGCCTTTCAGTTGCAATTACATGCAAAAGGAGCACAGCGGCAGCCGAGACCATTAGCGTCATATGAGAGCTCGAAAAGGATGATATAGGGCGTTGGGCGTTAGGGCGCTGGCCTTGGCGAGGCGACCTTCTATGCAGAATATGCTGTTCCCGATTCGTATGCGGATTCGGTTTAACAAATGAAGCAAAAGTTAAACTTTGGCTCGCTGGCAGCTTTATTTGATTTACACACAGGTGTGCAGCCTGTTACCAGCTGCCGCATCGTGGCGTCAGGATGAAAAATGGCATTTGGCGGCAACAGCCGTGTCGGCTGATAATAAATCAATGAACTAGGGTCGGGGCGGCACGGGGCGCTGGCCACTATGGTGCGGTGATGCCATGGGCAGGCCACATATTGAACGTTTGCATACTTAATTAAGTCAATTATTTTGATGCGGTTGCGCTATAAAATGTTAAACGACAACGAATCAATATGCGCTGCGCTCCTCGCTGTCGCACGCGGCGTATGCGTAATGTCAACTAACGAGCGAACAGGCAGACAAGCGCGTTAGCGCTTCAGCGAGCAAACACACCTCGAAATCCTTGACCAAAAAAAAAGAAAGGCGGGCCCCAACCACAGGCCCCTCCCCCACTCCATGTAAGCGTGCTTTCATAGCTTTTATCCTTTCTGTTATTCTTGAAACTAAATACATTAGCGCTAAGTGGACGTTCAATATAAGAGCTGCTTCTTCTGCTGCTTCAACGGTTTCATCTCACATGCCAAGTGTTTGGGTCAAAAAAGGCAAAAGCGAAATTTGTTAAACAAATATTTTCTGAACAATTCTTTATTCTTGCTTGCACGCGTTAATAACTGCCCACATGTCGTATGAGTAATGCGTTTGATTAGCTGCGATTCTGTGACATAACGAGGGCGCTTACTATTATAATATTTCCAAGTAGGGATCCCATTAATCGCTACAAATTACCCATTAGTATGGGACAAGTGCCCCCTTGACAGCTATTTTTACCCCGACGCCTGCTGTGACAATAAATACAGCAAAAGATGTTGAGTTTTGGTTTATTGATAAGCTAGACTTGCTCATGAGTGTAACCTCAAAGGGTAATGTTGAACAGAAAGAAGTTTTAGATGTTTGAACTTATAAATATTTTACTTTGAACGATATTGAATTCAATACTAATATTTCAGATTTCTTCTTCACCAAGGTACATTAAGGCAATGTAGAAATATTGAAAAATTTTCTTAGAACTGGTATAAAGCTACTTACTAGATTAAATTGTGAATACGTGAATAACCCCCTGATAATAGAAATTAAGGGTATTCTGTTTCTCTGTAAATGTATAAATAAATATATGTAAATAAATATATATATATATTTAATAGGCAGAAGGAGCCGTGGGAGACCAGGACCACGAACTGAGTCGATCTAGCCATGTTCGTAAACTCTAAAAGCTAGAGATGAAGTATATTATAAATACATCTATTTAAATATATTTTCTTGTATACCGCATGTAGTTTAAGTTAAGAGTGCTCTTTTTCGATATGCCAACCCATTTCCTTATTATCGATCAAAATTGATATTTGCTTGTTTAACTTTGCTTAAAAACATAACTTTAAGGCCATAAAACCAAGAGAATCCAAATTCGTAATACATGTTCTCGTAATGAATACAGAGACTCTGAACATTTCTAATTTTAGATACCAACGCCATTCCGCCAAAAAATAGATAAATCGAGGTTTGAACTTAAGCACTTAAGCACTGTCCAAGCATTGCCACTGCAGAGAGACATGCACGTGCATATCATTTAATGCATGTATAAAAACATTGAATTCTGGTCAGGCACTTCTGAACTAGATCGCTCTTATATTTTTCATCTACGGCTTCTGGTGGAACTCCTGCATCAAATACTACGTAAAGCCATTGGGCTCGATTTCCTTCCTAAGCCAATAGGAATGGATACTTAGAAGTCTTAGTCGTTGGCTATGGCCCATTTTCAAAACTCTAATATTTTCTAATAAATAGGAGATTGACGATTGTTTACAAACTGTGCGTTTTATAAACAACTATTTAATTTTTATTGTATTACAAATTGACGAAGCTAAATACTTATTTATTAAATATAACTTTAATGAAGTCAATAAAATAAAATTTGATTATATGATATAAAGAACAGCATATACAATATATTACATACTTTACATACTTTTTTACATATATATATTACATACTTTTGATATATTTTTGCAGACATGTAAATTTGTTAAGAGCATGTAAATTCTGATTAGAATACTTATTGTTAAATATTCCATTTAAGACCTTAAGTCGGAATATTTTGTATACATTTTATCTGCGTCAATAATCTTTTCTGTGCGGTAATTAAAAATATTTGCAGTCATATAAATTTATATTTCTATATTCTGCCTTTTTTTTAGAAAATCAGCAGCAAAACTATTAGAGTCGGCAATAGCAATATCTAGATAACTATGTATATATATGTCTGTATATAATAAGCAATGGGTAAGAATTTTCTATATCAACCACAAAGTCAAAGTCGCTGCCGGCGTTTTGCCAGCTGTGCGCTAATCTTCTTAACAATCGCAGTTGCCCAGGCGCGGGGCTGCCTGTAGGGGGTCGGAACAGAACATAACAGAGCTCAGTAGACGGACAACCATTTCCGCGATAAAGAAAATACTGAAGCAAAATTAAAAGAAAATGCAAATGCCAGCCGAAAATAGCCGAAACGAACAAAAGTTTGTAATTGAATATGAAACGCCCAAAGCCCTGTTATTTTTGCACAGATCTGACCCTGAGGGTTCTCTCTCTTCCACTCGTTCTCTATGTCCAAAGCTTCCGAGCTGAAATAATATACTCAAACTTAAATCGATGAACTGCTGAAAAGTTTGAAGTTTGATCAGGATGCAGTCTAGCTACAAAAGCTTAGCTCCATTTCCATTCGATTTATTTGGCTATTTTTGCGGCAGATGAAAATCATTTTTCGATTGCTCCTGTTAGTTTTGTGGTTGTTGTTTTTGTTGTTGTTACTACTGTAATTTAACTACCATTCAGCATTTACATTTCAGCCTTTGCTGTTTTTCCATTTGCCAGTTGCCGTTGCCGTTGCCGTTGCCGATGTTGTTGTTGTTTTTGTTGACAATAAAAATCGAAATCAATAAAATGAAAATTGATGCTTTCAGCCGTAAAACAAAACGGAAATTGAAATGTGGTAAACTGTGTCTGTGTGCGTAAGAGAGAGCAAGAGAGAGAGAGAGAGGTGAGTGGCTTTTGCCATAGCCCATAGCCCATAGCCAGGTGTTAGCTGCAGTCCGCCTGCTCAGGGTCGGTTTCCTATTGCTGGCACGAATTTTTAGTCAGTCGATTCTCAAAGTTTTTTGGCTTTCGTCGACCCACTTAATTAAATATGTATGTATACATACGTATATCGATTCACATACTTTTCGATTGTTTAGGTTCATCTGTTGTCAGCTGCTTAGCTGTTTCTAGGCATTCGGTAATTATATTCAATTAAAAAACAATCACTCATAGTTGTCAAAATTCGTACACTTTCAACGCTCGGCTATAAAAAACATATAAAAACATACGAAAAATATAATAAAAACAAAATACAGCAGAAACGGCGCCACTTAAACACCTACAACAGCAACAAAACCAAAATCATATCTGAGCCAAGCTATCTACACGCACACATACATACTCACGGACATACACACACTTGGGTGTGCTTGTGTGTTGGCTTTTATTTGACTAAGATTAGATTAGTTGTAACGCCGTCTACTGCAAACGCGTCTAAAACGCGCGAAAGAAAACATACATAAATGGGTTTTATTATTATTTTCTGTTTTTGTTTTGTAACTTGAAGAAGATTTTGATATTTATTTGCACAATATGACTTCTAGCTGAAAGAGGCTAATTGTGCCAACATTTATAAGTTTATTTTTTTTTTAATTTTACTGCATATCTCTAATTATTACATTTAAATGTATCCAAATGCTATTATATACATGAACAACTTAAATGTAAGGCTAATTGAAAATAATTCTCTACTTTTATTTTAAGTATATTGAATAACAAAACCTTTTTATACCCTTGCAAAAAGAGTATATTAATTATGCAACTGTACTTTATATGCGGACGGATTTGTAGAAATATTATATATATATATATATATCTTCGATATATTTATCGATTAGTGTATGTATTTTTTTAACATATGTCAGAGATTATATTGCCAGGTATATATACATGTATATATTTATTAATAATTTGTATAAAAATCAACAATAGTACATAAGTTAGTAATATTCGATGTAATTCTAATATATACAAATATATGTACTATTTGTAATATAAATGTATGTATTGAACTCCCATTAATTCACCACGAAGTCATCTGTATGGGTTAATCACTTGAAAAATAACTATATTCTACTTCAACTCTCATTTTTCGCTTTAATCGTTTCTCATGATTTGATTGTATAACTCACGACTTGCTCTAATTTTGTTAATGCAGTCATTATATGTATGTATATATTTATTATATTTATATGTATGTATATATGTATCTGTAGGCATGAAACTCAGATTATTTATTTTTAAATCGCCTTTAAACGAAATGGGGAGAAATTTGTAAACGCTATTAAGCGCTATTTTATGTAAAGTTCATGGTCTGCAAGTGGATTGGGGGAGGGGATGTGAGGAGGCGGAGAGACCTAGTTACTTTTGATTTGTGACTGCGGCTGGTTTTCTGCCAGAATTCGCAGTCGGAATTGCAGTCGAGTGGCGTGCAATTATTGTTGTTGCTTGAGTAAGTGCTTCGAGTTGCGCCACAAATATTTCAAATGCACGCCTACAATGCCTGTCAGAAATGTGGTCGAGTATCTTTTTCGGAAATTTTCGCCTTTCGATATTTCGTTTGCCGTGGGCAGAGTGTGACACACAAAAAGCTTCAATACAAACAAAATATACAGAAACAAATATAAATCAACTAAGCATTTCAACATATGCGATATGCGATTGTGCGTAACTTGCAATTTGCCAAAAATGGCAACGAAATGTTTGTGAGCTCAGCTTGACCGGCACAACTCACACATACTCACACTCGCACATACACACACACAGACATTAAGATACACTTGTCGCATATGAATTCATTATGAAGACCTGCTGGAATAGCTGTTTGACTGGCTGACATTACAATTTTGCACTCAGTCCCCCAGTCTTAGTCTCGATTCTCGACTGTGCTTCATTTATTTACTCACATATTATTTTTTTGTATTTTTGTTTCGTTTTTGGTTGCCTTTTGTATGACGCTCACGTTGCGTTGAGAAATACGTTTGTATATAAGAAATGTCGCGCAAAAATTTTATTGTATAAATTGCTGTTGTTGTTTCGGCACGAACAGTGGGCATTTTGTCAAAAAATTGTATGTAGTTAAAGTCAAGCAAGAACAGCTGGCTTCAGCGTAGCATATAGCCACACTTGTCGAAGCTTGACCTACCATATGTCAATCCGGGGGAAGGTTTTACATTTTCAGTAAGATTTTTACTAAATAGAGAAAATATGTACGGGGTATCAATTATGCTTAATTTTATGGCGATATATATATTTACACACTATTAACTCAAAATAATACAACTAACTTTTATAACTAGCTCACCATGAAAACTTAGTTGCAACATTTATGCATATGATAAAAGATTAAATACAGTTCAAGGTTGAATGACTGAATACCTAAATGATTAATCGTTAGTATCTTTTTAATTAAATTCTCATTTTTTGATTTATGAACATTGCTGCTCTGTGTTAAGTATTTAAAATTATGTTAATATACAAATTTCAAATCCTCTTCAGAGGTAATGTATATTGTTTAGCTTGAAACCCTTGTTTTTGTTACTAGATTCTTAAATGTTCTTAAGCTGATGGCACGCAGCTTGAAAATATAAAAACTCTACAACAATTAAGCTATAAGAACAAAAATGCCTTAGATAGATATAGACACGTATTGTATGTTACGCCAATTGAAATTTGAGTGCAGGAAATCCTTTAGTCGAACACAATCTTGTTTTACACTTAGAGAAAATACAATTATTTCGTCATGAATTGTATAATACACAGAAGGAAATATTATTGATATATATTATATATTATACATAGTTTCGGGTTCTAATAAATATCGCCTTACTATGAGATTCTCATGAGTTTAAGTAAGACTTAAAGACTATCTCCTCTTATTCAAGGTGCTGAAATAAATTAAATTAATTTAAACTATTTATTCCTTTCTAACAAATTTATTCCTTTAAAAATTGAATTAGTCTGCCAAAATTGTATGGCAATAAAATAATTGGTATGAACTTAAAAAAGTATATGACAAACAAATCAAACGTTAAAAATATGAATTAATTAAAAACACATTCAATATGGTTAAGATAGATACTCAAGTTATATTTATTCAATTGACTATTCATCAAGAAAACTACAAAAAAAAACTTTATATTTAAAGATAAGTAATTTTCTATATACACACAAAATATGTTAAAGTGCTATAGACCTTAACCCATATGCCTGATTCCCACAATATGATAAAGCCAATTGATTAAGTGCAGGCGTAACCAAAAGAAACAGAATACCCATTCTTTATCAATTCTTTAGGTTGACATTCGCTACGCTCTAAAATTAACTATTCATAATTCCAAGCGATACGTTCGGTTCCGCGTTTCGTAGCCTTAAATGACACTCAAGTGCCGGCCACTTAATAAGACATACTTTAGAAGACTTCACTAGACGCCGTTCATAAATTGCACTTAAGAAATTTAAAATATGCGACCCACTGCTGCGGTATCATGTTGAGCTGCGCAGTTGTGGGTAACTTCGAACGAGTGCCAGACAGTTGCACCCTCCTTCTCCTATATATAGCTGGCCTGAGGGCAGAGAGGAGCTTGCTTTATACTCTTTAATATTCCACATTTTTGTCGATATTGCTCTAAAGCCTTTGTTATGTGAACCAAGTACTCGCAGTTTATTTAGTTATTACTATAATTGTAGATTTTTGCAGTAATTGTAGTTCTTATAACAGTATTTGAGTTAAGCGAGTGATTTGCTCAATGGCCTGTGCGCGTATACGTAATTAATTAAGTTGCATTACTCATACGCTGAGTGGCCTCACATAAGATGCGGGCAATTGACTTTTGACTGGATTTGACTTGTGAAGGGAGTTAGAGACTTTAAAGAGAGACAGTTCACTATACTAACAACAGAATATTCTAAAACAATATTAATATTATCAGACCCACTATTATAAGAGCCAGCTGTTGGTTTTATTGTCTTATCTGACGGCAAAACTCGACATCCTGATCAATAATTTATAGAGAACGTCTCTTTTTGTTTAGGCAAAACTTATTATTGAGCATAATAATGGTACTTAAATTGACTGTATGAATATTTAACAATAATCTCCTTCCTTTGAACCTTATTCTTTACAGTTAGTAACAACCCGTAATCAAGATATCTCAACTGGGAGTCTCTGACAATTGAACGCACCTTGATCCACATTGCTTGCAAATTAACAACCATGTCGAAATGTAGAGTAACCATAGCCTGTCGCAAAACTGTCATAGATTTCCATCAAATTCGACTTATTCTAATTTGATATGCAAAAACAGATGAGGGAAGCGTAATAGAAGCGCATGTAAAATTGACTAAGCTACTTTGGTTGGGGATGCAAGTTGTTTATATCAAAACGGAATCCGGGTGTTAAAGTAATGATAAAAATGCATTGAATTACTTGCTGAATCTATGTTAAATTGTTTATAGATTTAATTCATTTGCTAAAGGCTGCATATAATTTTTTTTCTATCCCATAAGATTCTTTTGTCTTAAAGTATTTTAAATAATATTTTAAGTTATTAAAATTTTAAAATATATGTATATACACACTTATAATATTATTGGACTATTATTGTTTTATTGTTATTATCTTCGTTTTCAAATCGGCCAAGCCACTAAACTATACAAATTATAAATACTTTTAAACGCCTTATCTTGAAATAAAACACTTAAATATTTTTAACTTTATTTATAATTTTCAAATTCAATTATAATATTTATTTATAATTGTGATGAATGCATAGCAATAATAAAAATTATTAAATACAGTTGAACTTTTTTTTTCCAATTATATATTATGCAATAAAAAAAGGATGAATCCAAATACTATAAAAATAAAACTATGGCTTCTATAAGATATTCATAAAATTTTTCACACGAAAAAAATGTTGCAAAACTTTGCTTGACAATAAATTCTAGAGCATCTGCCATTCGAGTGTTTTTTTTCTCTGATTTCCTTTTGTGATTTAATTTTGTTGTTCTGTTCAGCTTTTCGACACGCTACCTTATGTAAGCATCCAAACTAGCGCCTCGCACAAAAGCTACGACTCAGACTATAGATACACGATGTCGTGTGGATTTTGTAGCTGCTTGCTGTTGTTGTTGTTGTTGCCACTGTAGTTGATGTTGCTGTTGTTGCCGGCGTTTGCAATTTGTGCATATTTGTTACAAGGTCAATTCGTCTGATTGCAAAAGTGCGAAAAAGCAAAACCGTAATAAAAATATTGTGCCTATTTTTATGGCCAAATATGTAGGTAGAGTATAAGTGTATATTTTCAATATAAAAAACACTCATTTTTATTGTTTGATTAACAAGTTTTTCATTTGTTTTCAATTTGGATATATTTTTTATAAAATAATTTTATAATGGCTTTTGCCGTTACTTTCAGGCAATTCCAATAAAAAGTTTTTTATATTCGTTCACGTTGTGAAAAAGTATGTTAACTTTTTTCAATGCATGAACTTTGAAACATATATAATATACTCGTATATATATATATATATAAATGGCTATAGGGCGTAGCAGCTCATAACAAACTTTAACTTTAAAAGTTATAGGACAGAAATCGGCAAATATTGCAGTTGCATCTCTATTGATTCATATCTTAAATATAGATATATATAAAAGATATACCCAGATGAATTGCCTCAAAGATTGACTACTAGGTTTTATTTACTTTTATTCTGGGCTGTGAATGAGTATTACGTAGTCGGTTATGACCGACTGAAACATATTTAATTTTTTCATATTTTAGATTTATTTTAAATCAATTAATTTTCACTTTACATTATTTTATTCAAATTAAGTTGAATCTCTGACAAAAATGTAAAACAAAGTTGGCCGGTCAAGCTACTATGTATTTGCCTCGTAGATGCCGCTGATGTTGCCAACAGCTGCAGCCATTTGGCCAACATCAAGCGACAACAGCAACAACAATTTTCAAATTGAATTTTCTGTCAGCTGGCAGGACGGATGGCTGGCTGACGCAAATGACTGCTCGTCTATCCACAGTGTCAATGCCAGCCGTTTGTCCATATGTCCAAAACTGTGCCTTCAGAGTCTGTAGCCGCAAATTAATTTTTGTGGGCAATTCGAAGTGAACGCCACTAAGTGCAGGCTGGCCATGATGCAAGGCACTCTTGATGACGTGCTGTGGTCTTGGCCGAAAATTACATTTCCCCCTTTGCTCGCATCTCACTCGACAGTGACTAATTTAACGATTAGGCGACAAATTGCGAGTCAAAGGCAGCATACATATCTCAAATTGTGTATCTGTATCTATAGATGCAGTTGTAGCTGCATCTGTTGCCGATGACATAACCAAATGAAACATCTCAAGAGAGAGAAAATAGGAAAAAGAAAAAACAATTACGCACAGTAAGCGTAAATGTCTTCTCTCTCTGTGTGAGTGTGTGTGCCTTGAGTGGTTTGTATGTGTGTGTGTGTGTTAGCATTAGTAATATTCCTAAGTCATTGCCAGCAATCGATACTAATTACGCTTCAAGGACTTTTTGCCATGGCAGCCAGTGAAAACTAGCACACAGATAAGAGCAGGACAACTAAGTGAACTAGATATAGACAGAAAGACAGCGGGACAGACAGACAGATGGACAAACGGACAGACAGTTGACAAGTTGTAGGAAAGAGAATACATGATAAGACCATGTAAGCTTGTGGAAAAGTCAAAGACACTCACATACACACAACACCCACTAAGCGAGTCATGCGAATGACAAGTGCTATCAAACAGGTGGAATGCAACAAAGTCCATTATAGTACTTAGAACTTAGTTCCTAGAAAAACATATTATATAGCAAATTCAGTTGAACATAGAAAGCAATTAGCTGGCAATAATAAAATAAATTAATTGTCCTTTCTTGCAATTAAGTAAATTGCAAACAATATTCTTTATTTTTTATTACTAAGTTGTCACATATACGCTGATATATTTAATTGAAGTGCTCAAGGGCATGGAGTACAATTGGGTCATTATTCTTGTAACTATGTCTATATTTTAAAATCAAATACTAAATATTTATGCAAAATCATATCATATTGAAAACTTAATTGTACATGTCTCTTCTCCATTTGGAATAAACTAAATAGGTATAGTCGTTCACGAAGTGAAAAAAGTATATTGGTTTTGTGCAATGTCCGTCTCCATCTGTCTCTATGAACGTGCAGCATTCGGACAACTTTGACATTTGGAGTATAGACTAGTTTGTACCCGCGTTAGATTAAGTTTAAGTGTTTTTCCGATACACTCTCTGGAAAATCGGGAAATATTATATCTATTAAAACTAAAATGGTGTTATTTTTGTTAATATTGCAGTCTTAGAATAGGGGTTTGGAATATTTACTAATATACTCGTATATACCCTTATACGAGCCCTACGAGGCCCTACGAGGCCCTACGAGGCCCTATTGGGCCATTATAAATCAGGTAAGCCTGTATTTTCTATAGTTTTAGAGCTACTTGATATATAAGTTACTGTTTCTCTCCTCCTTAAATTGACAAAAAATCATTGACATAAAATTACTGTAAAATCAGAAAAATCTATATCTTCACAGCTCTAACCATGGGGTAGCAAAATTTTGCAGTTAGATTACTGTTGAACCCCTCTATTTTCACCGTGAACGAGTATAAATGCAGTCGGTAGCGCCCGACTGCAACGTTTTTACGTGTCTTATGTTGAAATAATAAAATATTTTAAAATATCTGAATTCATATTTTTATACCCTGAACCCATTGAAAATGGGAAATCAGGGTATAATGGTTTTGCAAAAAGTATGTAACAGGCAAAAGGAGGCGTGGCAGACCCCATAAAGTATATATATTCTTGATCAGGGTGACGAGCTGAGTCGATTTGGCCCTGTCCGTCTGTCTGTCCGTCTGTATGTCCGTCCGTCTGTCCGTATGTATGAACGCGTCGATCTCAGAACATATAAGAGCTAGACTTCAAATTTTGCATGATGGTCTGTGTATACAGCGAAAATATCGAGTTTATTTTAGATATTCGATAAATTTTTCCGTTTCAATGTTATCGATTTAAAACGTTATCAAGATTCAGTTTTTTGACCATATCTTTTACATATTTTTAGCTACAGCTACCAAATTTTGTGTTTACTTTCTTGTAAATAAAATACATTTTCTATTTTTGCATATTTTGGATACCGGCTCCACATTTCACAAAAAAAAATTTATTAAAAAAAAAAATTATCAAAGTCACAATTTATTTTTAGACTCTGTTTCCAAAGGGAAAAAGAGTCTATTGGATTTGTGCAATGTCCGTCTTGCTGTCTGTCCGTCTGTCCGTCTGTCCGTCTGTCTGTATGAACGCGCAGCATTTGGACACTATAGAAGCTAGAGACTTGTAATTTGGAATATATACTCGTGTGTATCCGCGTCAGATCAAGTTTGAGTATTTTTCCGATACGCCCACAGGGGGCGTGGCAAATCGGGAAATGCTATATCTATTAAGACTAAAACGCTGTTATTTTAGTCAATATTGCAGTCTAAGAAATGGGGTTTAGAATATATATTCGTGTACACCACGCGGACGTTTTAAGATATAGATTATATATCTACGCCCATTGTGGGCGTGGCAAATCGGATAAAACTATATCTTCTACAGCTTTAAAGCTAGAGCATCCAAATTTGGCATGTGGGTTACTGTTGACCTTCCCTTAAGTTACATCAAAAAGTTATATACCCACGCCCCCTGGGGGCGTACCAAATCGGGAATATATATATAGCGATTTGTATAAATCTTATAATATTTTGAGCGTATTAAGAGCTAGAGACTTGAAATTTGGAATACATGTGCAAGTAGATCACTCGGAATCAAAAATATATATTATAGATATTTACGCCCATTAAGGGCGTGGCAAATCGGATAAAACTGTATCTCCTACAGTTTTGGAGCTAGAGCGTCCAAATTTTGCATGTGGGATACTGTTGACCTCCTCTTAAGATAAGTCAAAAGTTATGTATCCACGTCTTCTGGGGGCGTGGCAAATCGGGAATTACTATATCTTTTACTAAAACCGTGATAATTTCGGCAATATTGCCGTCAAAGAGTTGGGACTTGGAATATATATACTAGTATCCTACCTCTACCCAAAAATGTATGTTATATATAACTACGCCCATTTGGGGCGTGGCAAATAGGGTAAAACTGTATCTCCTACAGTCTTAGACGTAGAGCATCCAAATTTGACATGTGGGTTACTGTTCATGAAATTAAAATTTACGAAAAAAAAAAAATAATAATAATCATAATGTAAGCCTCCGTAAAACAAATTCTAGTTGACCTAACTGGGGATTGAAGCAGGGTCTTCGCTACCACAACGCAAGTCTGTTTAACCAAATCAAAACACTTCCAAACTCAGTTTGGCACATAGCCACGCAAGAGACGCCGTGGTGTTGTGGGTAGAGTGGTGGCATGCGAAGCGCGTGACCCAGGTTCGATTCCCAGCGCTGACGCGTGATATTATCATTTAATAAAATGTTTTTTTTTATTTTTTTTATAACTTCTATGTTATTTAATGGATTTGATAAAATTTTCAGCATAAATCCTTATATTTATTAAAACAAATTCTAGTTGACCTAACTGGGCAAGTCTGTTTAACCAAAGTTAAAGAGGAAGTTAAAGAATTGTTAAAGTTGGATGCTCTACCTCTAAGACTGTAGGAGATACAGTTTTACCCTATTCGCCACGCCCCAAATGGGCGTAGCTATATGTAACATATCTTCTTTGGTAGAGGTAGGATACTAATATATATATTCCAAATCCCAACTCTTAGACGGCAATATTGCCGAAATTAACACAGTTTTAGTAAAAGATATAGTAATTCCCGATTTGCCGAGCCCCCAGAGGACGTGGATACATAAATTTTGATTTATCTTAAGAAGAGGTCAATAGAATCTCTAGCTCCAAAACGGTAGAAGATATTGTTTTATCCGATTTGCCACGCCCACAATGGGCGTAGATATATAAACTATATCTTAAAATGTCCGCGTGGTGTACACGAATATATATTCTAAATCCCATTTCTTAGACTGCAATATTGACGAAAATAACAGCGTTTTAGTCTTAATAGATATAACATTTCCCGATTTCAAACTTGATCTGACGCGGATACACACGAGTATATATTCCAAATTACAAGTCTCTAGCTTCTATGGTGTCCAAATGCTGCGCGTTCATACAGACAAACGGACAGACAGCAAGACGGACATTGCACAAATCCAATAGACTCTTTTTCCCTTTAGGAACAGAGTATAAAAATACAATTACCTTATATATAATTAAGACTGAGCTTTGCTTACCAACTAATCAGTAGGAATAACCTTTACATAATGTAAGTTTCTTAATAATTTATAAGAAACCCTAAAATGAATTTCTATCAGACTATGATTATGTATTATTATCAATAACATATGCTATGTATTTGGCTATCAAAATTTTGTATAAATTTATGTGCTTATTGTGTAACTAAATATGTTGAATAAATTTCTCATTTGCTCCAGCTAGGAGAAGACCAAATTATTGAACAATTACAAATTGAAAAAAAAAATTGTAAGCTCCCAAAGGCGCTTTAAATCAACATTTCATCCTCAAATACATTCCTTCCAATACATTTCAGCCAAAACGAAAATAGACCTTCATAACTTACAGAAATCAATTTGTGGCTGGCCTTAAAGGGCAGAAATATAATTCAAATCCCAATAAATCACAGAACTCAAGGATACACAAGGATACAAATCGCCGGCAAAATGCAAAATGTTACCAAAAAGGAATTATTTATATAGAGCAACATATAATGGATTACCCAGAAGCAATCAGATCGAGACAAACAAGGACAGAGCCAAAGGACTAAAGCTAACTGCTGCAGCAGCAGAAATAACAAGAACAACAACAACACCGACGACGACTAGTTACAGCAACGACAGTGGTAATTCGCAGTGGAAAACCACAACCACAACTGGCATTTGGCAGGGGCCAAGGTAAGCCGTAGAAGGAATAAGGCTAAAGCCCGCTGACGCTGGAGTCAGAGCGGATGTATCAATGCACCAGGACATGCAAGGACAACAGGCAGGACAATAACCAAAAATCTGCTTCTGCTGAGCAACAATCGGATTGCCAAAAGGACCTGAGAGCCGCAACTGCATATGCACTGCATCGCTCTTAGCCAATTTTTGTGTGCCTATAAAACGCTTGACTTAAGCATATTGTAACTGCTTTAAAGCCCTGGCAATTGGAGTCGTTTCTCCCATTAAGTCTCCTGTAGTTGGGGACAGGCGCCGCAGGCTCCGCCAATCCACGGCACGTGTTAGGCAACCAACAAATCGCAGACAAACAAACAAACTGGGCGCCAAATTTTGGGCCACGAAATGGGTAAACTTTCCAAGTTATATAAATAACAAGCAAGCGGCATGACTCGACGGGAATATATCCTATGAATGTGGACATAGAATATTTATATGACAGTTGCTGAGAAAGTTTAGGAGCAAAAACAAATATGAAAGAGACATACAGTATATATACAGATCACATTGATCGTAGTTCATATTGCAGTTTGTTAATAATTTTATTATTTTATTTTATTATTAAATTTTGGTATAGTTGTTCTACGGCTCGCAAAAAGTTTCTGTCTTAACGTTTGAGTTGCAAACTTTTGTTTTATGCTTTCCTGAAGACAGTTTTTATACCCCTTGCAAAAAGGATATATTCATTTTGGTAGAAGTTTGCAACGCAGTGAAGGAAGCATCTCCGACCATATAACGTATATATATTCTTGATTAGCAAGACGAGGTGAGTTAAAATAGCCATGTCCGTCTGTCTGTCTGTCTGTCTGTCTGTGTGTCTGGATCAACGCAATCTCCTCCGATACTATTAGAGCTACAGAGCTGAAATTTTGCACATTGGCTGGAATCTGCTACAGGCATTGTATATCTCGGAATCATCCGGATCGGATGACTATATCCTATAACTCCCATAGAAAAGATCGGTTTTAAGAAATGTTTGAGTAGGTTAACTTCGGCGCTATTGAAGCCTTAGACTTGAAATCATGAATGGCACCCCCATACAAAAAGGTATAGCATAGCCCTTTGGGGGCGTGGCAAATTAAGTGTGACTATATCTTCTACAGTTTTGAGTCTAGAGCATCCAAATTTGGGAAGTAATTTACTTTTGACCTCCCCTTCAGCTTGATCAAAGTCTTTATAATGCTTAACATAAATCCTTAAATATTTTGGATGCTGTTAAGGCCAGAGACTTGAAACCTCAAACATATATTTGTATCAACCACTCCTAGAAAAAAATATATAGCATATATATCTACTCCAATTAGGGGTGTGGCAAATCGGATAAAAGCAGTATCTTCTACAATTTTATACTTAGTGTCCCAAAAACGTTAGGTTTCTCCGTTTCCACAAAATTATGAAAAAATATATATATCCGCCTCTTAGGAGCGTGGCAAATCAGAGAAAACTATATCTTCCAAAGTTTTAAAGGTACAGCTTCAAAATTTAATATATATGTTACTGTTGCCCTGCTTTATAGATTGTCCAAAAGTGATAAATATCCACTAATTGGGGGCGTGGCAAAACAGAAAAAACTATACAGAGCTGAAGTTTTTTACATACTTAAAAACTTAAAACATATATTTGTATCAACCACTCCTAGAAACAAGTAAGAAAGCTCTAGTCGGGTCTGCCCGACTACGAGATCCCCTGAACCAAGTCCGAGGCGTGTTTTAAACAACCTAGCTTACACATTTGATCTATATATACGCATATATACATATACACATATACACATGCACACACAATCACGCGCGCCGACTACTGCGTAGTTGATTTGAATGTATGTGTGCACACGTATAGAGCAAATGCTATCTTGCTGCCGCGTGTCTTTGTCAATTGACAAAATGTTTTCTTTAATAACTTCTGTATTACTTAACGGATTTAACGCCATTTTCTGCATTGAATGCTATTATTTTATTGGAAATACGGTTTCACTAAAAATTTGGTAGTTGTAGCTAAAATATGTAAAAGATATGGTCAAAAACTGAATCTTGATAACGTTTTAAATCGATATCATTGAAACGGGAAAATTTATCGAATATCTAAAACAAATTCTATATGCGCGCTGTATACACAGACCATCGTGCAAAATTTGAAGTCTCTAGCTCTTATATGTTCTGAGATTGACGCGTTCATACATACGGACAGACGGACAGGGCCAAATCGACTCAGCTCGTCGCCCTGATCAAGAATATATATACTTTATGGGGTCTGCCACGCCTCCTTCTGCCTGTTACCTGATTTCCCATTTTCAATTGCATGAGCGCAAAGGGTAATATGTATAATAAAATGTGTAAGCTAGGTTGTTTAAAACACCGCCTCGGACCTGGTTCAGGGGATCTCGTAGTCTTGCAGACCCGACTAGGGCGCTCTTACTTGTTATCCCCTGAACCCATTGAAAATGGGAATTCAGGGTATAATGGTTTTGTGACAATGTACGTAACAGGCAGAAGGAGGCGTGGCAGACCCCATAAAGTATATATATTCTTGATCAGGACGACGAGCTGAGTCGATCTAGCCATGTCCGTCGGTCCGTCTGTCCGTCCGTCCGTCTGTCCGTCTGTCCGTCCGTATGAACGCAGTGATCTCGTAAACCACAAAAGCTAGAGATTTGAGATTTTAGATATATATTCTTGTATACCATACGCAGTAAAGTTTTATTTTTTTTTTCGATAACTCATCCTATTTCCTTATTATCGATAACAATCGATATTTTGACTTTGTTTTTAAGCTATAACTTTTAGACCATAATACCTAGAAACACCAAATTGACTATGTAGGTTGCTGTGATGTAAATACAGATAATAAACTTTTTAAATTTTGGATACCTCCCCCATTAGCCCCATAAGTGGAAAAAACGTATTTCAAATACTAGGGAGTTGGGATTTCGTATATATTCACCTCTAGATGTCAATATTATGTCCTGAAAATTTCATTAAGAAAGTAGATCTAGAACCGAAGTTATTTGACAATGAATTTCTCATAATGCTGCCCAGAATGCAGCCCAAGCGTAGCCGCTAAATCATCTACGCAGTAAGCGGCGCGCGTGCTTGTGTATGTATATGTGTGCGTGTGTGTGTGCACGCAGAGGGTAATATGTACCGGTAAAAGATATAAGCTAGATTGTTTAAAACACTGCCTCGGACTTGGTTCAGGGGATCTCGTAGTCGGGCAGACCCGACTAGAGCTTTTACTTGTTTTTATATGGTATTATAACCAAATTTATTTGTTCTCATATCAAATATTCTCTTTTCATTTTTCTACAATTTTTTGAATCTTTTACTATAGAAATCTATTAAAATACATAAGAAGATTTTCTATACCATGATGTATGTCCATGTTTATATATATATATATATATATATATATATATATATATATATATATATATATATATATTAAATGTATATATATATATTTAAATGTATATATAATTATATAATTATATATATATACATTTAATTACATATTTACACGTAAGGTCGCTTACTAAAAATATATATGTATATATTGATATGCTTGTAGCACCCTTGTCTAGCAATTACATAAATTTCTAAATTTTACTTACTTTACCCTTTTTGCGAGCTATATGAGGAGGGCATGTTAATGATGGTTTACTTTGCAAATTACGAGCAACAGACGCAGACCTCAAAATAACTGCAAATTGTAGGAGATGAAAATAAAGGAAATGGAGTAAAATTAAGGCAAATGGTTGTTAAGGGGCAAAATATTTTACATACGCGTGGCTCTCCAAATTATGCAGCATTTTGTGGCTCAGAATAAATAAAACAATGAAAAAAGGTGCATAAAAATGGAAACAACCAAGGGCCAAGAGACAGAGAAAGAAAGAATTTCAATAAAACGAAACGAAGGAATTTCGATTTATATTCATAATTTACTTAAAGGATGCATTGTGTTTGTAAAGTATTTGGACATAAATTCGATTATTTATGGAATGGCTAAATATATTTATCAAGTATATATCTGGCGTGGCAGACCCCATAAAGTATATATAATCTTCTTCAGGACGTCGAGCTGAGTCGATCTAGCCATGTCCGCCTGTCCGTTTGTCCGTCCGTCCGTCTGTCCGTCCGTCTGTCCGTCCGTCCGTCTGTCCGTCCGTCTGTCCGTCCGTCCGTCTGTCCGTCCGTCTGTCCGTCCGTCCGTCCGTCTGTCCGTCTGTCCGACAGTATGAACGCAGTGATCTCGTAAACTACAAAAGCTAGAGATTTGAAATTTTAGATATATATTATTGTACACCATACGCAGTACAAGTTTATTTTTTTTTTCCAACACTCAGTCCATTTCCTTATTGTCGATAACAATCGATATTTTGACTTTGTTTTTAAGCTCTAACTTGTAGACCATAATAGGTAGAGACACCAAATTGACTATGTAGGTTTCTGTGATGCAAATACAGATAATAAACTTTTTCAATTTTCGATACTTCCCCCCATTAGCCCCATAAGTGGAAAGTTGGGAGTTGGGATTTCGCATATATACACCTTTAGATGTCAGTATTATGTCCTGAAAAATTCATTATACCCTTGCAAAAAGGGTATACTAATTTTGGTCAGGAGTTTGCAACGCAGAGAAGGAAGCATCTCCGACCATATAAAGTATATATTCTTGATCAGCAAGACGAGCTGAGTTTATATAGCCATGTCCGTCTGTCCGTCTGTCTGTCTGTCCGTCTGTCCGTCTGTCTGGATCAACGCAATCTCCTCCGAGACTATAAGAACTACAGAACTGAAATTTTGCATATAGGCTGGAATGTGCTGCAGGCATTGTATATCTCGGAATCATCCGGATCGGATGACTATATCCTATAGCTCCCATAGGACAGATCGGTTTTAAGAAATGTTTTAGTCGGATAACTTCGACGTTATTAAAGTCAGAGACTTGAACTTTGGAATATATACTCCTGAGTTGCACCCAAATACAAAAATATATAGATTATATATCTACGCCTTTTGGGGGCGTGGCAAATCGGATAAAACTATATCTTCTACAGTTTTGAAGCTAGAGCATCCAAATTTGGAAAGTAATATACTTTTAGCCTCCCCTTCAGATTGATTAAAAAGTTATATATCCACGCCTACTTGGGGCGTGGCAAATCGGGAAAGTCTATATAGTGCTCAACATAAATCCTTCAATATTTTGGACGCTGTTAAAGCCAGAGACTTGAAACTTAAAACATATATTTGTATCAACCACCCCTAGAAAAAAAGATAAAGAATATATATCTATACGTGTGCACACATCCATTCAAATCAACTACTTCGTAATCGGCGTGCGTGTATGCGCAGAGGGTAATATGTATAGATAAAAGATGTAAGCTAGGTTGTTTAAAAAACCACCTTGGACTTGGTTCAGGGGATCCTCTAGTCGGGCAGACCCGACCCGCTTAAAGAAAATGGATACACTGAAATTCGCACATAATCTTATTAATTAATAATTTTTACTGCTTATACCTAATATATATAAACATGCATTATTCACTTTGATTATAGTTAATAATTTAAATTTTATAAATGTTTCCTTAATATAATATTTATATTATAAAATCATTATACATATATTTGCAATCGAACTTTGTAAAATATAATTATTGTTTTAATGTATTTTAGCTACTCTTAGTTTTACAATCAAGCTCTAAGCCGCATTTTCCATGTCACAAATTGCTTTCAGCCGTTGTGGCAATTGTGCAATTGAAAATTTCACACTTTGCCAGCTACTAGCTCAGCGAAGGTAATTCAATCTAAAATTTCGTTCGGGCCTCCCCATTTCTATTTCGGCCCACTTCACGCCTTCAGCGCACGCTCTCAAGTCAATTTGCCATATCATTTTGCAGTAGTCGAATTGCCAAGGCAGACAGCTACTGCTGGCTTTCATTTCTCCTGCTCCTCGTCTGTTCATGTCCATTACCCAGTGGGGGCCAGTTGGCCATATATTTTGGCCATTATTGCTTTTCAATATGTTTGGTGCACATTTCAAGGCAAAAACTGAATGGCAGCAAGAGGAAGAAGAAAAGTCACAAAATATGTATGTAATATATATGTACATATATACGAAAATTTTTGGCATTTGCCCAGTTTGACTCAGATAGTGAGCTGTAAAGTTCAAGGACAATTACGAGCGCTAATGAACGGAGGGATTTATTCTGTTTTATTTCAATTATTTTTGTAGTAAAAACCAAAAAGAAACTGAAAATATTACTAAAAAAAAGTTGTTTGCGTTTATATTATACATGGATTATGCAGACTATGTATTTAGAATGGCGACATTTATTTATATAAATATTAAATCTAAGACTTAAAGCCTAAATATCAACTATTTTAAATTTCAACACACTTTTATATCAACAAATTGAAGATAGAACAAATAATGAATGTATTTTGAAGTATAGGTCATCTTCCAGAAAACGATTCTTGACGCTTGTCTGCCGAATTGGATTCCATTAGAGATTATAATCATAGTTCAATTTTATGAACAAGTTCATTCGTTAACTTTGTTTCAGTTGATCAGTTGCACTTTAGTGAACAATGAATGATTCGAGATGTGTGTCGTTATTGAGTAATTTGAAATTTTTGTTAATTTTTGTATGTATGTCATTCTAAATTAACTGACAATATATATGTATAAGCATATGCTCACTTCTTGCCATGTCTGACAGGACTACATTTTTCCACAGTTTGATTGTTTATCTTTTTGTAGCATATTAATTAAAATGCATATGCAGATTTATTATTCAACAATAGATAATCAGCTGATCAGTAGAATATATTAATCATGAATAGCTGAAGGCATCAATCATGAATGAACAATTGAACAACTGAACAGCAAATAAGGCATGCACTGATAAACTATTCGATCGAACTACATTATTCACTTCATTGAATTAGTTGAGTAGCTCATATTAATGATTGCTTCTATTGAACTTTCTCTGATCGAAACTGGCTTTATGCGTCGTAGCCTGAAAGTAGGCAGCAATAAAACATGGGAAAATTTTAACGTTCATGTTTTTTATTGTGAATGAAGCTTTGAGAGATGTGCGCCACAGCCTAAAAATAAAATCCAAATGACGCAAATTTTATGAAACGCTACAAAGGCAGACAAGGAGGGAGGGGAGAGAAGTGGAACAAAGGGAAAGAGAGAGAACAAGAGAGAGAAAGAGATGGCGTCAGCTGGGATGCCACCTTTGCCAAGTAGCGTAAACAAGCAAACTCGTTTGGGACGGAAATGCAGCTGTGCAAAAGGAACGCGAAAAAAATAAGCAGGGAAAAAGGGAAAAACTGCTGCGCAAATGCGCATTTAATTGCGCACTCAATGGGAAACCCTAAAATGGAGGCCACAGAATGGAAAAATAAAGGGGGATACACAAACATAGACAAGGGAACCAGCCAAAGCCTTGGCAGCTGTGCGACTACGCATTTTTTGGTCATTTCAAAAAAATGTTGAATGGACAACTGAATTAACGGTCCCATTACCAAATGGCTTCCAGTTTGCACTAAATCGTTTATGGCCATTTGAGGCTTTTTTGTAACAAAAGCCACTTTGTGTTAAAGCTTATAGCGCAAATTGTGTTCGTAATGACGGCAAACTCTTTAATTAAAAGTGAAGCCAATTTCATTTATATACAATAACATAGGAGATCCCCTGAACCAAGTCCGAGGTTATGTTTTAAACAACCTAGCTTCCATCTTTTATCTATACGTATTATCCGCTGCGCTCACATACACACTCACACATATACACATGCACCCTAAACCACTCGCGCCGATTTCTGCGAAGTTGATTTGAATGTACATATGTGCGCACACTAATAGAGAAAATGCTGGAAACGAATTTCAATCAACTTTTCAGCATTGAATGCATTTATTTTATAAAAAATACGTCTTTATCTAAAAAATTAAAAAAAAATTTTTATGCGTTGCAAAATTCTGACCAAATTAATATATCCTTTTTGCAAGGGTATAAAAACATTAATTTTTTTCAAAATGCACAGAAAATATTTAGAATCTACTGAAATATGCGCAAATTTATCTTTACTCTTGTTTCAAAATTGTTGTTGTACAGTGTGTTTTATAAAATTAAATATGTTTGAAATAAACAACTATAGATCATAAGATTGTGACTTTAAAAATTTTTGATCTTAAAAACTATACAAATAAACTTTATTTTTTTTTTATACCCTGAACCCATTGAAAATGGGAAATCAGGGTATAATGGTTTTGCAAAAGGTATGTAACAGGCAAAAGGAGGCGTGACAGACCCCACAGTGGTGGATCTCGTAGTAGAGCGTTTTTAAGCCCTTGCAAAAGGGCAGAAGTTAGCTACGCAGAGAAGGAAGCATATCCGATCATATAACGTATATATTCTTGATCAGCAAGACGAGGTGAGTTGAAATAGCCATGTCTGTCTGTCTGTCTGTCTGGATCAACGCAATCTCCTCCGATACTATTAGAGCTACAGAGCTGAAATTTTGCACATAGGCTGGAATCTGCTACAGGCATTGTATATCTCGGAATCATCTGGATCGGATGACTATATCCCATAGCTCCCATAGGACAGATCGGTTTTTATACCCTGAACCAATTGAAAATGGGAAATCAGGGTATAATGGTTTTGCAAAAAGTATGTAACAGGCAGAAGGAGGCGTGGCAGACCCCACAAAGTATATATATTCTTGATCAGGGTGACGAGCTGAGTCGACTTAGCCCTGTCCGTCTGTCTGTCCGTCCGTCCGTCCGTCTGTCCGTCTGTCCGTCTGTCCGTATGTATGAACGCGTCGATCTCAGAACCTATAAGAGCTAGAGACTTCAAATTTTGCATGATGGTCTGTGTATACAGCGAAAATATCGAGTTTGTTTTAGATATTCGATAAATTTTTCCGTTTCAATGTTATCGATTTAAAACGTTATCAAGATTCAGTTTTTTGACCATATCTTTTACATATTTTTAGCTACAGCTACCAAATTTTGTTTTTAGCTTTCTATAAATAAAATACATTTTCTATTTTTTCATATTTTGGATACCGGCTCCACATTTCACAAAAAAAATTATAAAAAAAAAAAATTATCAAAGCCACAATTTAATTTTTTCAAATTTTTTAATGAAAACCGTATTTTCAATAAATTAATAGCATTCAATGCAGAAAATTGCATTCAAATCCGTTAAGTAATACAGAAGTTATTAAAGGAAACATTGTAAAGGCACGCTGCAGCAGCCTGTACTACGCAATAATCGGCGCGCGTGCTTCTGTGTGCATGGTATACATATGTATGTATATGTGGTCATGTGTATAGAAATGTGTGCATGTGTATATGTGTGCAAGTGTATATGTGTGCATGTGTATATGTGTGCATGTGTATATGCGTGCCTGTGTGTATGTGTGCATGTGTATTTGCGCGCAGAGGTAATATGTATAGATAAAAGATGTAAGCTAGGTTGTTTAAAACATCAGCTCGGACTTGGTTCAGGGGATCTCGTAGTCGGGCTGTGACCCGACTAGAGCTTTCTTACTTGTTAGAAATGTTTTAGTGGGATAACTTCGACGTTATTAAAGTCAGAGACTTGAAATTTGGAATATATACTCCTGATATGCACCCAAATACAAAAAGATATAGATTATATATCTACGCCCTTTGGGGGCGTGGCAAATCGGATAAAACTATATCTTCTACATTTCTAAAGCTAGAGCATCCAAATTTGGAAAGTAAAAGAGAGGTAAAAGAAAGGAAAGAAAGGTATGAGCTAACTTCGGCCATGCCGAAGTTTGATAATACCCCTGCAATTGTAAAGGATAAAGATATAGTTTTCTCTGATTTGCAACACCCCCAATAATTAGATACATATATAATTTTTCGTCAATCTATTGAGCAGGGCAACAGTAACCAAAATATCAAATGCCAAAGAGGCGGATATATATCATTTTCCATAATTTTGTCGAAACGCTCAATCTTAACGTTTTTGTCAATTTTTGGGACACTAAGTATAAAATTGTAGAAGATACATTTTTTTCCGATTTGCCACTCCCCTAATGAGAGTAGAGATATATTCTATATCTTTTTTTTCTAGGAAAAACAAATATATGTTTTAAATTTTCACGTCTCAGACAGACAGGCAGACAGACAGACAGACGGACATGGCTATATAAACTCAACTCGTCTTGCTGATCAAAAATATATATACTTTATATGGTCGGAGATGCTTCCTTCTCTAAGTTGCAATCTTCTGACCAAAATTAATATACCTTTTTGCAAAGGTATAAAAATAATCAATTATTGTGTATTATATGATTAACCATGCCATCACTAGGTGGGACACACAAACAAAAACAATTCTTAAAACCGATCTATAATTCTAATTTTGTAATTCCTAATCAAAGTGGTTATTGTAAAAATAAATTATGATGGTCCCTGTTTGGGATACGATATTGCGAGTGTGATTATGTGTTTCCCCTATTCAAAAATATCAGAAAGATTGAGAAAAATTTTGTGATAATAGATATTACTCCCAATAAATGTATATTTCTTATAAATACAGCAGAATTTCAATAAAACTTGCAGAATTTCAATAAAAGTTGCAGCACATCCGCACAAGCTTTATGCACCAGGGAGCTCTAGCCTTTATTAACTACAGCGAAATTCCGTATACCAAGTTATGAAAGGGGCAAAAGTTTTTGTTCACTTTTGAGCGGCTTTGAGCGAAACAACGTCAACGAAAAGTTTCAGCGTGGTTGCATTTTTGCAGCATCTCGTGTCGAGCGGCGGCCTGTTGCATGTCATGTTGCAACGTGTCAGCAGCACAACACAAACCGCCAACTGCCTCCCTGACGCAGGCTCCCAATTTTGTTTGGCCTGCAGGGACAGGTTGCTATGCGTTTGACAAACGCCGTCCATTGACGTCATTAGAGTTAACATGGTCGCAAAGCACTGCATGTGGCCCACCTGACCTGACAGAAGGGCAGAACAGGTAGAGGCTAGGCTGGCACGGGTTGGTCCAACGTCAGTCGCTGTAAAATGCTTTTGAAGCTTAACTCAGCGAACCAGTTGCCAGTCCAATGCAGCCATTGAAGCGTGCCAAGGACATGCGTATGCCATGCATCTACTATCCCTCCTACACATTGCTTTCCCCGCTCGCCAGACCCTTTTTTCCATTCTAGTCCCTGTCCATTGTAGTCGCCAGTGCACTTTTTGTTTCTGTTGCTCTTGTTGTTGCTTTTTGTTTACGCACAATTCGAAAGACAAACGCGCTGTTATTTTGCTGGCCTGAAAGGCAAAACTGTTGGCAGTGGGCTTTAATTGAATTGGGTTTGGTCAGTAGTTGGTCTGCTAGTTGATTGGTTGATTAATAAAATAAGTCTACATATAAAACAGATAGAAATCGGAAAAGATCATACCTTACTTTTTTTAATAAATTGAAAAGTTCATTATTATTTGGAGTTTCTATATAATATGTTACACATTACTTGACGAGTGCTAATAAAGAAGGTAAATTACAGTTTCTATTAAACTAAAAACACAGTTTTACTTACATTTATTTAATATTTAGTTTTTTATTCATCCGCACCCTTGCCACCTCCCCCCCACGCTACGCCACTCTTTCAGGGTATAATGGTTTTGTGATAATGTATGTAACAGGCAGAAGGAGGCGTGGCAAATCCCAGAATTTATAGTTATTCTTGATCAGGACGATGAGCTGAGTCGATCTAGCCATGTCCGTCTGAACGCAGCGATCTCGTGAATCCAAAACCTAGAGATTTGAAATTTTAAATATGTATTCGTGTATACCATACGCTAGAGCCAAACCGAAGTTATTTACCAATCAATTTCTCATAGTGCTGCACAGAATGCAGTCCAAGCGCAGTCGCTAAATCATCTACGCATTAAGCGGTGTGCTTGTGTGTGCATGTGTATGTGCGCGAGAGAGTAATATGTATAGACAAAAGATGTAAGCTAGATTGTTTAAAACGCCGCCTCGGACTTGGTTCAGGGGATCTCCTTACTTGCTCTAGTTTAGAGCTATAATTTTTATAAATTCCAAAGCCTTATAATTTGTATTTAATTTTGCCAAAGCTGTAAACTTAGGATTCTCAACTGGTTATAGCTAAGCAAGAGTGCCGAAGTATGCTGATGATAGAACCTTAAGAACCTGAAAAAGTTATATGTTCAATGTGCTTACCATTCCTTAAGAGTAGATTATTATAAAACAATAGATGACATCGAGTACGCTAAAATTAACAAAGCTATATAGATATATATTATATTACTTAAAACATTTGTGTTTACTTTTAGATTCCAATTCAGATTTTATGTTCAATCAATCCCAGATATGGACCATTATCTAGTTCTAGAAGATTTAAAAATTATTGATATTATAATTTAAGATATAATTGATTTTTTAAATCTTCTTAAAATTTGAATAAAAAAGACTGGCAAACTTTAAATTTAAGTAATCATACTTTTTCTATCAGATTAAAATTTGTTTTCCTGATTATTAGACAACTAGCCTCTTTTAAACATTTATTGAGCACACAATAACTTATTAAGAAACAAGTAAAAAAGCTCTAGTCGAGACTGCCTGACTACGAGATCCAATGAACCTTTGTTAGAATTTGCAGTTTTACGTATATACAGAATGATATGAATGCAACAGTAAAAGAAATAATTTGGTTTTGAACAAAAACTTTGACAGCAGCGGGGTTTGAACCTGCGACTCCTCGCTTGCAAGCCTCCACTATACGCCACTATAGTAGAAACGGCGAGAATTACAACTAAACTGAAATTGCGACTTATTAAATAAAATTCAAAAAATAATGAACACATTAGAATATATGTGTGTGCACACGTATAGACTGTGTACAGTGTGCACTGCACATGTATTGGTGCTCAATGCCGCGT
This sequence comes from Drosophila gaucha, assembly GCA_035045545.1. Classification (NCBI taxonomy): domain Eukaryota; kingdom Metazoa; phylum Arthropoda; class Insecta; order Diptera; family Drosophilidae; genus Drosophila; species Drosophila gaucha. The sequence goes on from JAWNOY010000463.1 coordinate 455,996, forward strand.
GCTTTTGCCGATTGACAAAATGTTTTATTTAATAACTTCTATGTTGCTAAACGGATTTTGATTACATTTTCAGCATTGAATTCTTTGCAAATACGATTTTTTATTAAAAAATTAAAATAAATTGAATTGTGGCTTCAAAATTTTTGTTGTTGGAAAAAATTGATTTTGTAAAATGTGGAGACTGTGTGCACAGTGTGCACTGCACACGTACTGGCGTTCGCTGCCGCGTGCTTTTGCCGATTGACAAAGTGTTTTGTTAAATAACTTCTATGATACTGAACGGATTTCAATATAATTTTCAACATTAATTTCTTTCATTTTACTAAAATTACATAGAAAATTTAATAAAATTAAATTGTGAAATAAATACTTTTTTTTTTTTTTTAAATTGATTTTGTAAAATATGAAGCCGGTATCCAAAATATAAAAAAAAAGAAAATGTATTTTATGTTCAAAAAGCTTAATGCAAAAAACAAAAAACTGAATCTTGATAAAGTTTTTAATCGATATCAGTGAAACAGGAAAAGTTATCGAATATCAAAAACAAACTCGATATGCGCTGCAAAATTTCAAGTCTTTAGCTCTTATATCTTTGCGATTTGCCATGTTCCAAATTTTAAATCTTGAAAGGACGGACGATTGTACAAAACCAAAATTATCTTTTCACTTCGTGATGAGAATAAAAATATCTTAACATTACTTTTATCTGAGTTTAGTTAGGTTTGAATTATGAACTTAATGACACTTTATGCCAACCTTACAAAGTGTCTTTAAAAGTTTTCCAAAGCTTTACAACTTAAATTTCAAAAATTTAAAACCTCTATATTAACATTAATTCTTGCTGTGATTATTGACTTAGTTAAGTTAATTTGCACCTTTTCAGTATTATTTTAGGAAGTTGTTTAGGATCTACTTTAAAACAAAATATTAGTTTCCATGAGTCAATTGTATGAATCACGACATGAGCTACACGCTCCTGTTTATCTACTTAATTGAGTGCATGAAAACCTTTCGAGTTTATGGAAGAGCTTATTACATTTATGCATGGTACAAAGTCAAGGACAAGAAATATTGTTGGCGTTTAGAGCGCCAGACTTTGTTTTACCCTGTATTCAGAGCTCAATACTATAAGATATATAGACTTGTATAGTTACGCAGATTATCTCAGAACTTCTTAGTACCTTCTTACATATCAAATGTTTTTTGAGTGATTATTACACAACAGTTGTTACCCACACAGGGTATATACAAGACTGCCAGATATTCTTTGTTATTCTTTGTGCTTGTGGCTCATTCTTGTTGACAGATCTGTTCGCTTTGCGTCTATGTGTGGGTAAACACATTAGTTTTGATGGCGCCGGAGCTCGTAAAAAATTATTATTAAGCATTTGCACACGCAACTGTGAAAATCCGCATGCTGAAAATAACTTTGTTTATTTTTGCCGCCGGCTCGGACTCCCGTTGCGCTCGTTCTGCCTTAATATGAATTATCAGAGCCAGAATCCAGGCTCGTGTTTCCCATAAAGTGTAACCGAGGCAGTCCGAAATGTGGCTGCAGCCGCAGCCAAGGACGCAACAAAAACCCCAAATGCGCCAACAGGACAATGGCAAAAGTATTTAATACTGCTGAAGCTTGCTGATGATGCAATGAGTAGTGGGCTTGCCTTAGCTCGAAAATCGTACAAAAGGATCAAATGCAGCAGCCGCAGTCAAGACTGAAGGACAATGCCCAGACTCTAATGCAATTTCACAAATGCAAAGTCAATTTGGCAAAAATTTGAAGCTCGAATCCATCATCAATTGTGTATACAAATCCCTTCCATTTCATGCAACATGTACGACCGAAGACAACAGCTCCTCAACATCAATTAGGAAATCAATTTTGTGGCTTACCTGTGTCAGCAGCCGATGGAAACGAATTGTTATCCATCAATCAGGTACCTGTAGCCAAGCACAATGTGATGTGCAGTCTCCATGTGACATTTGTGCATATGTAGTTATACATTCAGAGCAGATAGCACAAGTTCTTGGTCACTTGATTTACAATCAACGAAATATGCCAATTGCCCATTGCCAATTGCCAATTGTGTATCTCAAAAAAAGCAAATACTCTTTGCCCCACAAGGTTGGCCAAAGTTCTGCTGGCATCTCGATGGCATAATAAATTATCCAATTGTTATTCAACACAAACAAAAAGAATAATATACTTAATTTAATTATGGTCGAAGGTCATTCGCTGCGCACACAAGGACACAGAACTTTTGCTAGTTTGTTGGAATGGGTAAAATAAATTGTGGTTGACCAAAACTCACGCATGTATTAAACGGCTATAACATATGCATGTAAAACTTATTTTGTGAAGGTTAAACCGGTTAGCAAAAAACCACACACAAAAAGGCCAACACAACTTGGGTGACCGGAGCTCTAAATATATAAACAATACCTGTGCGAGAGCTTTGATTATATATATGTATATATATATAAATATATGTATATATACATATTGTATTTTATGTGGCATTTATTTATAATTTAGTTGGCAATCAGAAACTTTTTGGCATAGCTGAATGCACATATTTGATGTAAAGAAAACTAATTCTATTAATATATATATATATATGCATCTATTATTAATATTTACTCTTGTATACAAGAATTTTAAGGAAAGGTTGTATACACTTGAAATATTTTATTTACCTATTATACATTTCTTTATCTTTATAAGCAGCTTAAAGGATTTGAGAAGTAACTGTTTTTCGTTTGTAAAAATGGAAGAAAAAGTCTGTACAATAAATTCTTTTTTGGATTTAAAACATTCTCAGAGGAACTTAAAAATTTTTTTTCTAATAATAATAAATGCTCCTGCGATATGATATACAACATTTCAGCTTAATTGCTTATTCCATCTATCTATTGTAAGACTTCAACAGTTGATTTGAAAGTCAACTATTCAATGAGCTCTAAACGTTTTCACGCTTCAATGCCAAGAAGTTATAAATTTGCAACGGAAATTCTTCAAAAGTCAAATTGAAAGGCGAGGCAAAAAAACGTAGCATACTTTTTAGCGCTTGTCGACGCTGCGTGTACGCAACATGCAATTTATGAGCTGGCGCTGGCAGTTGAACAAGTAGCAAGTACATTCAGTATATAAACATCTTTATATATATATGTCTATATAGAAATGTATAAAAATGTATGTTTGTACATTTGGCCATGCATATATAAAGTAAATGTGCGTGCAGGCAAGTGGCTCAGCTCTGGCACGTACTAAAACAAGCGTGTAACTAGCAGGCGAGTGTGTGTGTGTGCGTGGGCGTTTAGAGGTCGGGGGCAATGTAGCTGCCAAATCAGCAGCAAGGCAAAGAAATGCCAAGCGCAAAACGCGGCGACAACTACGAAAAGCGCCTGGCAAAGGTCACGAACACAACCTTTTGGCAGCTGCAACAGCAAAAGCAGAAGCAACAGCAGCAGCAGAAGTAGAAAAAGAAGAAGAAGAAGCCGTGGCAAAATTTTCCTTGCTCGCTGACGTCCTTTTTTTCTGCTCTTTGCATCAGCGATTTTTACTCATCGCTGATAGTTGAAACGGCTGACTGGCTCACTGGAGGCTGGAAGCTGGAGGCTGAGGCGACTGTTGAAGGTAAAGTGCTACCCAATCAACAACCCACACAGACCCACAAAACTGGCTGAAGGACACAAAAAACGACGGTCGAGAAGATTTTAAAGGGAAAGAACTTTTTTCTGTGGTTTATATTTGCTGCTTCGCTGCCTCCTCGCCCCAACGAAGCTCGATGGAGAAAATCATAAGCATTGATTAGTTACACACTGACGGAGGCCCAAAGGAAGACGACAACTCAACACTCAACAGTCGGGACACAAAGAAAAGCGTATGAAAAAAAAAACAGAAAACGTTTTTTGTTTTATTTTTTTTTTTTGTCATCAAGAGCTAAGAACATAAAGCCAAAATGACGGCAAGTTTTTTTTGTAAGGCATAAAATATGGCAAGCAATTTGGCCAGATTCTCTTTATACTTTCCAGGAATTCTGTTTGGCAGCCACAAAGCAGATGGTAATAACAATTGAAAGTATGATGAAAATCTGATGCTCTTTAGGAGCACAAAAACTTTAACAATAAACAGACAAAAGAGTAGATGCAGAACGAAATGTTGAGTTTCGATTTTTGGTTCGGTTATTTTTTGAGTAAATAGCTAGGTAAGAAGTTCGGTTCATTGCATAAGATATATTGGAATTTGTTGCTCGAAATGGTTCAAACTTTGGCTTACGGGAATGGTCATTGTTCTTAGTGTTTCCAGTTTAAAATTTTATCAAATAGAACTTGATCTTGCAAAATGTCGAATACAAATTGCAATTAGTTCTTCATAAAAGAATTCCAAAGAAGTTTCTTTCAGTTAAAATTTGGGGATTTGTTGGACAGTTTCTTAATATTTGTCGTAGTATCACTTATAAAAATTAATGAATTCAAAAGAACTTTGTGTAAATTCACTGGAAAGTGATTGAGTCATAGATTTCATCATATGTCAGTCAATGCTTAGCCCATCCAGGAAGAAAGGTAATATTCCAAATACAAACCATTCTTAAAAGTAGTTTGAATAGAAGGGAAAACAAATCTGTTTTAGATTTTTAATTTTGAGCAAATACTAGCAGGATCATATACATAATTAGAAAATATTATAATTTATATTATATATAACAAGTTTTGCTAAATGTGTATGTAATATTATTTTTATAAACTAAGAAAATAAATTTAAAAAAAAATTGTTTCTGTAAAATGATATTGATAATTTTGATATAAATTTGCTTTTGATCATTTATATCTTTATATCTCAAAATCTCAACTCTAACTCTAAGTAAGTGTAGAAGAACAGCCTTATTTATGTATATATATTTGTGAAATGGTTTTTGTGGTTTCTCTGCCTAAATAAACTAATGAAAGGCACTCGGAAAGCCGCTCAAACGTTAAATTGACAGCATTGCTCATTGGCAAAGACTGCAAAGTTTTAACCCACAAAGAAAAAAAGAAAAGAACCGCAAAACTGTGCTTTACCTTTAACATCTATATTTAAGCCACAAGCCGGGTCCAAACATTTATCTTATGCCGAATATATGGATACGTGTCTGGCATTTTCAAGGTTGCCTTTTAATTCCATCGCTACGTAGCACAAACACAGGCACAACAAAATTCGTAACATGTATACGAGTATATAGAGATACAGCTACATATATCATATGCAAATATCTAAATGATAATGCCGCACTTCATATTGGAGGTCGTTGATGCGGTTGAAATGGGATGCGAAGGTCTTATGTGCCCTTCATTTAACAAAATATTTAAATATGGCAAACACGTAGACATTACATGCGGCGCACGCACATATTAGATATTTATACATATATATATATATATATATATATATATATATATATATATATATGTATAAATATCTAATATGTGTATATATTTGCAGAATTTTATATATATTTATATTTTCGCATACATTTGATTTATATGCTTTTTCTTGCACATTACGTTTTTATATTTTTTCTATTTTGGCACGCAACTCGGCCTGACAAAGACAATGACATAAATAGATAGAGACAGAAATAGGGGAGAGAGGGAGATAGTAGGAAAAACTGAAACTGAAATGAAAATGGAAATGTAAAAGGAAAAGACCCGACACATTTTTGACAACAGACAACAGCAACGTGGCGCCAGATTTTGGCTATACGCCACCCCACGGGAGTTCCTTGTACGTTGTGAAAGAAGTCCACAAAAAAAAAAAGAAATTATATATACGAAAACAAACGCCCGGAAGTGTGTTTTATTGTGTGTGTGTGTGTGTGTGTGTGTGTGTGTGTGTGTGTGTGTATGTGCGTAGAGAGTGAAAGAACTGAAACAATTGTTGAATGTTAGCAATACATTTGTTCAATATGATAGAAAAAAAACGTCTAAAAATAAAACATATTCCTTGTCTTTTTACTTTTTATTAATATATATATGATAGATATATAAAATACATTAAAAACACTTGAGTACACATACATGTGGGCGCTGACTTAATTGCCTTTGCTCTCTTACAAAAGCTGTAAGCTTAGGATAGTATGCAATAATAAGTAAATATTCATTCGACATTAGAGACGAGTTATGATCAATGGCAACCGTCATAGATAAAAAAAGACTGACGAATATTTGAGATTGAGTGAAAACTCTCTTCCGATCATCAGATTCTTTTTATAAGTTCACAACATATTCTGAAAACACTAACATGATGAGGGTTAGTCACGTGCAGATACTGCTTTAAGATCTAAGAAACTCCAGGGCACATTCTGAAAGATTGCGCCGACTTAACCGTGATACAACTGGAAGATATGCCTAATAATATGCTCAATACCTAAAAAATAACAGCTTAGTATAGGAATATAGACTGAACAGCAAGATTTCTTGTAACAGGATCAAGTATTCTTAGGGCTATTCATATCGACTAACAATGATTTTTAAAGTCAATCCAAAGAGCTAAGCTTGGGCTCGGCTCACCTTTTCAAGTTAGCCATTATCTTTTATTTATCCGCTTAATATATATCCAAAAAGTGAAAATTTGCCCAACGGCTGTCAGATTTACATATTAAATATATCAACCGGCGGCCGCAGCACGTCCATTATATTTTATGGAGTATTTATTATAATAAGTATACGACGGGTAAGCCATTTCCGTGCTCATTAAAACGCCCGCTATGGGAAAAAATCATTGTCTACTTCTAGGCAGCGTCATAAATGCTACAGTTTATTGGTTTGGGCAAGTGCGAGCACAAAAGAAATGAAATTTCTTTTCTCTTGGCATAATTTCAATAAATACTGTCCAACTTTTCCAACGATGTGCCAATGATAAAGTGCCAAATGGGAGTGGGAATGGGGATGGGATCTGAATTGATGGGCGTTGGGGCGTACGCGCATATTTTTCCACAAGCTCAAGAGGCTCTGGCAGTGTTTAGCTGCACCTTTTGCCGTTATTTGTTTTTTTTTGTGTAGAGCAACTCTCGTAATCATTACGAGGCAGCCAGCTGTTCGCCTTGCCACGCGCCAAGCCCGAAAATTTTTATCTTTACTGCGTTTAGCATCCAACCCACCCTCTACCCACCGTCCATTGATAAAGGCGCAGGACTCGGAGCTGTGGAGCCGTGGAGCTCCTTCAACGGCAGCTGAGCAATTTTGGGGCTTAACCTTGACTCGCTTACGGCATACACGAGCGCGCACACTCAAAGTGGGCGTGGTGGCGCCCAGAGCCCTCATAGCTCGGTGAGTCTCTTGGTCCTCGTTTCGCCTCTCGTCCTGTTGCTCCTCCTGTCGCTCGTTCTGTCGCTCGCGCCATCTTGACGAATGCCGCCTGTTGTCATTGGGCTTGGGCGTCTAATCTTATCTGTTACTTTGGGCTCCCAGCCAGCTGCCTACTGCGCGTACATCTGTGCGTTTGTGTGTACACTCGAATGCCGTTTTAGGTCGTCTCCTGAAAGTCATTTAAAATTATGTACATCAAGAATAAGCGCGCCAGGCAAAGCCGCGGTCCAGTCGCAACAACAACAACAGCTACAAAAAAATTCTTTCTAATTTAGTCCACGCGACTTTTATGACTTTAATGGCCTACCACTTTGACATGCCCGGCCTACCCAACCCGCGTTGACTAGCGCCTGGGGATTTGTCATTAGGTATTATTGTTGTTGTTATTTTTGCTCTTGCCTCTTGTCTTTGGGATTAGGCAAGTTGGCCGCCTTTTGTGCCACCGCATTGATTTATATTTTTGCACATTTTTATGTCGCTTCTGGCTTCTTCTGCTTCAAGTACAGACATCCTGGCTATTTATAGTTTTATTTTTATGACCACACGGGAGGAACATTAAGCCGCCTTTTTGACAGTTCCGGACCGCAATTGGTCATATAATATTCCAATCATTTTTTTTGTGCACATTGAGGTAGCCAAAAAGAAAAATAAATAATTCGAATATGGAAAGTTTCTTAAGATGTTCCTTTGTGCTTCTGTTGTTTCTCTTGCTTTTTGTGTTACTCCCTTGAGATTTCAACATAAAAACTTTTTGCAGCAGCAACTGTTGCAGCTAGCAATATCGCAAACTGTTGAAGTGGACTTCAGCCAATTTCATTGCATGGGAATTTATTGAAACAGCTGTGGAATACAAGTTGAGTTACTCGTATACTGCTCGCGTCTATACGATTGTCAAATAGATCGTTAAAATTTATATACAATATTATTCAAAATTGGTATTACTGACTTGAATCAGTCTTTAACTTAAAGTGGCAATAAAACTATGTATATTTAAATATAAAATATATCAAACAACAATCACTTCTCTACTTCATGCACCTTTAAATAAGGAAGATTGAGTAGAAGCAAAAGCCCTAACAATATCTTTGAGGCAGTCAGTTAATCAGTTATTTATTCAGAACATTGCCTTGTTTAAAACTTTCACAGCTAAACTTTACATAAATTTTTTACAGTTTTTCTTGTTTTTTTGTGCATCAAAACGCAACAAAACTCATTTTCAAATAAATTCACAGTATTTTAGCTCAATTACCGATAAGCCCTAAATTTACATTAATTCAATTTCCAAACTAATTAAATTTGTCAAAGCAAAGCTTATTCTAAAACAGATACGGGAGGCAGTTTACAATCTTATTACAGAAACAGAACGCAAAATGTTTGCACATCGCAAACTTTTGGGTAGAAAATACTCAGCAAGCACTAAATCGTATCTTTACCCTGTTAAAAAATAAAATCCAATCAATAATTTTGTGAGAGTTGTTTTTTCTTTGCTACAGATTTTTCGAGGAGCAGGGCTGGCCATCAAAGGACTCTTTGGATTCACACCACTTAACAGTTCATTAGGCAGCCGACGCGTACGAACAGTATCTCAAATCTAGGCGAATGGGTATAAATGGAAGGGGCGTGGCTACCGAGTAGGTGCTCGCTTTGTCATGTTTAAAAATAACAATGTGATGGCAATTTTTCCATAATAATTAATATGCTCAACGCTCATTGAACAATTAGTTAATTTGGCGTTAATAATATTTTTGCGATAATTTTTTTGTGTCGAGCTAGTTTTAGACGGGCTTGGGTGCTGGCTGACAGCATACTTTTGGCGCACACTTTGCTGCTATTTTTATCCATGTTATCCTCAAGGAAGTTCATCAAAGTCAAGCACAGGCGACGCAGAGGCAAGACGCTCTCTACCTGCCAAGACGGTTGACACATGTGCCAGATGTATCTATACACATGTGTGTGTGCGAATGTGTGTGCGTGTGTGTGCATTGGTACTTTGTGTATCTGAAAAGGAAATATATTTCATTACAGCTCAGCACCCACAGCAATCGTGTCCTTCTGTCCGTTTGTCTGTCTCTCTGCCCGTTTGTCTCTCTGTCTGGCTGTCAGTCTGTATACCTCCGCCTGTCGATATGTTTGACTATTTGACTGGCAAGCATCCGTTTCAGCTGGCTGTTTTTATCTATTTATCAGGCAGGCAGGCTCTGCAAGCGGGCGGGCAGCTTCCTGCCAGGCAAACATAAATTTCAATGGAGGCACGTGCAAAGCTGCTGGCATAAAAATCAATTAGCTATAATTAATTCCACGAAATATTTGCGCTGTAAAAAACTTTTGACAAACAAACATGTGCCGCAAATTCCACATCTCCAATATACATATACAAGTAAATATATATATTTTTTTACAGTTTTTCTAGAGAGAATATTGGTTTCCTTCAATAACCGTCTGGCTGCTCGTCCGTCTGTCCATTCGTTCCTCATATAGCGTAGGTAACTTCGCCATATAAAGTGTTAAGATTCCTGGGAACTTAAAATATATACCCATTCATATATAAAATTATTTATATATATATATATATATATATATATATATAATTATATGTTATATATACATATATATATAATATTTAAGTATAAGTATAACTGTGCCAAGAAAGTTTCTGTTGACTTCCTCTACATATTGACCAAAAACAATACACAAATACTTTCCTTGAATCCGCATTTATAGGACTGGAGCCATTACATTTCGTTATCGAGTATTATGCAGTTGGTTGCACCCGATTACAACGTTCTTATTTGTTTTTCCTGTTTGTGTGTTTTCGATCATCCCACGAGCTTATCCTTGTAAATTTGCCTGCCAGACTTGGCTTGAGCTGCCAGCTCAATGGCTAAGCGCTTTGGGAGCTATGTAATACCAAATGGGCCAAAAATTCAATTTGTATTTTAAATAGCAAACGCATTCTATTATTTCCAAACAGGCATTACAATTTGATTTTGATCAGCTGGAACAGCTGTTAAGGGCAAGTCTTGACGAACCTTTTCGACAAGTAACAAGCATTGTTAAGTAAAAGGATTGAGTTTTTATATATTTAAGCGTTGATATTTCATATCAAGTCTATGCAAATATTGCCTGGATTTATTTTGTCCTCAAGGACAACAGCAGCGTAAGTCATAAGATATTTTATACGCAGAGATGGAAATGGCTATACCACCACAACTTGTCTTGGTGATCGAGAATATACGTACTATATAAAGTCGGAGGAGTTTTTTTCTTTTTTTTTTAATATAACTTTTTGTAAGGGTGTAAAAAATCGATTTTCAATTTTATATAAGCAAAACTTAGACTGTGTAGAAGAGCATCAAAATCAATCATTATCGTTAAGGGTATTCTCATTTGGTGATGTCTGAATTTTTCATTTTATGATAACCTTATTTACATAATGATATTTAAGTATATTCTTAATATGATTGTCATCAATCTCTCCCGTTTAGATTATTACCATTTGTTATCGCATTATTGAACATATACGTAAAGCTGCCTGTCTGATTATATAAACCACAATTTGTGCATTTATGTGTGCTGACCACACACATAAATTAATGCATTATTTGTTCTGCCATTATTTGAATAGTCAATTAGGCAATTTTCCAAACGATTTGACGAATTCAACTGTCAATTGGATTATGACCATTGAAATCATTAAATGTTCATCTGATGCATACGTAAAATGTGAAATTGTCAATTTGTGCATATTTTAAGAGAGAAAGCAGTTGATGTGGTCTAGTATTATATATATTAGTGTAGCAGTTGCTAAATATATTTTAAAAGGATGAACTAAAATCTGGATTAAGGCTTTAAAGCATATAGTTTATTATGTAAGTATATTGCATACGAGTATATAGGATATACTCCCAGTTATGAGTCCCAATTACATGCGTGTGACACTGATTGTATTATTAACGTTGGCAAGGACATCTTTTTATACATAATTTAATATATTTTGGTCATAAAGCGAAGAATGCAAATTATATTATTACATAGATGTGTATAATTACATGCCAACACATACTGTTTTCTACTTACATCAGCGAAAACATGAATTTTTGAAATATACGTTAACGGAGACAGTTGAAAATTTACCATAATTTTGTATATCATTAAAATTTCTCAAGTTGACAATAAATTAATTAATAATTGTATATTGTAAGTCAAAACCTCCGTATGAATCAAATTTCTAGAATGTTTTTATCTTATAAAATAAATTTATCTCTTCTACAAATAATGTTAATTATGTGGAGGGAGAGAAAGAGGGATAGCAAGTATGTGTGCGTGTGTATATGATTGAAGCTTTAACTTTAGAGCACGTAGGCAAACGTGGCGTATACACAACGTGAGCAACCCATTGGATACATTTCGTACAAGCTGTGCATCAATAATTGGACACTGACTGACTGACGGATGGATTACCTGATTGACTGACTGACGAATGGATTTCTTGACAGATGCATTGATTAGAACATAAAGCATGGGTGCGCCGTCGAGTAGGCAACATATGGAAATCAATGGCAGCTTTGGCTGCCATTTGACTGTCAATGGAAAACTTGGCACAATTGCTGGAAGCTAAGGACGATAAACAATTTCCTCCATCAAGGACATATAAGGGATATTTAACATCGCTGCACATTCTCAGGCTGCTTGGGGTAGAGGGAGAAAGGGGCCCCCGGGTTGAGTGTGCGCACATTTCAAGCACGTCATCGGCTAAAGGGAAACATAGCTATAACCATGGACGAGGCAGTCGCACTGACAGTCGGGACGTCAATCTCCGTGGATTCAACAAAGTTTAACGAACTTACAAGCGCACGCAGCACGTGTATGCACATGTGTGTCTGTGGGTGAGAGAGAGAGAGAGAGTGAGTGTACGCACCTTAGTGCTTACCGTTACTTGCCACACTTTTGCGGTAATCCGTCCAATAAGTTTGAAGAGCTCCATTTTGTGCTCAAAGCTTTACAATTACAGTTCAAATGTAAGCTTGCAAGCTTTTCTATGTAAAGCTTTTTTCTCAGCTTTTGGAGACCTCGCATGGGTTGCCGTATTGGATATTTAGGGAAATTCTAAGCAAGGTTTAAGCTGAATTCCATAAAATTAGTGGATCTTTTTAAGAACTTTTATTGCAGCAAATGTTCAGAGCTTTCAGTGTACAAAATAAGCATGTTCTTAGGTAATTTTACAAAGATTTTGTCCTTAATTTCTATAGAAGCTAATGTACTAGAAAAATAAAATGAAATCTTAAATATTTTGAAGCCTTTACAATTAAACAAATTAAAATTAAAATTTACAAATATATTAATACATTTAAAAATAAATTTTATTTTTAAATTTAAAAAAGATACTTAAAACTGCTTAAACATCATTATTCCCTGAACCCATTGAAAATGGGCAATCAATGGTTTTGCAAAAAGTATGTAACAGGCAGAAGGATGCGTGGCAGACCCCACAAAGTATATATATTCTTGATCAGGGCGACGAGCTAAGTCGATTTAGCCCTGTCCGTCTGTCTGTCCGTCTGTCCGTATGTATGAACGCGTCGATCTGAGAACATATAAGAGCTAGAGACTTGAAATTTTGCACGATGGTCTATGTATACAACGCGCATATCGAGTTTGTTTTTGATATTCGTTAACTTTTCCTGTTTGACTGATATCGATTAAAAACTTTATCAAGATTAAGTTTTTTGACCATATCTTTTACATCTTTTTAGCTACAGCTACAAAATTTTGCATTTAGCTTTTTGTAAATAAAATACATTTTCTATTTTTTCATATTTTGGATACCAGCTCCACATTTTACAAAAAAAATTTATTAAAAAAAAAGCTATCAAAGCCACAATTTAATTTTTTTAAATTCTTTAGTGAAAACCGTGTTTTCAATAAAATAATAGCATTCAATGCAGAAATATTCATTTAAATCCGTTAAGTAATACAGAAGTTATTAAAGAAAACATTTTTTTAATTGACAAAAAAACACGTGGCAGCAAGATAGCATTTGCTCTATATGTACGTGTGCACACATACATTCAAATCAACTACGCAATAATCGGCGCGCGTGCTTGTGTATGAATGTGTATATGTGTGCATGTGTATATGTGTGCATGAGTATATGTGTGCATGTGAATATATATGTGTATAAGTGTGCATGTGTATATGCGCGCAGAGGTAATATGTATAGATAAAAGATGTAAGCTAGGTTGTTCAAAACATAAGCTCGGATTTGGTGCAGGGGATCTCGTAGTCGGGCAGACCCGACTAGAGCTTTCTTACTTGTTTTTATATTGCCTTTCTCTATAGATTGACCAATAATCATATATGTATACATATACGACTCTTGAGATCATGGCAAATTGTATATACTTTACCATTTTCCACCTAGAATCCCTCAAAACGAAAGGAAAGTTACTATTAACCTCCTCTACAAATTTTACAAAAATAAAATAAAACAAGTAAGAAAGCTCTAGTCGGGTCTGCCCGACTACGAGATCCCCTGAACCAAGTCCGCGCTGATGTTTTAAACAACCTAGCTTACATATTTTATCTATACATATTACCTCTGAGCGCATATACACATGCACACATACACACATGCACACATATACACATGCACACATTTTTATACACATGCACACATATACATACCATGCACACAAAAAGCACGCGCCCCGATTACTGCGTAGTTGATTTGAATGTATGTGTGCACACGTACAGGCTGCTGCCGCGTGCTTTTACAATGTTTCCTTTAATAACTTCTTTATTACTTAACGGATTTGAATGCAATTTTCTGCATTGAATGCTATTAATTTATTGAAAATACGGTTTTCACTAAAAAATTTGAAAAAATTAAATTGTGGCTTTGATAATTTTTTTTTTAATAAATTTTTTTTTGTAAAATGTGGAGCCGGTATCCAAAATATGGAAAAATAGAAAATGTATTTTATTTATAAAAAGCTAAAAACAAAATTTGGTAGCTGTGGCTAAAAATATGTAAAAGATATGGTCAAAAAACTGAATCTTGATAACGTTTTAAATCGATAACATTGAAACGGAAAAATTTATCGAATATCTAAAACAAACTCGATATTTTCGCTGTATACACAGACCATCATGCAAAATTTGAAGTCTCTAGCTCTTATATGTTCTGAGATCGACGCGTTCATACATACGGACAGACGGACGGACGGACGGACAGACAGACGGACAAGGCTAAATCGACTCAGCTCGTCACCCTGATCAAGAATATGTATACTTTGTGGGGTCTGCCACGCCTCCTTCTGCCTGTTACATACTTTTTGCAAAACCATTATACCCTGATTTCCCATTTTCAATGGGTTCAGGGTATAAATATATCGGGTTCATAAAATGCACCCACGTAAAAAAAAACACATTTTCCATGTGGAATATCAAAAGAACGTCTTTAATACTGGCTCAAAATTAAATTGCCATAAATTCTAGAACTTAGTTAGCCACCAGAGAAGGGCTTACCAGCCGTGCTCCTTGTGTAGGACATGCTTGTAAATGGTATAGGGTACAGGATATGGCTTAGGTACAGGTATTTTTATGTGCTTGATCACTTCGACGGGATAGGGTTTCTCGACTTCAACGGGATAGGGTTTCTCCACAGTGTAGGGTATTTTGCGTTCGGTTATTTCGGGAACTATTTTGTAAACTGGAATTTGAATTTCCTGCTGCACCGGCACATGAACCGCATAGGGCTCTGGTATTTGCAGTCGAATAACATTGGGAACCTTTGAAATTAGATACGAATTTTAGTTAAAATTCAATTTTCGATACGAGCTAAGGATGGGCCCACCTGTACTGCCACGGGATGTGGTATGGGCAATGGCACCTTCTCGATGACATGAACAGGCACATGCTTCGATATCTCCGAGTAGGTAGTGGGTGTGTGTTGATGGTGCTGTTGATGATAGTCTCCGATACCCGTGCCACCTCCTCCACTGCCTCCCTCATAGTGTCCCTCGGCGGTGTGCTCTGATGCGTAGCTCAGCGACATGCCGCAGACCAACAGCTGTACAGAAGTTAAGACTTAAGATTATTCTCTAAAGACTATTTTTGGATGCACTTACAAGTAACCACATTTTGTGAGCTAAGATCTTGTTCATTAGTTAGTTCCACACGCGGCGAATATCAGTTAAACAATGCGAGTAGCTGCAATAAGTCAGCCGACTTTTATAGCCATCTCATCGAGTTGGCCAAAAGTGAAAGATTTGGCCATTGCAATTGGTCAGGTCTTTAGTTGATGTAACCATAACATTGAAATAGAAAGTATTGCATTACCATTCGGATCGCATAATTTTCATTGTGCTTTTCCAAGCAAATGTTATAACAACAAATTGGGTTCAAGTGGGTATCAAGTATCCAGGTGCTGCCTCTCTCTCTCTCGCTCTCTGTCTCTCTGCTGACAAAGTGAATGGCCCCGGGCCCATCCCTCGCCCCACCCTGCTAATCCTCCTGGCACAATCTGGACTTAGGCCAGCTTTGGGGTTAAGGTTGTTACACGTACTTGAGTTCTGCGATCGCTTCCGTCAACCGTAACCCGCACAAGCGAAAAGTGATAGTCACCAAAGCCAACGCTCCACTGCAGCCAGTCAGACCGCTTTTTAGAGTCGTCTGAGATTTGCCCAAACACCGATAGCTGTTGCCTAGGAAATGTTGGGCCGTGGGCACAGGCGTTGCTGCTGATGCTGCAGGGAAAACTTAAAACTGGTTGGGCATGACGTAACTTCAACTATAAATACTAATCATTGTGATGCCTAACATAGAATTATTTATCTAATTCGGCAGTTTGAGGAACTATAAAGTTCACTAAGGAAGTGATTGAATGAAGCAATTGAATGAGCAATTTTACCCACTAACATAAAAGGGAAATACAAAAGTGTTCAAATGTAGGCCACTGTTAAAGGGAGATGTCTTTAGCTATCTCCTTGTTAATTAGAAATTAAAGCTTAAAAGAAAAACTCGATGTTGCTTGTTAGACTCTGTTCCCAAAGGGAAAAAGAGTCTATTTGATTTGTGCAATGTCCGTCTTGCTGTCTGTCCGTCTGTCCGTCTGTCCGACTGTCCGTCTGTCCGTCTGTCCGTCTGTCCGTCTGTCCGTCTGTCTGTATGAACGCGCAGCATTTGGACACTATAGAAGCTAGAGACTTGTAATTTGGAATATATACTGGTGTGTATCCGCGTCAGATCAAGTTTGAGTATTTTTCCGATACGCCCACAGGGGGCGTGGCAAATCGGGAAATGCTATATCTATTAAGACTAAAACGCTGTTATTTTAGTCAATATTGCAGTCTAAGAAATGGGATTTAGAATATATATTTGTGTACACCACGCGGACGTTTTAAGATATAGCTTATATATCTACGCCCATTGTGGGCGTGGCAAATCGGATAAAACTATATCTTCTACAGCTTTGAAGCTAGAGCATCCAAATTTGGCATGTGGGTTACTGTTGACCTTCCCTTAAGTTACATCAAAAAGTTATATACCCACGCCCCCTGGGGGCGTACCAAATCGGGAATATATATATAGCGATTTGTATAAGTCTTATAATATTTTGAGCGTATTAAGAGCTAGAGACTTGAAATTTGGAATACATGTGCAAGTAGATCACTCGGAATCAAAAATATATATTATAGATATTTACGCCCATTAAGGGCGTGGCAAATCGGATAAAACTGTATCTCCTACAGTTTTGGAGCTAGAGCGTCCAAATTTTGCATGTGGGATACTGTTGACCTCCTCTTAAGATAAGTCAAAAGTTATGTATCCACGTCTTCTGGGGGCGTGGCAAATCGGGAAATACTATATCTTTTACTAAAACCGTGATAATTTCGGCAATATTGCCGGCAAAGAGTTGGGACTTGGAATATATATACTAGTATCCTACCTCTACCCAAAAATGTATGTTATATATAGCTACGCCCATTTGGGGCGTGGCAAATAGGGTAAAACTGTATCTCCTACAGTCTTAGACGTAGAGCATCCAAATTTGACATGTGGGTTACTGTTCATGAAATTAAAATTTACGAAAAAAAAAAATAGTAATAATCATAATGTAAGCCTCCGTAAAACAAATTCTAGTTGACCTAACTGGGGATTGAAGCAGGGTCTTCGCTACCACAACGCAAGTCTGTTTAACCAAATCAAAACACTTCCAAACTCAGTTTGGCACATAGCCACGCCAGAGACGTCGTGGTGTTGTGGGTAGAGTGGTGGCATGCGAAGCGCGTGACCCAGGTTCGATTCCCAGCGCTGACGCGTGATATTATCATTTAATAAAATGTTTTTTTTTTTATTTTTTTTATAACTTCTATGTTATTTAATGGATTTGATACAATTTTCAGCATAAATCCTTATATTTATTAAAACAAATTCTAGTTGACCTAACTGGGGCAAGTCTGTTTAACCAAATCAACACACCAAACTCAATTTGGCGCAAGAGACGCCGTGGTGTTGTGGGTAGAGTCGGTGGCATGCGAAGCGCGTGACCCAGGTTCTATTCCCATCGCTGCCGCGTGCTATTATCATTTATTAAAATGTTTTTTTTTTTTTTTATAACTTCTATGTTACTTAATGGATTTTTATATAACTTTCTGCATAAATCCTTATATTTTATTAAAAATACGGTTTTACCTAAAAAATTAAAAAAAATGTAAATGTGGCTTTATTTGCAACTGAACTTATATTAAATTGATTTTGTGAAATGTGGAGCCAGTATCCAAAATATATAAAAACCAAAATAGTATTTTATTTTAAAAAAGCTATATGTAAAATTGTATGACTGTAGCTAAATTGATGTAAAAGACATGCTCAAAAAAGGAATCTCAATAATCTCGCATTCAAACATACGGAAAGACGGACGGACGGTCTACATATTTATTGAGCCTACACACCTCTAACAGGAACAGAGTCTGACGCAGTCGGTGGCGCCCGACTGCAACGTTCTTACTTGTTTTACTCGTTCACAAAATGAAAATTAGTTTTCTGCATTATCCGTCTGTCTATCAGTATGTCAGAACTTGGAAAACTTTGAAGCTAGAGAAATTTGGAACATACACTAGTGTCATAAAAAGCTAAGAGATTTTTGATACACCCACTGGGAGCATGGTAAATTAGAAATAGCTATATATTTTCAGACGTAAACGCTATTATTTCCGTCAATATTGCCGTCTCAGAATTCGGATTTGGAATATATACAAAACATATGTTATGTAAGTACGGTCATTGAGGAGGTGGCAAATCGGATAATCTATATAGTTGTCGAGCTATAGCCCCAAAATTTGACATATGTCAGTTGTTGGTTCCCTCTTCCGTATATTGAAAAAAAATCATTGCCATACGCCTCTTAGGAGGGTGGCAAGTCGAAGAAAAACCATGTCTTCTACACCTTTATCTTATGGCTTGGCGAATCCGATAAAATTAATATTCGATTAAATTTAGCTGCCTTTTAAATTCTTAAAAATGTTTATGGTATTCTCATTTTTCAATTGTTTCTAGAGGTAGTATTTACATTATTAACTTTAATTGCTCAAAAGTGTTGAAGATTAATGGATTAAATCAATAATTAACTCTGTCTATTGTATTTTTCGGCATTATATTATTTATTGTTACAAAATATTGTTTAGTTATTTGACAAAAACTTTACATTTCGCCTAGACATCGTTTAACCAATTAACTAATCGAATACAAACTTTATTCTTGCGTTCGCGCTTAGGTTTCTTGATCTAGCTCCTCATCCCACTCCCAGTCGCTGAAATCGTTCTAGAAAAAGGCGGATTTAGAACCAGATTTCTTGTGGATTCGCTAGTTACTTACATAATCATCCAGGTTGCCCTTGTCTTCGGGCAAAGCCTGTGGCGAACAGGCCACATACGCCACGCCCGAATTGTGGCCTGAGCATTCACAGGTTTGTGCGTCGGTGGGGGTGGCACTCTGTGCTACGCGCTTGGCAAATATGGTGGCAAATCGCATAATCGGATACTTGCGCTCCGGCGCCAATTTGCGAGCACTAAACACCGAACCGTTTGTCTCCAGCGCCAGCGATGTACAAATACCCAAATTGCTCTTGGGTATGTGCACCTGACTGTGTGTCTCGGCATCGCCCTCGGGGAAGCGTTTCGAGTAGACCAGTTTTTTGTCCAAGCCAAAGAAGTGACGCAATTTCTTCGTGCGCTCAAAGTCGAACTCAGTGTCCGCCAAAATATGCAAATTTACACTCTCCTCCAGCATAAACTGCAATATGGAGGTATAATCGAAGCGCATGTCCTTAGGCGAGCAGTTGCTGCACGATAGCAAAATGAAGGTCTTCGATACGCCCGGCCGGAAGTTCAACCGGGATGCCGTTGATATAGCTAGTAGGATATCGCTGCTGCTACCATTTCCGGTGTTAATGTGCGCAAAGTATTCTGCAAGCTGATCGGGCTTAGATGTAAATACATTACGCTCGTAGATAATGCTGCGGGGCTTGTCGTAAGGCTCAACTCCGCCGAAGGCCACAACCGCATAGCTAGGAGCGAAAGAAAGTTAAATGATAAGCAAAAGAAGCTTTGGAAATGTTGCTCACCGATTGTTGGTTATCTTGGCAGCCGTCAGCTGCGCTTCAATGCTGGACACGACGCTCATAATGCTCTTGGTCTCCTTGAGGTTCTGATTGCAAGTCTTGGCCTCCACTATGAAGACCACATCGCTGCTGCGTGGTATATCCGCTCCATTCAGCTCTATAAACTTGCCCTCCGGCACATACGAACCATTAGCCAACTGGCAGCTGTTGAATACAATTATTAATTAAGTTTAGCAGATGCTTGAGAGGATTAGATGCCGCATCAAAAATATACTTACAACACACACTGATCGGGCACACGCATGGGCACCTTAAGAGCGGTACAAGTCTCAATGTAGGCCAGGGCAGCCGCACAGGCGCCCTTTATTGCCGGATGACCTGGACGGATGGGCTGTGATTTCATGCCCAGATCCAGGCACATCTCATAGAAAGGCGTCGAATCAACGACAGCACTACAAGCAGATAAAATGCCAGAGCGGAAGAAGTTGTGGCATATCTGGAGGACTTCTGGGCTACTTGGCTGCGGCCTGGCCAACTGCGTCTGCTGGCAGCGCTGCAAGCTCCAGGAGTCGGTAAACTGTTGTGTTTGTGCCGTAATCAAACCGTTGGACATGGTGTACTCATCGAATGGCTCGTTATTGAGTGTGCCCAGCAATCCGGCCGTCTTGGCAAAGTACCAGCCGCTCACCTCGAACCAGCACAGATCGAACTGAACATTGCAGTGCAGGCTGAACTGTGTGTCCGAGATGACGGACAGAATGTCCAGCTCACGGTAGATGTTAACGGATCCCAATTTGAGAGGCAATATTGGCTGTGGGTTGCCATTTACGCTTATGTGCTGTGAATGAAGAAAGTACTTGAAGAGTTAAAGCGAATCTTGAAAGATCTCTACTTACATCCGTTCCAAGATCTATTTCAATCAACTGCCCATTTGCAATGAAACTCAATTTGCGCGTGGAAATATCACCTGTCTCGCGGCCAGTCACTGGTTGTGCCTAATGTTAAATAAAACTCAATTAGAATTTCTCCGTAAGATCAAGGTAACATCTCTTTCTACCGCAGGTTCCAGCAGCAATGTAAAGTTGCGCTTGAAGAAGTCGTGAGCAAGCAAATAGCTGCAATGTCCGTTGCGTCCACCATTTGCCAGCTGCTCGTAGTTCAGATTGAGCCCCACAAAACGTTGATCAAAGGTCATATAGTGGCGGGAATCGATGAGCAGAGCGCGTGCTGAAAAGATACAACATAAAATTTACATATTGATTGTCAGCCAATGTCCCTCGCTTTACATACAGTAGTAGGGTGGCAGCCAGGTATTGGGATCGAGATGGGCTCTCATGTTATACAGTTTCATAATTATGGAGGAGTTGGTTTCGCTGAGGAAGCTTTGTGCTTTGGACAGCATTCTGTATTCGGTAATTTCTTCGAATTTGGGCGTCTCATTGAATGCATGCCAGGACATGGGCAGCTTTTGTTCCAGATCAATAATGCCCACTTCAGGGTCAAAGATGAACTTTGTCTTGGCCTCCCTGTACATGTCCGCTGTTTCCAGAGCATTCAGAGCATAGTTTCGGAACTTGTTGCGCAACAGTCCGTACAGCTGATGTATGCGATACTCTAGTTGCAGCTCATCAGCTATCCACTCCAATTTGGCCACAATTTCGTTGTACTTTTGCACCACGATCTGCACCTGATCTATTTTCTGCAGTTCCTTGATCTCCTGCCAGATTTCCGTTAGCACTTCATTGAGCTCAGCTCCGAATGGCACCAGCTTGAAGTACTTTTCCTTGATAAAGTTCCAGGCCAGCGTCGAATACTTTTTAATATTCGTAATGGCGTCATTCGCCTGGATATCCCTGTACAGTCGTTCCGCATCGGCTGTAAAGCTAGACACCTTATTGAAATACGGAGATTGGGCTAGTTCGTTGGTCCGCTTGTATATAAAGTCAAAGACCTCCTTGCTCAAATCCCAGGCGCTGGTCTCTATAAAGGTGATGATCTTGAACATGTGCGGTTCGAAGCGCTTGAGCACGTTCTTCCAGTAGGTCTCTGCCAGATGCCAGAATTTGTGCCACAAATTCTCAATGTATTTGATGAACTTGATGTGCAGATCTTTGACGAACTTATCATACTTCTCTATGCCCTTCTCCATGAGCGTTGAAATGTAGCTCAGACTCTCGCCATGGAAGAAGCGACTGATTGCGTTTAGGACATTGTTGTACGTCGTTTTAATTGTCTGTATCAGCCAGACAATGCTGTTCCGCAGCGCCTTGCCCGAGTCACCCATGGCGTGCCACAGCTCTGAAAATATCTTTGGCAGCGACTCGATATGATCCCTGATGGCCAGCTCGTCCAAAATGGTCAGCGTAAAGTTGACCACATTTTTGATATAGAAATCATTTGCTTCGTACGATTGATTGACAAAGAGGCGCAAGTCGTCCAGATCCTCTTCTAAAACGCTCAGTTGACTAATATCATCGATAAACTGTTTGTTGTATTCCTTAGCCGTGTTCCAGATGACGCCCACCGACTCCACCGACTCAGAGTACAGAGATTTGATCCAGAAATCAATGCCATCGGAGAAAGAGTTATAAATGGAATTACCAAAGCCTTGGATTTTCTCACGCAACTCGTTCTTAATGTTGGGGCGCCAATGGAAACGTCCTGTAATCAAGCGAGAATGGTTCATCTTTAGATAGGAGCTCACATCTATGATACGTATTTCCTCATAGTTCCGCCAGATGTCCAGATACCCACTTCGCGTATCGGGTATGTAGCCAACCATTTGCAAATTCTGGCTGGCATCCTCTGTCAGATTGAAGTCCATGCGTGCAGTACGATCCACGAGATTTACATAGATGTAGCCCGTGTGGTTGGTATCGGGTGTATCCCATATAGTTGCATTAAGGCCATACAAAGGATAATCAATGGTTGGCAGCAGCCATAGACGCACAGTGTGATAAGGTGAACGACGCTCGTATTCTAGTTCACGTTTATTGAGATCCAGCAAAGCCAAGAACTTGCCGTACATGGGTGAATAGTCACGCTTGTAGTGTGCCGTCGATTCCGTCTTATAGTATGAGGGACGTGCGGCTAGCGTGCCATTCAGCTCAACGTCCAGCTCAGAGGCCGGATGATAGCCATAGAACCTTAATGTGTAGTTCGTGTGGCCCATTTCACGATGCAAATCGCGTAGCTGGGCGCCCAGTGTGATCAACTGTTCTGGACTCTCTGAATAGTCTATGGTCATGTGTGCTTTAAGCAGATCCTGCAAGCCACGGTAATACGTAGCCTTGCAATTGATGTCTTTTTGGAGGTATGGATGAGCCACCGTCCACCAGAATGTCTGATGATCACGATCACCCTTACGCAAAGGTTCCGCCTTCCATTGGAAATTGCTGCGAATCTTTCTAGATTCCTCGTACGCACCAGTGCCAGCCCATTTCAAGGCCAGATCCGCATTGAAATGCTTGTCGGTAAGGGAATACCAGCCAGAGGTAGACAGATTTCGTTTTGGATAGAAGAGGTCCAGTGCGAAGCGCTGCGATTCATTGCCATTCTGAAAGAAATCAAAATTAATAACTGACATCCCAATCACACAGTTCCTCTATACCAACTCAGAATATGGATATTGGCTCTATAAATTGGATTCCCTTGACCTCAACTAATTTTTTTGCTCACCGTGCTAAAGTTGCCTAATTCCAGGTTATAGCCAATCCAGGCTGTCTCCGACAACTCGATCTTGGCATGCTGCTTGACAATATGTGGATTGACATCCTCATATCTAGTGGTCAGGATAACGGCACGATTCGGGTGTATAGCCACCACCTTGAATTCCTGAGCTGTAGAGGTGGTCAACGCATGCAGCTCTCCGGTTAGATTGAAGTTCTTTGTGTTGCGTAGCTCAAAGACCTCAATGTGCTTGATGTCCCTCTGTCCACCCGCATTGCGCATATCCCTTGTGCTCACATAGTGTATGCCCAGCGGTTTCATATCGTTCTCCAGTGTGATGTCCGTTGTGTCCTTGTAGATGGGATGCTTTTGCAGCTCCACACGTTTGTACTTGCCATCCAGAATCTGTTGTGTGTTATAGACAACCTTTAAATTGCCCGAATCCAAGTTTGGACGCTCCTGCAGACCGTAGGCTACATTCGCACGATGTCTCGTGGTCAGAGGTACTTCCATCTCGATGTTGCCATTTAGATTATGATTGGTACTATCGCTGTCATAGTTGCTCTTTAGTTTAAAAAAAGCGCTGTCCTTCGGCCAGTTGCAGCGCACATAACGGTAGCTTTGACCACTGCGTGAGAGATTCAAGATTAGTTTACAAACGGTTTATTTAATTTGTTCCCATTTACCTCTTTGTTGTGAACTCGAAATCTGTTTTGAACCAGGTTACATTGAGGAAAGGCGTACTTGAGTTTATAGCACCATGCATGTTAGTCAGCGAATTAAAGGATACATCCAAATCGGTTATGCGACGACTTGCCGGATAATCCAAGGCACAGACTAAATTGTGATATTCCGCATTTGGCTTGTCATAGTGTCCACTTAGTCCGAGTGTGTGTTCACCTTTGAACTTGGGCGTTGTCAGCGTCGCTTGGAACTCTCTGCGATAATTTTGCTTTTGCAACATGGTGAAGTCACCTTCGACTACCGAAAGATTCTGCTTCTTGCCCCACTCCACATGAGCCAAACCCTTAAGAGATTTGGTATCGTTGTGATAGTTGAATTGTGCAGAGAGCTTGCGTTGCGCTTCCAGCGCCTCGTAGCCACCCTTGATGTAGAATTCAGGGGCATTTAGCTGTTTGCTAACAATGTTGCCGCGATAACTGCCGCTCAGCTTGTGGATATCGCCAATGGGCAACGGTAGCTGGGTGAGCACATCGAAGTTGAACTCATCTGAGGACTTATAATGCAAACTGCCATTCACATCAAGGTTCCATTTGGAATCGACGCTCAGACGACCGCCGGATTGAAGTTGCTGGAATGTCTTGCCAGGATTCAAGTATTTGGCGCTGGCGTGCACGATGCGGGGCTGGGCTTTCGGCCGTTCCATGTAGCTCTCTAACACTAGCTGCAAGTTCTCGGCAAGTATCCAGGACCACATGCAGCTGCCGCGTCCAATATGCTTGCCGATTTGATACTCGCCCACAATCTTGCCGCCGTCCGCACGCACACCCACATCCGAATGCAGATGCACTGAATCGATGCCCAGCTGTTTCCACGGTGTCTGCAGATTAACATCGCCCACGAGCCGTCCCTGCTCCATTGGCTTCAGATTGCCATAGAAATTAATGCGCGCGATTTCCGGTTCTGTGCTCTCTACCAGCAAAGAGAAGTCCATGGGGCCATTGTTGTCGCTGGCACTATATCCACCAGATATCTGACACATCTTGCCATCTTCTATGGCGCTAAAAGAGAAACGTACTTTCTTCGGGCCTGCCTCCTGGATATTCAGCTCAATGATGCCATCGCGACCGCCCGACTTTGGCTGAACACGCAACGTCACATCTACGGGTAGAGAATCGGTCATACGAATAACACCTCTAACATCGTAGGTGGCCATGTTGCGATACAGATTGCCCATCACATCGAAACGATGCGGATCTTGTGGACTGCGCGCAATGGAACCGTGCATGGAAATGTTCCTGTAGTTCTTCAACGGTGTCCACACTTCTACATTAAATACGTCCTTCTTCTTATTGGCACGCGTGCCATACGCAACACTCTGACCATCCCGACTTAAGAAGTTCAGATCAACATTCAACTGCGGACTGGGACCCTTCGTGGCCAGTATTGAGGTGGAAGCCAGCTGCAGTGGCAGCATTGTAGTATGCACCTTGCCATTAACATTGACATAGTAAGCAGGATCTGTGTGCCAGTCCGATTCGATGTGCAGCTAGAGAGGAATGGTACATTAATTAGTGGATAAAGAAATTGATGAGAGCTCGTCTAGTTACCTTATTAACCACGCCATTGTCGGTGACCTCAAAGCGTATGTCAACAATATTGTCCACAGCAGAAAAGTCCTTTTTAAAGTAGGCATTGCAAGCATAGTGTGGTATAATATTCGTCTCTAGCAGGATGCCAACAGATGTTTCAAGGAAGTTGTCTTCATTCTAAAAACAAGATATTTTATATAAGCAGAACACGAAAAAATAAGAGAAATAATTCCAACCTCCACAGCGGCAGCCAGGGAGAGATGGGTGTGTGCTGTCGTCGAGGTAATGTTGCCCTTGTAGGCATTGTCATCCAGCTCGATCTTGCCATAAATATTAATTTCGGGCAGCTGATCGTAGGGCGTAATTAGTTTCAGCTGGACATTGTGAGCTTTGGGCCTGACGTTGTCCACCACTTTGGTGTAGTTAAGCTCGAAGCCCATTTCCTGAGACTTCGATTTGCCATCGTTTACCATTAACAGCACGCGCTGATAGAACGCATTGAAGTGCAAGTCAATGTGATATTCTAGTACGGACTTGAAGTCCTTGGCTATGTCGAAGGGTGTAGAAACGGTAAGGACATTGAGCACATTGATATAGTCGGGGAAGTAAAGACGATCCCTGAATTCTAGACGACCCTGGGGTAGTTCTACATTGCCTAATACGAAATAGAAGTCCATGTTCTCTTGTATATCCACTTCACCAAGTATGGTTGTCCAGGCTAACGTGTCCATCTCGAAGTTGACCAAGTAGGAGAGGTAATCCTCTTCCTCATCTTCTTCCACCTCAATTCTGGGTGGCTGGAAATCATCATCGAAGTGCACATCCAGCAGCATCTTTTTATTGCTCAACTGATTGACCAGCTTCGGCTTGGGGCGTCCATTGATCTTGACGCCCAGCTTATAGTGGGAGAGCTTGCCGTGTACCTTAAATATAAAGGTATCCCGCTTGAGCAGCTGTGCTATGAAGCCATTCTCCTCAAATCCAGCCAACGGTGTGAACACCAGATACGAGTACTCAAAATCTGTCATATTCTGCATGTGCCACACGCCAGTGAAGCCCAAAGTGGAATTATTCCAGATGCCACGCATATCAACGCGCTCTGGATTAACCTGGGCCAAGAGAGCCGCTTGCTGGAAGCTTTCAATGGGCGTAGCCACGCTCAGCTTGACATCAAAGTCGAGCAAATTCTTTATATCCGCCAGCGTTTCGATGCCCAGCGCAGCAGTCGGTGCTCTTACCTCAGCCACTGCATGTCGTTTCTTCTCATTCAAACCGAAACGTCCGTGAATGGTACGAAACTTTTCAAGGGGCGTTGTAATATTTATGACAAGCATATTGTCCGTGAACTTTCGCACGTAACCGTCCATTGTGAGTGTAAACTCGCGCACTTCAAACTCAAGAGAGGCTGCGCCTTGCACCTTTCGCTGATCGTTCAGCATAAACTTGGCTGCCAGTCCACCTTTTCGATATCCCTCAAATGGGCTGACCAGGGAGACTGTGCCCGAAATATTCTGATAACGCTGATTGCGAATCACATCCCAGTTGGACTTCACGCTGTACGTGTTGAAGGTATCGTTATTTCCCTTATAGTTAAGGTAGAGATCCGTGTCAATTTTCTTTGGGTCCTGCCAGTGCGCAACCTTTACATTTATGGTGGGAATGTCTTTGATGGTGCTGTTGATACCGAAGCGCACATCAAAACTAACTAGCTGATCGTGTATATCGTAGTCGCTCTTATAGCCCAGCTGCAGTTTCTGATCCTCCGCCCAGGACAGGGTTGAGTTAATCAATATCAGATTGTGCACATTGTAGACACCCGCTCTTAACGTGTTTGTGCGCCAGCCCTCAAAAGGTGTATTGACCTCTGCATGCAGCCAGTTGTGCAGAGTCTTGCCCGGCATAATGCCCGCATTATAGCTGAACTCAATAACATCTGTAATGCTCCAGGAAGCGTGTGCCTTGCCATAGTACGTGGGCCCACCCGTGTAGGTACTGAAGCCGCAGTTGATCGTGCGTTCCGGATAGGTTACCATAGCGTTGCCGTCGTAATGCTTATTCCCCGGATTATTATACTCGAGAAGCAGGCCCAGGCGCTCTGATGGATCACGGTTGGCATCCCACTTCAGATCCAGCGAAAGTTCCTTGCGTTTGTCAATGTTTAGCAGACCCAATTTGATGTGTACATCACGAATCCTAGTGTGATTTGTATTTTTGAATATCTGACTCTTAAATAAATTGAAGCAGCCAACTTACTTGTCTATGTGAATCTCCAGCTGCAATAGCTTGGGCTGTTCTGAGAGCAATTTCGAATTTATCCAGTAGTCCTTTTCCTTGACCTTCAGCCGCACCTCGGCATTGGAATTGCGATTATGCGCATTGGATGCATATTGAACGGTCAGCCCATACGGATCCTTGCCGTATTTGCTCTGCACATCGAAGAAGATCAGCAGCTGATTGCGCCTGTAGACCATGTTCACCGAGGTGGGCTCGAATGAGGGACTCTCCACGATCATTTTCAAATGAAGCAGCGCCTGCACTCGTGAACTACGATCTTTGTAGTTGCCTTTGAGAGCTATCGAGTGACCCGTAAACCAAGAACCATTGATAAACAGCTAAAGGAAATGTATGAGAAATGTAGTTAGGATATTACTTTGACTATAATTGGCCAACCAACCATATAATCCTTGGGCGCTTTTTCGTTGACTTTCACACTAAGCGTGCAGGAGTTGAACTCGGGTACAGACACATTCATATAGGCGTCAATGGCAAAGAGGCTACGACGGGGCAAGTGCACGGAGAAGAGTCCAGTTATCTCCTTCTCGGGCGCATACTTTAGACCCACAATTACATTGTGCTCGGTGCCATTTTTACTGCGCTCCTCATGCCTGCGAAATACCAAAGGTATCTAATATGTTCACTGGAAATAATCAATATACGTACTTGATCATTATGCGATAATCGATCTTTGATCTGGGAAGCTTTAGCTCTAAGCTTGCACGGGTTCGAGAGCCCTCCAAGGTGATATTTTCCGAACTAGAGCGTGCAAAGATAACCCTAACCATGCTAGTATAATTGGGATTTACATAGTCGGGAGCATTGTTATAAGTCAAGACCCCCTCGGTATGTCCTTGCAGGCTGAGCCAAGTGGCATTCGAGGCAAAGTTGAGCTTTGGATACGCTGTGGTCCGCAGCTTCACATTGCCACGATACTCAGTCTTCGATTTATCACCATTGTTGACAAGACGACCGGCAAAGTTTATGCTTTCGATCTTGGAGGCTTGGAACTAGAAACAGAATAGAATTAACTTGACCTTGATATTTACTCCCTCTTTGAGGTGCACTTACCCTGTAATTCACAGTCATATTCGTTGAGGTGGTGACTTCGCTTTGCACAATGTTGCCGCTGACCAGAGCCTGCAGCTTCTTCGTCTCAAAGGATAGATCCACGTCATGCTGCTTGATGCCGTTCTTCTCATTGATCTTTATGGAACCCACTAGGCCAGTTATGTTCACTCCATTGATGGCCAAAAGCATGCGTGGTTTATAGATCCAGGCACTAAAATCATGATAACGTCGCAGCTCCATGCTCAGGTCGAGTGAGCGATTGCCATTGTTGTCGAGATAGACGTCGAGGCGCCTGTAATCGGGATTGCCGTCATAGCTGCATCCTGCGGATGCGCGACTTTTACCATTGATGAACGCCACAGAAGCGTTGAGAGCATTCGGTAAACTTGTTAAATTGGCCACAAGGATACGTTGAGTTTTTGACCCAGGCGTGGTGAAGACCAGAGTAAAGTTGTTATCTTGCTCCTGCTGATCCCAATTGTACTCGAATACATATTTCTTGGCTGTCAAATCCGACTTCTTAAGAATGAGGCTAAAGTTGAGCGGCCCGGACAACAATAAACTCGGCAAAGCCTCTGTCGAATTGCTCAGATCGGGCACACTATAATGCGAGCACATTTGCAATCCTATGGCTTTGTCCAATACCGGCCAAGTGCAGGTGGAATTGGCGCTGCGCTTCGCAATGCCTGCTTGTGGCAGTTCTTTATCACGCTTAACCACCAGAAGCTCTGAGCGTGCGCTGAATATTTCGTTCTTGTCCTGCGGCAGGTTGAAGGAAAAGGAAATGAGATTTCGGCCACGCATCTTTAAGTTGGCCTCCACCTCTGAGTTGGAGTACAAATTGCTCTTGACCTTGATGCCCGACTGGCCCCAGTACATGTCCGTTTGCATTGTGGTTATCACATCCACTGAGACGGAGGGCTTGAAGTGGCCTTGTACATCAAAATGCCAGTCAACGTCCAATTTATCCAAATTACCCGATATACTCAGATCCACAGAAGATGCACCAAATGCATGGATAGCTAGTGGCATGCCCACAGCCAACGGGACGCTATATGCTACATCCAGAAATACACTCGACTTTGTGTAGTTTAGAGTCTTGCCGGAAAGCACCTTCTGTGCCTGATAGAATGGATTGAACTGCGTCATGAGCAGCGCCACTTCTGACATAGACTCGATGTTATAGTAACGCAGATCATTGCCAAAAACGCGCAGACCAAACTGTGCTCGCGGATTGTTGTAGTCGTACTTCAGCTTGTAGCCCAATTGATCAACATTGCGATTGATGCCCTGTTTGCGTGCCGCTGCAGAGGCGTCGGCATTGCGTTTCAAGCGGAGTGGAGTTTCGGCCAGTTCATCTTCGAATTCGTATTCACCATCCTCCTCCGACTCCGAGCTGTGAGCTGCCTTTCGCTTAAGCCGCAAGTTGTCCAAGTTCAGCAGATTGTCTAATGTATCATCATCCTCAGCGCTCTCATTGCCCAACCAGCGATTTAGAAAGGCGAGCTTCTTGCGCAATAGCTTGCCATTGAGTGGCCCCTGCGGCCCAAAGGCATTCGCAACTAGCTCCTCAAAGCCTTCGGCGCGTGCGCTGAACTCAAAGAAGTTAACAGATTGCCCGAATAGATCGGCGGTAAAGTTGACGCTAGCCATGCGAGGTAGATAGGAATCGGTGCCGAATATGAGATTTGCGTCGGTTGTAGTGCCTAAAAACATGGATCAATTAAATGTTGATTGACTATATAACTAGAACAGATCATATTTCACATACCAAAATTGTACTCGTCGAAGAACAGACTGTGCTCATAGTTCCGGGAGAACTTGCGGATGTCCATCTTAAACTTATCAGCAAGCTCATCGTTCAGGAGCAAGCCCTGCGCTTCGATGCGCACCGGTGAATTGGACTTCGCCAAATTGGTGAGATGCGACCAAACGAAGGAGCCAACTTGATTGATTTGCTCATGCTCCAGTATAGACTTGATGGCGCCAATGGAAATGTAATCGGGACATCGCATGGTTTGCAGATAACTGTAGATGCGCAGCTCTGAATTAAACGTGTACTCGGCATAGTTGTCCAAGAAGTAGCTGCGGTACTTCAGGCAGTCGACTCGCCTGAAGACGAGTATGCTCTGCAAGCGTATGTCCACTGGCACCCCATTATTCTTAATGATGAGCTGTAGTTGATCCGCAAATCCAGCGGATATAACGCCAATGTTGCCCAGTCCTTTGAGCAGTATAATCAAACGCTCGCGTTGCTTGCGATCACCGCGATACCTCTTGAACTGGCTAAGGAACTCGGACTCCAGTAGGTTGACAATTTGCATTACCTTGAGGTCCTCGTCGCAATTATCGTGATGCTTGCAATAGCTGTGCACGACAGCCGTGGCACCCAGTGTGTACTCTGGATCCAGCTTGTTTCTAGAATAGTCGAGTATGGTGAAGAAGGTTTCCAGGGTATCCTCGTCGGGCCGCGTGATGAAGGATAGCGACGTCATCCAGCTATGCGCCATTTCCTTAGATAGCTTCTCATTTACAATTTGATCGCGCATCACTTGGTACGATGCAGTGCTGCCAATATAGGGAAGCGATTCCAGTACGTGTTTCCTGCAATTAATAATCAAAGTAGCCTTTGACCTTC
This sequence comes from Drosophila gaucha, assembly GCA_035045545.1. Taxonomy (NCBI): domain Eukaryota; kingdom Metazoa; phylum Arthropoda; class Insecta; order Diptera; family Drosophilidae; genus Drosophila; species Drosophila gaucha. Next base: position 487,890 of record JAWNOY010000463.1, read on the forward strand.
AATAAGTTTTGGATGCTACTCACTTGCCCTGATCGCAAATGCTGGCTGAACGCTCCAGCAGCACGGTCAGCGTCTTATAGTCCAAACTCTTCGACGTTTGCAGAAAATTCGTAAACACATCGATAAACTCGCGTTGGATGTTAGGAAAGCCCACGACGCACATTTGCATCAGATGGTCCCGTGCCGCCTTGATCTCATCATGACTAGGCTTCACAGGCGGCGTGTGATCAAAGATCAGCGCGGAACGTCGCTCAACCAACTCGATATCTTTATATCGGAACAAATAGTTGAGATTAGGATTGTTAACCAATATACTGTGCACAGCTTACTCGACTCCAGAAATTCACTTATGCTGTAGGAGTCTTCACCGTCTAGACGCAGCGAGCTTCGTGTGGTGGTCAATGCACCTGAGCTGCCGTTCGAAAACGGCACCAGCAAATGGATTTCCACGCAGATGATCTCACGGTACACGTTGTTATCAATGGTCAACTAAAATTAATATGCAGTTGTGCAGCTTAATATGAATTTTATATTTTAGATTTTATTTATATTTTACTTTAAGTCCCTAGATATTATTTTGGCACTAATTCAAATTCACTTGGAAACTCCTAAAAAAATTATAAGTAAATTTTAGAAATATTGACTAGAAACTAGTCCATAACAGAAATATTATTATTATAAGTCTAAAATGAAAAGTGATGAAAGCTAAAACATATAAAAACTTGTACTGGCATTGCCGGGAATTGTTCACTTATCCAAAAAAACAGATCAAGCTTGTTTATCGTATGCAACATGTAAGACTCTTCTTTCCGATTCTCATAAATCTGCACTCTTACCATAATTTACTCTCGTGCATCTTTTGCATATCATTATTATTGTCCTTTTTATACCCTAGCAAAATAAGTATATTAATTTTCCTCAGGGGTTTGCAAAAGGAAGCATATCTGACCCCACAAACTATATATATTCTTGATCAGCACGGCTAGCTGAGTATGTATACCACTGTCCGTTTGTTTTGGTAAGGAAAAGCTAGTCGTTATTAAAGTCTTAGACTTGAAATTTCGAATATATACTTGTGTATCCTATATAAAAATGTAAAGTAAATTTAGCTGTGCTCATTGGGGGCTTGGCCAATTGCGTACAATTATATCTTCTACATTTTAAGAGCTAGAATATCCAGATTTTGCAAAAAGGCTACTGTTGACCATCCCTTAAGATCAATCAAAAAGTTATATATCCACGCACACCAGCGGCGTAGCAATCGGGAAGTCCATTTCGTGTTTTACATACGTTCTCTAATATTTTGGGCGTTGTTAGAACCAGAGTTTTGAAACTTAAAACATATATTTGCGTGAACCATCCCTTATATAAAAACCTAGACACGAAAAAATTAGGAAATATGTTAGGCTCAACTGCTGCGACAAAATAAAACTAGATTGATGGGCTAACTTCGGCCATGCCGAAGTTTGGTAATACCCTTGCAATTGCAAAGGATATAGATACAGTTTTTTCTGATTTGCCACGCCCCCAACAATTGGATATATATAATTATTGGGCAATCTATTAAGACTTTAGAAGATATAATTTTCTCTTTTGACGCGCCCCCAAGAGGCGGATATATATAATTTTTCATAATTTTGTCGAAACGGGCAAGCCTAACGTCTGTGTCAATTTTTGGAAATTGTAGAATATATAGTTTTTTCCGATTTGCCACGCCCCTAATGGGCGTAGATATATATTCTTTATCTTTTTTTCTAGGGGTGGTTAATACAAGTATATGTTTAAAGTTTCAAGTCTCTGACTTTAACAGCGTCGAAAATATTGAAGGATTTATGTTAAGCACTATATAGACTTTCCATATTTGCCACGCCCCAAGTAGGCGTGGATATATAACTTTTTGATCAATCTGAAGGGGAGGCCAAAAGTATATTACTTTCCAAATTTGGATGCTCTAGCTTTAAAACTGTAGAAGATATAGTTTTACCCGATTTGCCACGCACCCAAAGGGCGTAGATATATAATCTATATCTTTTTGTATTTGGGTGCAACTCAGAAGTATATATATTTCAAATTTCAAGTCTCTGACTTTAATAACATCGAAGTTATCCCACTAAAACATTTCTTAAAACTGATCTGTCCTATGGGAGCTATAGGATATAGTCATCTGATCCGGATGATTCCGAGATATACAATGCCTGCAGCACATTCCAGTCTATGTGCAAAATTTCAGTTCTGTAGCTGTTATAGGAGGAGATTGCGTTGATCCAGACAGACGGACATGGCTATATCAACTCAGCTCGTCTTGCTGATCAAGAATATATATACTTTATATGGTCGGAGATGCTTCCTTCTCTGCGGTGCAAACTCCTGACCAAAATTAATATACCCTTTTTGCAAGGGTATAAAAATTATATATATACATCCGTCTCTTTGGGACGTGGTAAATGGGAGAAAACTATATCTTCCAAAGTTGCTATCCTCTATTGATTGACCAAAATTTATATATATAAAGCTATTGGGGGCGTGGCGAATCGGTCAAGCCCGTATCTTCTAAAATTTTCCCTAGAGAACCAAAAACGTTCACATATGTCAGAGAAAACTATATCTATATCCATTACATTTGCAAGGGTATTATTAAGCTTCGGCGTTAAGTAAGCTCATCCACCTAGTTTTAATTTTCAACTGAGTTTAGGAAGTAATTGAAAAATTGGTTTTCCACCTTCCATAAATTTATATTTTGCACAAGTACTTACATTACAATAGCTCTGCGAATTCAAGATGGGCCAAATGGTTTTGTCGTCCCGGAATGTATATGGCGTAGTTTGAAGCACCGATTGAGTAGCATAACGTCGACGACATGTGGTTATATCCTTGGTCTTGCGTATGGTCACATAGACGCTATCGGTGGACTCCAGTGCGTATTGCACCTGGCATTCGCCGGATACATCCGTCTCTGTGGTATTGAAGTCTACATCGAAACGCATCATGGTATTTTGAAAGCTCGACAAGATGCCCTTTTTAAAGTTCAGCACCCAGGGTGATTCCTTCTCGGAGGGACACACTTCGCTTATGAGACCATCGTGGAAGGCAAACCGCAACAGATTCCTAGTCAGATCAAAGGACAATTCGCTACTCTTGGGGTGCAGATGCTCAAAGTCTGGCGACCCCTGCTCATCGGATGTAGACTCCGCGCTGCTTAAGTTGTCATAGTAGTCATAGTTGTCTTTGGCTGGCTTCTCTTCTGTCTGGGCGCTATCATTATTTGCCTCCTGGAGGGTATCGTACAGCTTGACCGTACTGATACGCAAGTAGCCTTCGCAGCCCTTGGGAAAGAATATCTCCAGATTGGCTTTCAAATACAGATCAGAGCTGTTATCACCGGAACCGGCAAATTCCGTACGCACGGAAACCGTATAATCGTATTTGTAGAGATTTTCGCCATAGCTAAATTTCGGATTTGGCGTCTCACATTGTGGGCGACCGCAGATTCTCGGATCCTTAAGGGGATCTAAAGGTAGAAGGTGAAAAATATTATAAATAAACTTTTCCAAATGTTCGAAAAATTTTTGTGCCATTTTTTTACAATTAATTAAATTGAATTACTTAACACAAATATATGTATTATTAAACAATTATTTTAATTACTCAAACGTAATTTTAATTTTAATATAATATTTATTACATTTAGTAATTAAATGGGCTAATACTTAAATGTAATTATCTCATTAGTATACTTCCATATAATTAAAAATATTTTACAATTATTTCAACTACTCAAATCTCATTGTAATTAATTCTAATAGTAAAATTATTAAATTGAAAAAAAAAAATATAATTATTTTAAATAAATATTTCAAATGACAACATTTTTTTTACAGAATTTAATGTACTTATTTAATACATTTATAAAATTATATTTTTTTCTTAATTATTATAATTTCTATTTTAAATTTTTATGAGTAATTTAATAACTTCTATGTAATTGATTGATACATGTATATAATTAAATTTTAGGTTTCAAATTAATTTCGTTATTATGTTTTTCCCTTAATTACTTAAATTTTCTTAATTTAATTGAAGTTAAATATATTTTAAGATTCCTAAGTATTTACGTTTAGTTGCTACTCACTTTCCCTTGCCGCCTGACTTTGTGCTATGATCAGCACAAATAGCAGCCATATAGCCGCCATATACTTGGGTGCACCCATGATAGGCGTGGCCTGTTTGTATCCCAACTGTGCTTAAGCTCTATATTTAGGAGAATTGTTTAGCACGCACATGGAACAGCTGCTGTAAATAAGTAATCTATAAGGAAAATAGATTTTATTAACTCAAATTTTGCAATATTGACTAAGTTCATTTAGTTATTTCAATTATTATTTGATTTACAATGCAAATTGCATTTATGCATAATAAAATTGCGGTTTGTGCTTTGACTTACAAATGATTTACCACTTCACCCACACAAATTGAGATGCCTTTAATTACTTAGATTGTTCAGCTGGAATGGGATAATGGGCATGCCTGGAAATATTCCTATTTGAAACGTATTAATGGCTGGGAAGGGTTTCTATAGCAGCCGTTACTTATTTTCTAATAATTTTGAGAAATGATTTTTGGCTCAATTGCGCTTTCGCACTTGTTGGCCAAGCTCTTGGGTTTCTTTGAAGCTCAACATATGCATGTGGACGTGGCAGAAACTCTCGCCCACTATTATAACGCCCTTTGCGTATTTCGCCTTTGCCATAGCTATAGCCAAACCCAAAGCCAAAGCAAATCAATTGAATTTCCACTTGATTCAACATAAAACACACAAAATAAAATAAAAGAAAACCCGGCAAAAAATAAAGACGAAAACCTTCCCACTCCAAACGCAGCAAAAGCCCTTCCATCATTAATTCCAGCAATAAAGTGGGAATAAATCGGAGACTGTCTGGCGGGAGGGGGGCTTACGACATTGCGATTGACGCCAACTGTTGTTTGCATTTGCATTTGATTTTAGAGCAGGGAAAAGAATTGTTAACGGTTGTTTTTTACATTGCCCTCTCGCTCACGCTCCCCCTCTCTCTATTTTGTTTTGCTCTTTGCACTTTGCAAAGCATATAAATCGCAGCTACAGCTGTGGTTTCCTCTTTGCATGCTGCTTTATTCTGCACCCGGACCTGCTCCCGTTCCTACATACATACGTAGTTACTGGCTGCTGTTGGGTATTTGCTGACAATGATTGCTGGGCTGCAAGAAACAGCAAAAGCACTTAACACTATTTTTTTGCGCGCGAGCTTCGGGTGCATGTGACCTGCATATGCACGCATACACAGACAATCATTCACATGTACACACTTGCATGTATTCAGATCTCGATGCATGTGCGTATGTGTGCGCATATCAATTCTTCATGGCGTGAAGCGTTTTAGGTAGCCCGTCAAAATGTTTGTGTGGGACTGTCATAAATTGAATTGCATTGGCCTAGTGCTTACTTGAAGAGTAAATAATGGTTCTAAATCATGCAGAAGACTGATTTGGCATTTAATTGCGTGTGTATGTTCAAATTGAAATTTACAAACAAGGAGCGTGTGAAAAGCGAGTCATACTGTAATATATGTATGTACATACATACACACTATGTGCATAAGTGTTGCCACATGGTTTTAATCTATGCCGCGCAAAGTGAATAACAAATATGTACTGGTAATAGAAATAGTAAATAATTAGAATAAGACTGGTATTAATCCTGACAAACTATTTATGTATATTGCTGTTATACTAATCAGAGCAGCGAAACTTATTTGTTATTTAATTTATTTCAACAAACAACTTTGAGGATCAAGGCCTTGGCATCATGCGCAATTTGCTCAATCAGCATACTAGCATATGCACCAGTGTTGGAAATAATTTTTGGCCCAAATCGTTAACCGATTGGGCAACACTTGCTAATGTTTTGACATTTAATTGTGAAGAGCAAGAATTTTGTATCATTTCTTTTCTTGTGAAAATTGTGAAATTTATTGCAAATATGTGATATGTGCAAATATCGAAATGGTCAGTGGAAAATGCACTCGTTGCTGTAAAAGTGTAACCAATTCGTTAATGCATAAGTGGAATCCATTCTTACGAAAATGTTAACCAAATGTGTTCGCGGCCTCTGCTCAAGTCATAAATACATACATATGTGGCTAAATCCACGCTGCACAATTATGTATGTACATATGTGTTTGTAAGCAAACTATAAATCGCATTACTATAACTCCATTGTCAATATCTATTTCATTCAGCGACCACCTCTACTCAGGTTATCCTCTCCGCCGCTTCTCGCAAAGCTCATAAGCGGATTTTCTGCACACCCATTGCGAAATTCATACCACATACATACATATGTAGTATGTATGTACATGTTAAATGAGAATTGTGTGTGATATGGAAATACACAGACCATAAATCTAATTTGCCTAGGGTTTCGCTGCTTTGCCAGACAATAATCATGAAAGTGCTCCTTGCTGAAGAAGAAATATTTTAGGCTAAGTATGCTGCGCGCTGATTTCACAAGAAATCTACAGGTAAGTATGGCATGTGTGTAACTCGTCTGTTAATATACATACATATATTTTTGATCGCGTTTATTGATGACAATATTTATAAAATTATTGGACTTTTGGAATTTTGATTTACATTTATAAATTAAACGTTTACGTTTTGCCTTGGCTTCTCATTTGTGGCTATTTGGACTTTTACGTAATAATTTTTAATATAATTTTTTTTGTGCGTTACTGAAAAAGGAAATCAAAACATCGATCTTCACATTACACTAAACGAATGTAGGCACTTTAGTAAAAACATCAAGTTACATTTTTTTTTCGTCGGTTGAAACTAAAAATTAGTTATCTTTCTCGTCATAATTTAAAGAAAACTTTTTTAGGAACTATTTTTAAATTTTATAAACAGAAGCCTTTATCTGCAAGCTTTCTCGTTTTGAGATACATTTAAGTAGCATGGAGTTTATTTATTGATTACATCGAGAAATGAAATCTTAAGGGAAAGAATATTGGGGTAAAACTTAGCTAATCAAGTGAATTCTTAAGCTCTTATGTTTTTATGGTTAGACAAATGCAATAGCTTTCACTAAAGTTATTGGTAGCTCTTTTTAGACTCTGTTCCCAAAGGGAAAAAGAGTCTATTGGATTTGTGCAATGTCCGTCTTGCTGTCTGTCCGTCTGTCCGTCTGTCTGTATGAACGCGCAGCATTTGGACACTATAGAAGCTAGAGACTTGTAATTTGGAATATATACTCGTGTGTATCCGCGTCAGATCAAGTTTGAGTATTTTTCCGATACGCCCACAGGGGGCGTGGCAAATCGGGAAATGCTATATCTATTAAGACTAAAACACTGTTATTTTAGTCAATATTGCAGTCTAAGAAATGGGATTTAGAATATATATTCGTGTACACTACGCGGACGTTTTAAGATATAGATTATATATCTACGCCCATTGTGGGCGTGGCAAATCGGATAAAACTATATCTTCTACAGCTTTGAAGCTAGAGCATCCAAATTTGGCATGTGGGTTACTGTTGACCTTCCCTTAAGTTACATCAAAAAGTTATATACCCACGCCCCCTGGGGGCGTACCAAATCGGGAATATATATATAGCGATTTGTATAAATCTTATAATATTTTGAGCGTTATAAGAGCTAGAGACTTGAAATTTGGAATATATATGCAAGTAGATCACCCGGAATCAAAAATATATATTATAGATATTTACGCCCATTAAGGGCGTGGCAAATCGGATAAAACTGTATCTCCTACAGTTTTGGAGCTAGAGCGTCCAAATTTTGCATGTGGGATACTGTTGACCTCCTCTTAAGATATGTCAAAAGTTATATATCCACGTCTTCTGGGGGCGTGGCAAATCGGGAATTACTATATCTTTTACTAAAACCGTGATAATTTCGGCAATATTTCCGTCAGAGAGTTGGGACTTGGAATATATATACTAGTATCCTACCTCTACCCAAAAATGAATATTATATATAGCTACGCCCATTTGGGGCGTGGCAAATAGGGTAAAACTGTATCTCCTACAGTCTTAGACGTAGAGCATCCAAATTTGACATGTGGGTTACTGTTCATGAAATTAAAATTTACGAAAAAAAAAAAATAATAATAATCATAATGTAAGCCTCCGTAAAACAAATTCTAGTTGACCTTACTGGGGATTGAAGCAGGGTCTTCGCTACCACAACGCAAGTCTGTTTAACCAAATCAAAACACTTCCAAACTCAGTTTGGCACATAGCCACGCAAGAGACGCCGTGGCGTTGTGGGTAGAGTGGTGGCATGCGAAGCGCGTGACCCAGGTTCGATTCCCAGCGCTGACGCGTGATATTATCATTTAATAAAATGTTTTTTTTTGTTATTTTTTTTATAACTTCTATGTTATTTAATGGATTTGATAAAATTTTCAGCATAAATCCTTATATTTATTAAAACAAATTCTAGTTGACCTAACTGGGGCAAGTCTGTTTAACCAAATCAACACACCAAACTCAATTTGGCACAAGAGACGCCGTGGTGTTGTGGGTAGAGTCGGTGGCATGCGAAGCGCGTGACCCAGGTTCTATTCCCATCGCTGCCGCGTGATATTATCATTTATTAAAATGTTTTTTTTTTTTATAACTTCTATGTTACTTAATGGATTTTGATAAAACTTTCTGCATAAATCCTTATATTTTATTAAAAATACGGTTTTACCTAAAAAATTGAAAAAAAAATGTAAATGTGGCTTTATTTGCAACTGAACTTTTATTAAATTGATTTTGTGAAATGTGGAGCCAGTATCCAAAATATATAATAAAAACCAAAATAGTATTTTATTTTAAAAAAGCTATATGTAAAATTGTATGACTGTAGCTAAATTGATGTAAAAGACATGCTCAAACAAGTAAGAAAGCTCTAGTCGGGTCTCAGCCCGACTACGAGATCCCCTGAACCAAGTCCGAGCTGTTGTTTTAAACAACTTAGCTTACATCTTTTATCTATACATATTACCTCTGCGCGCATATACACATGCACACATTTGTATACACAAGCACACATATACCATGCACACAGAAGCACGCGCCCCGATTACTGTGTAGTTCATTTGAATGTATGTGTGCACACGTACAGGCTGCTGCCGCGTGCTTTTACAATGTTTCCTTTAATAACTTCTGTATTACTTAACGGATTTAAATGCAATTTTCTGCATTGAGTGCTATTAATTTATTGAAAATACGGTTTTCACTTAAAAATTTAAAAAAAAAAATTTGTGGCTTTGATAATTTTTTTTTTAATAAATTTTTTTTGTAAAATGTGGAGCCGGTATCCAAAATAAAAAAAATAGAAAATGTATTTTATTTTCAAAAAGCTAAAAACAAAATTTGGTAGCTGTAGCTAAAAATATGTAAAAGATATGGTCAAAAAACTGAATCTTGATAACGTTTTAAATCGATATCATTGAAACGGAAAAATTTATCGAATATCTAAAACAAACTCGATATGCGCGCTGTATACACAGACCATCATGCAAAATTTGAACTCTCTAGCTCTTATATGTTCTGAGATCGACGCGTTCATACATACGGACAGACGGACGGACGGACGGACGGACGGACGGACGGACGGACGGACAGACAGACGGACAGGGCCAAATCGACTCAGCTCGTCGCCCTGATCAAGAATATATATACTTTAAGGGGTCTGCCACGCCTCCTTCTGCCTGTTACATACTTTTTGCAAAACCATTATACCCTGATTTCCCATTTTCAATGGGTTCAGGGTATAAAAAGGAATCTCAATAATCTCGCATTCAAACATACGGAAAGACGGACGGACGGTCTACATATTTATTGAGCCTACACACCTTTAACAGGAACAGAGTCTGACGCAGTCGGTGGCGCCCGACTGCAACGTTCTTACTTGTTTCCATATAAATTTTTTAAGCGAAACAATTTTTGGTAAAAAAAAAGATTTAGCTTTAGCTTTTGATTGGTTTAAGGTTCTGTTCATAGTAAATCCCAAAAGCGTATTCATTAGTTTATTATTGCTCACTGAGATTGTTAGAAATAATTCATACATATACAACGAATCTGAAATCTACTCAAATGTATGTTACATAAGAAATTAGCAATGTTGATTTTATATTATTTTTTGGGAAAATAAGCATAAAAGGGATGCTACCAACTATGTAAGAATATACATATCTTCTTCAGCAGCACGATGAGCTGAGTTGATAAAACATTGTCCGTCGGTCCATCTGTCTGAATCAACCCAATCACCTCCTATAGCTTTAAAGCTATAATGCTGAATTTTTTTCACATAGGCTTCTTTCTGTAGCAGACATTGGATATCTCGGAATCATCCGGATCAGACTATATAATATAGCTCCCATAGAATAGATCGATTTTAAGAATTGTTTTAGTACAAAAAAATGCGGCGCGTTTTAAGTCTTAGACTTTGTTAAATCTTGGAATATATGTATACCAATGTAGCCTATGTATATATACCAATGTATCCAGCGACTGATCAAATTATGAAATTTAAAACATATATTTGTATGGTTTGCCTTTAAAAAAACATATAGTTTATAAGGCAACGCCAATGAAGGAAGTGGCAAATCGGTAAAAACAGTATTTATGTCCCATAAATTTACAAGTTAGCATATCCTTCTATGTAAATATCTATTGAGTAAACACATACATATGTATGTATGTATTTAAAAAGTGTATACATGCTTTTTTGCTTCTTGAAATAAATTTGCAACCAACTTATTGTTCTTATGACATTTGCTAAATGCTTGACATAAGCTTAGTAGCTTTCGTCATACTTTTTTTATAGCTAAGTAGAACCCACGCATTTTCGCACATTTCCAAATTGAACATTAAAAAAAGTAGAAGTAAACATAAAAAGGAAGTGTGCACATAAATCGCTTGTCATGGAATGGCGAACGAACTTTGACCATCTTAATGCAACCTGTACAAACAAAATATCGGTTGTTTGGTCAAAAACTAAAAGCAAAAGCAAAAGCCCAAATGCCATTTGTTTTCATATTTTTCCATACCCAACCCAATATTGGGAATATACACACACATATAAATATATATATATGACCATATATATATATTCGGGGCATGGCAAACATTTTCGTACAAAATGCAATTTTCAAGTGAAGGTGAAGTTGAGTTAAGAGCTGTTTGGATATTGGGGGAGGATGCTGCAGCCAAGTTCACATAGGTAGAAACTTTAGCAGATTGTTAGCGAGCGGAAAAACAAGAAAAAGTTAGAGGAATTGTTTTTGCAACGAATTGAAAAATACGCTACGAAAGGCAGGTAAGGTCTATATTATAGTTTAAATATAATATAAGGCGAATATAAATATCATATAATTTGGAAAGAATATCTTCGATACAAGATTTTTTCTCTGACGATGAATTTTATTTATTTATTTACTTAAGCCTATCCAATAACGTATTTAGGCTATTTAAAAAATAGGTCCTTTTCATTATGTATATAACATTATAATTGATGAAACCTAAATCGGTTATTAAAAATATTCTTATGAGTATTGTCCATCATTATTTGTTTAAATTGAAAAACTGAATATTTCAAAAATTTGATTAAACCCTATCGAATGTGAGGAAAACTTTTTTTAGTCACTTTTATTTGCTTTTTTTATCAACATTGCAAAAAACGATTTTTCTACTCTATTTAACAATTAAAAAATGTAATTAAATTAAAAAAGCGAAAAAGTTTTAAATTTCTGTACTCAATACCTATACTTTTGAAAATCTTTAAATAAATATAGAAAATTATTTTTATTTAAAGATTGCCAAAAGTTTGAGAATAACTGATTTTCAGTTACTTTCCGCTTTATACAATAAGATTTTATCAAACGATTTCTATGTTTTATATTGGAATAAGTTGTACACTAAAAATGTCAATTTCTTTCATACTAAAAAGTGATTTACAGCAGATTTCCCAATTTGCAAGCATCCCAAAATGTTTAATGTAAATATAAATAGATTGAAAGAAAGTTCACTAAAAATATTTATTCGCATTTGTGTTGTTTAAAAGTACTTATGAAAGGGTATGAGAAATGTACAAATTTAATACAAGCATAAATTCTCAACTAAATGCAATTACTTTTGTTGCAAGCATTGCGTGGCAAGCATTGACGGCAGCTGCATATAGTGAATGGTAAAGGGTTAAGGATGCATAGTCAGGAAGGGGAAGGGTGTTTTGTAAGTCGTGAACTGCAACTCACTGGGATGCAAATCTAATAACAAGGCGAGCGAAGAGAGTTGTTGCATATGCAAACAGCATCAACTGAGGGCTTTGAGCAGTTGCTGCTACCAATCAAATTGTAGTCCATTTCTCGGAACAGTGACGGTAAACAGTAAATGTGAACAGTGACTGCAGCATGTTCATGTCTATCTTAACGCTTATTGAAAGTTTCACAACAACAAGAACAACCACGCTTGGGCCATGTCAACAGAGACACGAATTTCACAGAGTTTCAAAGCTTTTTCCGCCACAAACGCTAAGCCCCTCCAGCCACGCCCTTTAAGGCGCTTTACTGGCTGCAACAAGGGAACTAAAAGAGCACAGAGGCAGAGAGAAAAAAAAATTGTTTCCAATATGCGTCTGCAGCGCCTTCTATTATTTTTTCAGCAACAAAATTTTTGTTATGCTATCTGGCGTTGCGCGGGCTTCTTGTTGTTGTTGCCGCTGATGGCATTGTTTTTGTTGGTTCAGTTTGGCAGGCAGTTAGGCCATCATGGCTAGCCTGGTTTGTCCTAATGGCATCCAAATGGGTGCCATGTTTCGTCGTTGCCTCCACGAAACCTCCGTTCAACACGTGCCAGCATTCTTTTTCTATGCTCGATAAAGACAAAGGGCTAGTGGAATAGTGGGCGTGGGAGCTGTACCGGCTGCTGCAGGTGCTCACACTTTTCCAATGTGGCATGCGATTGGTGCCGGGCGAGAAATTGCAAAATTGAAAATTATGTGTAACACTTGAAAAATGGCTAATAAACGAGATTAAAATTGCCAGCAGCATGATTTTCAGATGCTTCTGCTCCAGCTGCTGCTGCTTCAGCTGCATTTAGTTGGAACTGAATGCACTCAATGCCAAATTGCAACAGAATGCGTTTAAATTATAGCCCCAATCGACAAAATGTGTTCCATTACAACGAAAGAAATATATATTAAAGAGGGGAAAGGGAGTTAAGCCAAATACCGATTGCTTTTCTTATAATCGAAGCAATCCAATTCTCGACTTTTACCATGAATTAGTGAAGGATTCTTGCTTCAGACCAATTTAAAATATTGTTGCAGTCCGACGAACCATTGTAATAAAGAGATTTACGGTCTTGTTCTTATATCAATTATAATTTTTTGAAAGATTTCACATTGGGATTTCGTTTTAAAATATTAATTAGAAATCTTGAAACCTAACTTAATAGTAATTCGATATACTTACAACGAAACGTAAGAAATTAATTTGTTTAACAAACAGTTAGATAACTCTAGAATCGATTTAGCACATCTTTTAAGAAAATTTTAATACATATCTTACTAAAAATATATTATTTTTTGTAAAAGCTAAAATTAAGCTAACATGGATTCTAAGTTAACACCTTGAAACAGTTTGTGCTCATAAGTCGATTGCTTAAAACGTTTCAGAGCTGGAACAGCAACACGTGCATAAATATCAATTAGAGGCCATTTAAAAGTCTGAAAACTTGGCTAACGTAAAACACAAGTTTTAAGCTGCGTGTGGGCTGGAGAACAAGCCAACTAAACTTTGAGTCGTATTTTTTTTTTAATTACAACGCTATAAAAGCTAAGTAAACCCTAAAGTGTGGCGACAAAGACTACACGACTAAACACAACTAAAAAGTGCGTCCTTGTTCAAACTGTCTGAATAGGAGATGCTCTGCTTGTAACATTGAGATACTGTCAGCTACTCTCCTATATATAATATTTCGTATATTTAATACACATACATATATCAGAAGTTCTTATTATGAGAAAAAATATGGCATATTGGAACCTACACACTTTATTTCCAGTTAAGTGAAGAATACCTTGGCAATATAAAAATGGAGGAATAAAAAACTAAAATAAAATACATTTCTTCTTAAGAAACTCACGTTTCATATTTCCAGTTTATATCTTTTATTTTCGAGATAATAAATATTCACAAACAGAGATTAGCGGACATAATAAGTTTCATTCAGCTAATTGTCCTGATATATATTCTAAATTGATATACCCTGCTGGACCCATTTCAATGAGTATAGAGGAAGAAAAAACCAAAATCTAAGTAGCCTAACAACTGCGGCCAGCACAACAGTAGCGCAATAAGGCAGAAAGGCGGAAAGGCAGGCGGTCTGTGCGAACAATTTAAGCCACATAAAACCGGCAAAGAGCCAGGCCAAAAGCAGTCAGACAAACTGGCAGAGCCCGCAGAGAGTTAGCCGAGCTTGCCAGCTAGCTGGCGAGGATGAATGGGGCAAAAAGTGCACGCTTAATGTTTGGAAACACCTTCTCTGGCAAGTTGCAAGGCGTCTCCAATGGGAACACTAGCCGAATACTTTTTACTTTTCAAATAAATTTACATAATTCCACATTTTTTTACTCCCTGGCTTGTGCCCGATCGCTGTTGCAAATGTGCAAAAGGGAGTGTAAGTGAGCATTGCCGAATTATGCAAATGTTTGCCAGTGTACAACGGTGCGTATGCGTATTGATTTGAGCACTAAACGTTGCATGGGGAAAGGAGGGAGTGGGGAGCAAGCAACAACTCCCTTGCCACAAGTCACTGCCACAGCCCAGTGCAATGAACTATGTGAAAGTTTTGTACGCAGACATGCGGAATCATCCTTTCATTTGATAATTACACTGCATAGTGTGTGTGTGCGATGTGTGTGCGTGTGTGTGTAAAGCATGTACTTAGATATAATTGGGGGGGTTGCATGCCGGGGCTTATAATGTAAGCTGGCCAATGTGTTTGCCCTAAGCTCAGCTCATGTCAGGCATTTGTGCTTAGCAACACTTCACAATTATTTATATTTATTTGTGCGCATTAAATATTTGTTTACCTGAATAAATATGTATTTAGGAAAGCCAATTAAGTTGTTCTCTTCAAAAAACTATCAAATAAATAGATTCATAATTATAGCACTTGCGTGCTTTGTTAAAATTTAATAATATTTCTTCCGGGCAGTCTTAGCGTAAGTAAAGAAAATAATATTTTAACAATTAAATTGCGGCTTAAGTTTAGAAATTTCAATGCATCTGTTTTTTATACCCTTGCAAAAAGGGTATATTAATTTTGGTCAGGAGTTTGCAACGCAGAGAAGGAAGCATCTCCGACCATATAAAGTATATATATTCTTGATCAGCAAGACTAGCTGAGTTGATATAGCCATGTCCGTCTGTCCGTTTGTCTGTCTGTCCGTCTGTCTGGATCAACGCAATCTCCTCCGAGACTATAAGAGCTACAGAGCTGAAATTTTGCACATAGGCTGGAATGTGCTGCAGGCATTGTATATCTCGGAATCATCCGGATCGGATGACTATATCCTATAGCTCCCATAGGACAGATCGGCTTTAAGAAATGTTTTAGTGGGATAACTTCGATGTTATTAAAGTCAGAGACTTGAAATTTGGAATATATACTTCTGAGTTGCACCCAAATACAAAAAGATATAGATTATATATCTACGCCCTTTGGGGGTGTGGCAAATCGGATAAAACTATATCTTCTACAGTTTTGAAGCTAGAGCATCCAAATTTGGAAAGTGATATACTTTTAAAGTCCCCTTCAGATTTATCAAAAAGTTATATATCCACGCCTACTTGGGGTGTTGCAAATCGGGAAAGTCTATATAGTGCTTAACATAAATATTCTAATATTTTGGATGCTGTTAAAGCCAGAGACTTGAAACTTAAAACATATATTTGTATTAACCACCCCTAGAAAAAAAGATAAAAAATATATATCTACGCCCATTAGGGGCGTGGCAAATCGGATAAAACTATATCTTCTACAATTTTACACCTAGAGCTCCAAAAATTGTCACACACGTTAGGCTTGACCGTTTCGACAAAATTATGAAAAATCATATATATCCGCCTCTTGTGGGCGTGGCAAATCGGAGAAAACTATATCTTCCAAAGTCTTATAGGTAGAGCTTCAAAATTTGATATATGGGTTACTGTTGCCCTGCTTAATAGATTGCCGAAAAATTATATATATTCAATTGTTGGGGGCGTGGCAAAGCAGAAAAAACTGTATCTATATCCTTTACAATTGCAAGGGTATTACCAAACTTCGGCATGGCCGAAGTTAGCCCATCCCTCTAGTTAAAGTAAACTTTTTTGCTTGAAATTCCATGCAAAACTAAAGAGCTTTTTAACATTTCCAATTTAAAAATTAAAATAAATAAATAATAAAAAAAATATTTTGTGTATCGGACTAATTGGTACTTTATTTCTTTAACGTTCATTCATTGCTTTTAACTGCGATGCAAAGGAAAATAATATCACGTACGCATTTTGAAGTAAACACATAATTTATTATTTTATATATTCGTAATTTTTCCATGTTTTAGAAATTATTTTAAAATTTGATTTTGTTTGTACTCTACTTTATCTATTCACTTTATATTGAATAAGCACTTAAATTGTTTTAAGAATCCAAAATAATAATACTTATGAAAGCAAAGTAAATAATTTAAAAATAATTTAAAATATAATTATCTCATGTATATAATACATTTTCGCTAAGGTCAGGAAATTGTCCGACAGTTACACTAAATGGCTGCACCATTCCAGTTAGTGAATCAGTTAAATATCTGGGAGTATATCTGGATCGGCGACTCACTTGGAGACAGCACATTAAATCAAAACAATCACAGCTCAAGACAAAGACCAGGAAAATGTACTGGCTGCTAGGACCACGCTCTCAACTAAGCCTCGAGAACAAAATACGACTATACAAGGCAGTACTAAAGCCAGTGTGGACTTATGCATTGCAACTCTGGGGAACAGCCAGTAATTCAAACATTGAAATACTGCAACGTTACCAAAACATGACACTTAGAACAATTACAGGCGCACCTTGGTATATGACCAATTTCAACATCCACAAAGACCTATCGATGCCTCTTGTCAAAGAAGAAATTCAGTTACATGCAGAGAGATACATGTATAGATTACATGAACACAAGAATACTTTAGCAGTAGGACTCCTTAACAACACAAACAATCTTAGAAGACTAAAAAGACGTCACGTAATGGATCTGCCACATAGAGATACAAATACTTAGACAAATATATAAAAATATATAAATATATGGATTGAGTTCATTGGAGCTTAAGCCATCCGGCTAGGTTAAATTTCATGCTAATAAATTTGTTTATTGTCAATATAAGACAGATTGCAAATAAAAAATACACTAAATAAAAAAAAAAAAAAAAAAAATGTACATAATATAATTTGTATTTAATTAGTTTTGTACACATACATAAATTTTTGTTTGTTTTTTTTAATAAGAGTTATATAGGCTTGTATATTTTTGCCAAACTTTGTGGTTAATATAATACATTTTTTTCGGCACGCTTCAAATTTGCACAAATATTGAAAATAAATAATGATACGTGACGTATTTAAACTTTTGATTTATAACATTTCCTATTTACAAATTTAAAGAATTATTAAAAGAACTATTAATAATAATATGTTGTATATATACCATGTTTATCAAATTTATTGGAAACTCTCTCAAGAAAATACGTTTTGGTTTAAACAGTTCGAACAGTATAAATAACAGACCTGATCTAGATATAATAAAAAACTTGCATAACGATTTTGTCATGCTTAGAATAAGATCAACACCTTCTCAGCTTTCAACCCATCCTTATGTAGATTTGCATAGGTCTTACTCTAATCTTGTCATTTTTGCAAACAATTAGAAGTTCGAACTATTATATTTATATATATAATATCACGATTGAAATTATGTATCGAAATATCAAATTATGTATGAAGTTTTTATGTTTGTTATTTTGCAGATATTTTATGAAATCTTTAATAAATTAAGCTTTCTTAAAGCGCAGCCTGCACAAAACGTTTAGTAAAGTTTGTATCAATTCATAAGTTTTTCAAAGTCAACTGTTCTTTCTAGTTGAGTATATTGGGTCTTGAGCCCTGCCAGAGGACAACTTATTTGTCTCTTTAACTTCTGTTTAGCTTAAGCCGTTGCCTTAAATCAAACATCACACAAATCGTTTCACACTAAGCCCACAGCTCAGCTAGTTCCTTGAGTTCACAGCTAAATCCATCACTCCATCACATTTCCCCCAAGGTGTTGCCTGCTTAACTAAATATGTCGGCACGTGTCTGCACGCTCCACCTCAACGCCCTGAAAACCCTTCGGGTTAAAGTAGATTGATGCGCTTGGCAGACAATATTGTTCACAAAAAAATAAGATGAAATGAAAGAATACTCTTTAGTTACAGCACTTGAATGTTGACTTAGGAACTAAACAACAAGTGGGAACATTTTCCCATAAAATTAAATAATTGCCTTTGGCTTTGGTTTTCGCTTTAATATAATGTGAACAGACACAAATGGCAAATGCAGTGGAATTACCTGAGGCGTTGCTTTTTCCTGTTTTCACAATTGCATTTTTTGACGGTTTTACATTTGTCGCTTTCCCATGTAAAATGTACACACTCACACACACACACACACACAGTCATCATACATATGAGACGTTTTTTCTCAAAAGGGCCAAACGACGCTGCCTGAAATGCAATTTTTGAACGCAACAATCATACGCCGCGTGGTACACGGGGAAAAATACACACCTGAGTATGTACCTGCTGTCTTTTACGTGGATTCCGTTGTCTTTTACACCACTTGTGCACAAATTTTTTGCGAAGTTAAGCAAAGTGAAGGAGTTGCAGTTAGTTGGCTTGCCTTGAACAAATGCTCCACACGTACATGCATATATATATATATCTATATATATATATATATATAGGATAGTATGTCTTGTGCAGTTGACAGCAGCTTAAGAGGGTGCGAAGAATTTGGGCAATAACTATCTTATGCGCCACTAACAGCCATAACTTATATGGAAAACGTGCATATGTGTAAAGAGTGTTCGTATAAGAAATTTAATTACGGCTTAAATTCATATTAAATGTACTCGAAATTCAGCAGCTAATGGCGCTTAAAATCAATAAGTATAGATTCTATTTAAATTAAACTTAATGAAAAAATTAATTGATATAGCATATATTCTATATAGTTATAAGATATGGAATATATATTGAAAGCAGTATATAGAAGTATTTCATAGAAATTCTGGTATTTAAATAAAATAAATTTGTTTTTAATCACTCTTAAATAATAAAATTGTATTTCACTGAGTTTTGAAATACTTCTCTCAACTTTTCAATTAATTTGTTTCCGCATTTTATTTTCGTTAAAAAATATTTAAATTATTCTTTATCAGTTGATTTTAATTGTTCACATCCTCATATAAATTTAGAAAAAAGCTTAATCATTCTGATTTTTATTTTTGCTGTGACATGAATCTGTATCTATTGAGAATCTTGTTAATTATTAATCTTTAAATAGTTTTGCAAAACTAAAGAAATGTCCTATAATCTTTACAATAGCACCCAAGGCTGTTATCAATAGGCTGCTTTTTTTTGTATTTTCTCTTAATTCGGACCTAATACTTTTTCAACTTTTTTTTCAGTGTTTAGGAAACAATGTAAATATAAAATATATATATTCCAGCTATCATTCAATGTCAATCTTTCCTATTATGTGCCATCAATTTTATTAAATATTTAATTAATTTAGTAGAAATCTCTTATTATATTTAATCAAAATTGGTTATTTATTTTGTTTTAAGCTTCACTATTTACAATAACATTAAAATGGCAAAACAGCAAAAAATATTATGAAATCAAAAGATATTTTTACCAATTTAGAAAATTTTAGAATACAATTCCAAAATTAAGGAGAAAATAAAAAGTGTGAATGAATTTTCATTAAAATCAGTTTTTCCATATGTAAATATTTTACAAAAGCAGTAGGAGAGTTTAGATATAGATGTAGGATATAGCAATAATATTAAAATTTTTATTATCAGTTCAATAATTTGTCATTTATATATATTTTATATTATTTTTAAATGTATATATTTTTATAACATAATTGAATAGTTTGAGAGAGTAATAATTGGATGTGGTCTTTCACTTAGCTGCTATGCTCCCATTTGAAACTTGATGCCAATAAAAAGCCACTTATCAGCTTAGACATTAACACGTTTTGCAATTTATTATATTTAGTGGTTGAATATAAAATATGATTTCCATTGAATTATTACACTCTGAGGTTATTAAAATATATTTTGCTGAGTTTTGCATATTTGTTATTTTTGTTGTTTGTCTGAAGCAGAGTTGAACAATGAGATAAGTGCGAACGGATTTTTGCATCTTAATTAATTATTGCAATGAGAAAGTTGTTGAGATAGTATTGATGAGCTCTTGTTTTTGACTCTCTCTTTCTTCTCTTCCACAGTTCCTTATCAAACTAAATACACAGAGAGAAGACACACGCGATAATTTTATATATTTATTAAACTTTTATAGAAATATTTTCCGTTTTCATTATTGAACTTTTGAACTTTCTTATCTGTTGTTATGATAGAAGCGAGTGCTGAACACGTTGAATTTTTGTACGAAATTTCGTTCACATGTGGCACAGTTTTTTGTAATTATTTAAGGTTAATTTTTGCCATTTATTGTGAAAGTTTTCTTTCTTTTTGTTTTTATGAATTTTTTCATAATTTTGAGACATGACTCTGGGCTTAATAGCATTCTTTGTAACTGCTTTCACACTCGTTAGGCCGTTTTTTTCCGCACAGTTTTACATGATTTTTCACATTTGAATGCATTTTGGCCGTGGTCAAAAAGCGCTACGCGTTAATGGGCTCTGAAAGCACTTCCAGTGCGTTGAACACGCGTTTGCTAACAGAGGGAAAGAGAGACAGAGACTGCCACCATTTTGAAAGGTCCGGCACTTTAACGGCTCAGTAGATAACAATGCGACGGCGCAACAGGATAAAATACAAGACACCAGACAAGAGCAACACTCTGCAAAATTATCCTTACTTCCGGTTAACACGGCGCAAAACCCTGTCGACTTTCGATTCTCGACTATTGACTCTTGACTCTTTCAATGTGAACTACGTCCGCTTTGCACGAAGCGGCAAACACGAATGAGCTGCTGGTTGCCCGCTGCTGATGCTGGCAGCCACAATCCGTGTCCGTGTCTGACTCGTACTGAGCCCGACGAACACACGCACACACAATCACAATGCTGATTTAAAGTCCCGTTCTCGGTTTGGTTCGGCTCGTCTCTTTCGTAGAGATAGAGATAGGGTCTCTGTCGTTGTCTATTTTCCAGCATCTTTGTCGGTTTCGGCTTACACGGCGAATGCGTCGTGAATGAAAACTGAATGTGAATGAAAATTGCGGCGCGTATATCACAATACCCAGGCCCAAACGCATGCCATGTGCCATTCTAATGGCTGTCCGCCTATATTATCATCGGCACTATCGCTGACATTGCCATATCAACTTGCATATATGTGTACCATCTAGAATTTCTATCTATCCATGTCCATATATCAATGACTGCCAGCTGCAGAAGCTGTGGCGGCAGCTTCTCTCTCTCCCTCTGTTGATTAGATTTGATTTCGCTTCGGTTTTCATATGTCAATTGATGTCCGCTTTTCCTTATCAGTTTGGACTTTATATGTTATTTATTTAGCTCTGTCTTGTCTCTCCGTCGCGTATTTATTTTGTAGTAAAATCAACAGCCGCCACACAGTCAAACAGTCAGCTCGAACAGCGCATCAATAATGATAGCAGCCTCCACAGTAGCAGCTGTCGGGGTATTTGCTACATTTGATTGTGAATGCGTATTTTGGAATGTTCTTGACAGTTCGAAAAATTGGTTTAGGACGCGCATTTTTCTGATCAGCACAAGAAGTTGTTCCTGATTCACAGTATATCTCTTTATTTGTCTATATAAACGTTATCTTTATATACTTTACATGACTTTATAAACCTTATAAATATAATTTTTAAATCTTATTGGATTTTATTAACATTGTGTATGCTAGCTTAACTGAAATATCAATAGATAGATATTTAAAGTATTTCAATTCATTACAATAAAAATCTGTAATAAAATAAAAAACATGCATCTTTAAAGCTTGATCATACTGAATCGTGTCTGAACAGAAAGAGAGATAGATTCAACTACGATACTTGAAAAAGATCTTCAACTGAGATACTTTCATACTTTAAAAATCTATCTATATAAAGTATTTATCTAAGATACTCTCAAGATATTTTTATACGAATTTTTTAGTTTAACCATTCCAAAAATCGATATGTCTGCCTTAAATTAAAATTAAATTACCAAGGATTCCTTCAACTTAAATATAAAGCCATTTAATATCCAGAGTTCACAAAACTTACATGAAAATCTTATTTTGAACATAATTTCTATTTTAAGCATTTTAAAATATATTGAGAATTTACAATTTAATAATTTATATTTTAAAATGTAGATTTTAGGGATATAGTTTCTTATACCCTTGCAAAAAGGGTATATTAATTGTGGTAGCTGTTTGTAACGCACAAAAGGAAGCATCTCCGACTATATACAGTATATGTATTCTTGATTAGCACAACTAGTTGATTTGATATAGCCATGTCCGTCTGTCCGCCTGTCTTTCTGGATTATAGTAATCTCCTCCTAGAGTATTAAAGACATAGGCTGTATTGTCATCCGGATCGGACGACTATACTATAACAGTTCCCAAAATATTAGTGATTCCGGATTGACCACGCCCCAATTCTTAAAACTAACCTATGGGAGATGTTAGAGCCAGAGACTTTAAATTTAAAACATATATTTCTATGAACCACCCGAAAAACAAATCAGATAAAACTAAATCTATATCCTTTACAATTGCAAATTTCGTCATGGTCAGAGTTATTATGTTATATATACAGATATATTGATATTTTGGAAAGGCATAGTTGTGAACTTTTACACTTTAAATACGCTTTATTTACATTTATTTTTAATTTTAATTAAGATGACATTGATTTGCTAAAATATAGTAGAAAATTTAATTATGTTACATATAATTTTTATAAAAAGATTGATTTTTTTTTTAATATTGTATATATTTATATATTTCTTATTAACAAGCTTTCTGCTACCTTTAGTGGCAACTTAATCTAGTTATACATTAGAGACAAAAAAAATCAAAAATATTGATTAAAGAAGAAAGATAATATATTAATTTATGTAGTCTTTAGAAATGCTTTAAATGGCGATTGCCATTACATGAACAGCATGTCACAGTTCAGCTTTTCCCTTACCAATTTGCTTGCATCACATGCCGCCTGGCAGAAATAAAGAACATACTGTGTACATAAGGTATTTATTTTATATATATATATATGTGTATGTTCTTTGTTTGTTATTTTTATATATATATATATATATATATATTCTAGTTGTTAATAAAAAGTGAAAGCAAAAAGCAAAGCAATGCAAAAATATTGGACCGGATATTGAAGAGCAGAAGGACAATATGTTGTCCAATGCCCACGTCCAGCTGTTGCTCTTGGGTACTGTCCCAATATTATTGTTATTCTCCTTGTTGTTGATGTTCTTTGTGCCAGCTGTTGTTTCATTTTATTTATATAGTCAATTTAAATTGCTCCATTTTCAAAATAGGCGGCAGATATCTCTGTAATTTTTATCCAAATAATTGATTTGCCTTCTCATCTATAAAGTAAGCACATTAATTATAAATTGATACTCCGGCCACCTTAAGGCATTAATCGACATTTAGAAACTGTGCCATGAGTTGTCGATTATATATATTCAGTAAGTAAAGCAGTAGATATGTAATACAAAAAAATCACACTCCATTGAAGTGTGTCTTAAAACTCAGTTTGTGAAATAAGATTTAAATCAGGGTATAAAAAAAAATATATTTAAAAATTAAATTTTTTTATATTAAATTTTTGATAACCTTACATTTGAAAATATTGCAAATTTAAAAAAAAAATATTTTATTACAATTTAAATATAGTTTTTAATTTTATAAAAAAAATCTTGTTACTAAAAACTTTATATTGTACTGCAAAAGCTTGCTTAGTATATTGATATTTTACAAATTTATGATTATTAAACGGTGGCCATAATTCCATAAAAATTATATAAAAAAATATTGTTTTAGATAATCACATAAGTTTTGATTTATGTTTTGTTGCATAAACTATTAAAAGACAGGTGTGGCAAAGTATTTTGTGGCATTCGACTCTGCAACTTTGAATGTGTTGCTCTTCGAGTGAATGAAATAAATGTTCAAGTATTTGCCATTGCGTCTGTTGCACATTTTATGCATATAAGTGGTAAATACTTGGCAAAGAAATCTTTCCGTTCTTCCTACTGCTGTGGGGCATCTTGTAAAGTTGTAAAACACATCACTTGGCTTGATTTTGGGCAAAAAAAAGAAAGTTGAACTTTTGTGTTTGATGAGTTCAGATGCGGGGAAGGACATTTCCCTCAAGTGATTGTAAAGTTTAGTCAAGAGTTTACATAGTTTATGGTATACTTATGTACTAAGGGGTGTTTGAAAAATTACAGTTCCCTTAAATTGATAGCAGATCCTTAGTTTTCATATAAAGTGAGCGTGTATTAATATGAATTTCAAACGAAGTAAGGGTATCTTATGAGCTGAGTTGTAAACTTAAATATCTGTAGTGGGAGTTAACTAACTTTTCCCGATTTTCTATGCAAATTAAATGTAGTTTAATCCCTTGAAGCTAAGAAAATACTTCTTTTTTTTGTAACAAATACAATGAAACTTTGAGTTTAATATTGTCCATCATATTATAGAGTTCTGTAAAGTGTAACAAAAACATTTAGAGAGAGAGAGAGAAAAGATATTGACATCTGAAAATGAATAAACTGTAATAAACTTTCAAACTTCTCTCAAAACTTTTCTTAAATAGGAACAAAATATAATTGAAACGAATAATGAAATAACTGAGATCAGAAAGAAGTCTTTAAAAGAGCCAATAAATTTGTGGACCAACTCTTGTTGCATGCATTTAAAAATGTCTTTTGATAAAGCTTATAAAGTTGCCAAAGAGACTTTATTGGCTTATCATTGGCAGCTGAAGACTTTGTCAGTGTCTGTTAAACTGTCGTTTTTCGAGCAACTCATAAGTTGACCAAGTAGAAAATTGGCTGCAGCAAATTGCCAACTAACTTCCTCATAACTTGCTTTCTTTGCTACAAATTTCTCATTTGTGGCATCCAAAACACAACATGGCAATAATTAAAATCCAAAAAAAAAAAATATACAAAAAAAAATTAAATCAGCTTGGGTTGGAAAAGAGAACAACTATTTATCGTCGTCTGGTCTCATAATAAAACACGCAGCGCCAACCGCCAACTGACAAAAATTGCAAACAATTTAAGCAACTGCGAAAAAAGGGGCGAAAAAAAGAAACCAACAAAAATAAAGCTACTAAATAAATAACAAAATAAACGCAGAGGGGTAAAAAATGTTAACCGCTCCGAAAAGAAAAAAAAGAAAGAAAAAAACTAAAAATAAATAAATAAAACTATGAGAAATTGCAGCACTTGTAATGAAAGAAGTTTTAAGCACTGCGGGTTGGGAGCTGGGTTGCTGCATGCCAAATACTAGAGCGGCGAAAAAATAATAAACTCATAAATAGTGTGACAAGCGCAAGGATGAGGGTGCCAGAGGTTGGACGACAAGTTGCAGGACGTGGAAAAATTACTCCAACAGCTGAGAGCCCCATCCACCCACGAACACGATGAACGGATCAGCGACGACTGATGAAAGATTTACGAAAGCCCAAGCAATAAAAGCAAAATACAAAATGCAACAAACAAAGCAAAATGCGAAAAAATAGTTT
Source organism: Drosophila gaucha (assembly GCA_035045545.1). Taxonomy (NCBI): domain Eukaryota; kingdom Metazoa; phylum Arthropoda; class Insecta; order Diptera; family Drosophilidae; genus Drosophila; species Drosophila gaucha. The sequence continues at coordinate 514,005 of JAWNOY010000463.1, forward strand.
TAGACTTGAAAATAGCAGACAGACAATTACCCTGCAAACAGTATCTGAATTTTTTTAAAACATACATATAACAAGTAAGAAAGCTCTAGTCGGGTCTGCCCGACTACGAGATCCCCTGAACCAAGTCCGAGCTGATGTTTAAGCAACCAAGCTTACATCTTTTATCTATACATATTACCTCTGCGCGCATATACACATGCACACATATACACATGCACACATATACACGTGCACACATATACATACCATGCATACAGAAGCACGCTCGCCGATTACTGCGTAGTTGATTTGAATGTATGTGTGCACACGTACAGGTACAGCTTCTGCCGCGTGCTTTTACAATCTTTCCTTTAATAACTTCTGTATTACTTAACGGATTTAAATGCAATTTTCTGCATTGAATGCTATTAATTTATTGAAAGTTTTCACTAAAAAATTTGAAAAAATTAAATTGTGGCTTTGAAAATTTTTTTTTTTTAATAAATTTTTTTTGTGAAATGTGGAGCTGGTATCCAAAATATGAAAAAAATAGAAAATGTATTTTATTTATAAAAAGCTTAAAACAAAATTTGGTAGCTGTAGCTAAAAATATGTAAAATATATGGTCAAAAAACTGAATCTTGATAACTCTTTAAATCGATATCATTTAAACGGAAAAATTTATCGAATATCTAAAACAAACTCGATATTTTCGCTGTATACACAGACTATCATGCAAAATTTGAACTCTCTAGCCCTTATATGCTCTGAGATCGACGCGTTCATACATACGGACAGACGGACAGGGCCAAATCGACTCAGCTCGTCGCCCTGATCAAGAATATATATACTTTATGGGGTCTGCCACGCCTCCTTCTGCCTGTTACATACTTTTTGCAAATCCATTATACACTGATTTCCTATTTTCAATGGGTTCAGGGTATAAAAAGTATATTTAATGTGCACTTTGCTCAATTTTGATCTAAAAGCTTTGTCTTTATATATAGAGATATATGGAGATATAGTATCAAGCGAATTAACTCTTAACTATTCTTTTCAACTCTCGTAAACACTTCCACCAAAGACTTAAAAATAGTCTTTCTTGGAAAATTAAATTTTTTTTTTAAAAATATGTATTATGTCAAAAATGTTGATTGCAATTAATTTTTGAATTTGATATAACTATGAAGCTATGTAAAATAATAGAATCGAAATATTCAGCCAACAGGAATGTTGAAGAAATGCTTACGTGGTAGCTCAGATTCCAATAACAGAGTTAGAGTGAGGATAAGCTAAATAAACATAAGAGCTTATGTGATATTATAGACGAGAATATATTTTAAATTAGTGGTCCATAAATACAAGGATTTACGCAAGACAAATATTCCACATTACCAAGATGGACTATTTACTGCATAAGCGAGCTTAAAAAGTTATAAAAAAAAACATTAAATAGAAACTGTCATGTTGAATAAGCTTATTAATACTGATCAATAATATAGATATAGTATAAATACTGAGAAAGTTGCCTGTTACATATGCACGCATAAAAACATAATACCCTTTCTATCCCGTTTTGCATGGGTACAAGATTTAGGAAAGGAATGGCAAGCCAAAAAATGTTGCTGGATTGAAAGAAGAACTGAGCTGGGAAATGAAAAATTAATATGGCTGCCGCTTAGGCGTGCTTCCTACTCGCTTTATACTCGGCCCACTGGAAACTCTAATCAACGCGCAACACAGCAAATTGTTGCATCAACGTTGCTGACATTGTTTTAATTTGCAGAGCAGTCTCTCTCTCTCTCAATCTGTCTCTGTATGTGCATCTGATGTCAAACTTTTGCAGCATCTACTTTTCGAAAGGCACTGATTAAGGAAGGGTTCCAAACGCAGACTCTTGCTTTTTATTAAGGAGCAGAGCAGATCTCGGCAGTTGACTCCAAAAACTTTTCCAGTGCTGTCTTTTTTGCGGTTGAGTTCCTTGTTGCAGTTTTTGACAATTGCAAAGTTTTCCTTCGTACGTGTTGCTTTTGGCCTAAAACTTTTTTAATGAACGCAGCGCAAAGAGGTTTGCTGTTCGGATGGAATTTTTTTTTAATTTTTCTTAATTTATTTTTCAATTAAATGCTACACAAAAATAAAACAAAATCATAAACAAACTTTTGAATGTCAATGGAACTTACATTTTTTATAAAAAAGTAAACAAATTTTATTTACGTTTTATTATTGCATAGTTCTTTCGTATGTAAACTTTATAAATATTCTTTTATGTCCGATATACATATATTCTTTCAATTAATAAAAAAAATTGATTATGATTGTTAAATAGATGTTCCTACAAAAATTTTTTTTTAACTTTAAATATATTTTTTCAGCCTAGCTGTATAACAATGAAATTAAATTTATTTGACATGAAAATTATTATTACAAATTTCGTTTCAAGATTTAATGTTTATATATTGTCAACATTTGTTTAAAAAGCGTTACGGATTTAGATTAGGCCTCATTTGCACAAGAAGGAATACATACATATATGCAAAAAAAATTTTTTTCAATCAGTTAAACTTTAAAATATATTGCAAAAACTTTGATCATAAATTTAAGAAAATAAATTGGAATGTGCAATTTGAAATCGGAGGTTTTTGAAAATGAAACTTGCAGTGAATATACTCTAACCTCACAAACACAAATCAAATAAGTTGCACTTGCCAATGTCATTTCCTATATAGAAATAGGCAGCCGCAGCATAAAAATCGCTGCAGATATCAATATATGCACAAGCTGCTAAAACGAGCGGAAATGAAATAAAACGCAGCCTCTTTCACAGTTGAAGCTCTCTCTCTCTCTCTCTCTCTCTGTCTCTCTGTTTCTCTCTCTCTATATATGTATATATAAAGAGCTTGTTTTTTCTGCCTGCTGGCTGTGTGGACTGTGAAAAGTACAAGGACGAAGACGTTGCATAGAACGAAGACGGCGCCGGTAAAGTTTGTTAAACAGCCGCCGGGAAAATTATTGAGGAAACGCTTCTGTAGTTATGCCAGAAGTAAAACCCGAACCGGAGGTAACAGTTGCTAGCCCACTTCATGAGCTGGTTGCGTGTCCTGGGTTCAAAGTGCTAAAGTAGCAAAGCACCGAGCAAGAGAGGACATGAAAGTGGACAACAACCATCTGCAATCCTTGTGTTCAATGAGTTTTTAAGCGCACTCCCTGGCATTACTTTCAGGGAGGGGTAAATTGTTATTAGCATCCTGCGCCAAATCAGAAACAATTGTTAAACGCAACTACTGGGGACAGTTCTCGAAGCACTTACTCCAGACGTGCTCCATAAATACAAACTATTTTCGGCAGCATCGCCAACATTTCATTACCACCGTATCCTCCAGTGCGTGTCTGCAAGCAAGACATAAGAGCAATGTCTTTGGATTGCTCTCTGGGTCCTATGGGCTGCCCTGGCTATCCTGCACTCGCCCTTTGGGCACAGGACATTGGTCACTTATGGCCACGACAGCTGAGTGAATGGCTTGTGTCGTATGAAAGGAAAAATTAGAAAGGCGGGAGAATATAGCGAATGATTGCTGCCAAGGGGCTGTCTGACATTGCCATGCGTTTTACCCACACATACGTTATGTGAATTGTGCTGAAAGCGACCTAAATGGACATTTCCGAAGCATATCATTTTTTCTGTAAAGGCATTGCTAGAGTTCCTTGTAAAAATTTTTAAAATTAAGTAGAAATAATTTTCTAAAATTCAGAAGTATACAAATTTTACCAGGTTCATGATACCATTTTTATATGTTCAATGTTTAGATTGTATTTAAGTGACAAACATGGAAACAATAGATAAAAAAGAATTGAACGTCTATCAATTTCCCTAAATAAAACTAGATGCAACAAACACATAAAAATATATCTAAAAATAGTTTAAGATAAAATCTCAGAACCGTTTAGCTCAATGAATCTATAACATTTTTCAATTATTTTAATTTATCCTAGTCGTACATAACATTGTCAGAATAAAGGCAACAATTTTCGTGCAATAGGTTCGCAGCATTCCACTCTAATTAATATAAATTCCCCATGGCAGCATCAATTGCTGCAATGACGAGGAGGCTCTATAATCTGGAGCATAGCCAATAACCGAAACATACCAGGGCTGCAAACTATGTTAGCACATGCTCATATATGTGTGTAGAAGAGAACGTGTGAGTGTTAGTGTGTGGGTTCATATTACACATATTACGTATACGCAACGTTACCGCCAACAGCGGCAACTACACACGCACATACAAATTCACACATACACATTTATGATGCTATGGCAGAATATTGTACATTTTATTAATTTTCCCTTTTTCTGCTGCTGCAACAAGCAAACAGAATAACGCATACAGCAAGCAGCTCAGCAATTTGTCGTCACTGTTTGCAGCGTCCATTGTTTGACTTGGGCCAACAGACGAGGCACGCATTAGTGAATGTGTGGAGAAACGGCGAAACTAGTCTTAAGTTCTTACAGAAACTTTTGGTAATGAAAAGTAATCATATTAGCTATTAGAATGTCGTCGAGTTAGTCGAGTCGTCTAGTAAATACCGTGTGCTCAAGTATAAACCAAATCAATATACGCGAAATTTAAATTTTTATTTTTGTAGTTTAAGTCTTGTAACTATAATTAAGCTTTATATAACTTTAGATGTGGTTTTATAAATTGCCAACTTGCGATGTGTATTTTTAAGATACAGGATATCTTTGCAAATAATGAACGCTCCACTTGCTCGAAAAAGTATGCTACAAAATAATGTCTGAAATTTTCTTATGTACATGCGAAAACTGCTGAGATAAATATGTCTTATGTGTGTGAAGCATGTATATATATAAATACAAATATCGGTAGTAGCCAAGAATTTGAAAAATTAGATAATCAAAATGGTTTAAAATTACACAACTTTTTTAATATTCTAATTCTAATTTTCCTTTTAAAAAAGGTATCTCAAACCTTTTTGCCAAAAGCACACTTGTGTGAAGTAATGTTTAAGTCTGTTTTCCTGTCGCAGTTGGTAGAGATTTTATCGCTGGGTAAAGGTTGACAACAAAGGTTGAAAAAGAGTTCAATATGTTTTTGTCTAGAAGTCGTTTCAAAATTCTCGTTTCGTTTTTAAATTGAAAATTGAAATTATTTTTGTATCTTCCTCTTTGAATTTGGAATAAATGGAAATATTTTGTTACGATCTATCAATGCTGGCGATTGAAACGGAAATTAAAATACTGGTAATTTGGTGTAAATTGAAACAGTGCACTCTGCGTCGCTGCGAGTATTTAACAATATGCGGTTGGTCATCTCATTAATGTATAATCGGCTGTGTGAATATGTGTGTTAAACAGTTTCAACGCTCATTGTTTGTGTAATGCGATAAATGTGCATAATAAACGTATAGCCCATATGCAATGAATGCCATTTAAAATGAGAAAGCAAATTAACAGCGGACCGGATGTGGTCAAAGTGATTGATGAAAGGCGCGGACAGCAAAACATTGGTAACATCAAACGACCAATGATATTATTATATTGTCAATTCACACAAGAAGTGTTATGCCAATTATGAGGATTACGCCCAAGCTGTTTATTAGATAAACTATACTAGAATATTGCTAAGAGTTCTAACAAAACTTTAACAGTAAAAATTTTTACAATTGTCACATTGATTGACTGACTTGTTTGATAATCAATGGTTACTCTAATGGGCAAAATCTCTTCAACTAAAATTTGAATAGGCTTCCCTTATGCATCGTAACTAAGCATTAAAGTAGGTGTTCAAATAACTCATACTAATAGCTCGGCTAATACAATTTTGCTGACTAGGATATAAATAGATTTATATTGTTTTCCCTTCTTTTCTACTTCTTATGTAGTCTTTACTTGTTTTTTTTTATATCCTCTGTTCTCGTTTTCAATCTGTTCTCTTTTCTTTTTTTCTCCGTTCTCTTTTTATTTATTTTTCCCTTTTTGCTATTCTTGTATTTTATATCAAATGATCTATAAATCTTAAATTACGTACGTCTTTATATTTTTACATCTATGCATCAATGAATCTGAACATCGATACTAGTACTTCTAAGTATCTGTACATCACCAAATCTCTACACCTACACATCTCTACACCTACACATATCTATACCTACACATCTCTACACCTACACATCTCTATATCTCTGTGCCTACATATCTCTGGTTATACATGTCCATACAGTCCTGCATATTTTCATGCCTATACATTCATAGATATTTTATAAAACTGTTTGCGCTAAGTGAGCTGTCCTCCATAATTACGGTATATTTATCATTCGAATTACACCTTCACATTACGCGCTAATTAAACTGTGAAATTCATAGGCTCTTTATCATAGATTGTATCATTTGCCAGTTACTCCGTTGCCACGTGAAACGCATTCATCAATGAGCGCTGTGACTGCAATTGAAATTCCCATTCACACGCTTTGCTCCACTTCATTTTAATTAAACTGTTTGCCTCGTTTTAAGCGCACTCAAAGAAAAACCAATAATTTGTCTTTGCCATATTTCAGTGGTAACTCCCCCAACTTTGCCGCATCCACCGTCGCCCACTTGTCCAATCGATGCCAAGAATGAAATTGGCATCGATGCTGCTAGCATTACGAATGCAAATGCATTCGCTATCAGGCGAACCGTGTTCGAGGTCCGTAGCTGAATGTAATTGCTGCCACAGAAATTTATATTTAATTTTCAAATAAAATTTTCGCACATTATTTGAATGGATCCATTGTCTTGCGCGCTCAGCAGCATTTCAATAAAACCAAAAAGGCTGCACAAAGTGCCGGACAGGATTAATACAACAACTTTGAGGTCTGCTTTCAATAAATAACAAGAAGGAAATAAAGCAACCGCAAAGCCACGAATCTATTAATACCCTGACAAATGCATACTTATCTGAATTATTCAGAGGCATATCTCTGTTTGAGAGAAGTTTAAGACCTTTTCTCAATCTTTGCAGGCACACCAAAGTATGCTTTAAAAAATCTAAAAAAGCCTATAACTAAAATATGTCAAGCATAATTCAAGTAATTACCTTTTTTAAAACAACAGTGTTATAGATTTAAAAGTTGAATACTATGAAGGACTTTTTGAGGTAAGTGCTTATGAAAAGTTCCGCTCAAATTCTTTAATTCTCTTCCTGAAAGCACTTTCTTTTTCAATTTTTTTTAATTATCAATAAAATATGGCTAAGTATAACTTCAAAAGAAAACAAGTAAGAACGTTGCAGTCGGGCGCCACCGACTGCGTCAGACTCTGTTCCTGTTAAAGGTGTGTGGGCTCAATAAATATGTAGACCGTCCGTCCGTCTTTCCGTATGTTTGAATGCGAGATTATTGAGATTCCTTTTTTGAGCATGTCTTTTACATCAATTTAGCTACAGTCATAAAAATTTACATATAGCTTTTTTAAAATAAAATACTATTTTGGTTTTTATATATTTTGGATACTGGCTCCACATTTCACAAAATCAATTTAATATAAGTTCAGTTGCAAATAAAGCCACATTTACTTTTTTTTTAATTTTTTAGGTAAAACCGTATTTTTAATAAAATATAAGGATTTATGCAGAAAGTTTTATCAAAATCCATTAAGTAACATAGAAGTTAAAAAAAAAATAAAAAAAAAAAACATTTTATTAAATGATAATATCACGCGGCAGCGATGGGAATCGAACCTGGGTCACGCGCTTCGCATGCCACCGACTCTACCCACAACACCATGGCGTCTCTTGCGCGACTATGTGCCAAACTGAGTTTGGAAGTGTTTTGATTTGGTTAACAGACTTGCGTTGTGGTAGCGAAGACCCTGCTTCAATCCCCAGTTAGGTCAACTAGAATTTGTTTTACAGAGGCTTACATTATGATTATTATTATTTTTGTTTTTCGTAAATTTAAATTTCATGAACAGTAACCCACATGTCAAATTTGGATGCTCTACGTCTAAGACTGTAGGATACAGTTTTACCCTATTTGCCACGCCCCAAATGGACGTAGCTATATATAACATATTTTTGGGTAGAGGTAGGATACTAGTATATATATTCCAAGTCCCAACTCTTTGACGGAAATATTGCCGAAATTATCACGGTTTTAGTAAAAGATATAGTAATTCCCGATTTGCCACGCCCCAGAAGACGTGGATACATAACTTTTGACTTATCTTAAGAGGAGGTCAACAGTATCCCACATGCACAATTTGGACGCTCTAGCTCCAAAACTGTAGGAGATACAGTTTTATCCGATTTGCCACGCCCTTAATGGGCGTAAATATCTATAATATATATTTTTGATTCCACATGCACATGTATTCCAAATTTCAAGTCTCTAGCTCTTAATACGCTCAAAATATTATAGGATTTATACAAATCGCAATATATATATTCCCGATTTGGCACGCCCCCAGGGGACGTAGGTATATAACTTTTTGATCTAACTTAAGGGAAGGTCAACAGTAACCCACATGCCAAATTTGGATGCTCTAGCTTCAAAACTGTAGAAGATATAGTTTTATCCGATTTTCCACGCCCACAATGGGCGTAGATATATAATCTATATCTTAAAACGTCCGCGTGGTATACACGAATATATATTCTAAATCCCATTTCTTAGACTTCAATATTGACGAAAATAACAGCGTTTTGGTCTTAATAGATATAGCATTTCCCGATTTGCCACGCCCCCTGTGGGCGTATCGAAAAAATACTCAAACTTGATCTGACGCGGATACACACGAGTATATATTCCAAATTACAAGTCTCTAGCTTCTATAGTGTCCAAATGCTGCGCGTTCATACAGACAGACAGCAAGACGGACATTGCACAAATCCAATAGACTCTTTTTATACCCTGAACCCATTGAAAATGGGAATTCAGGGTATAATGGTTTTGTGACAATGTATGTAACAGGCAGAAGGAGGCGTGGCAGACCCCATAAAGTATATATATTCTTGATCAGGACGACGAGCTGAGTCGATCTAGCCATGTCCGTCTGTCCGTCTGTCCGTCCGTCCGTCTGTCCGTCCGTATGAACGCAGTGATCTCGTTTAGATATATATTCTTGTGTACCATACGCAGTACAAGTTTATTTTTTTTTTCGATAACTCATCCCATTTCCTTATTATCGATAACAATCGATATTTTGACTTTGGTTTTAAGCTATAACTTATAGACCATGATAGCTAGAGATACCAAATTGACTATGTAAGTTTCTGTGATGTAAATATAGATAATAAACTTTTTAAATTTTGGATACCTCCCCCCATTAGCCCCATAAGTGGAAAAAACGTATTTCAAATACTAGAGAGTTGGGATTTCGTATATATACACCTCTAGATGTCAATATTATGTCCTGAAAATTTCATTAAGAAAGTAGATCTAGAACCGAAGTTATCTAACAATGAATTTCTCATTATGCTGCCCAGAATGCAGCTCAAGCGCAGCCGCTAAATTATGTACGCAGTAAGCGGCGCGCTTGCTTGTGTATGTATATGTGTGCGTGTGTGTGTGCGCGCAGTGGGTAATTTGTACCGGTAAAAGATGTAAGCTAGATTGTTTAAAACACCGTCTCGGACTTGGTTCAGGGGATCTCGTAGTCGGGCAGACCCGACTAGAGCGTTCTTACTTGTTCCCTTTGGGAACAGAGTCTGAAAAACATATCTTTAAAACTTAAAATATGACTTTATTTAATTTTTATACCCTTGCAAAAAGGGTATATTAATTTTGGTCAGGAGTTTGCAACGCAGAGAAGGAAGCATCTCCGACCATATAAAGTATATATATTCTTGATCAGCAAGACTAGCTGAGTTGATATAGCCATGTCCGTCTGTCCGTCTGTCTGTCTGTCTGTCTGTCTGTCTGTCTGGATCAACGCAATCTCCTCCGAGACTATAAGAGCTACAGAGCTGAAATTTTGCACATAGGCTGGAATGTGCTGCAGGCATTGTATATCTCGGAATCATCCGGATCGGATGACTATATCCTATAGCTCCCATAGGACAGATCGGTTTCAAGAAATGTTTTAGTGGGATAACTTCGATGTTATTGAAGTCAGAGACTTGAACTTTGGAATATATACTCCTGAGTTGCACCCAAATACAAAAAGATATAGAATATATATCTACGCCTTTTGGGGGCGTGGCAAATCGGAAAAAACTATATCTTCTACAGTTTTAAAGCTAGATCATCCAAATTTGGAAAGTAATATACTTTTGGCCTCCCCTTCAGATTGATCAAAAAATTATATATCCACGCCTACTTGGGGCGTGGCAAATCGGGAAAGTCTATATAGTGCTCAACATAAATCCTTCAATATTTTTGACGCTGTTAAAGCCAGAGACTTGAAACTTAAAACATATATTTGTATCAACCACCCCTAGAAAAAAAGATAAAGAATATATATCTACGCCCATTAGGGGCGTGGCAAATCGGAAAAAACTATATCTTCTACAATTTTACACCTAGAGCTCCAAAAATTGACACAGACGTTAGGCTTGACTGTTTCGACAAAATTATGAAAAATTATATATATCCGCCTCTTGGGGGCGTGGCAAATCGGAGAAAACTATATCTTCCAAAGTCTTATAGGTAGAGCTTCAAAATTTGATATATAGGCTACTGTTGCCCTGCTCAATAGATTGCCCAAAAATGATATATATCCAATTGTTGGGGTCGTGGCAAATCAGAAAAAACTGTATCTATATCCTTTGCAATTGCAAGTGTATTACCAAACTTCGGCATGGCCGAAGTTAGCCCATCCCTCTAGTTTAAATATGTATTTTTTTTTTAAAATTTGTATTCCTTTTTTTTAAATATATATGTTTTTTGTTTATTTATCCCTAATATTATAAAAGGTTGAGATATTGCCGTGGCCTTCAGCGGCTTACGGGACAGTCTGAGGTGGCAGGCCTAGCCAGCCTTTTCTTATGTGATCTCAGCCGATCATTATATCGGCTGGAGTGCCGATACATCACAGTGCCAACCACTTGCGCGCCAGCTTAAATTAGCAATTTGCAATTGACGCTGTAATGTGTGATCTGAGTGTTAATCGCTTGTCCAGTACTACTCCAAGGTATTTGGCTTCCTGGGCGAACTGTAGCCTTTCATTATTGCAGGGCACAGCTCTCAAGCAGGTGGAGGTATTCTTGAACACCAGAAGAGGCTTCACATGTCCTTGACGCTGAGTGCAGAAAGCACATATCATCAGCATTTGGGGCTATCAGTGATTTACCTACAGGCTACCAGAAGGGCTTGGTACATCCGCGGTGTAAATGTTGTATAGGAGCGGACCAACAACGCTTCCTTGAGGCACGCCAGCTTTTAAAATTATATTCTTAATTAGCGCTCCCATTTTGTCTTTTTTTTATACCCTGAACCCATTGAAAATGGGAAATCAGGGTATAATGGTTTTGCAAAAAGTATGTAACAGGCAGAAGGAGGCGTGGCAGACCCCACAAAGTATATATATTCTTGATCAGGGTGACGAGCTGAGTCGATTTAGCCCTGTCCGTCTGTCTGTCCGTCCGTCCGTCCGTCCGTCCGTCCGTCCGTCCGTCCGTCCGTCCGTCCGTCCGTCTGTCCGTCTGTCCGTATGTATGAACGCGTCGATCTCAGAACATATAAGAGCTAGAGAGTTCAAATTTTGCATGATGGTCTGTGTATACAGCGCGCATATCGAGTTTGTTTTAGATATTCGATAAATTTTTCCGTTTCAATGATATCGATTTAAAACGTTATCAAGATTCAGTTTTTTGACCATATCTTTTACATATTTTTAGCTACTGCTACCAAATTTTGTTTTTAGCTTTTTGTAATTAAAATACATTTTCTATTTTTTCATATTTTGGATACCAGCTCCACATTTCCCAAAAAAAAATTATTTAAAAAAAAAATTATCAAATCCACAATTTAATTTTTTTAAATTTTTAAGTGAAAACCGTATTTTCAATAAATTAATAGCACTCAATGCAGAAAATTGCATTTAAATCCGTTAAGTAATACAGAAGTTATTAAAGGAAACATTGTAAAAGCACGCGGCAGCAGCCTGTACGTGTGCACACATACATTCAAATCAACTACGCAGTAATCTGCGCGCGTTTCTGTGTGCATGGTATGTATATGTGTGCATGTGTATACAAATGTGTGCATGTGTATATGTGTGCATGTGTGTATGTGTGCATGTGTGTATGTGTGCATGCATATATGCGCGCAGAGGGTAATATATATAGATAAAAGATGTAAGCTAGGTTGTTTAAAACATCAGCTCGGACTTGGTTCAGGGGATCTCGTAGTCGGGCTGTGACTCGACTAGAGCTTTCTTACTTGTTTGTAATTAAGAAAGTGTGGCGTAGAATTGATTTCGAATGTTTAGTATAACATTATTTACTAAAACATTTTTATTCTAAGTATATAATGGATCATGTAATTTCTATGTTATAGATGGTTACAGACTTCTACACTAATAAAGATATATGCAATTATTTTCTTTAAACTATTAGACACACAATTCAGTTATAAGATTATTTTTGTTGTTACAAATTAAATGCTGCTTCAGAATTAGCATGCCCTTTGTTAGTGTATCGGAAATTCTTCGCGAAGATCTATGCTTTGGCTTGGCCTGTCCGCTTTGCTAGCAGCCCCGGCCTGCGGTTATAATTAAAATTGAAGCCGTGCGGCGCGTGTTGCACAAGTTGCCAACATTCCTGCTGTTTGTTGTCCAATAATAATTTTTATTGTACTTAATCATTGTGTGGAATGTGCTTTTATTTTCATGCGTTGCTCGAGAGGCTCATGAAATGTGGTTGTTAAAATGTGGCATATATATTAATGTTAAATCAAAGGCCGGAAGCACAGAAGCTCACATCGATTATGTTCTGGCTGTTAAGCAGAGCACAAATATTCGCATATTTTATTGTTTGCTAGTGGGGGGCTTGAGACCTTTTTGGCGGTCGCTGTTCAACTGCAGTCAAGTGGCAAATGAAAAACTCTGTTGAATAGTTTTACATTGCTATCCAGGTTGTGTGTTGCACTCTTGGTATCTGATTACAGAAGTTGGCAAATGTCATTTAACTCTGTCGTTAATTACTTGTATAGTTTTTAATTGCTCTACGTGTTTTTCTTTTACCTATCATATTTTTTATTTACCATAAACACATATTACTTGATACATTGAGATACGTTCGGTCATCATTTGTAAGCACGAAGCACGAAGTTCTTAATTATGGTATCGTATTACTTACCATAGTAAAAAGAGCGATTTACAAACAGATACTCTTGATAAAATATATAAACGCAAATAATCTTTATCGGTATCAGATAACCGAAGAGGCGCCTATCTGATCATACATATGTATTTCGTCGCTTTACTTCGGAGATTAATTGCATTATTCAGAATTATTTTATTTATTTTGACTACTATTTCCGGCTACGAGATCCCCTGAACCTTTGTTCGAGTTTGCATTTTACATACACACAGAAATTAATGCAACAGTAAAAAACTAGAACGATGGGCTAACTTCGGCCATGCCCTTGCAATTGTAAAGGATATAGATATAGTTTTCTCTGATTTGCCACGCCCCCAACAAGTGGATATATATAATTTTTAGTCAATCTATTGAGCAGGGCAACAGTAACCTATGTATCAATTTTTGCAGCTGTACCTATAAAACTTTGGAAGATATAGTTTTCTCTGATTTGCAACGCCCCAAAGAGGCGGATATATATAATATTTCATAATTTTGTCGAAACGATGAATGTAAACGTTTTTGTTAATTTTTTGGACTCTATATCTAGTATAAAATTGTAGAGGATACAGTTTTTTCCGATTTGACACGCCCCTAATGGGCGAAGATATACATTCTTTATCTTTTTTTAGGGGTGGTTAATAATAATATATATTTTAAGTTTCAAGTCTCTGGCTTTAACAGCATCCAAAATATTGGAGGACTTATGTTATGCACTTTCCCGATTTGCCACGCCCCCAGTAGGCATGGATATATAACTTTTTGATCAATCGAAAGGAGAGGCCAAAAGTATATTTCCTTCCAAATTTAGATGCTCTAGCTCCAAAACTGTAGGAGATACAGTTTTATCCGATTTGCCACGCCCTTAATGGGCGTAAATATCTATAATATATATTTTTGATTCCGAGTGATCTACTTGCACATGTATTCCAAATTTCAAGTCTCTAGCTCTTAATACGCTCAAAATATTATAAGATTTATACAAATCGCTATATATATATTCCCGATTTGGTACGCCCCCAGGGGGCGTGGGTATATAACTTTTTGATGTAACTTAAGGGAAGGTCAACAGTAACCTACATGCCAAATTTAGATGCTCTAGCTTCAAAGCTGTAGAAGATATAGTTTTATCCGATTTGCCACGCCCACAATGGGCGTAGATATATAATCTATATCTTAAAACGTCCGCGTGGTGTACACGAATATATATTCTAAATCCCATTTCTTAGACTGCAATATTGACTAAAATATTAGCGTTTTAGTCTTAATAGATATAGCATTTCCCGATTTGCCACGCCCCCTGTGGGCGTATCGGAAAAATACTTAAACTTGATCTGACGCGGATACACACGAGTATATATTCCAAATTGCAAGTCTCTAGCTTCTACAGTGTCCAAATGCTGCGCGTTCATACAGACAGACGGACAGACAGCAAGACGAACATTACACAAATCCAATAGACTCTTTTTCCCTTTGGGAACAGAGTCTAAAGATATAGTATACATGGCTACGCCTTTTAAGTCGTGGAAAATCGGGTAAAACTATATCTTCTACAGTTTTAGAGCTAGAACATCCAAATTTGGAAAGTAATATACTTTTGACCTCCCCTTTTTAAAGATCAAAAAGTTGTATATCCACGGCTATATCTAGGGGCGTGGCAAATCGCGAAAATCTATATAGTGCTTACCGTAAATCCTCCAATATTTTGGACGCTTTTAGAGCCAGAAAGTTGAAACTTAAAACATATATTTGTATCAACCACCTCTAGAAAAAACAAGTAAGAAAGCTCTAGTCGGGTCTGCCCGACTACGAACCAAGTCCGAGCTGATGTTTTAAACAATCTAGCTTACATCTTTTATCTATACACATTACCTCTGCGCATATACACATGCACACATACTCACAGGCACACATATACACATGCACACACATACACATGTACACATTTGCATACACATGCACACAGAAGCACGCGCGCCGATTACTGCGTAGTTGATTTGAATGTATGTGTGCACACGTACAGGCTGCTGCCGCGTGCTTTTACAATGTTTCGTTTAATAACTTCTATATTACTTAACGGATTTGAATGCAATTTTCTGCATTGAATTCTATTAATTTATTGAAAATACGATTTTCACTAAAAAATTTGAAAAAATTAAATTGTGGCTTTGATAATTTTTTTTAAATAAATTTTTTTGTGAAATGTGGAACCGGTATCCCAAATATGAAAAAATAGAAAATGTATTTTATTTACAAAAAGCTAAAAACAAAATTTGGTAGCTGTAGCTACAAATATGTAAAAGATATGGTCAAAAAATCGATATCATTGAAACGGAAAAATTTATCGAATATCTAAAACAAACTCGATATTTTCGCTGTATACACAGACCATTATGCAAAATTTGAAGTCTCTAGCGCTCTTATATGTTCTGAGATCGACGCGTTCATACATACGGACAGACGGACAGACAGACGGACAGGGCCAAATCGAGTCAGCTCGTCGCCCTGATCAAGAATATATATACTTTATGGGGTCTGCCACGCCTCCTTCTGCCTGTTACATAGTTTTTGCAAAACCATTATACCCTGATTTGCCATTTTCAATGGGTTCAGGGTATAAATATATAGCATACAGTTTGACACGAAAGTGTTTTCACAAAGTCAAATTTCTACATTTTCTTACTTTAAGGCTTAAAAAAACATGGTTTGGTTTAGATTTTAATATTTTTTTTGTTACAGCCAGTTACTTAATCAATTATCTTCTATAATTAATTAATAAAAATTCAAAACTTATTCATGTAGCTTAGATATATAACAAAAACAAAAAGTGAATTAATTTCAAGTGACACGAAAATGTTTGCACAAACGTTACTTCGAGTTTCTACTTATCGCGTTATTCGCAATAACCGTTATTTTCGGAATTTTGCTTACACTGATTTGTTGCTGATGCAATTTTTTGACCAATTTCATCACTTTTCGTTTGAGTTGATGCAGATTAGACACAGATTTGAGAACATTAAAAATGCCTGGAAAACGTTTATCGTTTGATATGACCATTCCATTGGGAAATGTTCGCAATTTCGAGGAGAACCGTCTACAATATTTTAAGTCGCGCAGAAAATGAGGGAATGCTGCAAACGATGCCTCCAACTGGACGACCTTGCGCTTTAAATGATAGTTCCGAGCGGATTATGACCCGAAAAATCCACAAAATTCCGACTATTTCGACGCTTGCAAGTGAGCTCCAAGAAGAATGTGCCATTAAAAATTTCTCGGGAAAGTGTTCGCAGAGCCTTGAAAAGGAATGACTTTTCATCCAGAGACGCCTAAAATTCGCCAGAATGCACGTAGGACAGCCAGACTCATATTGGGATGAAGCTATATTTTGCGATGAGACCAAAATGATGCTTTATTACAATGACGGACCCAGCAGAGTGTGGCTCAAGCCGTTAAAAGCACTTGAAAGAAAAAATATAATTCCAACAGTAAAGCTTGGAAAACTTTCGGTGATGGTGTGAGGGTGCATCTCAAACAAAGGGGTGGGCGACTTGTGCTTTATTGAGAACACAATGGATGCTAAACAATATTTAGACATTTTACGCAAACATTTGGTAGCCAGTGCCCACAAATTTGAGTTTTTTAGGGAGGGTAAGCCAATATTCAAGTTCTACCAAGACAATGATCCGTAGCATAAGGCCAACACAGTAAGGTGCTGGCTACTTTATAATTGTAAAACGGCGCTCGATACTCCCGCTCAGAGTCCAGATTTCAATCATATCGAGAACTTGTGGGCCGATCTGAAAAAACGGACCGCTAAGCGACGGGCAACAAATAAAACTGAGCTGAACGCGTTAATTTTGGAGGAATGGCAGAAGACACCAATTGAATACGTTCAAAAGCTTATCAAATCAATGAATAAACGATTGGAAGCGGTTTTTAACGCCAACGGTGGATACACCAAATACTAATTTTGAATTTAAACAGTTTAAAATAGCTCTATTTAATTTAATTTACTTTTGTGCAAACACTTTCGTGTCACTTGAATTTAATTCACTTTTTTGTTTTTGTTATATATCTAAGCAACATGAATAAGCTTTGAATTTTTATTAATTAATTATAGAAGATAATTGATTAAGTAACTAGCTGTAACAAAAAAAAAATATTAAAATCTTAACCAAACCATGTTTTTTTAAAACTGTCTTAAGCCTTAAAGTAAAAAAATGTAGAAATTTGACTTTGTGAAAACACTTTCGTGTCAAACTGTATATATCTACGCCTCTTGGGGTCGTGGTAAATCGGAAAAAAACTGTATCTTCTACAATTTCACTCCTTGAGATCCAAATATTTTCAAATATTTCAATCTTGACCTCTTCTGGCAAATGAAAGAAAACTATATCTATATCCTTTACAATTGCAAGGGCATTACCAAACATCGGCATGGCCGAAGTTAACTCATTCCTTTAGTTATATTCGAAATAGGCAGTGCGATGAAATATATTTCAGTTGATTTATAACTACTTTTTGAATGCAGTTGTCATACTTAATATAAATAAATAATTTTTATACGTTTCAAATTACCATAAATTGGGTCCATATAAAAAGGATTCTAGTCTTCGTATACGTATTATTACTTATACTATGCTGTCTCTCTCTCTCTTTTAAAAACAACCCACAGTTGGTTTTGATATAGTCAAAAACTTTTCATGAAAAACAATATGAAAAGCTGCCATGAGGGCATTGCCTTAAAAGAGGGAAAATTTTAATTTTTCACTGCCTGGTTAGTTGCTCCAAAATGTTTTGTGGTCGAACACTTGATATTTTTATGATACCCTGTAAAAAAATGTAATAGACATATGTATTTAGAAAAAATAAAATCCTCTTCTTCGGTTAGTTCATTCAGAAAGTTTCTAAAAATAGAAAACAAAAAACATGCGGAATCATTCACTACGTACTTAAAAATTTCAAACTGTGGAATTTTCTGTGATGCCAAAATTTAATTATCGCAACAGCAATGAATTTAATTATCGCGGTATAGCATGTGGTGTGACTTTAAAAAATTAAATGCATTAAATTTTTAAAGCAACCATCCGAAACATTAGGAAATGAATGTATTTTCATTTATTTTGGCTGTAAATTGACTTACATTTTCAAATGTAGTACATAGTCGGTCAGTTTCAACTGTTCTAGTTGTTGTCGCTGGTCACAATAAGCTCTCGATGGTGTTGTAAAATGTAATCATTGTGGCATGTAATTAGTTTTTGTGTGTGTGCCAACGCCCACAAGTGTGTGTATTTGTGTTAGTGCAATATATGCGCGAATGTGTAAATGTTTAAATAAAATGTAATACTGCATTAACGTGGTAAAGGCATCACACACACTAGCACAAATACTATGCAAATGAGAACACACATTCATTTGAGTGTGTGCCAGCCTTTGAGTTATGTGTTTTGTGCTGAGGAGACTCCGCAAATCTGCCAGGCATTTAATATAGCTATCACATAAGCTAAAATGCTTTTCAGTTTATCACAAAATACCGAATAAGATGGAGAACATGTAAGATTAATATGCTTGAAGTCTTAGTGTACAATTAAGCTATTTTTGAAGGATATTAGATGGGCTAAATACGTTAAATAAAATTCTTAAAGACCTCATGTAGTATATATTATTAGGTCTATGTTAAAATATTGCTTCTTATATTTAATAGAACAATATTATTATCATTATTTTCATTTATAAATATTGACTACTTAATTAAATACTCTTTACTACGACAGAAATTAAAGCTAACAAAGATATGGAACTCTTTTTAGGCTAAGCTAAAAAAAATGGTATTAAAGCAGTCAAACTATTTGTTTCAAACAAGCTCTACGATATCATTTGGGCATTTAAATAACATTTTATGGAAACCTTAAGGACTACATTTCCATTAAAATCTCTTATCACTGACCTCGTATAACAGCTAGTTGGTTGTACCTGTGGTAGCCAACCCTATCATGATTAACTGACCCTTGGTACAATCCGCGTACCACACGTCGCATACGTAATAATAATTTACGCACTAATGTGGTTGTTGTTGACATTGCAACAATCAGTAATCAATTTACAATTTAGTTTGTTGGTGAGCGTGAGTGTGTATGTGTGTGGATTGATTGGTGGTTGTGCAGTTTCCTATGTCTAAGCACACACACGCTCGTATAGCTGCTCGCTCCTGTTGTTGCTGTGGAGCAATTGATTTGTTGGTCTATTTAGCCGTCGTCAGCGTCCCATCAATGTCCAAAGGAAATGCCGCGCAATTTGTTTGTTCGCGCTCGCAGCCACAAATATTGTGAAATTAACTTGTTAAAATAGTCGTGCCCTAGTCGGTTGGGCGTGGTGTGGTTGTTGATAAATGACATAAGATTTGCGATAGCAACTAACTAATGGAATGGGCGCCTGTAGTCCTGTGAGTGTTAATGGCCATATAAATATATTAACCAGCTTTTGGGTGGTGAGTATGTTTATAGTCGTTCACGAAGAGAAAAGAGTATATTGGTTTTGTGCAAATCGCAAATCGCGAAATACTATACTGTCTAAAATCTGAGATTGAGATGAGTGTCTGATATTATTTTTAAAGTAAATAGAGTATGGCTTAGTTAAATGCAATTTTTTACTTAACGTTTCCTTAAGTGCAAAGCAAAGTAGATAAACCACTAAGGAAGCCTTTATTATTAGATACAACTTTCAATTAAAAAGTACACGCAGGCACTTAGTTCGTACTACTCCCCCTGATACGTGTGCAACTATGAGAATCGCGTTGATGAGCCTTTAATCTGACGCAATTGACCTGGCTTTAGCCGCCTCATTGGCCAGTCGCTTCAACTTAACATTCGCCTGCACTCTATTCTCAATGTGTTCGACATTTTCCATTTCCTTTGCCTTTGGTGCTTTTCTTTCTTCCACTTTCCTCTGCCGTTTATCACTAAAATGCACGCAATGGCAGCAATGCTGAAGACGTTGCTAAGTGGCATACGCGGCGTATGAGTTATCTGGCCATTCTGCAGCTTGCGGTTCGCATTTAAAGTTTAAGTGGCGCAAAATCAGCGCCAGTGGGGCTCGGTGAGCAAACAGCGAGACAGCTGCAAAGGACTTCATTTGCAACATCAATCGCAACCTCGTGCAACCTCCCGCATCCTGCCTCCTGCATCCTGCCTGGTTGCTCTCATTACGTTGATGGCAGCGACCACGTTGGCTGCGTGTTAAATAAAGCGTGTGCCAGCAACCGGATGCCATGGAATGCCAGTCTGGATTCTGTTGCCAACATGGCTGCCATTGGCTGAGTTTAATTAGCTTTAATAGCTTAATGCAGGGCATTTGAGCCGTCGTGAGTGGCTGGGCATGCAAAAGTGACAGCTGCTATGTAAACGTGCAGTTCTAGTTGGCCTAGCTGACCACCGTCTCGGATGTGCTTATGATGACAGCATCATGAGATGCAATTTCCGCATCATGGCAAGCTCCTGCTATCAGCTTCACTTGCATCGCAGATCAATTTTGAATAACATTTTTCTTTTGAAATTGCAATTAGAAAGCTGCTAAGTATAGTTATTCATTTTGAAATAGTTAACTGATTTTCTTTGATAGCTATCTATAATCAAAATATATGTTTTTGAAACACTCAAAGTTCTCATTTGCTTCAAATCAAGGAGCTTACTTATATACATATGTAAGCTTCAACCCTCTGATAAGTAGTAATCGGGAATTTTTATTGTAATGTTGTATCCCATCGTTGAAGCTCTAGAAGCTATAGCTTTTGCAGATTTGCAACGCCCTAGTAGGCATGGCTATACACATTTTTAATCGATCTTTTGTGTATTCCAAATCCCAACTCTCCGACGGTAATATTACCTAAAATAACACTATTTTAGAAAAAATATATGGTAATTCCCAATTTGCCACGCCCCCACTCTGCAAGGATATATAACTTTTTGATCAATCTTGAATGTCAACAGATGACTACCCGCCAAAGTTAAATATTCCAACTCCAAAACTGTAGAAGATTAAGTTTTATCCGATTTGCCACACCCCTAATAGGCGTAAATACTACATCTTTATGATTTGGGGTGATCCATGCGAATATATATTCTTAATTTCCCTAACTTACGTAGCGCTCAAAATATTGTAGGATTTATACAAATCGCTCTATAGAAACTCCCACTTTTCTCCGCCTCCAGAGAGCGTAGATACATACTTTTGATCGATCGTAAGAGCAGGTCAACAGTAATCGACATGCCAAATTTAGATTCTCTAGCTCTAAAAGTAAAGGAGAGATAGTTATATCCGATTTGCCACCCCCCAAATGGGGGTATATATATGCACCATATCTTTTTGTATAGGGGAGGTGTACACGAGTATATATTTCAAATTTCAAATCTCTAGCTTCAAAGTTGTCCAAACGCTTTTGCGTTCATACAGCAATACGGACATTGCACAGAACCAATATACTCTTTTTCTCTTTGGGAACAGAGTATAAAGTAGAAACCTTGATTATTTAAATTTATATAGGTTTTGTTAACCTAAATTTTCACTCAATATTGATGTTCAATTATATTTCAGAATAACACGCATACATACATTGTTTATTTTCGACTAATTATTGTTAATTTAACTTATTATTAATTATTATATTACCTACCGAAAACATTAGTCAAATTTAAGGGCCTACGGCGTAAGGGTTGCATTTTTGTGTAAACATATTTGTGTTTATATGATTTAGCCATGACGCCGTTTAAAATATATATCTATGTATGCGTAATCTTGTGTATATGAATGTAAAACTAGAGGGATTGGCTAACTTCGGCCATGCTGAAGTTTGCAATTATGGAGGATATAGATATAGCTTTCTCTGCTTTGCCATGAAGATTTCAAGATTGACGTATTTGAAAAATGTTGGATCTTGGTGTAAATTTGTAGCATATAGAGTTTTTACCGATTTGATCCTCCCACAATTGCCAGATATATATGATTTGTGATCAATCTATTGAGTAAGGCAACTGCTAACTCGGGCTTTAACTGTTAAACTATGGGTCATATAGTTTTTTCCGATTTTCCACGCCGCTAGTGGACGTGGATATATAATTGATCGATCTCAAGGGAAGGTTAACAGAAGCCTACTTGCCGAATTTGGGCATTCTTGCTTCAAAACTGTATAAGATACAGCTTTACCCCATTTGCCACGTCTCCAATAAACGTAGCTATATATAATATATATTTTTCAATAGGGGTGGGATACGCGAGTATACATATATTCCAAATCTCTAGTATAAGACTTCAATAACCGCGAAGGTATCACACTAAAACATTTCTGAAAACCGATCTGTCTTATGGCAGCTATAGGATATAGTCCTCCGATCCGGATGATTCTGAGATACACAGTGCCTGCAGCAGGTTTCAGCCTATGTTCAAAATTTTAACACTGTAGCTCTAATCTCGGAGGAGATTGCGTTGATCCAGACAGACGGACAATGGATATATCAACTAAGCTCATCGTGCTGATCAAGAATATATAAACTTTTATAATCGGAAATGCTTCCTTCTGTGCTTTGCAAATTGCAGACCAAAATTAATATACTCTTTTTGCAAGGTTATAAAAAAAGTTAGAAAGTTTCTTACCGAAGTTTGGATTTTGGTAGAGGGTCTTTTTTTCCCCAGAACAATTTGAGTAAAGGGTATGTAAGCAAAATAGAGCAAAGGGGTCACATATAAACACTGTACAAAACAATATATATTTTAACATATTTTGTGAATACTTATTTGTAAAACTGGGATTCAGGACAATTATAAAGAATCGGTGTCAGTTTGTGGTCTACTCTTCCAGTCGTGTATGAATTGAATTTGTATCTATGAAGCTAACAGCCGCCTTTTAATGCAATGCAATAACTGAAGCACCACTCAACACACTCTACCAACTCAATCAACCATTCCACACACAACCCACTCAACCATTCCACACACAACCCACTCAAGCCAGCTAATCACCACAACCTTTCAAAACAACGTAACCCACTCAACTGACCAGTTCGACGTATTCCACTCATTGCACTGTGGTCCTGGCAACAAGCCTTGCCCCCTTTTAAGTGTTGTCCCACACTGCGTCTGTGATAAGGAATTTAAAGTTAGGAGATTTAGATCATTCAGCGTTGTGGTTCGATATAGATTAGAGCTCGGGGCGAATAAAAAGTGTAACGAAACACTCAAATCCAATTTGTGTTTTAATGAATGTCAGAGGCGAAACTGATCTAGATGGGAATCTATACGGAAAGTTTTTGTGTCTATATCAACGGTATTCCAAAAGCAAAAGGCAAAACTTTAAAATAAACTATTTCAATTAAGATTCACAACGCGAATGCCACGGGAAAATTAATGGACGTACTAAAACAACACGAAAACATCCAAGTTTTAGTAAGGTATAGCTGGCTGGACTCCACATATATATATATATATATATATATATATATATATTTTTTTTTCTAATTCACAACCGGAACACTTTAAAACCATTTTCTACCAAACGAACTTCAAGCGAAGCGAATAAAAGATGCTGTGAACGGGGCACGGACTATTTATTTGCCCCAAATTGCAGTTGGGGGAGGGGCAGGTGGTTGAGCTGTGTGAACAGTTGAAACTCCGTCACACACACACTCACACATAAGATACGCTGTGAAATTCATTCACACGTAAGAGCATTGGGAAACCACCGAGAGAAGCGCTGCAATTCTCACTTGTTGTTTTTGTTTGTGCCATGCTAAAGAAACTTTGCCTCATAACTTTACATTGAAGAAGATGCATATGCAACACGTTCGAGCCATTCAGTGTTGCACCACCTTCCGGTCGCGGCCAACTTACAATTGAGTGCAGCTATATATATTAATACATATATATATATATATATGTTTATTCTTTTCTCGAACACTACGTATACGTAAGTATGTGCAACTTTTTCTGCAGTTTCAACTTTTGCAGTGCTTCATTGTGAACCGAACTCTGGCTCATTTGAACTAAACTGTGAACTGAACCAAACTTTAGCTCAGCTTAAATGGCAAAGAGATGAAAATGTAAGACTCGTCGTCAAGTTAATTGAAAAATAGTGTTTGCTATTTTATGGCATTGCCCCAAACACTGTTGACAGTTGAACTGGCAAAAGACCACAAGATAGTTGCGGTTGCTCTCTATAATTGTTAATTAATATGCAGGAGTGTGCTGGGTGATAGTCATTTAGTAGGTGGTTAGCTGAACAAGAAATATTAAAGCTGACTCAGCTTTCCCGTTGAGCTCAATTCCAACCATAAACACTTTCAAGTTGTAAATTATTTTATATTTGTTTTTAATTTAAAATGTCTAGAATCTAAGTTCAATATAATGTCTATATTATTCAGAGAAAGCGTTAGAAAACTAGTATTTCATATATTCATTTCATTTCATTTGTTGTATTTGATTAATAGCTATATATATTTGTTTAGTATACCATATTTATAAGTAAAACTAGTATCGTTTACTTGGCTCATTATTGAAACGCTCGTTTAGCAATGTTCCCTGATTTTAGTCCAATTTCTTTTCTGTGTGCTACATTTCCATGGCTTATGCGATGCTTTCTAATGTTTTTAAATTAAAGCTGACCTTTGCTTACACTTAGAATAATTCTATGCTTAAATCATATGAACAGTGTACAATTGATGGCCGCAATTCTTTTTAGTTTCTCTAACTACAAGATTCTATTCTATTCAGCCTACAAGCAATCAACGATATGTGAATAATATTTTGCAATAAAAACAAAATTGTGTATATATTTAATATATAGTTAATTAGGTAAACTAGTATTCGTTGTTGTATATGTATATATGCTACTTTACTTATATTATTTACAATTAATAAGCAAATGACAACTAAATCGATGATATGACATCAGCTTTTCACACAAGTTTTCAATAATGAGCGGCATAGGCTTTTAAATACTGTCTAACATTCACTTTTGTACCCATCAAAAAACGATTTTTCGATTAAAAGCTATCTTTTGTAAATTTAATAGTCTGTGCTTTCTTATTGATGAGATTCTTCTTAAAGAAATAATATTTTGTTTTTAGATGATATTTGTGTTGCCGAGCAAATAAAATTCGCATTGCAAACGTCTTTGTAATTGAAGCTTTTCAAGCTTTGTATACAACCTAGCTGCGACATAAACAAACATAGATATATGTTAATCTAACTAAATTAAACAATTGTCTTTGCTTTTTATATGATATAATGGCGTAGTCTATAAGGAATTTTCGATAATCATAAGCGTTTAATTACAACTAATTAACAACATGACTACAATATGTAATTTAGACATTTCTCTTCTTTTTATACATATGAGAACCGAATCGAGGCCTATTGCAATTAATAACAATTTAATACAATAGAAAAGAGTTTGAAACGAGGTTTTCATACGTTGTGCTTCTTTTTCTAGTCATATTATCTCTAATCTAAATTTTGTCAAATGAAAGAATTCCAACAATATTAAACCAATTTTAAAATTAAATTTTGTTATAGCTATGAGTATTCTTAGACCTTGTTAGTAAGACGGTTGAACAGTTGGCTTATGCTGTAGAGCGAGAGCTGAGAGCTCAGCTCAGGAAATAAGAGTGTGATTTACTCTTGCCATTCTTGCTGATCGTTGCAACGGGACCTGATGAAAAAGGAAGTGAAAAGTGAACATAATACGAAAAAGGTTCAGTTGTTTACGAACCTTCAGACTCCGAAGCTCTTGACACGCCCATTCGCTCGAGTAATCGAAAGAGGGCACCGAGATTGGAACGTTCATCCAAGAATCTGTTCTCTAAGCGTACAATGGCAGATTTTTTGTTTTTAGTCTGTGTATGCCAGACAAGAATTTCGGTGCAATTCTTGCCCCTAGGCTCGATCTGATCGATGCGTAGTCCAATGCTACGCAAAAACAAATCCTCCTCATACCCTGGCTTGTAGGGCATATTAACATTTGGATACTGAGACATATACGACAGGCTCACAGCGAACCCGGCCATATCGACGGGCCAGCGTCGACCCGCCACCCATGAGTCCAAAAAGGCCACAACTTTACCCTGTTAAAATGAAGTAATAGATCGGTTAATGATAGATTGCATTCTTATAATATTCTTTTTACTTACATCACGCACCACCGGCCCGCTGACCGCATATTCCGCTATCAGTCCAACAGGAAACATGGAGACACGCTGTGTCTGCCTGATTTCCGAAAATAATCTTAGATCGTACGTATTGTCATCATCACCAAAGTACAGTACACCGTTTGTTAGGTTATGTTGATGCAGCCATTGGAGGGCTGCACGCCGATTGGCCACTCCCCTCGGCGCTGG
The DNA here is from genome assembly GCA_035045545.1 of Drosophila gaucha. Taxonomy (NCBI): domain Eukaryota; kingdom Metazoa; phylum Arthropoda; class Insecta; order Diptera; family Drosophilidae; genus Drosophila; species Drosophila gaucha. Next base: position 540,667 of record JAWNOY010000463.1, read on the forward strand.
CTTCGATTTTCGAAACTCACTGGGCATGGGACTGGCCATATGTGTATAGGGAATACCTAAGAAACATTTGGATATGGAATATAATTAATATTAGTATTTTATTTCAAAAAGGTAAAAAATCAACTTAGTAAGCAAATATTTTTCTGAATAACCAAAAGGTAAGAGGCCAAGAATGAATAGACTATTTTCAACACGTCTACTCTTGTTGTTGTAGTTGCAATAGTAAAGCTAGATCAAGCTATATTGAAGCACTTATGAAGAAATCTTGAAACTGTTAGATCGATATTGAACAAAAATATAAGTATAATACATATATGTATGTATGTAGTATGTTAATAGATGTACTGCTTATCTCTAATTGCTTAATTTTCTACTAAAAAAATGGAAATATCTAAATTGCATTTTAGATCTAGAAAATAAATCTTTCTTAAAAGAGAGAACTATGAGTAAATTACTCTTGTAGTGTACTAGATTTTAATGGAACTAGCTTTGGTGTAATCGTTTGAAACACTGCTGGAGGGGCCTATTCTTAAAGTGAGCTAATTTTGGAGTGAAATTCTCTTGAAGTTAACTAATCTCGGAAAGTACTACGCTTTGAATGAATTACTCTTAGAGTGAACTTTAAAGTGCTCTTCTCGTGCAGTGAACTACTGTTCTAGAGAACTACTATTAATGGAACTATTTTCATCGTGAACTAGTTTTGGAGCGAACTAATAATATAGTTAACTCTTCCTGGTTCCGATAGATGTGCTGATGATGACAATTGAACCCACCAAATCCATTCATTAGCATGTCCACAAACGTATCACATCCCTCCCGATCATTGGCCACCAGCCAATGGAGTCTAGGCACATGAAGCAGGGTATACGCGAGTCGAGTCAGTTCGGGTATTTGCTCGCGTCTGGGATATGTGGGCGTTACGAAATAGATCACAGGCAGCTGTGCGTAGGCACTACGCGGCTTATCTTCTATATAGAGGCGACGATCCTCATGGTTCTCGCTGCAGATGTGCATTGGCTCATTCAGAGCGTGCCCGTTTGTACTCTCTGCAACAAGAGAAGAGAAGAGAAAATTATAATTTAAATTGTATTTAAGTGAACTGCCTAAAATTAGGCAAGGCTATGTGTTATTTTCGATCGCCCCACTGTCGAGGCCACTGGCCCAGAACATACCGCTCACGATTTGCAATTAGCACAACACTTTCCTTCTTTTAGCACTCAAGTATTTTGTGTTATTATAGCACATAATGCTATATATATGTGTGTATGCTATATATATATGCAAATAACATTTTATGTTTGTTATTATATTGAATCTGTCGAGACTACAACCAAACTCTATTTATAATTGATCTCATTAAGTGAATAATACATTCGGCGTAGCCCAGCCATTGCTAAATTTATATACTTATAGATATTTATAAGTTTTGTATAATCATTAAACGCCTTTTCATTCGTTCATTCTGGTAACTTGTTAAGCTAAGTAAATTAGTAAGTAATGCTAAGTTACGTTAGTCATGTTCCATCCGGAAAACCTTATCTATTAAATTGTTAATCTTTAATGTGGAAAAGCTTCAATTACTAACGACATGTTTACATCATATGGGGATTGATGTAATTGCATTTAATACCGTCATTCTGTCAATTGTTATGTGATAGAACGAATGATCGCATATGCATTTCAAAATCATCATCTTATGTAACGTGGAAATTGTATTTTCTTGCAAATTCAAAATGTTTATTTTGCACAGAACGGATATTCAACCGAAAGATTTGCCCCTATAGATCCATAATGTATAGGTCTATCGCTAGATCGCGAGATCAACATCTACTTGCAAAATTTGATGCTCCTTGCCTAACGTATGTACACATATGATTGTCATTCAGTCAACAATTACCTTAGTAACCTTTCTGAGAAATTTTATAGTTTGTTCCGAGATGCTAATCCTCAAAGAGGCAGATGTATTTAATTTTTGATGCATATGTAGCAACAGTTAAGAGTAAAGTATTTTTTTTTACAGTTCTTCTGATTTTTTAAGCACCTAATGGTGAAATTTTAAGTGAAATTTCTTATTTAAGGTGGTCTAAACAAATATGTTTTGTTTAATTTTAATTCTCTGGCTATAACAGCGAATATTAGAGAACTTAGGTAATAATAAATTAATGCAGATTTCCCATTTGCTACGCCCCTTGAAACCGATCTATCGTATATCTGAATGATTCCGAGATGTACAATGCCTGCACTAAAATGAATCCTATGTGCAAAATTTCAGTACTGTAGATTTGTGATTGCGTTGATCTAGACAGACGGAGAGACGGATAGACCGATATGGCTATATCAACTCAGCTCATCGTGCTGATCAAGAATCTATATACTTTATATAGTCGGTGATGCTTCGTTTTGTGCGTTGCAAACTTCTTACCGAAATTAAAATACTCTTTTTGCAAGCACATATTTAACTATAGATGTAAAATAGAATGAGCTAGGCGATTTTATATATTTTCTATTATATTGTACATATATCTGTATATAATGTATATAATATAATAATATAATATATTTGAATGCATGTTCCTACACAACAGATACATTTCAATAAACAACATGCTTCATTCTTCTCACAACTTTCCCAAGTTTAATAAAAATCGATAATGCATATGTGTCTTTATGCATATCTATCTGTGTTTATCTATCTATACACACATTTACTGATATTTATATTATGAGATTAAGAGTTCCATTGATAAGGTTACGATTCATACGCAAATTGAATAAGTGCAATATCAATAAATTGTACGCTGTAATAGAGATTCACGCGTATGCAATTTATTTCTTTTTGAGGAAATCGTAATGGAATAAGAGTATATAAAAACTCTTGCCCACTCAAGTTTAAAGTCTTTGATGTTTATTTTAATCAAAGACTTCTAGAGCATGAATAAATTGTTATTTCAAATGATAAAGAGTAAATATGATATAATAAGATTACTACAAATTTGAATCAACATATTTTTTTCAGTTGAACAGTTCTAATATGTTTTCCTGCTAAAAAAAAGTAGAATATAAATTAGTTCACTTGACCATGCTTAATTGGATGTTAATCTTAAAGTAGGCTAAAACTTAGGTCAAATGTAGGTATTAAAATCTTCCCAAATTACTTTCGTTTGAATTATAGACAGGTAAAGCCATCAAGACGCTATTCAATTACGTAATGGAATCTCGTATAGCTCATTTATGCACAGGTATATTAATTCAAATATCATACCTACATATATTTGATAAATTAACATTAATGTGTGTTTCAATCTTCCATTACGTGGAAAAAAACCCCATTAAAAAAGTCGCTTGATAGATATATTTAGTCCATAACACGCAAGGCGGCACAGCCCAAGATATGTGGGTACCGATAAGTTTCACGTGTGCATTAACGGTAATAGGTATAATTGTTCTGGTTGGTGGCCATCTATCAATATTGAGGACATAAATTACATGGGCAGGCAGGTACTCCGTCGGGCGTTCACAATGTCGTCCTGTTGCAATGGGGCTCAATTTAATAACTAATTAAATATTGACTTTCCCCATGAGACGCTTCGACCGTGCCCCCACAGAGCAAACAGAGCGCCACACTAAGGGGAGCCCATTGTATGAGCTGGCTCCATAAAAAGCAAAAGCCTCTGCCCCTTAAGTCAAGTATTTACCCTTATCTGGGGCTTGGCTCGCGAGCAAATATATAGAGTAGGCTATTTGCGTATATCACAAATTTCTTTAAATCACTGCGTTTGCACAATTCTATATCAACTGTATGTCTGATGCTCTAAGCACCTGCCGCAAACACCTGATAAGCTTCATTTCATTAACGTAGCGTCATAAATAATAAATAATATAAGAAATAAGACTTGCCCAGTCGGGCGAGCACGACCAAAAGATACACTGAAACCCGGGCATAGGTTCATCATGCGACCTCTACTATTTGTAATGAACTTTTCTTTAATCCGATTGTGTAGAAGGTATATAAAAAGATTGTTATACTCTGTGTAAACTATACTAGAAGCTACATCCAAATTTCGGTCGCTATGACTCTAAAAGTTTTACAGCTATGCTCAGTATAAATATATTTCAATATTTTAGCTTCTAATTTTGGAGAGATCGAGATCGTCGAAAGGATATACATAACTAATTGGATCTACATGGTACAAATATTCTTACAATAACATTATACCCATATACGGAATTGAGGGTATTCAAAAATAACCATTTATGATCATTTTAATGATTTATTCGACGCACACGCCTTCAACGGTGGGAAATTTCGCAATTAGACTGATTGGAGCTATGGGATTTTTTTCCCAAATCAGTTTTACTTCTGTCTCATTATGGTTTTTTCGTCACAAGTTTTTATCAATTTGGTCAATAAATAACCTCTTGAGAATTGAAATTGAATTGTTCCTATAAATATATACTTGGGTCTCAAGTGATTCATTTTGGTATTTTGATAAGCCGCATTCACACATACATATAAATATATACATATATGCTTGTATGTATTGAGGTATACATAAAACTGCTGCTATTCAATGAAACAATTTCGTATTCAATGACAGTCGATTTTGAATGATTCATGTGAGTTCTCCGATAACATTTTACAGTTTCAACTTTACAGTAAACAATCAATTTAGAGTGCAAATAGTTTTTTCATTTATGGTGTACTGAAAGACACATGAAGCCTTTGTTGGCCTGTTTCTGTGACCACATTTTTCGATATGCAGAAAAAAATAATATATTCACTGTTCAATCTTTTGTTGACATTGGTATAATTTTATATTTAATTACGGTACTGAACATTTCCTCTAAAAAATAAATACATTGAAATCTCTAAAGATATTTGCATTCTTCGGCTTACGATTTGACCCGAATTTAGTTATTTAATGGTTTGTTTTATATATACGATCAACATAAATAAAACCAATTCGTGGATCGAAACAATTCAATTTAAGTCCCGCTGGCAGATTATAATTATAACAGAAAATTAATAAATCAATTCAAAATATTGAGTTTTGAAGACAATTAAATTTTTTTAAAACTATTTTCTTATTGAATAATATATTTTCATTAGCATAAACAAATAATAGAAATAAGCTGAATATAGATTTTTTCTTTCAATTTTTGTATTCTCCATTCAACTTTTGGATTAAGTTTATGAACTAGTTTAGTAAAAACTAGTAATTTTATTCATTAATGTAAATGTAAATATATAGATTAGAAAATGTGTATTTATATAATTACAGCATCATTTCCTTTATTCTGTTTAGTTTTCAACGGCTCTATATTGTATATGTGATTATACGAATATAATAGGAAATGCCAATTAAAATGCAGTCTAATAAAACGTTTTGGGACCGTGAATAATCTTTATTAGCGTATTTTTTCATAATATACAATGAAACTTTGTTCATTCAACAATTTTTTTTCCTTTATCACAGTTTCAGTCAGCACAATGCAAGTTATTACTTAGCATACATACAAAATATTAGTCATTTGTTCTGACAAGTTCGTAGAGTCCATAAATTAGCTATTGTATTTTTAGACTCTGTTCCCAAAGGGAAAAAGAGTCTATTGGATTTGTGCAATGTCCGTCTTGCTGTCTGTCCGTCTGTCCGTCTGTCCGTCTGTCCGACTGTCCGTCTGTCCGTCTGTCTGTATGAACGCGCAGCATTTGGACACTATAGAAGCTAGAGACTTGTAATTTGGAATATATACTCGTGTGTATCCGCGTCAGATCAAGTTTGAGTATTTTTCCGATACGCCCACAGGGGGCGTGGCAAATCGGGAAATGCTATATCTATTAAGACTAAAACGATGTTATTTTAGTCAATATTGAAGTCTAAGAAATGGGATTTAGAATATATATTCGTGTACACCACGCGGACGTTTTAAGATATAGATTATATATCTACGCCCATTGTGGGCGTGGCAAATCGGATAAAACTATATCTTCTACAGTTTTGAAGCTAGAGCATCCAAATTTGGCATGTGGGTTACTGTTGACCTTCCCTTAAGTTATATTAAAAAGTTATATACCCACGCCCCCTGGGGGCGTACCAAATCGGGAATATATATATAGCGATTTGTATAAATCTTATAATATTTTAAGCGTATTAAGAGCTAGAGACTTGAAATTTGGAATACATGTGCAAGTAGATCACTCGGAATCAAAAATATATATTATAGATATTTACGCCCATTAAAGGCGTGGCAAATCGGATAAAACTGTATCTCCTACAGTTTTGGAGCTAGCGCGTCCAAATTTTGCATGTGGGATACTGTTGACCTCCTCTTAAGATAAGTCAAAAGTTATGTATCCACGTTTTCTGGGGGCGTGGCAAATCGGGAATTACTATATCTTTTACTAAAACCGTGATAATTTCGGCAATATTTCCGTCAAAGAGTTGGGACTTGGAATATATATACTAGTATCCTACCTCTACCCAAAAATATATGTTATATATAGCTACGCCCATTTGGGGCTTGGCAAATAGGGTAAAACTGTATCTCCTACAGTCTTAGACGTAGAGCATAAAAATTTGACATGTGGGTTACTGTTCATGAAATTTAAATTTACGAAAAAAAAAAATAATTTATTGAGCCTACACACCTTTAACAGGAACAGAGTCTGACGCAGTCGGTGGCGCCCGACTGCAACGTTCTTACTTGTTTTCTTTGTTGTAATATTTTGCTGTAAGCACGTGCGGTTGCCATCAATTAACCAAATCGCGTGCAATTTTAATGCCAACTTTTGGGTCAGTCCGAGTGACGGGATAAATACACATTCACAATTTAAAAATCGTAAATATTTGTGCACACAATTTGAGGTCGTGGCGTGTCCAAAGTGTATGCAGTTGGAAAACAAAAGTCATGCCAACAAATCGTTGCGATACGCCCCATTGAAAATAATGAAAATCGTGCTACAAATACGTGAATTTCCAATTGCCCCATTGGAAAAAATTTGATAAGCATTTAGTGCAAGTGGTTCGTAAAATTTGGGGCCGAGAGTGTAAACTTGGCCATTTAAAAGTCAATTAACTATTCCCCTTTAAAAATCACTTTGCATATGTGCAAAGCTCTACAGCTGCTGTCGAGTGAGGGAAAAACTGCAATTAAGTCATTTAAAAAATAGGTTTATTCGAATCGTTGCTGAACTGTGAAACTTGACAGTTTCCATTGCTAATTAAGACAGAGCGCTAGCTGGAGATTACATTAAACCCGACAATGTTCCAGTTAGTTAATGATACGATGCTCATAAACATTTTTGTTTAACTATTTTTATACCTTAATCACTATATTGCAAATCTAGTATATATTTATTCATTTTTATAAAGCTAGAACAAGCTTTTGGGAAATACACATTGCATGTAAGGAAAACCAATCATAAAGTGTAAATATATCCATTTGATATAAGAGTGTTCAAGTTGGGAGTGCCCGACTAGGATATACTGTTTCTATCATTCTTGCCTTCTAGTATGTATACTTACATGGGTTACAAATCAAGTGGAAATTTTAATTTTTACTGATAATAAGGAAATGCGATGAGTCATCGAAAAAAAATGATAAGCTTGATCTGCGTACGTTCTTTTACATATGTAAGAGTTTTTATAGTTAACAACATCGCTCCGTTTATTCGGGCAGCAAGCGGACATGATAAGATCGAATCAGCCCGTCTTCCTCATCCAGAATATATATATATTTTATGAGGTCTGCCATGTTGTATGTTGTATGGTTTTGTGTTACATTTGAAAAAAAATTATACCTTGAAATTCCATATTCATTCATTGTGAATTTCTATATAATTTTCAAAAACCTACAAACCAAATTTATTATTTATAAGTTTTTAAACCCCCATGATTGCGTCAAAAACTATACATTAGCCATCGATACTTGATTTGGTTAATCTAATGCCAATGATTGAAAGGATGAGAATCCCTGATCTTGGTCTCATTTGGTTTTAAAGTCTATAAAGATTTATATATGCTCAATTATTATTATTGTTACATACAGTCTACACAAGGTCAAAATACCCTATTCTAGTCCATTTTCAATGCGTACAATTACAGCTTTATTATTTCCTCGTAAATTATTATTATCTTAAAAGAATTTGAGCTACGCACTTAACAGTTTTTTAAATGCAGCTATAAAGTATTTGAAGCAAAGTCTGGTTTGTTTTGAATATGGTTTTTCGTTTGCAAAAATATTTTATAAACAGTAGCTGAGAATTGTTTTTACGAATTGTATTACATGAAATATGATTTACCCGAAATTCCACGAGGAACATATAAATTATGTCACTCGTTGCGTTTAGACATCTTATATGTAAATATTTACGTTAAATATTGAATTATTATAATTTGATGATTCGATTTGTGTATACAGCAAGCATTAATCAGGAATGCCAAAAGATTTATAATGCAACTTTTGATTCTCAAAATTCTTAGTTGGATTTCCCAATATTTTTCCCTTTGTTGCCTTATTTTCAGTGCAATTAATAGTTTTAATAGCCCATCTGATATTCTAAACAGCACATCAAAGACACTTTGCGAATGCGAAATCTAAATCGCGTGCTGATGCACGTAAAGAGAAAATCGATCGATCGATGTGACCCGTAACAAAAGGCGAAATTATCTAATAAATTACGTATAAGAAATTAAAAGCGAAGAGCCGGAAAATGTGGCCTTGGCATGCACCGTGACTGGAAAAATGTTGCATGAAGATGTGGACGGAGGGGTGTATCGATAAAATTTATTGCTGAAAGAGACAATGCTTAGCAAATTAGGCCAATTACGGCTAAATAATAAATACTAACAACAGTTAATAAACCAACTAAGCAACTAAGTCAAATGGCGAGCCCAACCCGTCAGCTTACGTGCAATGATTGCCGAAACACTTCCATGGTCTAGTGTTCAGAGGGGAGAAGGGTGAGCAAGGTGAGAGTGAGAGTGCACGACGTAGAGAGGAGAGTGAAAGGGTGACGGAGACGAAGAGCGATTGAAAGAGAGACAGAGAGAGAGAGTGTGTGAGTGGCGTTTGAGTGTCGAGTGTTTGCTCGTTAGCCAGTTGTTTAGTTTACTTGCTATACTCTTACAGCAAGGGTGTTATAACTTTGTCATGCACTAGGTAATGCATATAAAAACCTATTTGATTCAAAGTAAAACAGCCAACAGCGGCAATTAAGCGTGAACATCAAACGTATCAACTTGGGCCTCGTAATTGTTGTAAAATTATTATAAGCATATATTAAATTATTAATAATATTGCTTGTAAAAAATGTATTTGATTTTATTTTTAAGTTAAAGGTTAAAAATAAATATTATAATTCTTTCAATTTGAGAAACTTTTGTAAAGGGTATTAATTAAAAGACGTTTCGTGATTACCTATTACATCGTTATATTAATGTGTTTGCTTGAAAGGTATCTGAAGTTTGAGGTTATGCCACAGCGACCCATAAGTTAGCTTTACATAAAACTCTCATAGGAGCACGCTACTAAAAAAGTCGTAAAAATAATCATAATAACATTGGGGGCATATAAATCATGCCATAATGCAAAGTTTTGTAGCTTAAATATTATATACTTTACATTATAAAGTATTATATAAATATTTTGAAACTAATGACATTCAAAGCGACAAATAAAATTTTTTCTTTACTGTTACTTAAGGATGCGGAAAATCTTTTTAAACAGATAACAAAGAAAACCCTTAATCAATTTATGAGTCCAAGCTATAAAGTTATAAAACTCTATATCATGTTAGATAACTTTTAAAACTCTGCAAAATGTGTGCATATATTTATATTTGATTAGAAGGAAACACCTACGACTATTTACACCACAATAAGGTGAGGTAATATAGCCAGGGTTTGTCCGCCCGCCGGTGTGGATTGACGAAAACTTCTCCCAGATTCTTAAAAGTATCGTGCTGAAATTTTGCACAAAAGGTTTCTATTTACTGTAGGCATTATATATCTCGTAATCATCATATACATATGTAGCTCCAATAAAAATAATGTTTTAGTATATCGGTTCTGTGCATTACGACAAAATTTAGATTAGCTAGGGTATACAAAATTCGCTACTGCCGAAGTTAGCTAAACCCTTATTTTTTGTATTAAATGCTATAAACTTCTTAAACTTAAGATATATGAACACGTATTTTAGTTTATTATAAGCATATTTTTTCTAAATTTCTTCGAAAAATTAAAAAACTCTCAAGGTGTATGGCAAACTCTACTAGAAAACCAAAGCTCCACGAAGCGTGTGTAGCGCACTAAAAAAGTGAAAGTCTTGGCTTAGATTCACTTTTAAAGCTCTCGCTGAAGTTGCAACAGTGCATTGCCAGGCGGCCAACAGTGGGGCAGCTACGCAATTATGTATGTATGCGTGTATGTATGTATGTATGTAGAAAAACTGGAAGCGAGCGAGTGACGAATTTATGGAATGATAAGGGCAGCCAAGTGCCTAAGACTTTAGACGCCTGATTAGCTGGTCATTCACTTGTTTCCGTTAAAACAAAAACAAATGTAAGCAAATTACTTGGAAGTGTAGAATGCGAATGGTTAAATGGAGAATGGAGAATGGATAATGGAGATTAGGCTTACGTATGCTTCCATGCGTGCGCTTGCTTATTATGGTCGCTTGGAATGGATGATAGTCAGCTGGAAGCCGCGTCTTCTTTAAGCTTAGTTTTATGTGCCGCCGCTTACCTATGCCGTTATGCGGCTCAACGTCTTCGTCGGCATCCTCCGAGCCCTGCGACTGTGGACTGATCACGAAGTAGATGAAAAGACAGATGGCCAACAGGATCGCAATGGCAAAAAAAAAACGTCGCACGCCCGCAGTGGCAGCCCGGCTCAAGCGTGGCGCGGACATGCTCCCAATGGGCGGCAGTTCGTCAACTAGCTGTGGATGATAGCGCGTCCGTCCACCTGACTGGACGTCCGTACCAATTGGCCAGCGTTCGAGCAACTCCTCGTCGAGATGGTGGACGACGTCGTCGTCGTCGTCGTTGTCGTCTGCTTGTGGCTCGAGTGGTTGATAGTGGGCACTTGGCATTGTGCAGCTGCCCTAATGCGGTGCACAGCAGCTGTCGCAGCAGCTTCCAAGGGGCGGCGGTGGTGGCAACTGCAACTGCGGCAGCTGATGAGAGAGCAGGCACAGATGACGACAGCGCCGGGCTATGTTTGCCATTTGTGGACCTGAACTTCGTTTTATTTTCTTTTTTGGGCGCTGCTTTGCTGCGGCTTTTTTGCGAATCTTCTATCTCTACCTATCTGTCTATATATACATATGTGCAGTTATACAATTCGTACATCAGTGCGCGTTAATCTTAGACATGTATATAATTTTTATTTATTATTGGCCAGTTGTCGCAAAGGTCTCTATATAAAAAACAAATCACATAAGCTCACAACACAAACACAAAACACACGCGAATGAGAGAACGCCGCCTGATTTTTAGGTGCTCAGCGAAAAAACAACAACAACGACGACGGCGCTACTGAAAAATGTTGCTTAATATTCTATAATTTATTTTGACTGCTATTCTCCCATTTGCTTTTCTTGTTGTTGTCTCGATGAGTTTGACAGCAACACTGACACAGCCGATGGCAGCCAGAGGCTACTTTTGTCCAAAAAGCGTACTTCGCTCTCGTTCTCGCTCTCACTCTCGCTCTCAGTTGCCCTCTCACTAGCACAGCTGCTGCTTCTGTTGCTTTAGCACAGGGTTGCTTTGTTTGTGCAGTATTTTATGGTTGGTGTCTTCGATAAGCAATGTGAATTTTGTACTTTCATCGCCTTTTGTAAACAATTTTTAAGCAATTTATAAACTTCTTTTCAGAAATCGAAGCGAATTTGTAGAAGATATAGTTTTTACCGATTTGCCACGCCCCCAACAAGTACATGTATATAATTTTTGATCAATCTATTGAGCAGCAGTAATCTGTATATCAAATTTCAAAGCTATAACTATAAAACTTCGAAAGATATAGTTATCTCCGATTTGCCGCTCCCCAAAGAGGGAAAGATATAATTTTTCATCATTTTGTCGAAGCTTAACGCTTTTGTCAATTTTTGGTAATCTACATAGGTATAAAATTATAGAAGATACACTTTTTTCCGGATTGCCACGCCCCCATATAAAGGGCGTAGATATATATATATGCAATATTTTTTTTCTATGGGGGGCTAATACAAATATATATTTTAAGTTTCAAATCTCGCTCTAAGTGTCCAAAATTCTGGAGAATTTAGTAGAATCTAGAAGGCGTAGATATATAACTTTTTGATCTATATAAAGGGGAGGTCAAAAGTATATTACTTTCCAAATTTATATGTTCTAACTCTATAACTGTAGAAGAAATTGTTTTACTCGATTTTCCACGCCCCCAAAGGGCGTAGCTATATCTTTTTGTATGGGGGTGCGATTCACGAGTATATATTCCAAATCTCAAGTTTTAGACTTCAATCAAAATTCTTAAAACCGATCAGGATATACAATACGTGCTGCAGATTGGAGCCAATGTACAAAATTTCAGCTCTGTAACGTTGATCCAGACAGATGGACAGACAGACAGACGGACATGGCTATTTCAACTCAGCTCGTCGTGCTGATCAGGAATATATATACTCGGAGATGCTTCCTTTTCTGCGGTGCAAACTTCTGACCAAGAAAATATAACCTTTTTGCAAGGGTATACAAAATGACGAGATGATTGCCATATTTTAATTTAGGTAAAACTGTTCCATGTGGAATATTTGTATATCTGTAATATCAATCAATTTTTATGCAAAAGAACTTCTTATCTGAAATAAATGGTCTTCTTGTTGTCAATTTATAATACTTCACTATAGGCCTCACAGATTGTCGGCTATCTTATCTAATCGGCAATAGTTTAGGCTTACCTAGTAACTGAACTGAAAGTAAAAAAGTCTCACTTTCTTTTATAATTGATATTTTACAGGGTATATTAAAATCAGAAAATAGTATTTGTTTTACATTTATTTATTTGTTTTGCTTTTCCTGTTTGCTATTTTGTCGTGAACTGTTTTACAATGCAATTGCGTTACAATAAGAACCCGTCTTAATTAGTTATTTAATAAAAGCAAATCATTTTCACTTTTTGTGTTTTATGTTACATTTAAAGCCACTTTTGTATCTCAATTGTTAATGATGCTGCGCTGCAGAGTGTTGAACACGCCAATAAAAACTATTCTGGGCAAATCAAAGTGCAGGAATTAATTCGATTAAACGTGTTGCAAACTTATGGAATACATAATTAACTAAATGGTATGAAGAAAACTAAGCGAATTGTCTTTTCGGGCTGCTGCTGCTGTTACTAACGCTGCAGCTGCATGACAATCCAATTTTTACAAAAAAAAGAAGAGGCATTGAGGTTTAACTTCTATTGCATTTGCTCTTAGATTAGCTTCTGAATGGTCTCGGCCAATCGGCCTGCGTTGGCTCCAGCGAACTCCTCCACCTTGACGGAGTTCTTGATGAACAGGAACGTGGGCATGCTGGAAATGTTGTATTCCATGGCAATATCTTCGCACTCATCCACATCGACCTAGATCATAGGCATAGATCACAGATTAGCAAAAGTTCAGGTTTGGTTAATTCCATCTCACTTTACCTTGATCACGACAATCTTCTCGGCATACTGTTGCGACAGCTCCTCCAGCTTGGGCGCAATCATCTTGCAGGGCCCGCACCAGGTGGCAAAAAAGTCCACAACGACTAATTTGTCGCCCGCATTGGTCAGCTGCGTCTTGAAGTCATTCTACAAATAAAAGAGGGAATATATATATATTTGTCATCGATTTTCCTATTAATTAATGACCTAATTACATTAATGTTTATGTATGAATATATTTTCATTTTTTACTAGGTTCGTACAGGCCCGCCACGAGGTCTAACCCCAAAGGTGCAAAGGTGTGAACGCGCTTTGCATAATTTCATGTTGATTATCTATACTCTATGAAAGGATCTTATGATTTTCACAAGCAATATGTTATGCATGAAATATGATTTATATGAATTAATAGTTTGATTACTCTTTTCTTATATCAAAAGTCGGAACTACATAGGCAGAAAATAAACATGATCCAATCATGATTGCATTTATGTATCAATTAGCGTTCGAAATAATATTCCTTTTCAGAGTATTATAATTTTGATAATGATTTGGAAATATCGTCTAAGAGACCAATAAATTCAACTTTTATTCATATATATTTATGTATGAAAATCTGTTTACATAGTATTTTAACAGATAATAGATATATATATAAGCACATATATGATTGAATTATTATATCAAATAATTTTACAGCTAGGTATAAATTGATAGATAGCTCGAAAACTTAAACTTTTTCTACAATTTTGATATCTGAGTTGTTATGAGCATCGTTTCTTATCGCACTACTATAATTAATCGTACAGAAACATTGTATATACCTATTTCGTTAAGTTGTAAAGCTGTAATTTGTTTTATATTACAACAAGTGCTAGCAGATTTCTATTTATCTAAGTTTTATATTCTAATTTGACTGCTCCTCATATAGGTACTATCAGATGTCTATATTTACAAGCTGCTTAGCTCCGATTTCTTATAATTTTTATAGCATGGTATATTCCGATTATGTTAAACATTTATATATACATTTTTGTATATAGTACATGTATGTAATTTGACGTGCTTATCACTAGGGGCTAAGTTTGCAGTCTATCGATTTGTTTTTGGGCAGCCACTGGAACACGCTGCCCCCTTATCAGTGAGGGGCTAACAACGATGATAAGCATGTTTAGTAACCCTGTTTAGAGTATTATATAAGGAATGCTGTTAACCGCGCAAGTAAATACGATTATATATACAAAATATATGTGTATATGCATTTGTGTGTGTGTCGCTCACTTTATATACCATTCAACTTTTATCCACCTATATCTTTTTGCATTTAAATATTTGTATGTGGACTTTTACTTATTTGAACAGCTAGTGGGGCATTTCACCCTTCTTCCGCCCAACCACGTGGATTGCGAGCCATTTGCTTAATTGCTTAATCATCGACAACGTGTCTCATTTGAATTGGACTCACAAGTCGATTCGACTTGACCACAACTAAACTTCAGTACATGATTCAAATAAAAACTATTTACTTACATTCAGGTACATACACATATTCGCATACTAGCACAGACATGCTTCGCATGTTTTCAAAAATGTTTCAATTAAATTCTTTTATATTTTTCCATTTTGTTGAATGTGGTTGTATTAAATTTCATTAAAATAAACACATTGAAGAATTTTCCTATATATGTTTAATGTGGTTTAGGTCAATCTGAATGAAAACCATTTGAATTCCTATTTCATTTGCATTCGGCATTTAGATCTTCTATAATTACATAAGAAATATAATTTGCACTTATTTGCATTTTTTCAATATTTGCATTAACATTTATTAATATTTTTCAATTTGTTGAGTATGAGTTGAGCTATATTAAATTTCATTAAAATTCAAAATGAAATATTTTTCGATTATATATATATATATTTCTTCAGATCAATATAAATTCTTTCTACTATATATATTTTTTTGTATCATTGACCCTAATCTAAAAGTTAATTTTATTTGCTTGCAATTCACAAAAATTCAAAAATCGATTTCCCATATATATATTTCATTTTATTGCCATATATTTTCAATTCGGTTCAGATCAGTATGAATGAAAATTACTTGCTTTAAAAACTCACTAAAGCTTAACTTGCGCTAATTTTTTAGACCTACAAATATGAATTATATGTTCTTCGTCATAAAAATCAGTTAAATAATAATTTAAAGGTATTTCATGTTATTCGGATCAATTTGAAACTTCACTTAGTATTTTAATCTCCTTGAAATTCATTCAAAACATGTTTTTCATTGAAATTCCTTGGTCAAATATTTCATTAGACTTCTATACTTAAACCGAATCAATATCAAAACTATGTGTACATGTAACTGGGCGTGTACTGTACTCTACTGTGGGCGTATGCCAACTAGCTGTAGTTTCACATAAACATTGGCTTTGATTAGCTTAGTCCTAGCTGGTCCTAGTCCAGCCCCTGTCACGTTTTACGCCTGACCTTTCGTTAATTGTAGTCATTTGTAGCACGACATTTAATGTCTTTACCTCGATGATTCATTGTGGTCGAGTTGAACTTCTTACTGCCTACAGTTAACGCCAGAAATGAGGAGCCTCAACATTTAATACTATTATTTGAAGTAGGTTCCTTGATTGCAATCTCTTCATTAATTGTAATTACATTCACGAAACGAAACTTAGAAACAGGTTGCCAATATGCGAATGCCATATTTAATCATATATATATATATATATATTTTATAAATATATATATGTCAATTGAACCTGTTTCTTGAAGGAATTTGGCTACAATTCATAGCTGCCTACACAACATATTAAATCGAGCTTTACCGCATGCGAATGATTCATTTTTTTGTGTCTTGTTTTATCTGATTGATTGATGAATTTACTCACGACATCTTCTTTAAATATGAATGAGCAATATCTTTTTCTGGAAAATTTGATGAGCAACTGTAAATAGTTGCAATAGTAAAGAAAATAAAGGTTTCACCCTAATACTTACTGAAGATTATTCTAGAATGCTCGTAAAATTTTTATAGAAATTGTAAATAATTTTTGTGATAAAGAAAATAAAAAAGTAGTCTTAAAAAATTTCTAGTGTGGAAAAAAAGGGAATTTAAATAAAAATACAATATATGGGTATTTTACATATTTTTTATAATTTCTCTAACCTTCTAGCTTGAAGATAGTCAAAATTCGGAATATTTTAGTACTTGAAATACTAACAAAAATACGATCAATAAAAATAACATATGACTACTGCAAAATAACTGGAATTTAAATTTGCTAAATTTTAAATTCAATTTTTATTGTCATTGATGTAAACAGGTTGTTGACAACGTTTATAGAATTCTTCTAGAAAAACTTTGTTTTAGTCAAGAATATTTACTGCAAATATGAGGCAGTGGAAGTTTTTTATAATTCCAACTGTTTGTCAGTGTAAATATGAGATGTGCACAGAATGAATATGCCCTGGCTAAGCTAAGACAGTATTACAGATACAAATGGGTACTAGAAGCCGGATGTACGCTATCTTTCTTAACTGGCTGACTAAGTTAGACTCAAATACGAAGACCTGTTGTCAAATTTGTATTTCTGTTTCATCAATGAAAACTTAATATATTATAAGAATATTTTTATAGATAAATGAAAAATATTATAGTTAGCTGTCTTCATTCTTTTTAAATTTCTGGTTTGTTATTTTCCTGTCTTTTATCTGGTGAAATTAAACATTCGCATTCAACAACAGATAAGTTTTTTGTATTCCATCAAATCTGAACCACAATAAAAATATATACATATAGTATATACATATGTACATACATACATATATGTATATAATCTTGTATGTACTATTTGATATTTAAAAGCTTTCAAGCGTGTGTAGAAAATACAAATTTATTTCATATTAGTGTGTGATATTATGAAATGATCTTCGTGACGTCACAGAAAATGATGAATAATATAAATATTTTTATATACATATACATATGTGGAAATGCAAACTGACGCAAAATCTGTGTTGTCTCATGATTCGCAAACCGGTTTTAGAAACGTTTGCAGGCCCGCCAAAACGATGTGTAATATGCATTAAGGGGTAACATGGAGCCCAGCACACCCTGTGGCCCAACTTGTGAGGTACAGCTAATAAACACTGTCGCAGCTTTTTACTGATAAATGAAATGCAAACTCATGGTAATGAAAATGGGGTTTGTCTAGCAAATAGGTAAGCTAGTATGACAATGTATGAATGCATATATTTTATAAATATATATATATATATGTAATGTGGTCTACTTGTTGTTTTTATTTCGATTCTTACAGAACAAACGGAACACAAATCGAGAAGGCATAAAAAATTGCCACTTTCTATGGCGACGCGTTGGCTTTCAGAAAGAGATGATATCATTGTCATATACTGGTTTTCTCTATATATACTATGCATGCATATATATTTGTTGTTTGCGTGAAGCGTATGGCAATTGGGACAAACTATCAAAATGAGTGGGAAACAAATGCCATGATTATGGGTCGCGTCGGTCGGGGTGTTGGATACATTCGCATATTACTTAACCTAATGAGCACCACAAATTAACCGAAATACATTAATACTACTCACCACGTCTTTAACTGCGTACACCATTTTGTAAATTGTTGTTGTTGTTTGTGAAGAGGTTAAGTGAAAATAAGACCGGTAAAACTTAGTGAAGTTTTATTAATTAGCGAACAGCCGCACAGAGCACACGCAACCAACTCGTGGGATTTTAATCTAGCGAATGCGAATGCTTAGCACTCGCAACCGCTGTAATATATGAGCATATGAAATTCACCACCCAAAAGAGCGGGAGAGTGTTGAGATTTGGTTTCAGCTGGCAGTGCTGGTGAGTTATGCGGCGTGATGCAGAGGTCACATAATTTTGTAATTACGTTTGAGCTGTGTTTTCATTTGTAGAAAACTTTTTCAATACCGATCAAATTGTAGATACAAATAATTCAAGTTTAAAGCATAACTTATGATTTTCATAAAATTATTACTAAATACAACTCTGCAGCATATACGACTTTTGCATAAGAGATGGCGCTGCATAGGCATTATCTTAGCGTTTTTGCGTCAGATGGCGTGCACATTAGGCGTTAGGTTTTAAACCCTAAAGCGAATGATAATCTGCTTAATAAAAATGTTTATAGCTATATGTCGTTATTAAATTTTAACTAAGAATACAATACATAATTATTTAGCAATACAACACTGCAACGTATACGTTTAACTAACACTAGATGACGCAGCCTTCACAAAGTTCCACCATATGGCGGTTGAGTGCATATTAGGCGTTAGGTCTTTAGCTCTAAAGCGAATACTTAGCCAGTTATTATAAATTATTTTTTATGACCTCCTAAGGATGTTGAGTTAGCTGTTTGCTATATTTCTAAATGTATTATAAAACTAAAATTAAAAATGTAATACGAAAATATTTTTTCTAATTACTTCGAAAATATGGAATCGAAATGCAACTCTGCAATACATACTTATAGCAACGTGAGATGGCACTGCTGGCGGTCACTTACGCTGCTTGCGCTCATTTACGACAGATGGCGCCTGCGTGCCTTTGGCGTTAGGTCTTTTAAATACTTATTTAGTAAATATGTGGCCTGAGCTGTTTTGTATAAACAATTATATAGACTAAATATATCCTGCGAATGGCGTGAGTAACTAGACTTTTATTTCGATTAATGAAGTTTCAAATTCATTGATGGAAGTGTAATTGGCCATTAATGCAAGTTATATGCAAAACTAAAAACTTTAAAGTAAACCACTCTCTTTTATTATAGTTACCTTGAGGAATGACCTATTTTACGACCACACAAGCTAATAAATCAACATTTTTTATAATTTATTTTTGCCAAAATAAGAAAACAACTACACAATGCTATATATTTAAATTTAGATTTCAAATCTGAGCCTAATAACTATGAGTAATGCGCTCCTTTTTTAAGTACTTATCAATGGGCCGCATGGGCGGCTGCTTGTGGGGGGGCGTGTTGCGGCGAATGGTGCAAATGATGATGATGATGATGATGGTAGGTGAGCGTTGGTGTTGACGGCGCAACCGCGGGGACAGCAGCAGCAGCAGCAGTTCCTCCAGCAGCAGCAAATCCATTCGCTGCCACCGCCATCTGTTGCTCATAGTTGGCATAATGATCATAGTAGCTGCTATAGCTGCCAGGCTCCAGACTCGGGTTAATACCGCTGCCGCTGCCACTACTTACGGCGCCACTATTGCCGCTAGTGCTGCCCGGCGCTGTGGTGCCAGTGTCGAAGTAGCTGACGCCGCTGTAGCTGTTGGCGCTCTCATAGTAGTGAGCATGTCCGCCGGAGACGTTGCCGTAATGCTGCTGCTGCTGTTGGTGGTGCTGCAGCTCATAGTCGGACTTGTTCGACTCTCGATTGTAGTAGTAATCATAGTTGTCCTCTGCATAGCCCGAGACTGGCTGCGTCTCCACAGTCGCATTGTACTTGATGGTGGGCGTCGTTTCGCTTTTGCAGCCAAGCTCCAGATGCTTTATCTGCGAATAGTTGATAAACTCTGGCTCCGGCGTAGCCAGCTGTGGACTGGACTCGTATGCCAGCTGGCAGCTGCTATTGCTGATTGGATTGCTAGCATAGCTGGACTGATTGGACTGATTGGCCGGCTGATAGGCCAGCTCCGAGATGCACGTGTAGGGCAAACTGGGCGACTTGCTGGGCGCAGCAGTTGCAGCAGTGGGCGTGGCATGGTATATGGGATAGTTGTAGGTAATATGCTGATGATTCACTGTGAACACATTCGCCGAGGACTCACAAGAAGCTGGTTCACTGACATTGGCCAGCGGCCAGGAGCTGCTCATATAGTTAGAAGGTTGGCTAAGCTGATGGGCGCGCGAGCTCTCCTCCAGATAGCTGCACGTGCAGTGGCTATACGTGGTGCACTTGCCACAGGCTAAAGATCACATTTCATGATTAGAGAGAGAAGAGTTTTACAAGCATTGATTCACTTACCGTTAAACTGATATATATCCAGGGCTGAATGGCTCAGCGGATTGCTGGCTGTGGAGCGCTTGAGCACTTTGCTCATGAGATTCTGTTGCTGCTGGCAAAGAGTTGCAAATGGATAAAGCTCTTCTAGGCAGATCGACAGTATAGAGAGCTCACCTTCACCTGCTTCACCAGGCCCGCTATGACCGACTTCTTGGGTGCACTATTCGCCCTGCTGCCCGTCGAGTTGGAATTGGCAGTGGCCTTGCTAGCTGTCAGGGAGACCCTGCCAAAGGCTCGCTTCGAGACACTCGAATTCTTGGGATCTGGTCGCAGATGATCGTGCACGCCCTTGGCCTGGAAGAAGATGGCATTGCCCGAATGCCGCCAGAAATGTGTCACGGGGTAGCCGCAGTGACCGCGACAGGGCTTTATCTCCAGCCGCCCGCCGCGGCAGCTCTTGTTGGGGCACGCCTTGCCCTCCTGCTTGCGTCTCGCCTTATCGCATATGGCCGGGCGCAGATTGATCTTTGTGCCGTTGGGCAGCGTGCAGTGCTGCGAGCAGACCAGAACGCCCAGGCAACTCTTCTTCAAGATGTTCACATTGTGGTTGTTGGTGTTGCGCATCGCCCAGCCGGAAATGTGCTTCTTGGCCTCCTCGTTGTGCACAGAGTAGACCAGACGCACATGCCCGTCGCTCCACTCGCTGAACTCGTCGAACTCCATGTCGGCCACTTGTGGCACGATCGCATCATTGATGTCCCAATCCCGCTTGCTCTTGCTGTTGCTGTTGCTGTTGTGCGTCGACATCCCGCTGGATGCTGCCTGCGAGTGGCTCTGTTGACTCTGATGGTGGTGGTGCTGGTGGTGCTGTTGTAGCTGTGGATGCGGCTCTGATTGTGAGAGTTGTTGGTAGTGCGCTTTGAAAGTGTAGCCATTTCTGCAAGAGATTCGACATGTGTTTAATCTAAGCTAATCCTTAGGGGTCTAAGATTTCAAAATGTGATAAGATAAGAAGCGTGGGAAGTAAGTCTCAAATATGTGCGTGTATCTACTTGACTAGGGATTTTAGCTAATATCTAGCTGATAATTCTCTATCTTAATCTTCGGAACTAAAAACTCACGGTTTACTTCTAGCTAAAGCTTATCAAATGAAATCATATTTGGGCATACAGGTTTTGTCTTCTTATTATAAATATAAATATTATCTATACATTATAATCCTTTTCCTTTTTTTTATATATATCTTGTATAACAAATTCACGTTTCATGAAAACAAGTATCTGCCACTTTTGTATAGATACATTTGACATATTCAATGTAGAATTATATATCGTTCGTTCGACTAAAGCTAATCCAAGCCAATCCTGCTTTTAATAGCCAAAATGTTGTTTATCAAACAATAGCAATATGATCGTGTACGCCCTTGGCCTGGAAGAAGATGGCATTGCCCGAATGCCGCCGACTAGGGATTGGATTGCTATACAAATTCGTGGGATACAAACTTAAAATCTGTAGATTCCATCAAAAATCTGTTTTATAATACAGTGAAAGTCGCGGACAGCTCCCGCAGGCGGATGTCTCCCGTAACCGGACGAATTTTATAGTCCCAAGATTTTTAGCATGATTTTCATACAAAATCCGTTCCCGTGGGCGGATGCTCCCTGGGCCGGACGCGGACACGATTTTTTGGCGGACAAAAAACACTTTTAAATAGATCATTATTAAGTTTAATTTCAAAATTTGAAAAAAAAAATTTTGAATATTTTTGTAAAATAAATAGTTGTTTACCCACAGACGACAACAGCATTGAAATTAATAGTACTAGTCAAAGTGATATTGAACTAAGCGATTCAGATGAAGAGATTATTGTTCTTTGACATCTCCCCCAAGCGGGCATCTCCCGCAGGTGAACAAAAAATATTAGAACCGTGGCTGTCCGCCCACGGGAGCTGAGCTGTATAGCAAAGTAGGTGGAACTTTGGCTTTGTTCTCTTTCTTCACTCTCGAATATAATTCTTCAATGTTCATTAAACATTTCGGGCAGTCTTTTTCCGTATCACACCTTTATTGGCATAAGAACGTTAGGCTATAAAGTCCTGAGCACAATAGTTAAAAAATTGGACTAAGTTGGTATAGCTTAATTAGATTCTTACACAGTCTAAAGGAATTCGTAAATATTTTTATAAAATCTGTATTTTTAGTTATGAATACAACTATTTTTACATAACAACCTTGTCCAAGTGAGTGAGTTCTAATTTACTTATTTTCAATCCTTGATCTACCTGAATATAGCTCTAAGTAATAAGCGAACTATCTATATTGTCTATCTATAACCAAGAGCTAGGGCATCATAATATGCTTAATCCCGCCAAAGATTCATTTCCAAATATCCCTTATCTCCTACTACTTTCTGTACACAGTATATGAGGATCCTAGTCAATTAGACTACTTTGATACGCTTTCTTTCTTAATTTTCGACTTTCAGCTCACCATTAATATCAAATAATGTAAAACATCACTGAAAGCCAAAGAAAGAGTAATGGATTGGAGATCGCTTTGTGGTTTAGCTCTAAATGCAATGCGGGCTACCTTAGGTCTTATCTGTACTCTATCCTAAAGCTTAAGCACTTTAACTTTAAAGTTCTTAAAGTAAACGAAATACACTTGTTTATGACGATTCTTTAACTTGCTTTAGCAACTCTTAGAGATTGTCCAAACTCAATCTAAATTACGCTCCTAAACGATTCGAATGAAATGGTTCGAGCTTGGTTTATGACATCGTTTGCGTTGCGTGGGTTCCGAGACAATCAAATGAAATGCCTTTGGGCTCATGTGTGTCGTGGCACGCATAACTCTTCGGGGCGTGACAGTAAATGTCCAGAGAAGACAGCAGTTACCGTTAGCATTAGCCCAGTTAACCCACCAAGTAATGCAAGCTGCACCACACCGTCGTAACCCGAGCGCCAGCTAACAACATTATTGGCACTTAAAGCGCCGGCGCTGTGACTCATCAACGGATCAACAGAGAGACTCCAAAGCGTCTCGTCTACCAGTTGAATAATCTGTCTGTGTCTGCGTGTGTGTGGGAGCCCCATGTTTAGATTTATGCGGCAAACGTTTAGTGGGCCTCGCTCTACAATTAGCAATAAATTTGTCGAGGCAACGCGACTCATTAGAGGGCGCCCTGTGGACCCAATCGCCGTCGCAGTCTCAATCTCAGCCTCTGCCTCGCTCCGGGGCCTAGAACATAGCTCGTTTGATATTTTTATGTGTACTGGGAAGTCAGCAGGCCGGCTGGGCCCTATTTGTATGATACCTGATCGAGGTGGGACCTCGGTGGTCCGCATTGAACCTGTTTCACGTGTGGCTCGTTTGTCGGTTGTCGCTTTGTTTTGGGTACGTAAATTGACTGCTTGACACTTCGTAGCGCGCTTATCTGATTGTGATAGCCGCACTTCGTTGTTCTCAGCCGACTATAATAACTTTGTCACCTACAAAATATGTCTATATATATATATATATATCTCGCTCTCTCTCTCCCTCCCTCTCTTTTGATTATTGAACCCCTTTCACTGGCCCAGCCAGCCCCCGCGTTGGGACCTAGGTGTTTGCGTGTGGTCTGTGTTTCCCGCGGCGTGTTTTGGAGTGTTATTAACTCCTCTCTCTCACTCACTCATTCCATCTCTTTCTGTCACGGGCTAGGCTGCTCAGCATGATAATAAAGCGCTTCAAATAATTTAAATATTTTTGTGCTTGTTTCGATGTTTTTCTTTTTATTGTTATTTGTTTTTTTTTTTTGCTCAATTTATTGCCTGAACTGTGAGGCCTCTTATCGTAGCGTTTCGTAATTAACTCGAATTTTTAACAAAAGTACATTATATAGATATCTAAAGTACTTCAATGTATACATATATTCAATTATAGTTTTCTTTCTAGAAATTTATGGGACTTTTGGATTTTTTTTAATATATTTTTACATCTTACATCTGTAAGAATTTCATAATTGGATTTCTCTTCTATCTTCGAGATCTTTTCAATATTTCTACAAGTGTTTTATATACGATTTGCTCTTTAATTATAGCTCTTGAATTTATCTTCTGAAATCGGAAATCTCCACTATCTTTTTTAAAATTTGTTCAATCCCTTTCATAGATAAGTTTTCGAAAAAATCTATCAGAATCAGTTTTTATATTGTAGATTGAGAGATTGAGAGAGAATTGGATGTATTTGCAAGCGTATTTAATCTTCGGTACTTTAGCAATACATTTTGAAATATTATTGCTTTTTTAATGTGCAAAATATAATTCTCGAGAACGCAAAATAAGCTTAAATAATAAAGATAAGTTGTTGATCTTTAACACAATTAAATTTGAATACTATTGTACTATAAAATATAAAAAAAATTATTTTAAATTTTTTTTATTTATTTTTTCAAATTAAAAAGTAAAGTATAGTTTTTATCCATTTCTTTGTTTAGTTTCTTTTTAGGAAAAATTGTAGAATTCATTTATTTAGAAAACAGTATGAAAAATACTTTATTTGGAGAATTGCCTCTGGAGATTGTGAAAAACGAGATTGTTGCTTATGTTTTTGTTGCTTACTTTGATATTTTATATAAATTGCATAGCTGGAGATTATTTTTGCGGTAGCGAAATAATTTATCGGAATACAACTTGTGATATATAGCCAATATAGCATTTAGTACTTATTGGAAATATATTATTTTCAAATTACATTCGTTATCTTAAATACATTTTCTTCTTCTTTGACTTTTTATTTGCGCCCGCACTCTCAATTATTAAACCACAACAATGTGTTTATTTATAAATATAAAATTCTGTTGACGGTAAAAAAACATATAAATTTAATTTCTTATGTTTGAAACCAAATCTCGAATTTAATGAATATATTATTAATTAAATATAAGTAAATAAAAAATAATTTTTTTAAGGTATTTGAATTTTGCGAATGTTATTTTTGCTTTCAAAGACATATTTTACGAAAAAAGAAGCTTCGCTATCAGATGCTTTAATATCAGCTGAGACTATTCTCATTGAAATTAAAATTGATCTGAAGTTTTAAAAACAGCTTAGACTATTCGGAAGGAAACTTAAAATTTTTAACTATTCTATGAAATACATAGAATTGTGAAATATAACAAAAGTATGCCAGATATTGAAACATTCAATAATTATCTTCAGGCAAATATTTCTTTTCTGTACAATCTCTGTAAGCTGTCAAATGCCACAAATACATATCAGAACAGAAAAAATGATTTAATTATTTAAAAATATGTTAACATAATACCCTCTCTATTTAAAAGCGAATAGGGTGTTTGCTGCATGGAATCAAAATTTAAATATAAATCGAAATTCGATTTCTAAGCTGTGGAGCTTGTATTGGATAGCGAAAGGCTAGATTCTAAAAAGAAACAGAGTATGTGTCTGCTCGTGCGACTCAACAATATTACTGGGGTTT
Organism: Drosophila gaucha; assembly: GCA_035045545.1. Taxonomy (NCBI): domain Eukaryota; kingdom Metazoa; phylum Arthropoda; class Insecta; order Diptera; family Drosophilidae; genus Drosophila; species Drosophila gaucha. The sequence continues at coordinate 566,850 of JAWNOY010000463.1, forward strand.
TTTCCTGATTACGTTTCAATTGAAGCTTTTTTAAATTATCGTTTTGCTTATATATTTTTCTGGAAATGCCTTTGTCTGGCGTCGAGGGACTTGAGAGGCTGCTGCCATCGATATATGCCAAACTGAACTTACAAAACAACCATATTCCAAACAAATGCGTTTAATCCACAGTATGTCGCGAGTGTGCGAGTGTGTGTGTGTGTATATGTGTCGCTGTTGCGTTGCACGATTTATCCAATAGTTGAGCTCTTGTCAAACTTTATGCACTTCACAATTGCAGCACTTGGCCATTATAAACAATTATATTGAATGCAGTTGACTTCCGTGGCCCTTAACACAATTGTATCTGTATCTATCGGATAGACAGCATATAGCCCAACGACCGTCGGTGGTTTGTGACACTGACAACGACAACGGGAACCCCGACGACAACAATGACGACCTTTCACTGTGGCAACCTGTGCGCGCGCTCTGTGCTCTGTGTGTGTGCAGCAGGGCAAAATGTACGTATCTGCCAGATACAAAACAACAAAACATAAAATTGAGCATAAACTTCGGGCTGAAGACAAAAACGACGCTGCCTGGCTGCCTGGCTGCCTGCCTGCAAAGTTTTGTCAACAATCAAATGATATTATATGCCTGGCTCCACCTACAAAAATACAACAACAACAGCCACACAGCCAGCAGCTGAGAGACGAGCGGATAGACCCATTGGACCCACGGACAGACCCACCCGCATAAATTTGGCAAAAACTCCACAAACGACGACGGGGACGGCTACGACGTCGGCGCATAATCAACAGCCAACTCCACGAGCTGCAGACAGAGCAAAAGCAACGGCAGCAGCAGCCGCAGCTGCCGACGTTTGTATGCTCATTGCAAATGATACGAGTGTCTCTGAATGTGTGTGTGTGTGTGCGTATGCATGTGCGCGCGCTGGCTATTCCAAGCTATTTCCAGTCGTCGCTGATTGGTCGGATAACAGCTGCTGACGAGCACGAGCACACTCACACATACACAAGCACTCTAACTGTGTGGAGTGTGGAGAGCGTGTGTAGAGCCAGCATTGCTCATTATCTGCTTAAGTGTGTGTGTGTTTGTGGGGAGTGAGAGTATCGGAGTATCTCTTATATGTTTTTCGTTGTATAATAATTATGATGGAAAATTTAATTATTCACTTATGATTCAAGCTTATCAGTTTCTTTATGTTTTGCTTGTGAGGGAAGCCTGAAGAGCAGCGAAAATACTTCATCTCTCTCATTCCCTCTTAAATGTGCGCTTGTTTTGCACAATCAATTAAATTGTCTAAAAAGGAAAAATGTTAGAAATGATAAAGTGGTCTTGATTCAAAGAGGATAAAATATATATATATATATGTATATGTATGTGTATGTGTATGTGTGTATTGAATTGTGTAATGGATAAAAGAGGGCATTCTTTAAGGCATACCAAATATCTCCTTAATTTGTTTTCACCAGCTTTTTCTATCTTTTTCTGTCTCAGCTTTAAAACCATGTATTTTTATGAAACCTTGGTTATTTATTGACTTTGGAGATTTTTGAAAATATCTTTACCAATATGTAATACTTAATATATAATTTATATTCGCCTAAAATAACAACCCAGATAACAAAATAAAATCAGTAGAATAAGTATAATAGAAATAATAATAATAACAATATAAACAATAATAAATATTGTAGTATGGTATCTATAAATCAATTCACTTATAAATATATAATTAATATGTATTATTGATTATTTTAAAGAAGTTTTTAAGTATAGAATGTAACGTTTTGATTATGACCTGGTTTGTATTGGCTTGGAGTAAGCTATTGTAACTAGAGGCTATAATTTTTAACTAAAAATTAAAATAATTATTATTTATAACAAATTTTGTTATTATTCCCACCATTATAATTGTTCTTACAATTATTATCAATATTATTAATTATTTGCATTAATAATTAATATAATAATTAATTACATTAATAATACTTTTACATAAAATTCATCAAAAATATAAAAACCTTGAGGAAATTTTCGTTTAATACTTTTTTTTAGTAAGTAATCGCTTAATTCAAATACCCAGGCACTGAGTTTCTTGAGATCGCATTCAGTTGCTGATTGAGTTTTTAAAACAAATATCACTGCCCACGACTTTAAAGGGAATTCGTCAAAGAGCTGCGTTAATTGAAACATTTTCGAATGCAAATCAAGTCTCCAGTTCTTCAAATCGATGAGCTTTAATCAATTGTGGGCCCGCCCAACAATTTCTTAAAATTTCAACCTGCCAGAGGCCGAAAAAACAAAGCTTCAATAATGAGTAAACTGAAGGAAGAACAACAAAAAAGTATAAACAAATGAAATAATCACATGGGCAGCAAAGCATTGAGAACGGAAATTGTGAACGGCATTCGGTAATGAGAACGACGAGGAGTAGCTGGAGCTGATGATGTAGTTGGAGCAGAGGCAGGGGCTGGAGTTGTCTCTCTTGTGTTTTCACCTGATCGGCCCGCATCGCCATTCAGGCCAAGAGTTACAAACGAAAAAGTAAAATAAAACAAATTTATGCGTCCAGTTGGTTGGCTAACAATTAACCAACAGCCAGTTAAATTTCAACGACGCCCTCAGACAATGCCCAAGGGGCTTTAGAAGGAGAAACCACTTGTCAGCTCATGAGCAAATAGGCGTTAAAGTGAAAATTGAGCGGCCGTTGACAGGAAATGCAAAGAAATGCGGCTGCTGCTGCTGCTGCTCATTGACTGTGACCCATAATTAAAAGGGCAGTACGCACTCACCTGGGCTGATTATACGGGATTGGGCCTCAAGATGTGCGGCAGCACAATGACAATGGCTGCCAGCCGCCGAGTGGCTCCTACTACTTGGCTCTTGGCTTGTTGCCGACGCTGTTGTCGCTTTAACGCTCGACTCGCCAAATTATACGGGTGACAAAAACATATTTCAACGCAACAAAAATAGTAAAAACACACACACGCACATACTCACAGACATGTACGCACATTAGTTTACAACACGTGAATGTTTAGTTTGTTGCAGCTGCGCTCACTTCTTTGGCTTTTCGCAATTAATTGCTCAACATTATTATAATCGTGGCTTGTTTAATGTAGATACACTCGGTGTGGTCCGTCCACTCGCAACTCCAACTCCAACTCCGGCCTAGTCTCCAACGGTGTTTGGCCTGGCTGTGCGCTCTAATGAGCGCGTGCTCTCCAGCCCCAAAAGCTCAAGCTGTTCCGGCTCCACGAAAAAGGGCCTGTCATTGAAGACACCAACAAAAAAATAATAAACAAGAAATACATTTGTTATAAAATAAAAATTAACCAAAATATTTCGTTTTTTAGCGCATCAAATTAATCATTGCGCTGTTAAAATAAATAAAAATTGGTATAGTTTCAAATGGTTTTCAAACGCTTTTAAACACAAATATTATTAATTAATTAGCTCTGCTATGCACTGAGAGAAAACTCAACAAATCTGAAAAAGTTTTAAGTATTTATGTAAAACAAATTTAATTTAATTTAAGTAATTCAACAAATCTGAAAAAGTTTTAAGTATTTATGTAAAACAAATTTAATTTAATTTAAAAAAAATATATAATAAAATATAAAAACAAAAAATGTTTCAAATTTATTTTTATTTATTTTTTAAATAAATGTATAACAAAAAGCTTTAAAAAAAATTATATTAAAATAATAAGTCATTTTTTTATTCTTTATTAAATTATATTCTGTTATACAAAAAAATCAGTGGGAAGAAAAGTGTTTTACGCTTTGTAACTTGTGTAACTATATAAAATTACAAAACTCTTCAAAATAATTATCGGAAAGTCATTAAAACTTTCAGAAAAATTCGGTTGACTTTTGTTAAAAGTACTTTGTTTAATAGTACTTTTTGGTTAATTGCCTTAATAGAAGATTTGTTAATTCATAAAAAAATTATCATGAAATTCTGTTTAATGTTATATAACTTAAGCTTCTCCTAAGTATGCAATTATAATGAATACAGGCTTCTCACTTAGAGCATTCTGAAAGAGTATTAGCTGAAAATTTTTTCAAGTGTACCTGAGGCAAAGCAAAAATCACAGTCAAGCTTCAAATAATAAACCAAAGTGTGACTTGTGGCACCCAACAAAGACAAAGACGAACCAAAGGCAATTTTTCCATTTACGCAATTAATTGGTGGACTCCCTGGGCGGTCCACTAATAGATCAAGGGAAACAACAACAACACCAAGAAGGTATTTTAAATGCGGATTAACATTTTGCCTATTGACTGATTAATATTTTTACACAGACACACACTCACACTTGAATCACCCACAACTTTGTTTTTGAGAGGCCTTTTGACAAATGTGCTTAAGGTGAATGCTAATGGATTTTTGGAGTTCAAGAGTCAGAGGATTGTGACCTTATAAATGAGACCGATTAGAAGCCAATTACAAAGGCATCGCGCATTCACCTCTTTCTCGCCCAAAAACAAAAATAAAGGGCTTTTTGATTATAAAAATTATGACTCATAAATTTAATTTTATGACTTCTTTCAGAAAAGCAAAAAAAAAGCAGAAGGTGCCAAAATTACATAGCTCGGCTGATGTAATTTTCTCACATAAGCCTAAAGAGCTGCTGCAGTAACTGCTCTCTGCCATTTCTTCATTGGGCAAATTGGCCAGGGCCAGAATCGAAGCGTCGCCGCTGCCTGCACTTTAATCAGTTAAATGAACTGTTGAAAATTTGCCACATTTGCGGCATAATGATTTTAATGGGTATGTTGGGGCCCGGCAACACGCGTCCTCTGTCGCCTGTTTAAACAATAAGCAGGCACTGCCACGGCCTCGGGCAAAAGCCATTTGACACTAATGTGTTTTGGGCCCGAAACGTTTGATTATCGCATATCCACATATTGCAGCGCATCGGCTCGCATGTCAAGGAACTCGGCCTAAACACAGGCTTCCCAGGCTTGGCCTGGGCCACGATCATTACGGGAATATGCCCAACTATTCATATGCAGTTAAACGCCCGAGGGCTGTGATCCCAGCCCAACTGTGAACCATCTCCATTTTTTTATTTTATTTTTTTTTGTAAGTTTTAATGTTTTATTTTTACTCAAGTTGGGTTTTATTTACATGTTTGTGTTCGATGCAGATCCTGTCTTTGACCTTGTCTTTTAGCCCTTTGCTCTTTCAGTTGGCTTCTTATCTCGAAAGCGTTCACTTAATTTGAGTGCCTCTGTGCTCCAGCGAGCCGAGATACAGCGATAAGATAATAAAGTGATTTGATTTGACTACTGGGTGGCTTTTGAATGTTGGGGCTAATTTTTTAATCCAGCTCTGCTTGAAGCTGATATTGACGTCGGTAATAATTGGAATCGGCTTGCAACGACTTTGAATTTGGCTTTTTGACCAACTCCTTTCAAGGTTTTTATTGAAAATAATATCAAAGTAGTGTAATTCTTTATTATTTACTAAAACTTTATATTTTCGATGATTTTGGAAATTAAACTTAAATCTAGTGATTATACCAAATAATACCTTTGCTCAAGTACCCTGATTTTCCATTTTCAATGGGTTCAGGGTATAAAAATATATGAAAAATAATATTGATGTATCTAAAAATGAAAAATTCTAAATCTCAAAATGTGTGGTATAGATGGATAATGAGAAAACTGAATATATTATTTAGTATTCAACTCTCTTATTTTTCAAGTTGCCGACATCGACGCAGTTAGGGCATCGATATGTAAGATTAATAACTATCACTAAAAATATGCCTGTTATATACATTGGTATTTTTGTTTTTTCTTTGCAATACTTAATAGTTAATAATTAACAATTTTCAAAAAAAATCCCAAATCCCACTTAATTAAAGTTATCATGTTACCATAGAACTTCCGTACTTTAAAGTGTATGAAAACCCATACATATTTCACTATAAATAGAGGATATGAGTTAATACTTATTCATTTTTAATAAGTCATTTTAGTACAAGCTGATGCTTAAGGTTTATCAATTGTCTCAGTATTCAATTTGGTATTGATAGAGTGGATAAATTAAAGGATACATGGGTCTATTATTTAGAGTAGCCTATGAAGTAACCATATCTAAAAGTTACTTTTCTAACATACAATATAATCATAAGACATTGTCTATTGCTGTTATAAATAACAATTTAAAGGTGATCTGTCAGATTCAGCTGTCGAACAGCTCACTCCTTAGCTGTAAGCCAGGCCAATCAGGCACAACAACCAAGTAAGATGTGAAATCTGGTCACAATTATTGACTTTATCCCGCATATGTGTGCGCAAAGGCAATCAAGTGAGCTGAAGTAGCGTAGCGCCAGGCCACATAAGTGCGACCGATGCAGACGGCAAGCCAGGCCAGACGACCCAGCCGCACGCATGACCTACGACAAGGAGCGACCAGTCGTCCAGGCGGGCAGTCGCTTAAGCAGACGCCAAAACTGAACGGTTAATAAATATATAGTATATATATACCCGTTTAACTTAATTACGATTATGATGACGATTACGATTATGACGGGTAGTCAGAAGTTATCTGCACATCAGAGGAGATTATAGAAATGAAAAGTGCGGCTGCGAAATCAAAGGATCACAGTTTTTATTTTAACATTCAATTGATGTGCACAAAAGGTCTTCGTGGCCAACAGGTGGTTCGAAGCGACTAAGTAATAATAATAACAACAACAATTAATTTAGCTCTGAATGCTTTGAGCACGTAGACGGCACGGGTTAAATTCTCAAACAGACCACGAAAAGGAAGTGGCAAAGACTGCGGCAAGCCGCCAGCCCCATCCCCAGCTCCTGCTCCAGCTCGCAGCTGCTGCAGCAACGCGACGATGGTTATGCAGGCGGCTGCTGCTGTTGCTGCTGCTGTTGCAAGTGCCACATACAGATTTACATGCTAGGCAGCGCCTCGAGTCTGCGGCACGTGCTTCGCATCGCAAAGGTAGAGACAGAGGCTAAGGTAAAGCCACAGCCAGAACCCAAGCCAGTTTTTTTTCAAGGTGCAAACTAGAAACTCCCACGTTCATTTAGAGGCTCGCGCAGGCAGCCCACTCGAAATTGATGTACGAGTTCTACGCCAGACCATTATCAACATCAGCCCAGAGATAACTGCGAATCAAAGAGCTCATCATATGATCAATCACTGTGCCAGTCTGTCTGTCTGTCTGTCAGCTTGTTGTGCCTCGGCGAACAAAGACAGCGACAATTGCCTTTGACAGTTTTTACCGTTTGCCAATTGTTGTTTATGTCGCGCCTGCTCACTCGATCGGGGAGGATTATTCTTATGGAGTGTGCGCATCTATTTCGCAGTTATACACTTATTTTTGCATGTGCTCATGGGATTGCAAAGCGAGGCGGAGGAGAAAGCCAGCTGTCCATGCTGCATTTGATGGGTGAAGTGCCTCTAATGGGGTAAAAATACTTTGAAAAATACAAAAAGAAAGTAGAAAGTATACATCTATTAATATGTAACAACAAAATTTAATTTTATCAGATGTAAAATGTTAAGAATATATATACATACTTATATAACAATCGTTTTATTATTGTTATTTTGATATCTTTCAATATCGATCGGTTATCAATATTATCTATATATAATTATTATTTTCTATTTTGTATGCTACTCCCATATAAAGAACTCAACTATGAGTATATTCCTCTTTTTGTGTTTTCGATCATGTTGTATATATATATATATATATATATTCACGAAGTGAAAAGAGTATATTGAAGAGTATAGAAATATTGTATCTATTAAAACTAAATCTATGTCATTTTCGTCAATATTTTAGTCTAAGAACTGGTTTTTGGAATACATACTCGTGAGCATCACCCTGAAACAAAAAGATATGGTGTATATATCTACGACCTCTGTGGGCGTGGTAAATCAGGTAAAATCGTAACTTCTATCTTATACTCGTATACACCATCTCGACACAAAAAGATATGGTATATAAACCTACGACACTTTGGGGCGTGGCAAATCGAACAAAACTTTATCTCCTAAAGTTTAAGAGCTAAAGTCTTCAAATTTCACATATAAATTACTGTTTATCTTTACCTTAAATTGACCAGACATTGACATATTCTTCTTGGGGGCGTGCCAAATCGGAAAGGAACTATGTCTTTCTCTGATTTAACCCTGGGATAACCAAATTTTGAATTTTATTAGTGATAATATTTGATTGAATTGCATCTATCTTTTCACCGTGAACGAGTAAATGTGCAGTCGGTATCGCCCTACTGCAACGTTCTTAATTGTTTATAATAAATATATGTAAGATTTTTGTCTTATAATATTGTTACTTCTACTTCTAATACTTTGCTTTTATTATTTAATATATTCTTTTTATATTTTAATATTCTTTATATTCTCGTGCCTTTAATTTTTTTGACAATGTCTATCTATTGGAGTAAGTTCTACTATAATTTATATTTTCAAGTAATATTTATTTAATTTTAATATTTATCTTTATAGAACCATCCATTATTGCTGCAATATATAAGGGCTCTGTTATAAAGAAAATGTTATTACCAAACGCAAGCTATTTCATTTTATTCACTTTTACCCATATTTTGTGTACATAAAATATATTCATATCTCTCTGTATGACAATTTGTAACAGACTTTGCCATAAATTTGCGCCAACATATTTGAAAAACCAAAAAAAAACTAAAACATTGCTATCTCTCTGACGCGTGCCCAGGTGCCGCTCCAGACTCGGGCACGGGCACGGGCACAGGCCACGCTTCACAAGACCATAAAAACTGGAAAACAAATCCAACTAATTAGCTGGCGTTCTGGTGACAACAATTCGCGGGCGTATTATCAAATGCAAATTGGCATAAAAACACACAGGCAAATCAAATGGCAACGCAAAATTTGATATTTTTGTGGAATTTTTAATGCCAAAACCATGCGCAATTGTCCAACATAACAGTCCCGATTTTGTGGGCCATAAATTACTAAAATCATTTGGCCCAGAACGACCTCTCGGCTAGGCACTCGAAATCGAACATAAAACCCAATCGCCAAACATTTCATTAGTCAATGTTCATTTAAACGTGAGCCATGAGTTTTCCTCTTTTCCGAAGGGTGGTTCGTTGGTCCAACCCCTAGGATGTTAGGGTCGCATTAGAAACCCACTGCAAATAGAATGGAATGCTAATTTTCGAATAGACAAACGCCTCACGATCTAATGATTATGGCTAATAAATTATACGTTTTGACAGTCGATTGCAATTGATTTTTGTTTTTTTTAGCTAGGCATAAACTTGGCATATTCCATTTTGATGCCAATCTCTATTAGATGCCACTTAGATAGTAACTAATGCCAGGTTCTAGTGAACGATATCTGAAAATCTCTGCAGTGTCGACCACACACAAACAGCAGGTTTTGGCTTGGCTTCTGGCAATATGTCAACATTTGCCAGCTAATTAAATCGAAATTGAAAGTTAAAACCAAAACACTTTTAATAGGAAAAACCCACAAAATCACCACGGGCACAGTTGAGCAGCAACTCTCAAGACGCGGCAGGAGTCATAAAAGCAATAACACACACAAGCACACACACACACACGCACTCGTTTGGCCACTCTTCACACCTCACGACAACGCTGCAGACACATCCTGTGGCGCATGGCAAGACGTCGTCTGGTCATTAGTGTCTGGCTGCAGCACCGGAGGCGTCTGCATTTGTGTCACCTGCCGAGCTCGAGCCCGTGCTAGAGCTGATGTTACAATTACCAGGTAATACGACGAAGACGACGACCACAGAATGTCTAACAACGGCACAGCTTGCCATGAAGTTGGTTATTGGTTGGTATTGCTATTGCCATGCCATCCAAGTAGTACTAGAGGACGTCAGGGCGTGTAGATCGCGCTCGCAGCTGAGGTGCAGAGCGGGCCAACTGGTAGAGAATGAGGTCATATCATCAATTATAGCCAGAGCTCCATCCACAGTGTAGGAGTTGGATCTATTCTAAATGACTGTCATTTATCCTCAAAAACGTTGATGGCATATGAGCCCTGTCGAAGCCTCTACGGCAGTTGGTTAAGTGTGATCTGCAAGAGATGTCTGCTGAAATCATAAATGTAGCACAGAGTTGTATCCGATGTAAGGGTTATATTTTTATGAGATATAGAAAATAAAATTGAAGATTTCGTTTAAGTGTTCCCATGTTGTAAACTCTTTGCTCATATACAATATGGAATACTAATATAATCAGATATCAAAAACACTACTTATGAGAAATAATCGAACTTTGATGTAAAAATAATATATATAATAACATTGTCAAAGATTTGAGTGTCTTTTATAGCTATATGAATTCATAATCCCTTTTATTTGTTAAGTATTTATTTTATGGTATTCTTCTATTTGTCACCAAATTAATTTTTTACAATTAACTCATTGTAGAGCTAATGAAATTCTACAGATCAAACGAGAAATGAAGTATGTTATGAAATATGGGCAAGAAAAAAAAAAATTGCCAAAATATTGCTGTCACTCGAAACCTCTTAAGAGTTCTTTATCCCTTAATACTTGGTTCCCACCATCTTCCGCATATCCCGTATAACATTTTGCCTTTCTAGCTGAGCTCAAGAGCTACCCACAATATGTTTTCACACTTTAAAGCAGGACAAGCCGTTGCTAGCAAGTTCCTTTCATAATGCCCAATATAATTCCAATTAGCACGCTTTTTGTCTGCCATCCACAACTGACAATTTATGTGCGTCCTTTGAACACGGCAAACAGAAAGCAGAGATGATAAAAAGGAAAGAAAATGAAAAGGAAAACAAATAAGGAAGAAAAAACGGAAGACGAGCACAAAGGAACACTTAACGCACTTGAATGGCTTTGGTCTCGGCTGGATCTGGATCTGGCTCTGCGGTCTCTCTCAGAGACTGGGCACAATGGGGTGTGTCATCATCGTCTTGTGTTGCAGAACTTTATGACTTGTGCTCACCTTTAATGCTCACCATTAAACGCTATTAGCGAGTATTTAGGGATCACTTTCTGCTGTGAACTCCGTTTTTTTGGGTAGGTCACTGAGGTTAAGCCCGAGGGAGGGTGTTTAAATGCGCTGTTAATCTAATAAGCCGCAAACACGCAAACAAGTTCACGTGGGAAAATTGGAGCAATAACAAATTAATAGACAATACCCAACTGAAGTATTCGTATCAAAGTGTTGCGTGGGCTGCAATGGGCCGATCGGCGGATTGGGCGAGGTGCCCGGTCTGGGTGTGCGTGGGAAGAGCTGGAAGTACTGCCAAAGACAGCGCGTTAGTTATTTATGGATAACACGGCCCGACGGCAATTGGACATGGGAAGAAGCTCACAGAACAAGGAAGCAACAGACAACGCCCACGTTCAGCTGCAGCCAGAATCTCATCAATTTGCACACTTTATATGACATAATCCAGGCTCAGTTGGCGGCTATAAAAGCTGGAGCCTAAGTCCCAGCCTCCACAGTCTTGTTTGCAGAGCATGCAGAAAATGTGGCAATCTTTTGGAGTTCTCTTGTTCCTCGGCAGTGCGCTTTCTACGGTCCACAACAGCAGCGAATTGGCTAAGGCCTTGGATGATGATGGCGATGATATACCCATCGGCAGCGATAAGGAGCTTTCGGATCTGGTGATCACTACGGCCTTGGGTAAGATCCGTGGCACCATTTTGCCATCGCAAGCGGGTCGCAATTTCTATGCCTTTCGGGGCATTCACTATGCCAAGGCACCAGTTGACAATATGCGCTTCAAGCCACCGGAGCCCATTGAGCAGTGGTCCGATATATTTGATGCCACCTTCGACGGACCCAAGTGCCCGCAGCCGGGCCTGTTCAGTGAGGATGTTAGTGAGGATTGCCTCAGGCTGAACATCTACACACGCGAGCTGCCAACCGAGTCGCAACCCAATCCCAAGAAGCCTGTCATTGTGTTCATACATCCAGGTGGTTTCTACTCGCTGTCCGGGCAGAGCAAGAACTTTGCGGGTCCACAGTACTTCATGGATCGAAACCTAGTGCTAGTTACTTTTAACTATCGGCTGGGCACCTTAGGCTTCCTGGCAACGGGCACGCAGGAGGCGCCGGGTAATATGGGACTCAAGGATCAGGTGCAGCTACTGCGCTGGGTAAAGCTGCATATTTCACGCTTTGGCGGCGATCCAAATGCGATCACAGTGTTGGGCTATGGAGCCGGAGCCATGGCCGTTACCCTGCACATGGTGTCGCCCATGTCGCAGGGTCTGTTCCAGCGAGCCATTGTAATGAGTGGAGCGGCAACGGGTCAGTGGTCGCTGCCGCAGCATCAAATGGACTTGGCCAAGAAACAGGCAGCATTGCTGCAGTGCAACACGGAGGACATGGATGAGATGCTGCTCTGTCTGCGTGAGGTGAGCTAAAAAATTAAAAACGATAGCAGCTGAACATATACTAAGCACGTCGTCCTTAGAAACACTATTTGGAGTATGCGAACACCCTACCCCACATGTTCGACTTTGGGCGCAACAATCCGCTGATCTTATGGAAGCCCGTTGTGGAGCCAGACTTTGGACAGGAGCGTTTTCTTATAGAAGATCCTGTGCGCAGCTATCAGAATGGTAACTTCATGAAGATACCCATCATAACGGGCATGACCAAGGATGAGTTTGTTGGTCCAGCCATATGTGAGTTAGAGAATAAGAGATTCTAATTCAGACTAACTGAATACATTTGATTTCCTCTAAGCCATTCTGCAAAGCCCCTCTTTGCTTAGTGTTTTCAATGAGAACTTTGAGACGCTAGCTCCGATATGTTTCCTCTACAATGCCAGCAGTCCGCGTGCCAAGAACATTAGTCAGGAGCTGCGCCAGCATTACTTTGGTGATCTGCCCCTCGAAGCGAACAAGTCTCTGCAGTCTCTTGCTACACTCTACTCGGATGCCCTGACTGGCTTTGGGATACATCGATTCGTGCATTTGGCAGCGCGTGCCACCAAGGTTTATTACTATCGATTTGCTTATCAGGGCGAACGCAGTCACATTCACTATCCGGAGGATGCGCCCTATGGCATAGTCCATCACGATGATCTAATGTATTTGTTTGTGGAGCCCTCGATCAGTCGCATGTTTACGGAGGACGATGATGAGTTTCACATGGTAGACTTGATGACGCGAATGTTCTCGGCCTTTGCCTACAAGGGGTTTGTACGAGAGATCTGATAATCCAAATCCAGATTGAAATGGATCTATATTTGCAGTGATCCCAACAAGCCCAGCGACGAAATATTGCGCAACATCCGCTGGCGTCCATTCAGCTTCAAGAAGCGCTACTATCTGGACATCGGCGATGAATTAATCTTGCAGGAAGGTCTCAATGCGGCACGCTACGAAATCTGGAAGCGTTTGTTCCCTCTCAACTGGCGACGTCAGACAAAGGAAAGCTGGCTCAGTCTATATATCTGAAGGGGTTGATGCTACTCTTGTGCCCTACTGTACTTCCCTATCTTCGATACCATAAATATTAATTGCAATTTGGCACTCGAAATGTTGTGTTTTTTTTAAATTCTGTGCAATTGTCTGCCCCTCAGATGTTACTTGTTTTTTTTTGTCAGTTGCCAAGTGATAAACCAATTGGCATAATTTTCAGTTCCAATTTGATGTGGTGTCTCCCTCAATGTTGTTTATGTATTTTTTTGGTAGGTATGCGTGTCATCACTGTGTGGGTGCATATATTAAGTCAGTTCGAGCCGACAGCATTGGTACGTGTCGTGCATTATGGGCTGCTACCGATCGCGTGCCATGGCGTGCACTGAAAGAAATTAATGGTAGAAGTTGGTTTTAAATAAAAATAATTTTATTAGTCTATGGAGTCAAATGGAGGTGTCCTTTGATCTGTTTTATGAGCATATCTATCTTAAAAACTATAAATTTAGATACTTAAAAGTTAGTTAATGTAAAATGTATTTCGCTGTTTTGCGGGTCAGCTCGTTAACCTGGATAATTCTTTGCTAGGACTTTTTTTTCGGTTAATTCTGGCTGTTTTATACCCATTCACAATTCTTACCAATATATTTTATGTCAATTGAATTTATAATTATAATCACTTCTTAGTATAGACAATTTTGCAAGCCTAATATAGATTGTCATAAATAAGATTTGTTCTCTATTCAAGATTTCTATCAAAATATGTTTACTTGAATTTAGTTAAATTCAAATTCAAAATTTCGTAAATCTCCTTTTTTAATGAAGACGAAATAGATTTCTTAACTCAACATTCGTTGAAAGTCCTTGACACACATTCTAAGCTTTATGTCTCTTAATCACTTTTTAGTTTTCTCTCAGTGTACACCTCTCATCCAGTGCCGCATACAAAGTCTAAAAACACTGCCATTTCTGGCTACACACAGATGTTACAAAAGTCATTGTTGCTTTTGTGGGCCGTTTGCAACCTATTTTCATTTTTATTGCTCTTATCGGAGTTCGGTTACGCTTGACAGCATGACAATGTCAAAAGCGAGCTGCCGGCTCATCATCGGCCCGTTTCGTATTGGACTTGGTAGAGAGAGTCAGAGAGAGAGAGAGAGAGAGTATCCTGTCCGAGTCATTAGCATACGGCACACATGACGCTCAACATCCAATGCCAATTGGCAATTGCCGACAACTAGAATTCCGGCACGCCATGAGTCACGCGCAGACGGAGGTCCTGTGAGGGTGTTATGCCCACCAGTTGGAGATCCACAGTTAATATATTAATATATGCAAATTGCCAGGCACTGCGGTTTGACTGGACTCTATCTGTGGCAATAGATCTGTGTACCGGGGTTGCACATTTTGATCGTTTCCACTTTAGTTTTAATTGTTTGGCTTGTCAGCACAGCATATGCTACCTATGTCTCGCTATCTGTCTGTCTCTGTGTCTACTCTGCACGTTTTCATAATTTGTTAGACGCCTCGTGTAGTAAGGCAACAAAAAAAAAACTAAAAAAAGGACTAGTACAATCGTTGTAGTCAGATGCAACCAACTGCCTAATACTTGTTAGAAACTCAAAAGCAAAGTTAAGTTTCCTAAGGAAGGAAACTATTAGGTCTGTTCCTAAAGCCGATTATTGACTCTTACTCCATAATTGTTGAAGCTATAGTTTTTTTTTGATTCGCCAATCAATGTGTCAAAATGTATAGGCAGCTAACGTCGCTGCAATATTTAGGGACTCCAGCTTTTAAACTCTGAAATATATATCCTCTATCCATTTTTGTTGCCCCAAGAATAGGCCCATAATTGAGTTAACACTTGAAAATATATATTATTTCATAATTATCACTCCTGCAGTAGACCTAGCCATATAAATATTATTACGATTTTCTACACTCCACGGATAGGGCAATAATTGAGATAATACTGGAAAATATATATTAAGCCCAATTCTCCAGTAGACATACCAATATTCCCTTATCTAACCAGAAGTAATAATAAAAATTTCAAGTCTCTAGCTTCAATAGTCGCGATATTAAGTCGCTCATTGCAGATAAGGTATATACTCTCTTTCACTACATGAACAAGTATACAAACAGAAAGCGCTTCTCGCATCGAATTGGCATTCCAATTTCCAACGAAATATTTCGAGTTTCGCACAGATTTCGAGTTCCGCGAAATGCAGCGCAAATAAAGTTGTGAGAGTTCCCCCTCAGTTGCAGTTGCAGTCGTAGTCGCCATCGGGGGCATATCAGATGATGCCAGTTGGGCCATGTGCCTGCTGTGTCCACAAGACGCACGAGTTGGGAGTTTGGAGTTTGGAGTTTGCGCAGTTTTTATTGACTGATGGAAATCGCTCAAACACTATTGAAAGTTCGGCCACAAAATGTAATTAGATTTCTGGGCAAAAGGCAGCGAAAAGCGCTAGAGAGACCCAAGGCGAACCGCAAGCAACTTCCTTCTGTGGTTTGTGTGGATGAGCGCGTGCTTGGAACTCCTGCTGTCAACATCAATGCGCAGGAATCTCTTAGGTCTTACAATGAAGTTGTCTGCGCAATTGACGTGCGATAAGGTCCAAAGCGCAGGCCAGGCACAAGTTCAACTAAGCTCCTCGTTGCTTGGAAAAACAAAGGAGTCTCTTACATAGAAAAATTTGCAGAAACATCACAAAACTCATAAATAACACAGGCAGCAACAACAGCAACTGCAACAACTGCTATAGGCTAGGTGCCAACTGTTTGCCAGAAAGTGTCCACCACGCTGTCTCGCCTGGGGCCCAGCTCTTGGCCCGTCTGAGCTGGAACTCTTTGACTTTTTGGTATCTCGCTCTGACGATAATGTGCATTGCATTTCACAATTTATGACTCACTCGGCCACTCGATGTGGCAGGCAGTGTTGCATCCTGGCTTACAGCTCTTGCAACTATGCCAGCTATTTATTGGGTTAAGCTGAGCAGATGGCCATTGGATTGGCTTACATAGTTCCAGTTGCTGTGGGTGTGGGAAATGCGCCATGCACAGATATTTGGGTGAACTATTGTTGTGGGTGTGAATGTATGTATGTCTAAATATAAGTGGGTTAAATCTAGTGAGCGAAACATCAAGATGAAACTCCGCGAGAATTGAATTGAGTTATTGAAAGTGAGTTATATGTAAAATATGCAAACAAGAGAGACGCTCGATTATAATATAGATTATTTATTTTGTTATTTGACGTTGCTCAAGTTAAGAGTTGTAGGTCAATGGCCGAGATGAGTATGTAAATGTTTTAATTAAATTGAATTTAAATATTGACATCCTAAGTAGGCGAGTTGTGAACGTGCTTATGTATTTGTGCAGTAGATCAAAAAAACGAATGCTTGAATTATTATAAATTATAAAATTAATTATAAAATCCAAAGTAAATTTATTGACTTATGCAAAAGATTCATAAAATTTACTGTTCACAATTTATATATACATACATATATATATATATGTATATATATATATATATAAGAATATGAAAGTATTATCGGATTCGTTTTATTTACATTTGTATACCTCGCAAATGTATGTTATAAAATGTTCAGTACAAGTTAAGCTCTATTTTAGCTGTAACATTAGCTTCAAATAACAAGCAAATTTCCCAACTAGGAGATATCCTGTAGCTTATTCTGAGCTACTGAACATTCGAGCTTCCTTCTCTGTACCAAAATATGAAAATGTATTTTTAAAGATCCATTCCATATGGTATCACTACTGGGTATCTTCTAGGCAGTTACACTCAACTAGAACCCATTTACTTGTTGACTATTTGGCTTCGAAACCTAGTCACCTTCACCTCTAAATATAGATCTAGTTAGTCAGCATTTTAAAACGGGCAACTTCAGCGCCCTAAGCTGGCTTATCCACAAGCCCTCATGCCAAATAATAGGGTACTTATTTATTTTCAAAAACAAAATAAAATACAAATTTCTTATCAGCATAACGTGCGTGCTACCCGAAAATGCATGGCACAAGGCTTGGCGTAGGGGTTGCGGGGGTTGAATTGGGAAATGACTTTTCTCTAATTAGCATAGAGAGGGGAAATGCATTTGGCTGGCAAAGTCGGTAATCGATGAAAACATGTTGATAAGCTCGCGAGAAAACCATTAACAAACCCAACGTTAAACTGAGTGCTCATCATTTTTAATAACTGATGCGATCCTGTGGCGTTGCGCATATATTGAAATGTCGAAAATGTGAAGCATCGGCAGCTTTCTGAGTGTCGCGTGCCGATCGCAAGCTGAGCTGTGGAAACTCATCTCATGCTGTGGGCTGTCTGACGAGTTGATCTGTCAGGCAAAAGGACCTTATGCCCGCTGTTCATCCCATTGTACTCGACGTCGGTCGTTAGGACAGAACATTCTGTGCACAGTTTTGCCTGTTGTCATCGCGGCATCGTATTTCAATAATAGTTTTAGCCCATCCATGTTTATTTACAGCTTTCAACTTAACTGATGATGGATCGTGTTGCACGGTGTCGCTTATTGACTTACTGACAGTGGGCTCGAACCACACTTCAGTTGAGGGGTGGATTTATCATCAGACTGGTGTGGTATGCTATTATATGTTCTGGTGCTCAGAAGTTTGCTGGCATGGAAAATGATAAGATAGTTATTGCATCATCATAATAACTTAAGGTAAGATACGTTGAAAAATATTATGGAAACATAATAGCTTATCGCACTATTCAATGGTATATATTGAGTACATCACTCAAATATCATTGTATCAGATAGTTAACTTGCAGTTTGAATTCGATTCTCTTTCTGTTTTCTCAGAAGACTTTGTTTGCTTGAAGAATGTTAAACATAATATGAACACATTTTGATATCCTTAATAATTGTTTGACTCCTTTGGTAATTTTTGGATAAAATTAAACTTGTTTTCGTAAGGGAAGTCATTTGGAAATTAGAAACAATTGTTTCAACTTTTACGTGAATCAACAAATCAACTGTAAACATTTTTATTTCATTCCTGAAAGTAAATCAGCCCACAGCTTTAATATTATAATATGTTACATACGTGTTTCTACTGATATGTTTTCTAAATTTAAATAGGTCCGAGAACTTGCCGCGCGATTGTTGAACTTGAAATCAATTCGGTTGATAAAACGTACACACATTTTTGTTGTTGTTCAGTAGGGCCTTGATTTGTGGTTTCAATTCGTTTGACTCAATGTCAAATCAAATATCGCAAAATGCTAAGTTATTGAGAATTATATATGCATAACAATCGTACTTATATGAAATGTTTGGGTTATGTTATCGTAAGACAGTGTTTATTCCCTGGGCAGCCCTCGCATTCCTGAGCCCGCGAGTTATTTGTTTTAGTGAGTGAAGGGATTGTAGATCGTCGAGAGCACTTTAATGAGCATGTCAAAAATTCTACTGGTTGTCTATCATATCGAACATGTCGTGACTGACAAATCGTTCTGGCATATGAAAGTTGCACTCCAAAGTTTGATTTATGTTGGATCCCCAGAAAACCAATTGATAAAACGTTAACTGTCAACAGTTTAGTGGCCGCTTAACTAATTGCTCAATAAGGGGCGCCCAGGCTCAGGCCGCGTCTGGTACCTACCTGTTCGCAGCGATTCCATTAGGAAGTGCCATTAGAACAAGTGCAACACATAGCTCCGCTGAGTTGAGCTGAGCTTGCGGGGCATGCAATGACGAGTGCCCCCAAAGCATTTCTCAGGCTACGACTATTAATCAAAAGTGTAGCATCTATGAGCATAACATACCAAATACAAAAAAAATACAATTTCATTAATTGTAGCAAAACGTACAAAAGCATAGAAGGAAAACCACACCCGCATGCCTTTATGGAGAGTTTCCCACGAAAGCCACGCGGTGGCCACGGTGGCTACGACAGCAGCAGCAGCAGTTCATCAGAGTAATATATAAACGAGTAGTATATTGACCAAGGCCCTGGCCTGACCTGGCGCTACATTAGCGAAACTCGCGACCCGTTGGAGTTCACTCAGGTGCCTACAGAGCATTAGCCAGTTCAGGCACGTTGTTTCAGAAAAAATGTATAGGTGAAAATCCATGAAGAGTTGGAGTATCGTGGCTGCAGTTCACGTGAAGACAGCTGCCGATTCCACGGCAGCAACATGCGCCCTCATATTGCAACTCTGCTCAACAGCGGCAGCAGCAACAACAACAACAGGAGCAGCAGCAGCAGCAGCAACGTCAACCACGTAATCAACTTACAACCCAGCGGCCAAGCCTGTCTACCAACCAACCAGCTAGTCCGTCCTTCCGTCTCTTTGCCTGTCTCTCTATCTCAAATAGTAAACATCCAACATCCCTTTATGCCGTAGCGTGGGCAAAAATTGCAACACTTTAGAGCGAGAGGTAGCTGGGATGCGGCCCGAGCCCGGGACCTACCCCCGGAACTTGAGACCAGACTGGAACCAGAACCAGAAGCCTACTGAGGGTGCTCGCTCTAATGTTTGGTTTCATTAGTCCTAAGCGACAAATCAAACAGTTCTGTGGCAGTTTCTATTTTTTTTCTGATTTGTAATTTTTGGCCCGTCCGTTGTTTACACTCATTAGTTGGGATATACGGATTGTCACACCCTCTCCGACAACTAGCATACGTTCCACTTCCACTTGGGCTTGGTTTGCCTAGAGCGGGGTGAGCGGGTGTTTGGGCTGCTCGGGTGCTCGGCTGCTGTGGGGTGTTGTTGCCATTTCCACTATTCAAAGCACATTAATAATCACATTTGACAACAACAACAACAACAACAGCAGCAACAACAACGACAACATTGACAGGAGTCGCTTTGAAAAACTGCAAACAAATATTTGCACAGTTCTGAGTGCAACAAACAATTTGGGTCGGTCGCGGGGGCACTTAACACGCCTGTAATTATTGGGCTATTCGGGCGAGTTTTGTGGTGCTGTCGATGATTGCGCTTTTTTATGAGTTTCCTATTGGGTGCAGAGATTATCAGCTAAACCACTTTGAGTGGGTGGAAACACACACCTAATTGGCCACAATGCGAGATTTGACTGATATACAGTTGACTATTCGAGCACATTTTGTAGGCGATGAATGGTAAGTGTTTAAGTTAATGAGCTTCACTTAAGTTTACGTAATTGGGTAATTGTGATTGTATGTAAATTCAGTAATACTGAAATTGAATTTACTATTCGAAGTTGGATCCGATGCTAATCAATATTCTTCTCTGGGTAGTAATTGGAGATTAAAGCTGGGTGACCGAATGCTTTATTTTCTATCAAGGAAATTACAAACCTATAGCAACTTTATTTCGAAGTAGTATTTAAATAAGTTTCCTTATAACAATCAATAATGTTCTTTCTTTAGAAGTCCTTACGGAAATCTTAAGATATTTTCTTATGAAAATGGAAATGAAATATTCTTAATGTATTCGATGAATCCCTCAATAAATATTAAAAAATATTTTATTTGCCAGCTGTTCTAACAATTAAATACATCATAACTGCTCAAACTTTTGCTCTGGCTTCTCTCTCACACTCTCTCCCTTTCTCTCTCTCTTGCTCTCTCTCTCTCTCTCTCTCTTCTGATAATGCCGGAATATTATACTAATACAATAATATCGTACATGTCTATAAATTCTTCAGTAAGTTCATCTTAACATATACTCTAAAATATAAATAAAAATATAAATACAAATCTATTTAAATACAAAATTTTAAATACTTTTCCTTCCACTACATAGAACTATATTTTATTTAATAAGTTATAAATTTACTTTAATATACGAATATTAATATAATATTTATATATTACTTTAATATAATAATATATCAAATTAAAGACAATCTATCAAATCAATTTACTTTAAATACCAACTAATATCCATTGCCATAATTTAAAATGAAATGTATCCTAATCTATAAATAATTCATCATCTCTTAATCTATCTTACCTGTAGGGAGTCCTTTGTAGCGCTTAGTCAGTTGCCAGTTACCATAAATATCGACGTGATTTAAGGCCCGATATTAAACGTAGAGCGAGGGTGGCCCATGCTCCATGCTCTCATCAGCATAAACATTAACGCCATTATTAACAAGAGCCCAAAACAACAACAAACAACGTGCATAATTATGATTGGGTCCCGGGTTCCCCCAAAATCACAAGCGTGTTCTGGCCCTTTGTTGTTGTTACTGTTTTTGTTGTTGTTGTCGCTGTCTGTCGCCAGGGCATCAAACAAAAGCGACGCTATCAGAGCGAGTGAACAACAAAAGACACTCAAACGGCGACCACACACAACCTACACACACAGACAGAGGAGAGAGAGACGCACACATGCATACACACACACACACACACACACACATAGGAAACTGTTATGGAGTAGCTAGCCATGTCGCCTGTGACAGACAGCGAGACAATGGCGAATAAAATGGAGCGAGTTTTTTTGGTGGGGCGCAGTCGCACATATGAGTGTGCGAGTGTGTGCGTGTGTGTAGTTGTATTTGTTTATCGAATAATCAAATTGTTTATCGGGCTCAACTAAAAACGTGAAAAGACCAACAAGAAAACAGGCGAAACAATTAATTTTAAAGCCGTTTGATGTGAACACTTTCACCACAGTCAGTACCCGAACAGCAACAACAGCAAGAAGGGAGAAAGCAGTCGGAGTGTCCTTTTGGCCTTTGGTTCTGTAAATTGCGTTTGATGTTTGTTGTTGTTTGATTTGGGACTCTGTTGAGCCTGGGAGCTGCGGCAAGTGCGCTCGCCGGACGACCATTAATCAAGGCAATTTACATTTGTATAAATATTTAATTAAGAGACAAGATTATTGTATCCCATGTAAGCTGTCATTTCTCAGCTTAGCAGACAAAATCTTTTAGGCGCCGGCAATTGAGATTTAATTAATTACAATTCTAATATCTTCTGGGTGGCGCTAAAAAAATACTGAAGAATTTGAACTTCAAGAACTTAGGAATATTTAAGAGACTTAAATGAAAGAGATGGAGTTAGAGAGAGAGAGATATATTTGTTTATCAACATATCTACATCTTAAATTCGTGAATCTGACTGCCGAACTAGGATTCATTTTCAGCCATAGCATGATCTGCCCATGGTTATCATGTAATCATGACGATGGTAATTGATGATGATGATAACGACGATAATTGGTCTTTGTGATATACATCTGTAAGCACTTAACGATATAGCAGATACTTATACTTTTTGGGAATTCACATACATAGCATTAATACTATTTAGTTTATGGATTATTAGACTTTTGTACACCTGTCTCTATTTTCTCAATTTCTAACGAGAGAACTCTTACTCATTTTAGAAAATAATTAGTATGATTGTATTTATATTTATTATATTTTATTATATTATATTTTATAAATAATTTTCATTATTTTAAAAAGCAAACATGACGCTATTTTATTTCATTTTGTGTTCTTGCTAATTATACTCAAATTGAAAGAAGCTTAAATTGAAGAATCATGTTTAGATAAGCAATAAAATAAAGCTGCCGCAAACTAAGAAAGCTGCATAATAACATACATAATAATGTTTAAAATTCTTAACCAAAATCACGTATACAAATCTAATTTTTACTTGCATAATCGCTTAATTGTTTCCTCTATTCGGTAGAAAAGCTTTGCTTTGGTTATTCGAAACCGCCATTCCACGAATATCAATCGATTGCTTCAAGGTGGCGGCTGTGAACAACCCCAAAAATTTAAAAAAAAGAACACCAAATACACGGCGTTCAAAATTCACTTAAAATGCCAAACAAATATATTGTTTAACAAATTTAAAGCACGCTGCGCCGGCTGTCAGTGGCTCAGCCTTCCCAGAAAACCAACAAAGCCGCTGAGCATGCGCAGAGGCTCTCCACTCTCAATTTGTATTGTCATTAGCGATTATGGGCCAGGTCCTGTGACTGCGACTGGGGCGTAATACGATATGTTGACAAAACGCACAAACACAGCCCAGACATACACGAAGATAGGGACAGGCAGACAGACAGAGAGACACGCACACAATTCGATCGCTGACAAACCTATAAAGCATTTCGAACGGCGCTACTTCAAAATGTTTACTCCTTTTTGCGTCCATTCGTCCATTGTGCACTCTATAAAAATACGTAATCAAAACCGCAGCCGCGATCAGAGCCACAAAAAAAAAAGATGAAAAAGAGCAAAGGCCAAACTATGATGTCGGGGCAGTTCGATCAAGGACCAGGTTTTCATTTGAAATACATATGTTTGAATGTCTGTGGCGCAGGCGAAACGAAAGTGAAATCGAGACAGATTCCTAACCGGCAGCTGGAACACCTTCGCCTCATCATCATCGTCATCATCCATACTCCAGCTCGTTTCTGTTGTTAGAAACGGCACAAAGAACCAGTCGAAAGTCAAAAGGGGCACGCGCTCGCAACGCTCTTCAACCCCAGACCTGGACCCGAGCCTAGGCTGGAGATCTGCAGACATTGTGACTGATCGCTCGGGCTCCGTGTTTTTCCGTGTCTAGACAAGCCGCAGACATAAGTTTAATAGACTTATTGTAATTGAGTCACAAAAGCCACACTCAAATATATCGAATCACAACTCTTTCACATTTTCATTTACATTTTCCAGCTGCTCAATTGGAAAAGGTGTTGGCTGGCCTCGAGCTCAATCGGAATTTTGTAGGGGCGCATTAGGATTGAGGATCTCCCTGTTTTTGGACGCAATTTTACATGTGACTCGTCACTTTAAAAACTGCTGTAAAATTTAATTAAATTATCGCAAAATATTTTGCTTGTTTCTCTTCACTTTTCACTTCTTTCATTGTCTGTCCTTCTATTTTATGTTCTGTGCTGTCATGTGATGCGTTTTGTCAAGTTGACTTGCCCACCTTTTTGTGGCCTTTGTCCCAAAAGAGAATACGGCACAATGCGTATATAGTTAAATGTTTGCTCATGCCCCCACACACATACACACCAACACACACACACATGACAATATATTTTCCGTGTGCATGTGTGTGGTTGCCGGGGTGGCCAACAAGTTAATTTTCCATATTTTCTTTGGTAAAACTTTGTACGAAGTCTTCATCAAAGTCATTATGTGGTGGTCTTTGTGAGTGTGTTTGGTGGTTGGCTTGAGTTGTCCACGGTCCACGAAAAGTTAGACAAAGGTGGATAATTAGCCAAAAGCTCCAAAAGCAAAAGCTATCGAGTTGGAAACTCTAAAGCTCCAAAGGCTTAAGTTTTTTTTTTTTAAATGATACATTTTTATATAATATATACATATATATATATATATATATATATTATAAATATATATAAATATAATATAAATATCTATATATTTAAAATTTTGAGTTGTATTTTTTTTTCTCATTTTATATTTGCAATCTGTCCTATTGGACAATCAGCAAGTTCCATTACAAATATTTTAGGATAGTAAGGTGAACATCATTTATAGCTTGGTTGTGTGTTTGGGAAAGGTGTGAAAAGGGGGTAATAGACAAGGAAAGCAGGCACTTAGGTCCTGCAGAGAGTCAGGTCCAGCGGGTGCTGTCTACCTAGTCGTCGGGTGGTGGAGCTGTTGTCAGGCAGGTTGATAGCGAGGGGGTTGACGTGCCTATCCAGTCGATCGAAATAAGCTTTACTAAGCCTGGCGATCTCGTCGTGTACCCAAGGTATCGCTAACTCGTTGTGAAATCCTTGTTTGTATGGTAGATGTGAGCATTGGATATTGTTCTAAGAGCTTTGTTCTGGAACTTTTGGATAAGGTTGCGGTTACTATAGCTAGCGGTGCCCCAGAGGGATATACCATAGGTCCAAATGGGTTTAAAGATGACTTTGTAGACCAGCAGCTTGACACGTAGCTTCATTGTAGATCTCCTACCCAATATCCATAGATGCTTCTTTAGTTTATTGTCAAGCTGTTTTCTTTTGATGTCTAAGTGGGGTCTCCAGGTGAGTCTTCTGTCCAGCGTCAGTCCCAAATATTTGGCTGTGACGCTGCTGGGGATGGCTGAGCGAAAGTTGTAGGCGTAGATTGATGAAAAATTATCAATAAAGGTCCGGTTAAAATGTTTACTACAAAAGTTGCAATGCTTAAATATATTATCAGTAATGTACTCATTAAATTATTTAAAATATTTGTTATAAATTTTATTTAGTATTTAAATAAATAAGATTATATTTCATTATTTATTTACAAATTTATATAACTTCTATTTTGGGTATATTCTTTATAAGAATATAAGTAAATACCTAATTTTATTTTCTTAGCTATTCAGAACTGTTTAAACAATCTATACTACTGCTAAAGGAATTATTGGGGAAAACCCGATATGTAAAATTGATTTCAACCTTGATTCCACAATTTTATACATATATATTCTTGGTTACTAAATTTATTTTCATGAAATAATAATGTAATAAGCCTGTAATTAATTTGCTTAGTTTAATTTATTTGGATGCATAAATTACATTAAAAATTTTTATATGTTCAATATATGATTTATTTTTCAATATTCATTTAATTTATAAATTTATTCTTTCTTCTTCTTTTTATCTGTAATTATGTTTAAGTATTCAAATATTTCAAAATTAATAGTGACAACATGTTTCCCAATTTCTATGCGTTTGTTCTCTGTCACCAAACATTAACTGTCTGACAGCTTTGTTTCAACTTGTAGACGATTATTTACACAAACTCCCAATCGCGATAAGAGAGCAACCATTAAAACAAACCCTAACCCAACAATTGTTTCCACCCTCTCGAATGAAAGGCTGGCGATAATCCTTTTACCCCCACCCGCGCCTCTCACATGTCTGAGATTTTTCACGCAAGAACAAATCTCTTAAATGCTGCCAATCTCGAATGTCAATAGCAGGGCCAGTCGCGACTGCCGAAGAGGCAGGAAGCGGGGTATTTGGGGCGCTGTGCGAACCTGTCAATGCCAAAAATTATCACACAATTACGACACCACCCCCCAAAAAGGTCAAAAGGCGTATCTCCAACCCAACAACGAGAACCATTTAAAGAAAAATTAATGTATATTTAAGCTGCTCTAAAGACTAATTGCCCATAGACTCCGGCCAAAAGCAAGCTCCACAATCACACTCACAAACAGACTGTTTGAAAAAAACATTGAAAATCTCACGCCTTTGTTGATTAATTAATCAAAGTAAATAGCTGCAGCGAGTAAGCGACGTCATTAGCGTAATCTAAACGGCCTATTGATAAGCTTTTTCCACACCTAATGGCTACATTAATTTAGAAAAGAGCCCGAGGAGGAGGGTCACACCGACGACAGAGACTAGCTGGAGTGGGCTTTGGGCAGTGGCCTTCGACTTGGGCTTGGGAAAAAGCTCATCCCAGACTCTATAATGATCAACGAAACCGGGTGGACCTATCTTGGTAACTCGATCATTGTAGAGCATCTGCATCGTCGATGCATTGCAGGCTGGCCAATGTACACTAGAGTTGTCCATGGGCTGACTGTAAAGATCGGATTGTATTGCTGCACTAGCTTGCATTATCTCGTTCATTGATCCTTACCCCGTCTTGGCAAAGTGGGTTATCCAACCGGTTAGGCGCTCCATCATGAACAGATCCTTGTGATTGGGACTCAAGATCGTGCCATACCACAAGCCGGTCATCACGTACTGCCAGTCATCCGCATGGCCCACTCCGCTTGGCAGTTTATCCTTATTCAGCGGCGTCGAGACACTTCTCTGTCCTACATAGTCCATGCGAGCGTAGTAAACCGGGGTGTGCTTGCGCGCTAACTGGACCAGCCTATAAACGCCATGACCTATAATGCCATCGGAGAACATTTGTCCGAATCGCTCAATATTCGTGGCGTTCAGATCGTCGGCATTGGGCCCCAAATAGAAATTCTTGAGCCGTGTGCTCTTTCTCACATTGTACTCAAACAGGAAAAGTTCCGGTGCATAGTTATGAAAGTGTGTTATGATGTCGTGCAGCAGAAGCTCATTATCAAGATGTCCTAGATGAAACTTAGTTAAAGCAGATGAATCTATCCTTATCCCCTTCTTATGCTTACCTGTGGTGGTAAAGTCCAGCTCGTTGGTGGTGAAGCTGACCATCAACGGCACCTTGTTGAATGTCCCCTTGTCTATAAGAGCGCTGGGATGATTGGGCAAGAATGTTCCATCGATCTCATAGTTCCACTTCATGTTGACGAACTTGTAATTCTCCCAGGCACTGCAGACCTCGGCAATGCGCTGCCAGCTGACATTGCGCAGGCACTCGGTCACATCGTAGGCATCGTACATGGGACAGCTCACCTGTCTGGCCAAGAGACGTGTCCAGAACTCGTTGTGTATGCTAAAGTGGTTCGTTGCCGAGCCGCTCATGAGTATTGCACCATGGAACAGCCCAGTGGACAAAGGCGAGACCAAATGCAAGCTCACGGCCATGGCGCCCGCACTCAAGCCCAGAATTGTAACCTTGTCCGGATTGCCACCGAAGCTGGATATATGCGACTGTACCCACTCCAGTACCATGATCTGATCCAGATAGGCATTGTTGCTGCCACCCAGAAAGCCCAGGGCGCCCAACCGATAATTGAAGGTCACCACAACCACATCGTGATCCAGCAGATACTCAGGTCCAGCCTCGTACTTACTGTGACCGCTGCCCAGGACATTGGCTCCACCGTGAATATAAACAATCACTGGCAGACTCTCAGCTAGGTTCTTGGTGTAGACGTTCAGCTTGAGACAATCCTCGCTCATAAAAAGTGTAACGCCCGTCTGTGGACAGATTAGTGAATCCGAAGTGGCTTTCAGTGTTGCATCACCCCAGCGCTGTATGGGTTTGGGCGGCAGAAAGCGCAGCTCACCCACAGGCGGCTGAGCGTAGGGTATTCCGCGAAATGCATAGATCGTTTGGTTGCGGAAGCTACTCATTTTGCTACCTTGAATGAGACCCAATGTGGTGCTCACAATCAGTTCATTATCGCGTGGCTCTTTGCAAAGGCTAGGATTTGACTGCAGCAGCACCACCAGCTGCAACACCACCACCAAACGGTTCAATAAGAAAGCCATATTCCTTGCTCTCATACAACTTCCGATTTCTATGTGAATATTTTATTTGATCGGCTCTTTTTTTTTGTTATTTTGCAAAGCACTCACCCGTCTTTTCCTCTGGGTGGTGCGCCGCACCCGCATGGAAGATATTTCGCCACTAAATCGAGCCACAAACTGGAACTGGAACTATAAACATCACACGCTCCGTACGCTATCGGAAAGTAGTAGCTGATAAGTTTATTATTGGCATTTGATTAGCTTAGCTTAAATATGATTAGAAATCGTGTTGGTTACTCTATAAACAATAACATTTAACAGCCGTAAAAAGAAAGGAAAACTAAACAGAAGGCTACATTTAATTTTAAATGTAAGTCTACTGCGATCTACTAAAGACAAGAGAAAACTTTTAAGAAAATACCTTAAATATCTTTTTCGAAATTCTGACTTAAGAATTTCACTTTAAAGTCGGGACACAATTTGATTTTATTATTTGATTTCAAATTAAAAATATCTATCCATTAATTTACAAAAAAAATTGATTTTCTTATGAAACCAAAATAGCTTCAATTTCCTTGTAAGTATTCAATCTTGGCTTTCTGTTCTGAAATTAAAATATACTTTATTTTCCGATGTTTTTCGTAAACTGTGTATGAAACGTTTTGATAAAATCTCATCTGTCAGAAAGATTACGAGCAGTCTTTAAAATAAAGTTTGATTTTTATGAAGACATGGCAAAACTGAAAATTTCCATTTCTAAAGAATCAGCAATGTATTAAGTCAGTATTATTCAACAAGCTGTTTAAGTACCAACTATTTTTACCCTCTCTTCTATTATCTTCTCTTCTATTATTCATTTTTCTATTAACTTCTCTTCTTTTCTCATCTATTCTATAAGCTTAATTCTCTTCTCTAATTTCCTTATCTCTACTCTTATCTTAAATTCATATTACATATTATTCTCTTTTGTCTTCTCTTCTCTTGATTCTGTTTTTCATCTTTTTATACCCCTCCAAAAATTGTATATTAATTTTGGTCTGCCCGTCTGCCTGTATCAAAGCAATCTCCTCCGAGACTATTAAAGCTACAGTGCTGAAATTTTGCACATAGGCTGGAATCAGCTGCAGGCATTGTATATCTGGGAATCATCCGGATCGGGTAACTATATCCTATTGCGCTATTGAAGTCTTCGACTTAAAATTTTTATAATATACTCATGAAGCGCCTCCCCATACAAAAAGATATAGTATACATAGCTACGCCCTTTGTGACGAATGGAGTAAAACTATATCTTCTACAGTTTTAGAGCTAGTAGGCTTCTGGTAATATCGCCTTATCCACGTCCACTAGGGACGTGGCGATTGTGGAGAGTCTATATATAGTGCGTAACATAAATCCTCTAATACTTTGGGTGCTGTTTGAGCCAGAGAGTTGAAACTTAACATATATATTTATACAGATCACCTTTCAAAAAATATATATACATAGTATATCTACGCCCATTAGGGGAGCGGAAAATCGGTAAAAACTGTATCTTCTACAATCTTACCTATAGAGACTCCAAAATTGGGAATTGGAGAAAACTATATAATCCAAAGTTTAATAGATAGAGCCCCAAAATTTGACATATAGGTTACTGTTGCCCTCCTTCAAATCATATAGATCCGCTTCTCTTCTCGTTTCTCTTCTCTCCTCTTTATTATCTTTTCTGTCTTCTCTGATATACTTCTGTTCTCTATTCACTTATCTTTTACTGTGTTCTATTTTCTTTACATATCTTCTCTTCTCTGTTCTCCTATGCTCTTCACTTCGTTTCTCTTGTCCTATCTTAACTTTATTTTCCTTCTCTTCTCGACACTATTTATCACTTTTCGTATCTTCCCAACTGTTCAATTTGCTTATCTTCTTTTATGAACTCTTTTCTTTACTTGTCTTCTCAACTATTTTCTTATAGGAAATTTATTTTTGTATTACTAACATAGTTTCATGATAAGTGATTCGTATCCCTTGATCAAAATCTCCCACCATTTGGTTAGACTTAATTTTGACCTTGGTTAGTTAAAAACATTCGCAAGCAAATCCATTTCAATTGAAACTTATTGCTTCATTGAAGTATTGGATTGAGTTTCACAGCCGTTAGAGACACAGCGCCCTTTCTCTCTAGCAGCACGGATGGTGCTGATCCTACGCCCGCAGATTTTTTAGAGTTTCGTAGGTTTTTCTCATGCGTTTGGCAGCAGGCAATGGCAACAGCAGTAACTCGCTGAGATTTAAATTGATTTCCTTATTAGTGCACATCCCTCTTGTAATATTCAATTAAAACTACCCACGAGGCAGTCATAGTCGCGTCTATAGGCTCTCATTGATTGATATAAGCCGAGTGGTAATTACTCGGGACCCCGACACTTTCCAGCACTTTGATTTGCCTGGGCAAAAGTGAAAATTATGGCGGTGCTGTTGTGTGAAAAGCTGACAATGACCTTTGTTAAATAAATTAAATTAATTATTGTCGCTGCAATTGCGGGAGTCGCTAAGAAGACGATCGGAAATAAAGCAACAAAGGCGACTGTCGATAGTTCATTCAAATTTTTCCGTTAAATAAATAGAAATATTAAATACATTTAAAAAAAATTATATATATTATTTGCTGATAATTCTAGTCGATATAGATACCTTGTCACTGGATGCATTTTTAAGATTTACTTTCACTGTCTGACTTTTATCCGTCAACCTGAAAAGTATAAAAGCCAAGTAAAAACCATACAACTCTATTGAACAACTATTCAAGTTTAGTAAAGATATCTGGTTTTTAAAATCGACCTTTGTAAGAGTTTTTCACTTCATGTGCTTTAATTATAAATTTTACTTTAAGAGATGTAGATGTAGATGATAATTTGTTTTGACAATTTGCTAGACCTCCATGATATGTGCAAGAAAATTTAATTATGTACGAGATTATTTAGCGCGTCAAGTATTCCTTATGCAATACACCTTAATATGCAATACCTTAATACATGTATATATACCCTACAATTAAGCTATCATAAAATTGAGGTGGTAAAAACACTACATCATCAAGTTAAAGTCTTGGGAAAAGATTTTCGGCACTGGAAGATCACCAAACTATTTTTATTATTTACATATAATGGTTATATACATGGTTATTTATTTTTCGCCACCTTCTCAAGACTCTGTTACCCTCTCCTATCTTCTCCTCTTGCAACTGGTCTGTATGCTTTTAGTAGATCATATACAGCCTCCATATATACAATATTATCTGGTTCATACTTAATAACATAACGACATTTGTTCACACATCGGAGAGTCGCAACATTTTAATCAAGAAAATTGAAATATTTCTCTTTTCCCCCAAACTTTTTATATAGAAATTGCGACAATCTGCTGCTGTGTGAGAGGAGCTGAATGTAATATTCCACTCACTTGAGTGCCCATGTGCGCACCGCATCGCCACAGGAGCTGGCCAAGCGGCAGCCATCGTGCACCACCGTGCACCACCGTACACTATCGGGCCTCAGTACTCCAGTTGTTGCAAATATATGAGTGGCCTCTTGACAGACATCGTCATCGTCGTCATCATCAGCAGTAGCAGCAGCAGCAGCAACTCAAACTGTGCCTCTTCAGTGGTTATGTGTATTGTTTGCGGCAGAGCCGCGAAATGCTGAAGCTTCCTGTGGCTTGATGACGCCGCGCACCACAAACCACTTTGGCAGACATGCAAAAATTTCTCACGCATCGTTTGCAGATGTTGCGAGAACTCAAAAGAGAGTGGGCTAGCCGAGTGGGAGCTGCTTGGAGAGTGTCCTCTGCAGGATAGAATAAAGAAGGAAGAGCTTATGATCATAGAAGATACGTGGAATACTGTCAGGTACTACCTAAAGGGATTTGACAAAAACCTAAACGGTAAAAACATATGGAATATGGAAAGTGCCTCAAGAGGTATCTGAAAGAATCCTTATGAATGGCTAAAACTTATGGATTATCAAGAGTATATCAAGACATAGAGACTGAACCCAGCTAGATAGAATGATGAAAACTGACCTAATAAGATTACAAGTCAAATAGAATGCTGCCAGCTAGTAACTGCAAGAATGCAAGAATAATCAATGGCAAAAATGTATGAATATATATAAAATGTATCAATAAGCAGCAATAGATCTCCCCACAAGCCCATTTGCACCTTTGTTGCTCCGACTTACAATAATATATAATACTAATGCTCATGACCTTTCATAACCGCCGTTATGATCTTTGAGCACATGCCACGCCCTTGGTGGCCTCAAAGATCGATTTCATTTATGTCAGATTTGGTAATTTGGGCAGCAGCTGCCAGGACTGGGCCACTAGAGAACGCATATGGATGCAAATTGAAGATATTTTAATAAGTTTTGTGTTCCGATATTTAAATGACATTTGACAAGTTGAAAGGAAACAGAGTCGCAACTCTCAAGTGACCAACATGCTGGCAACGAACAAAGCCAGAGGGCCGGGCCACGCCTCATACGCAACTTGGAAAACAATGCTGGAAGGCAAGGAAAACCCCAAGCAACAATTGCCGAAACGATAAACCACTTAAGTAATCAATCAAAGCGATATGCAGACCTCTTGTAATGAATATTTAAAGATGGGAATTATCGCAATGGTATCGTGTTGAGGCTGGAGAATGGAGGCACAACCAGGGTCAGGGACAGGGGTAGTTAAGTTTTGCATAAATGATAGCGAAACAATAGACCAATATCCTAAGGAATTCGTTGCCTTTGCATATGCAAGCGATAATTTGAACACAAAAGTGCGGAGCTCCGAGCAACATATTGCGTCTAATCTATACATGAATATTTCTTGTAATCAATACGAAAAACTTATCCACTGAAAGGGACAGACATACAGAGTAGAGTAGAGAGCGACAGCCAGAGTTTCTTCTTTTGAAGATCAGCGATCCTTTGGCTCAAGTGAGCAAGCCGCACAAAATGTGAAACAAATAACAAAAGCAAGCACGAGCACTCGAACCGCAATTTCTTGGAGGGATCGAGAACCATCGCTGCCATTGTGATATTGTAATGAGCGTGACGTCTTATTTGTGCCAGACAAGGATAAGAGCCACGCAACGGAAGGGTCGCCGATCGTCGAGGAGCAACGGAGCTGAGCTGAGCTTCCCTTGTCCACACAGTGCCAAGAATTTCACACCAATGCGCACACAATGTTGTGTAAATAGGATCTAATTCTTATTTATTCATTGGTTCGGGGCTGAAGTGTTCCAATCAAAAGCTTTCCATAAGGATTTGCACACCACTTGGCTGTCCTTTGTACTTTCAAATACATTTATTTCACTTATGGGGCATAATAAGCTTATAAAATCTGTCTTTGATCACTTTTTGCCTCCTACAGGAAAATCCATGTTTCTTTAAGCTATCTTTTAATAGATTTTGAGTTTGTATTGACATATATTAGACTATTTGTGTTCCAAAAAAGATGATTCAAAACAATTATTATTTCTATGCGTTTTTTTAATGCTTTTTCCTTCTTTTTCAGTTTTTGTTTTTAATATATCATAAAAATTTCATCGCCTTAACAACTTAATGGTCTTACATGCCAATAAACTGGCCAGTCTCAAATTTACAACTCCAATTGCCAAGTTATACAATAAGAATTAATGTGCCCCGGGCCCAACCCTCAATTGGAAGAGCTGACGCCTTCAGCTAAACATGAAAAACAAAAAAAAGGGCTATGCGAACCCTAAAACAAAACTTTCCATCAATATGTGGCAGGGTCTACGCGTATTTTCGCCACTTAATTGAGATTAATTGAAGATCTGAATAAACAGCTTTTCAGCCATTTTGTTTATGGATGCGTTTTATGTGCACAGCCGAGAAGTGAAAAATATTATTAATAATTAACAAAAGGGCACCCCGAAAAACAGTCATAGAATAGCTCTGAAATTTTATTAAATTAAATTGAGTGCGACGGCGTGCAATGGCGGAAGCCCAAATGTATCTGTAAGATACATGCATGCAAATCAAATATTTGTTGAGCCGAGGTTAATGCACTCGGCTCTTGTTATGGATACATTGTGAGAGTAGCAGAATGTGTGTGTGTGTGTGTCTAGCCCTTAATTGGTCTATTGGGCTGAGCGTCTGTGTGGCTAGGCTGTTAATAGGTTTTGGTTGCTTTGTAAGTCACAACTAGATATTTAAGCTAATTGACATTCAAATGCAGTTGAATAAACTTGAAGAAGTGAGAAAACATTTAGGGAGAACAAAAATATATACATATATATTGTTGCAGATATCGATAGATCAGTAGCATGAGCACTTATAGTGCTGTAGTTCGAATAACGAATACCAGGCTGGAGTTGTCGATAGATGTCAAAATAGAGAGCATATGTGAGCCTATGGTAGCAGTCCTCTGTAGATAAAACTGAACACTAAGGATCTATAGTCTATAGGTATAATTGCATACCCGTACTTATGATAATCATGTTTAGCTGCAGTCCTTAGTGGCTTAAGTTGTTTAAGTGACTACTGAACAACCCACGTAGTAAAACATTGAAATTGTCAAAATCTTTTTAAGAATAGTAATTATTCAATAACTTATCCCATAACAAAAGTTACAATGAGAGTTAGTTGCACTCATTGTTAGATTATTAGAATTTGTGAGTCGAGCAACATTTATCATCGCAGAAGACTGCTTTCAGAATTCGCGACTATCATTTATAAATTGCCAGATCGAAAAACGCTTGAGTAAATCCATTTAATTGCTGAATGGCAGATCCTGGCTTTAAAATCCCAAACTGTGATTGCTGATGTCCGTGTAATGTCCCGGGCGGGCACCCCGTTCGCTTCCGAACGCGGTTCGCACTCGTGTAAACATGCGTTTGTCATTAGACACACCGGAAATATTGACAGCATTCGACACGCGGCACACGAGCAGCAGCAGCAGCAATGCCACCAACTCTTGCCACTTTACGTGGCATTTGATTTTTTAAATTTGCCAAAAAAACGTTTTCAACTGCTGTAAGGTCCTGCCCAACTTTTTGCTCTTCTGCTTGAGTAAACAGCGCGAGGGACTGCAAATAAAAATATAAAATTAAATAAAAGTCCTGCGAGGTGGGGGTTGTTTTTTTACACGGCGAGGGGCGCGCGTGTGTCCTTTGTCTGTGCATCTTTGTTGTTCTGAAGTGTTCTTACCATGCCGAATTCTCGAATCTTTTTGCTGAAGTACCTGAAATTTTGCAGTTTTAGTTGTTTATTTCATTGTTTCCTTTAAAGTTTACTAATTAGATTTTATTGCGTAGCGCGAATCGCTTTGTATCCTGCGGCAAGTGTGCCTAATTCTCTTCTTTATTGTGAGAAATGTCCTTAGCCATTGGGTTTACCCAAAAAAAATAGATGATCGAGGAAATGTTGTCAGTGAGTTTCCTCGATCATTTATTTTTCAGGAATTTTATTTTTATTTTTTTTATACAAAAGTATGACTAATCATTATATTTCCTTGAAGTTTATAGCTTACCAACTTTAGTACTATTTATAAAAATATATCTAAAATATATTAAA
This sequence comes from Drosophila gaucha, assembly GCA_035045545.1. Classification (NCBI taxonomy): domain Eukaryota; kingdom Metazoa; phylum Arthropoda; class Insecta; order Diptera; family Drosophilidae; genus Drosophila; species Drosophila gaucha. Next base: position 602,960 of record JAWNOY010000463.1, read on the forward strand.
TTTTTTATTTTAATTGTATGTTGCCCCTGATTCATTCAGCTGTTGAGATTGAATGGATCAAATAAGAAGTAGAAATACTGTTTTTTATTCATTTAGCACATAATTACAACTTTTTGATAAACAATTACTTACAAAAACAATTACTTTCATATAATCAATCACATTCTCAAAATTGTGTACAAAAACGTATTTTACGAATCTGTATTTTAATAATAATAATATATTCTAATATTTTATATATTTATATGCACATACATATGTTATTTTAATATTTAAATTTTTTTTAAATATTTGTAATAATATTTTAAGTTTGATTGAATTTTATTAAGTTTGCAACGCAGAGAAGAAAGCATCTCCGACTATATAAAGTATATATATTATTGATCAGCACGACGAGCTAAGTTGAAATAGCCATGTCCGTCTGTCTGTCTGTCCGTCTGTCTGGATCAACGCAATCTCCTCCGAGACTATTAGAGCTACAGAGCTTAAATTTTGCACATAGGCTGCAATCTGCTGCAGGCATTGTATATCTATAGCTCCCATAGGACAGATCGGTTTTAAGAAATGTTTTAGTGGGATAACTTCGGCGCTATTGAAGTCAAATCGGAGAAAACTATATCTACCATAGTTTTATAGGTATAGCTTCAAAATATATTGGTTACTGTTGCCCTGCTCAATAGATTGCCCCAAAATTATATATATCCACTTGTTGGGGGCGTGGCAAGTCAAAGAAAATTATATCTATATTCTTTACAATTGCAAGGGTATTACCAAACTTCGGCAAGGCGGAAGTTAGCCCATCCCTCTAGTTTATATATAATATTAAGAGCTAGAGATCTTTGTACATTACTTTTTTTATGAATATTATATTATTTTATGTGATTATATATATTACTATATCATTAGTCTTTATCGTATATTTTATTTTAGTACTAAATTTATAAGAATATATTTAAAATTTCTAGCTGGCTTTTGTTAATTTTGAAATAAAACTATCGAGATGTTGCTCAAACTCAGTTTAAAACTGGGAGCACGGTTAGATGCAGCTTCTGTAAGTGCCACGCGCTGATTCGTTGTGCCACTCTCTCTTTTGTTCTTCTATACTTCACTCTTTCTTTTCTCTCTCACTCTCTATTTTGCTGGTTGCATTCCTCAGAGTTGCACGGTGAGTCCAACGCATTATGATTAGGCAATGCGGGTAGCTAACTGTTCATGATCGAGCCCTCAAATTGTGGGAGAAATTTGTGTATGGACAACACATAGCAAATGTAATTCAATGCGATAATTTCCACAAAACCAAAGCAAGTAATATGCACGAGAAAATTTTTTGATGAAACAAACGAAAATAAATGCAAAAAAATGGATATAGACGAATATGCGCGTGGGAAATTATGAAAATATTTAACAAATATTTCACACGTAATCCTTCATAAAGAATAGTGTCCAGCAGACAAAGGAGGCCCTAAGCCCATTAACCGAAATCCACAACAACACCTGACCAGAGCCTCGATTTGTTTGGACATCGGATTAGTCGGCCAAGCTACTTAGCAGCCACTTGTCCGAGCGATCGGTCGATCGGTCGCCGTTCGTGAGTCGAAACATTTCAATTCTCGCTCTCTCTGGTCTCAAGCGAGCCCGATGCTATCGTGGGCCAGCGATCTTGTCCCCTCACCGCAGGACTCTCGCGAGCGCTGAGGACTCACGCAGAGTGTGAAAGGTATTATCAGTTTGACTCGATCTTCTGTGTGTGTGTTGGTTATATAGTTATATAGTTGTTGCCGTTTATGTTTTGAGCTTCAGTTTGTGGAAATGCCAGATGAACAATGAGAAATTATGAGACTTGCTTTAAATCATTTACCATTTGCCATGATCCCAGCTCCAAGGGTTGTTTCAAGTTCCTCATTGGCCTTATCTCTGACTGCATCGATCGAAACTCGCTGGCTATTTGGATTTTCATGTTGTCGCCGTTGCCAAATGAATGATTTCCTATATGCGGTTTTAATTGCGGCCAACAGAGTCGGACATATATATATATAAATATATATGTATGGTGTGTGCATCTATAGCAAAAAGTACAGTTAATTAACTGCGAATTGTTGTTCGGCTGTTTGTTAGATGTGAGTTTCGTGATAAGCCCCCGGAACTCAGGGAAAGCATGAAAACATTTCTATTGCCCGAAAGAGCGGAAATATGGAAAAGGGAGAGATTGAAATCTAACTAATAAAAAGAAATGATCTTGTGATCACAGAGTTGTACTAAAATTGTTGAGTAACTATATACATATATGAAGCGTTTATCTGTTTTGAATTTAAAATTGAGAACAAGCCGAAATAGTCCGTGAATTATATTAAATAATTTATGAATCCCTTAGTCCATGAATGGATCGATATCAGAATGTTATAGAAAAACTAGTATAGGTTCTAAGGTTAATTCGCAAGGCTTCGTTGGCTAGTCCTATTTTAAGATAAAGTTATTTATTTACCACTAAATGCCCATAATAGTAATTATTATTGCTATTAATTATAATTGTGAAGCAATACATATTTACAGCTCGATTGCTAATTCTATTTAAGAAGTTTACTTAATAATTTATATTTATTTATTAATATAAATTATAACTATAAATAATATAAAGCAGAATAATAAATACATTTACATATTTGTATTCCTTTAAAAAGAACAAACCACACCGGAGCATAAAATATTTTCTTATAAATACATACTCTAATATACATATATTTAAAACGAATGTAAAGTCGCCCGCTTAAACAAAATTCCACGAATCTTTCTTATGCTATTAAAAAGTTGATTGTAGAAAGAAATGATTAGAAGTGAGAAGTATTAACCGAATCCAACATAAATATATGAAAATCTTATGAATTCAGTTTAATAATAATAATATATTAATATAAATGAATCTATTTTTAATTTTTCCAAAAGTGGAAAATAGGTGAAAAAGTTACAAGAGAAGAGAATTTAAATTATTCTCGCAGGCGATCATGCCATAACTTTTAGTATATATACCAATTTTATACACTATCTCTGCCCATAATTATTTTTCCATGATTTGTTTTTAAAAGTTGTCAATCCTTTATAAATTCTTGAATAAATACATTTTCACTTAGATATGAGATACAAATGATGCAAATGAAATATAATAATAATCTTTTGAATAGCTAGTCTAAAACTGTTTGTTCTTCATACACATTTTACAGTTAAATTTAATTTCAATCCGTTTGTCTGTAGTTTGGCGAAAACCGCAGCAAATCCCTTTGGGCGTTACTTCCCACGTTTGGTCCGGGGAAATTGTCGAATTTACGATGACATTTATGCGTAATTTTTGGTTAAAATTTAATGGCTGCGTCACGGACAAAACTGAAAGTAGAAAAAGAGTTTCCGACTATAGCTAGCAATTCGGATGGATGGATTGCCACCCCGGGGAGAATGTCAAATAAATTTGAGTGGAGTGAAAAGTCGCAATTGATGTTGGCATTGTGAGCGTAATTGAAATGGAACAGTTAATTTGAGGGATCATTAAAGTGCCACACCCACTTTGCAAGGCGCTGCCGGACCAGGTAGGGGCAGTCGCAGTAGCAGGCATACATCGATGATCTGTTTATCAAAATGTCTTACGAATATGAATTCCTTCGTATATGCAGAATCATGACTTCTTTTCAAGTCAACGCCCCTTCGACTCTGTAATCCTTTTAAGGTCCTGTCGCAAGTAAGTCCTATCGCGTGCTGAGCACTCAATCTCGCCAGAGTCCCAGACAAGGCCAGGCTAGGCTCGACGGGTTGCTCATTCAGTCGTTTGTGATGTGCCATAATTGCACGATTTTCTTCTTCTTTTGAGGGAAGTGTGAAAATTATGGGGTTTACCCGTCGCCTTCTTTGCACAACCCTTCAGCTTTCGGCGCTCGGTCTTAATGATTATGTTTGTTTGCTTTATCTTCGGCTTAGGATCTCTTCGTAGAGAGACCATTGAAATTTGTTTGCTAACTTTCTGGCATATGCCTGAGTTATGGCATTTGACTTGGGTTTTCATATATCCTTTTGGTTTTGGGGGTTGCTTCTGCTTCTTCTTCATATTTTTTGCGTGTTAAATTGTGTTTTATGATCTTGCGCGAGGAGGTTCCTATCCGATTTTCTTATAGATAGCGTCAGAGCTCCTTCTTTTTTTTGCAATCGTTTAAAACTTATCGCTGCAAAGATCGTGAGAAGTAACACCGTTATGTTTCAATAGGTGCAGGACTAAGGCACAGATCCTCATATGAATATGATTATTATACATATTTATCGTATTTTCTACTCAAAAGAAATGCAGAAGAATTAATTTTTGAGGTAGATAAGAAATTTTCTTAAATTTTCTTTTTTTTTTTTTGTAGAACGTTTTTGTTTATATATATTTGTAAAATAAATTATCAAAATTGATATTATTGAACTAGTATATAAATAAATATATTTTAAAAATATTTTAATAATAAATTTATTGACTAATATCGTTTTTGGATACTTTAGGGCTTAGCAAATGACAACAAAAAATTACACAAAAAAAAAGTTTTTTTTATTAAATTTAAAGAAATGTATAATTTTATAATATTGTATAAAATTTGTTGTATTTTATACAACTAGCCTTTAACAAAAGAGAATTTTAAATTAGAAAAATCAAAGAAAATATATATTACTAAATATAAAGTCAAGTTATAATAAACAAAAATTGTCTTCTAAATAATAATTGAAAATATCATACTGGCTAATTTTAACTAAAATTCGCTCAACTTGTCTCTCTATATAAATATACATAAAAAAAACTTTTCTCCTTATACATTTTCCCTCAACTGCATTTCGTTCATTCATATTTAACGCTGCTTTGAGCGCAAACTTCAATACAAAACTAAACCACAATCGCACATCTGCTCAGCTCTGTTTGTGGCTGTGGCTGGGCCTGTCCCATGCTCCAACCAGGTCCTGTTCCTGTTCATGTTCCTGTTCCCCATTCCCAGTTCCAGTGCTTGTCACCAGGTGCCTGGTAAAATGCACAATTGTTGTTACTTTTTCCTTTGTGAACAGCAGACTTAATTAGCTTTGACTGCCTGCTTTAATAAAAATATCCACTGATGCCTTCCCTCCCGCTTTTGCTCGACGCGTGCTCCAGCTCCAGCAGGCGGAGTAGGAGGGGGCGGCAGAGACAGAGACGTGGCGCAGGTGTGCCAATGCTAGAGCAGCGCAACAGCAGCGCTGGTACTGAGGCTAAGAGTGCTCCAGCGACACAGCGCCAGCTGCCACTGCCAATGGCCGTCCAATCAAACCCGAGCACAGCCAGCTTCAGCGCCAGCGCCAGCGCCGACGTCAACGGCGACGTCTGGATGACGAGGGCCCACATAACACGAGTATGTACGGTAAAAGTATTCCAATCCCAATTCCAATAGAAATGTGAGAAAGAGAGTGCTGGCGGCGACTACTGCTGTGTGCGTGTGTCTGCTGCGGATAGCTGGCGCACGGATAATGAACGGATAAACCGGATAAACCGGACTGGAAAGCAAGCCAATGAGAGCGCAACGGTGCGAGTCGAGCAAAACAACCACCGCTGCGCCGCTGCCGTCGTGGTCGTCGCTTCGGTCAAAAGGAACTTAATGTGGTGTTCGGCACAGCCAGAGACAGTCAACATTGCGCAGCCGTTGTGAACGGACGTCTACGCCGCGCCGGAAAACCAACCCAAACGCTACTCGACCTACGAAAAGTGCAGTGTGTGAAGAGTATCTCGAAAAGAAAACCACAAACATTTGCAAACTGAAAACCAACGAAACTCAATAACAAAATTTAGTTTACAATGGTCTTGAACGATATGGCCAATACCACGTGCCTGCCCCTGCCCCTGCCACTGCCGCAGCCCAGTCCAGTGCCAAGTCCGCCTGCAAGCAAGTCGCGCATACAAATCGAATGGGATATCAATGATACGATTGTGCCGGCGGTGAGCGAGTTTGACGACTTCAACGACTGGGCCAACGGCCATTGCCGCCTGATCTATGCCGGCCACAGCGAGGACGCCAAGAAGCACGCCAGCGGCTGGGCCATGCGCAACACCAACAACCACAATGTCAACATACTGAAGAAGAGCTGCCTGGGCGTGCTCCTCTGCAACGCCAAGTGCCGTCTGCCCAACGGAGCCAGCGTCCACCTACGCCCAGCCATATGCGACAAGGCGCGTCGCAAGCAGCAGGGCAAACAGTGCCCGAATAGGTAAGTGCCAGCTGCAAAGTGTAAGCGCCCAGCTCCCAAATCTAACTGCAATATATTCTTCATTTAGGAACTGCAATGGACGCTTGGAGATTCAGGCCTGCCGCGGCCACTGCGGCTATCCGGTCACACATTTCTGGCGGCGTGCGGGCAATGCGATCTACTTTCAGGCCAAGGGCACCCACGATCATGCGCGACCCGAGGCCAAGGGCTCTACGGAGGCGCGTCGCCTCCTTGCAGGCAATCGGCGCGTGCGCAGCCTGGCCGTCATCCTGGCCCGCGATGCGGCACTCAACGACAAGCTCTGCAGCCTGCGCAGCAGCAAGCGCCCGGCCAAGACGCAGCGCAAGCAGCGCATCAACAGCCCAGAGCTACTGCGGCAGCCCAGCACAGAGCTGGCGGGCTACAGCCAGCCAGCGGCAACAACTGCGGCAGCAGCAGCAACAACGTCTGTGGATGCTTCTACGATCTTCAACCAGATGCCGAGCAGCTACGTGACGCCGCAATGGAGCACGACGGAGAGCTACTATCAGCAGGAGGCGTCGCTGGGCTACGGCAACGGCAATGGCATCTATGGCTACGACATGCTGCACTCACCGCTCTCCTCCAACAGCTCCACGGCCAGCTACTACAATGTAGCAGAGGCGCAACAGCAGCAGCAGCAACTTCTGCTCTCTCCACAGCAGTCGCTGCCACAGAGCTACGATCAGGTGACGACGACGACGGCGACGACTGCATCTGGCTACCAGGCGGGCATAAATCTATACGAGAGCTGCGACGACACCTCTAGTTTGACCAGCAGCTCGGGCTACAGTTCCGAGGACTACAGCTACTTCAATGGGTATGTGCCGCAGAGCTTGGATGCGAGCGGCAGTTCCAATGCCAGTCCAGATGGCTTCTATACGCCCCACTCGGAGATCTTCAGCGTGTTCGATCCGAACATCAATGGCGGTGGCCCATCCACCGTGGAGCTGCTCTACGACGAGGCGACAGCCTATCAGCAGCAAACACAACAGCAGCAGCAACAATCGTTCATTGCATCGCCCGTTTCCTACCAGCAGCAGCAGCAACAGCAGCTGCAGCCGCTCCAGCAGCAACAACCTACTGCGGATTACTACTACAGCAACACCGGCGTGGACAATGTATGGAATATTCAAATGGACGCGACTGTCACAGCGGCTCCATACCAAACGACAACTAGCCTTGAGCCAGGCATTGGTGTCTTCTGTTAATATCCGCCAGATCTCAATAATCTGAATCTCACTCCTCACTCTCACAGTCTCTCATCCCCTATTGAAACACTCAAGCGTTGTTCTAGTCTCTAGTCGATCCCACATCCCCCCGCCTTCAGCCAGTTGTGCACACTCCGAAATTTTGTTGTTGCTCCTCCTGCTTGTTGGTTTTTGTCTTTATTAACGTTTATAACTTTTCATGTTTGTAGTTTTAAGTCGATTGAGTACATTTTGTTTCCCCAGCTATTCCAAAGTTCTTAACTTAAGTGCATATATAAGTATATTTAGTATGTTAGTTATCTAAGCGACAAGCACCCACCTATTTATGAATTTTGTAATAAAGGAAAAATCAAACTTGAAAATAAAATAAATCTTTTTTAACAAGAGGCTATAAGTTTTAAAACCTTGGGCCTCAAACTAAAAAAAAACTTGTCGTTTGTTGGACTTACAGAGGGGAATAGTTTTCTGCCTTGACGCCCGGACTATGAGGTTTGTTTTTCCACATGCATAACCCTTAGCTTCGATTCAATCTATTTTAGTTTTCTCTATGATATTTTTATATATCCATAAATAATTGAAATGTTAATGTAAAAAATAAATTAATACTTTGTAGCTGATTCTCTCATTTCTTTTTGAAGCGAAAATCCATTTTAAAAAATAGACGGATTGGCTAAATTTGACCATGCACAGGCAGAAGGAGGCGTGGCAGAGCCCAAAAAGTATATATATTCTTGATCAGGACGACGAGCAGAGTCGTCTAGCCATATCCGTCTGTCCGTCTGTCGGTCCGTATGAAAAAGCCCCAAAAGTGGAAAACACGTATTTCAAATACTAGAGAATTGGATTTCCGCATTTATATACCTTTGGATAGCAATATTATGTCCTAAAAATTTCACTCAAAAAATATATTTACAACCGAAGTTATTTAACAATCAATCTCTAATAATGATGCCCAGAATGCAGCCCAAGCGCAGCCGCTAAATCATCTATGCAAGAAGCGGGGCTCGTGCTTGTGTGTGCATGTATGTATATGTGTGCGTGTGTGTGTGCGCGCAGAGGGTAATATGTATAGATAAGAGATGTAAGCTAAAAAATGTTTAAAGCACCGCCTCGGACTTGGTTCAGGGGATCTCGTAGTCGGGCAGACCCAACTAGAGTGTTTTTACTTCTTTTTTTTTAATTTTATCAAAGCAGTTGACTTTTATTTGTTGTATTTGTTAACAGTTTTATTTGTACAGTTTTACACGATATATATACTATGTATACTATATGTTTTTGAATGGGGTTAGTTCATACAAATATATGTTTTACGTTTCAAGAATTTGGCTCTAACAGCGCCCAAAATATTAGAGGATTTATGTCAAACACTAGATAGACTTCCCGATTTAACGCGCCTAGTGGGCGCGGATATATAACTTTTTGATTGATCTTATGGGGAGGTCAATCTTAGCCTACTTTCCAAATTTGATGTTCTGGAGAAGATATAGTTATACGCGGTTTGCCACGCCCCCAATCTGTATACTAAATATTTGTATATGGAGATGGGATACACAAGTATATGGTCCTCCTTTCGAGTCTCTGACTTAAATAACGTCGAAATTTTCCCCTTAAAAGATTTATCCTATTGGAGCTATATTATATAGTCGTCCGATCCGGATGATTCCGAGATATACAATGCCTGCGTTGCAAACTTCTGACAATGTACAATGTACAAAAATATTGAGGGTTTGAGATTCAGCTGTTGTTCAGTTGAAAAACTAAATACCAAAAACCGAAAATATTAAAAAATAATTGGAATTTCTTGCTCACTCAGATTCGATTCAGAATTGCAGTATAATTCAATGGAACTTAGCATTATATTACCATTAACTCATTAACGAGTTCCTCAAAATTTAAGTCTTTTTTTGGCATTTATTATAAATTAATTACATATAATAGCACTATTTTATGAAATAATATATTATTATTATTTCTTTTTATTTTATTACCATACATAACTGCTTTCAGGGTCTCTCGAAGCCCTGATCGGCTTGTGATCCTTGGCTCTCCAAGCTCGAACGTATGTGACAAAAGATAGATGTTTCTGCTTCTGTGGCTGCTTCTGCATTATCATTTTGTTCAGTTCGAAAGGAAGTGATATTTCGTTCGGCTGTCATGCAATTATGGCATACATCCTGTAAGCTATCACGTAGATGGGTAAATAGATCTGGAACGGCGAAGACGTTGGGTTCCTCAACAGCGTAAATGGCAGAGAAGGTGTCCCTTTCTGTTGAGGGAGCCAGGCATAGCTGCTGCATGCTTGTATCTGCTTCGCATTGGATTGTAGACTCGATTTGAGAATTTAATTCCTGACTCTGGACCACTTCTTTCTGGGCATCCTGGAAATTATATTCTACGAGATTGTTCCCACTCTTTTCAGCCAAATACAGTTCTTCGACTGCGCTGAAGGCCTCCAGGGCGGCGCGTTGCGCTGTGAGGAACATCTCCATTCTGGCATCAAGCACGGCCACAGCCTCGTTTAGGCTGGAAAATTTTGTGTCTGGTGTTGAGGCCATGACAATATCTGATGTTTGAGCAACGACTGCTGATAGCGAGTTTGGATTGGAGGTGGAGCTAGTAGGCTGCTTCTGGGAGCACGTCAAACAACCAGAATCCGTCTGAGAGACAGGCTTCAGAAATTTCTGAGCAAGCAAGGACTTCCGCTTCGTACTTGACACAAAGGCCGTACGCTTAAGCGCCTGTTTAGCACGCTTTTGCCGCACGCTTACGTGTTTTCGACTCCTGGCGTTCCGGGGCGAATTGATACGAGGCTCTGGAAATTCCTGTACGGCTGGATCAGATATTTCGGAATTTTCTGATAAACAGTCCTGCATCACTTCCGCTAGCTGCTCCACCACATCCATTTGTGTACACTCGATAGGCTCTGGCAATAGCAGTGCCTTGGACTGGGCTAGTTTCTTCCGACGAGTCTGTGATCTCGTTTTGGGCCCACCCTTCCGGATGCCATCCTTGCTGAGCACGTCCACCACCTTAACGAACCAGGGCAACAGATCAGATGCCTTGCCTTCGCAATTAACGATCATTGGTATGCATATCTTATGCTTCGAGTTTCTCTTTTTATTTCGAGCCTTACGTGTTGCTTTCTTCTTGAGCACTGTATCTTGACTCTTGCCCATTTTTAAATTTATAAAACTTAACAAAAGTGATGCAGAAAATACTTTATAAAAAAAATATTATACTTAATATTTTTGTCTAGAATAATTATGTTAAGCGCTTTAGTGTTTCTTTTGTCATTGCCCGAAATATACTGAAATAATCTTTAAGCATTTCAAACCTCTGATCAGCCTCACATTTACAACGTTCTCGACTGTTGCTGCGAATAGAAATATGGAGAAATTGAAAACTATATTGATATATGTTCATATATTATTATAAAAACAAGTAAGAAAGCTATAGTCGGGTCTGCCCGACTACGAGATCCCCTGAACCGAGCTGAGTCCGAGCTGATGTTTTAAAAAACCTAGCTTACATCTTTTATCTATACATATTACCCTCTGCGCGCATATACACATGCACACATATACACAGGCACACATATACACATGCACACATATACACATGCACACATATACACATATACATGCACACACAAGCACGCTTGCCGCTGCGTAGTTGGTTTGAATGTTTGTGTGCACACGTATAGAGAAAATGCTATGTTGCTGCCGCGTGCTTTTGCCAATTGACAATATGTTTTCTTTAATAACTGCTGTATTACTAAACGGATTTTCATCATTTAATTTTATTGAAAATACGGTTTTGCCTAAAAAATTAAAAGGAATTAAGTTGTGGCTTTGATTATTTTATTTGCTCGATATGCGCGTTGTATACACAGACCATCGTGCAAAATTTGAAGTCTCTAGCTCTTATATGTTCTGAGGTCGTGCGTTCAAACATACGGACAGACGGACAGGGCCAAATAGACTCAGCTAGTTGTCCTGATCAGGAATAATTATACTTTGTGGGGTCTGCCACGCCTCCTTCTACCTGTTACATACTTTTTGCAAAACCATTATACCCTGATTTCCTATTTTCAATGGGTTCAGGGTATAAAGACATTGACAAAATTCTGTTAAAGTATCATAAGAATAGAAATGACAGAAGTTGGATAAAATTTGTTTTAATAAATTTATTTTTTTATAAATTATGGATCATGGATCAAAACCATTGAACCGTGTGTAAGCCTAGTCTTAGTCTTGCTGAATGGAGAAATCATTAAGATTACGTAAGGACAAAAGTCCTTAAAACACATAAGAAAAAAACAGTTTTTTGATTCAATATTAAAAGTATGGGATATTCTATGGGATATATTATAAATAACTTTCACCTTAAACTATGATTTGTGGTTGCTATTCCACATTGGGATTCCTCATTATTCGACTAAGATAAGAAAAATATTTTAAAACAACTATATCCTGTCACACCTTGAAATCGTCCTGCATAAAATAACTTAGATTTATCAGAATTCGAGTAAAAGATTTCAGATCTTTTGAATGGAAAAGTTGTCCAAGAAGCCCCAAGGCAATAACATAACTCATATATTTTTTGACACGATATTAGGCAATGGGTTTATTTCATTAGGAATTTGTTCATATAGAATTGTTCGTGTCTTTTTCTTTGAAGCTATCAACATACTTTAATCCTGATCGCTGTCTTCAGATCGTGGCATTGGTCCCGCTGTGGGACTATTATTAAACTCAACTACAAAAGCTAACAGGTTGTCAGCGGAGCGATTCAGCTGCACCGTATTGACGGGCAAGAGATGGTAGCCATCGCCGGCGGTCAGCAAATCGATGCCCTCAATCAGTGTAGGTGGACTTAAAAATTCTCCAAACCCAGGCTGATCCCCTCCGGCGGCAGTGGCCGCATCTCTGTGTTGCGGCTGCTCTCCCGCAGCTTCCAGCAGCGGCCCAACGATGGTCTCCGTCACGAAGCGCAAGGCGCCGATCAGTTCGGGCAGATCGTTGTCTGGTCGATTATCATTTGGAAGCGTAGGATCCAATGGGACAGCATATTGAACATTGTAATGCTCATCGATCGGAATGTTGCCTTGATATGGCATCATATTGTCGGCGAAGTTCATCGGATCGCTTGGCATTGTATTGTAGGGGGGTGTCGATTCCCTCAAGTTGGACACCATCTGAGCCAGTTGTGCACGCTGCATCTGGCCCTCGGACAGATTGCGCTCACAGTCGCCCAAGTAACCGTGCAATATCTGCAGGCTCTCCCGCGTGCTGAGCAAAGGAATCTGACTATTGCTCAGCCCACTGGCTTGATGATTCATACGTGCACTGCGCTGATCTTCGCGTGGGTTAGTCCGCAAGCGCTCCCTCCCAGCGTCAATATTGCCACGACCATTGACTCGTGGTGCTCGCGGTCCTCGTGGCCGCCCTCTCTGCTGTCCTTCGGTCGGGTTATGGCGTGGGCCGCGTCGCGTTCGAGCACGTCGCTCTGTTGGCTGCGAAGAGATGCTACGTCGGCTCGCGCTACCTTCTTTTCGTGGAGGCATCCTTAAACTATAAATAAATATGTTTTTCGTATATGTATAATATATATTATAATATAATTATAATTCGTGTTTTGTGTAAGCGTTTGTATATGGCTCGCGTCAGGTCAAAACTGATCTGGGAAAATGAATTCTAATCGCAAGTCAGTTTACGGGCAACTACGTTCACAAAATTTGTTTGTTCGTTTACTTAAACATTTTTTTTTATTTTACAAATTCGACTGCAAAAGGAATCATGAATTCATGATAACTTCATGGACAGAAACGTTTTGGTTACGTTCAATATTGCATTCTACATTCAGGAAGATTTGACGATGGATTTTTATACCCTTGCAAAATGTATATATTACATATATTACATTTAGTCAGAAGTTTGCAACGCAAGAAGGAACCTTCTCCGACTATTTTAAGTATATATATTCTTGATCAGCACGATGAGCTGGGTTGATATAGCCATGTCCGTCTGTCTCTATGTCCGCCTGTCTGTCTTTCTGGATCAACGCAATCTCCTCCCATATGACAGATCGGTTTTTTGTTTTAGTAGGAAACCTTTGGCGCCATCAAAATCTCAGACTTTAAATTTGGAATATACTCTCGTATATTCCATCCCCATATAAAAAGAAAGTGTATATATAGCTACGCCTATTGGGACGTGGCAATTAATGTAAAACTATATCTTAATGGCGTGATAAATCGAAAAAAAAACTGTATTTTCTACAATTTTATACCTATAGACGCGAAAATTGACACATACATGATGAGCATGACCACTTCTACAAAATAAAAAAACATTATATACCCACATCTTTTGGGCGTAGCAAATCGGAGAAAACAATATCTCCCAAAATTGTATATTTAAAGCCCTAAAACTTTAGCAACTAAGTTAATCTTGATCTCTGCATGGCAAGCCAGAGAAAGTTATATCTATTGTATATCCTCAATAATTGCAAGGATATTAACTAAGTTCGGGTATTACCAAACATCCTTCTAGTTTTAAGGTTTCTTAAGCAACATCATATTTTAGTACAATAAATCATGAGCTCTTAGAGATTTCAACGTCCATTAAAATAAATAATTTATTAAAATAAATTACTATTTATAAAAATACATTTAGATAGATAGTATATAGCTATGTGTACATACCACATACGTAATTTCCTTTTTTATGAATATATTATCACTTACATAATATATCTCTCAATTCATATTCATATTTAATTATATTTATTTACTTATTATGTAATATTTTTTATTTTCGTAGTGCGCAGTGCAAATATTAATAAAATTTGAAAACAACTTTAAATCTTAAATATAATTTCAAATATTTCAATTTATATTGCTTCTAAAAACAAGATATTCATTATTCATTCATTATATGTTTTTCTTAAAATTTCAATTTTCTTTTCAAAACCTAAAATCATAATTTGATTCTCAAATATTTCACTCAACAACTTGATTATTTCCAATCCCTGGTGCTGAATACTCATTAACAAATTGGAGGGATCTATGAGGTCGATATGCATATTGAATTAGGTTGGCAAATTCGCACAGCCTCCACCCCGATTTGCGAAATGTGCCAAAAGATCAGTTTTGGCAAGGATGCTGAATTTCACGCGAATATTGAATTACAAAGGACAGGCAAAAGGCGAAAGGATCAAGGCAAACTAATTTGCATAATGTTCGGCAAAGGATAACAAACGGAACAAAGTCAGGCGAATGGATTTGCATACAACTGGGTGCTGTATGTACATACATACATATATGTTTATGTATTCTTTTCCATTCCATTTTGTTTTTTTTTTAGGGGCTAATCAAACAACAAGGACAAATACTCAGTGTAAGCGCAGCCTTTGAGACAGGAAGCACACGCTGTTGTTTGATTTATGGTTGGGAAATTAACATAAATGAAATCAAAACATTATAAATGTTTTCATTTGCGCTCAGGGGTAGACGGCACTCGAATTATATATGCAAATATCGTTTGAAACAAAGTCATCTCGATTCCCCCACCCATCCGCAATTCACAATCCGCGAATATCCTTGAAGGACGCACGCGTCGAGAGTCGCGCACGCTCTCGACATGACAACTAATGGGCGTTTTGTTTATGGTCGAGCCTCAAACCCTCATTAGGGTCGGCCCCTGGGAAACCCTTTCGTGTAACATACGTTCTGCTCTCTCTCTCTCTCTCTTTTTATTTTTAATTATTTATAATCAGCTTAGCATAAAAAAAACAGTTGCTAAAAAAATTGGTTTTAAATAGTTGAGTGCTGGCTGACAGGCTTCTGACTGCTCGTTTAATTGTGCATAAAAAATCATTTAGGGATTACTGGTTTATCAAAAAAATATATTAATAGGTGTTTATATCTCTATAAAAAGTAGCAGCGTGAGTGCGGATTGGCTGTTTTATAGATGGTAGTGGTTAGAGCGCAAATTATTTCCTTTAAGAGAAGTAAAAAGTAAGTGATGTTCTAAAATTTAAAAAAATTTAGTGTTATGTGTTTTTGAAAATTAATATTTAAATATATATTTAAATATATAATTTCAAGTAAAATGTTGAATATTACTTATTATATTATATCGCATTGAGCTATTCAAAACTAATTTGAGGCATTGCTTGATAAAATTAATATAATATGCATCCCATAAAGTCTTTTCAATTATGTTTAGTTATATACCATTGACAATCCCCCAAATTAATACCATTGACAATCCCCCAAATTAATTTTGCAGCTTAAATATATCCTTAGATTATCTTGTGTGGGTCTACCCAGTATACGCTCACGCCCCAACGTCAACTGGAGACTGTAGATGCAGTCGCTCCTAATAGTAATGGGAGCATCCAATGCCTATCTGCTAGTCCTTATATATATTCAAAAATACATAACATTTTATAAATTTTATTTTGTAATGTGTGAATTTTTATACTCTTTTAAGAACTGAAAAAGTATATTGATATCAAGCAAAGTCCCGCTTTCCGTCCGTCTGTCTCTATGAACGTACAGCATTTCGCTGCTATTGCAGATTAAGACTTAACATTCGAAACATATACTCGTGTGTGGTCTCGTCTTATGAGGTGAAAATAGAGGCTAATTAATTTCGGCAAAATTAAAAATAAAGACAAAACTATATCTCCCAAAGATAAGCTAGTACTTCAAAATTATAGATATTTATACCATAAAATCGTAAAATATCGGCACTTAAATAATTTTAATTTTTTTGGTCCATGAAGTTAAGAAGCTTGAACCTAAGACAGAAAACGCATAATAGTCTACATGTTGGCTGTAGTTATTGGAAAAGTCATGGGGATTCATTTTTCTCAGTGATCACAAGAATTTATAATAAACTTAATTTTTATTGAAAAATGCAATACACAACGCAACATGTTTTTTTATACAATCTATATAAATATTGTATATAGATTATATATTTTCAAATTCCAATCTAAGAATCCACATATTGTTTTTTTTGCACTAAAACCTTTTTGTTGGGCTCCGCTCTTAGCAGCTACTTCTTTGTCCTCTTTTTTCAGGCAATTTTCACGCTGACCCACCCCGTGGCATATTTTGTGGGACATGCGTGACACTCGCTCGCTTCGGTCGGGTCAGCTCTTCGCGCATGCGTCCAGGACTCATTCAACCGCACATTAAGCGCGCCTCATTTGTGCAGAGGCGTTTGTTCTCTTTGTGGCGTGTCCTTTTGAAGTGGCCACGTTAAATAGTTTTGGATGAGCATTTCGACACATTGTTGTGGGTTTTATTGTCGCAACATTTGACATTGAATGCTCACAGCTTTTGCCACGTATCATAAATTAAATAGTTAATCGTTTTTTTGCATCAGTGCAGCTGGGTTGCCTGGATGTCCTGATGGACATGCCCCTGACATTTGATGCATCCAAAAGCCAACCAAGAAGTCACACTTGAGTATTTGACACATACAAAGCGGCCGAATGATGCTGGCCTCAACGACCCTACAGGACCAGCGGGCTTATCATCTAACATATTTCAATTAGTTAGAGTTCAATGAATATTCTGCGATGTCTATGAATATTAGTGTATAAGCCCTCATAACCGCTCTATTCTAAATAGTTAACCAAAGCAAGTTTCCCATCCAAATCTCTGCTCGACGTTAGTTTTGTGATTTCAATATATTTTTATGAAACAATTCAGTTTAATAATTTAAAGTGATAAAATTTTAACAATATTGAAACAAGCTCATAAATATTCATATTTATAAGTTCATGTTTGTATTTTTGCTCAAATGGATGCATGTATTTTTATTGGATTTAAAAAAGGTTATAACGAAATTTACTTTTTAAAAGCGCCATCTAGATATCAATTGCTGTAGAAATATGAGCGCAAATGGGCGGTCAGCTATTAGCTTTAGACAATTAATTAGAACCCAGTAAATTATCGAACTAAGACTCAGTCCAGGTTCATTTTGTTATTTATTGAAAAGTTTCAACACTTGAATGCATTTTTATTCATCATGCATTTTAATTGGAATTTAAAGCCGTTTAATTCATTTTTATTTACTAAAAGCGCCATCTATAGGCATTGATGCCAATTGCTGTGAATTGAATACTGATATTCATCTGCGAATTGTGGCGGTTGGCCAACATAACCGACTATCGTCATCGATAAATTATCATGGGCTGTCGGCTTGCAGTGTGCAACAAGTCAAATATTTGCCACATAATTTTATACAACTTATTTCTTAACATACATATATAATATTCAAGTAAAAAGTGTATACGAATAGTTTTAGAAAACTAAACTAAGTTTATAAAACTATCAACGATTAGTGCAAAGAATAATCTGTGCAATGACGTCGAGAATTCTGTGTGCAATTGGCCAAATATCTAGACAGCAATTGCTGTACAATAAATGCGCTAGGGGTAATTATCCTAAAATAGCTTTAAATGTACCCCTAAAATAATAAAAACAAAAAGAAAACGCATTATACTGCATGAATTAACAGTATTAGTTAGATAAAAAATTCTTTATCGCTAATACAGGGTCCGTCACATAAGTGGACTTTGAACTTTGTACTATCCCCTCATGCGATAGTGCCACAGTTTGGAACTGTGCATGAAATATACTTTTATAACAGCGCTGTTCTCTCTTGATTGTTCACTCTCAGCGTATCCAGTCACTGTGCAAGTCCAACGACGCCTCATGTCGACCAATCCAGCCCCAAAGATCGCCCCGGCGGCTGCCGGCGCCGTCTCCAATAAGCACCTTCACACGAAAATTGTGAATGGGGTGTTGGTCATTAAGATAGATTCGCCCGATGCCAAGGTCAACTCGTTGGGCACCGAAGTGAGCGATGAATTTGAACGTGTGATAAAGGATCTTGAGACAAACCCCTCGGTCAACTCGGCTGTGCTTATTTCGGGCAAGCCGGGATGTTTCATAGCAGGCGCCGATATTGGTATGTTAGAGGCATGCCAGACTGCCGAGGAGGCCACGCTGATTTCGCACGGCGCTCAGCTAATGTTCGAGCGCATGGAGCGCAGTCGCAAGCCCATTGTGGCCGCCATTAGCGGCGTCTGCCTTGGTGGAGGCTTCGAGCTGGCTCTGGCCTGCCACTATCGCATTGCCACCAAGGATAACAAAACGAAACTGGGTCTGCCAGAGGTTATGCTGGGTCTGTTGCCCGGCGGCGGTGGCACTGTGCGTTTGCCCAGACTGACATCCGTGCCCACCGCCCTGGACATGGAGCTGACTGGCAAACAGGTGCGTGCTGATCGCGCCAAGCGTTTAGGCATTGTTGATTTGCTGGTCGATCCCATTGGGCCTGGCCTGAAGCCTGCGGAACAAAACACCATGGATTATCTGGAAAAGACAGCCGTGCAAGTGGCCAACGATTTGGCCAGCGGAAAACTGCGTGTAAGTCCACTTACAAATGTAAATAGAAGATGAAATCTTTAGTGTATTTTTGTTTACAGGTTAATCGCGAGAAAACGGGCTTGGCCAATAAGCTGCAAGCGTTCGTCATGGACACGGACTTTGTTAAGAACAAAATCTTTGATACAGCTCGCAAGCAGGTGATGAGGGCTTCTGGCGGTCTCTATCCTGCACCCTTGAAGGTGAGCTGGCTACAAACTTGCTCTCTACTTGTATGAATCCTAAAATTCTGCTATAGATTCTTGATGTGATCCGTGCTGGTGTCGACAAAGGAATTGAAGCTGGCTACGAGGCGGAGCGCAAGGGCTTTGGCGAATTGTCAGCCACACCCGAATCTAAGGGCCTTATCGGTCTATTCCGTGGCCAGACCGAGTGCAAGAAGAATCGCTTTGGCAAGCCGCAGAACGCCGTGAAGACTGTGGGTGTTCTGGGTGCTGGTCTCATGGGTGCCGGCATTGTGCAGGTTTCCGTGGACAAGGGCTACAATGTGGTCATGAAAGATGCCACTGATGCAGGCCTTGCACGAGGCATCGGGCAAGTGCAGAAGGGCCTGGAAACGGCTGTTAAGCGTAAGCGCATATCGAATCTGGAACGCGATCAGACGTTGGCGCAATTGCTGCCCACACTAGACTACAACGACTTTAAGACGGCAGACATTGTGATTGAGGCTGTTTTCGAGGATATCAAAATAAAGCATCGTGTGATCAAGGAGCTGGAGGCTGTGGTGCCGGAGCACTGCATTATTGCCACCAATACCAGCGCAATTCCCATTACTAAGATTGCAGCTGGTAGCTCACGTCCCGACAAGGTGGTGGGCATGCATTACTTCTCGCCTGTGGACAAAATGCAACTGCTGGAGATCATTACGCATCCAGGCACCTCTAAGGACACCGTTGCCCAGGCTGTCGCCGTGGGTCTCAAGCAGGGCAAAGTGGTGATAACTGTGGGAGACGGACCCGGCTTCTATACCACGCGTATTCTGGCTACCATGTTGTCCGAGGCTATAAGGTGAGTCCTACTTTAAGTTTTTAATTCAATTGCTCATTTTTTTCATCTAGACTGCTGCAAGAGGGCGTAGATGCCAAGGAGTTGGATCAGTATACCAAGAAGTTCGGCTTCCCTGTGGGCGCTGCCACACTAGCTGATGAAGTAGGCATTGATGTCGGCTCCCACATTGCCGTGGATTTGGCCAAATCATTCGGCGACCGCTTCAGTGGCGGAAATCTGGAAGTCATGCAGGATCTGGTGATGGCCGGTTTCTTGGGCCGCAAATCCGGCAAGGGTATTTTCTTGTACGATGGCCAAAGCAAGGGCAGCCGTCCAGTAAATACTGATGCACTGGAGATTGTGAAGCAGAAGTATTCTCTGGTGTCCAAGGGCGCCAATACTCCTGAGGATTTGACACTGCGCATGGTCTCTCGCTTTGTCAACGAAGCCGTGCTATGCCTGGAGGAGAAGATTCTGGATAGCCCATTAGAGGGAGATGTAGGTGCTGTTTTCGGACTGGGCTTCCCGCCATTCACCGGCGGACCCTTCCGCTGGGTGGATCACTATGGCGCTGGCAAACTGGTTAGTAAAATGCAGTCATACGCCGATCTGTATGGTGCTCCCTTCAAGCCAGCCCAAACTCTGATCGATATGGCCAAGGATCCGTCCAAAAAATTCTATCCGAAGACTGGCGCTGCGAAGTTGTAAACGACAACAATAAACGAAATTTAGCTTTAACGTGAATTATGAATTACGAATTATGTAGCCTTATTTCTAATGCATTTCTCACAATGATTTTGAGGAGCAGTTACCATCTGCCCCGCTCTCTGAATAATTGTTAAAGTTTTGAAGTAATAAACTGTAACCTGTAATATTTTCATACATTCATTTATTTCTTTGACACGAGCTTAGGAATCTCTAGCCTAATCTGCAATGATTTGTACATCAATTCTATATAGCTTACCCTACACATACGTACTATGCATAACATCCATTTCTATATACAAAGCGACTTACACTATTCAATATTTCCTATATAAACACAACAATTAGCAATGCAGCAGCCAAAAGCTTTCACATTTCAGTTAATTAATATCTACAACTAACACATTGAGCACACGACACTTGGACACCGAAAATCGAGGGGCTGAAGAGCTCTGGAGCTAACTGAGGAGAAACAGTTATTGATTTAACATATAAAGCAGAGTTTAAATTTTTCAAATGAGAAATTAGACAACTTCTCTTTATAATATTTACAGGGGTTCGAAAATGTATAAAAAAAACTTGTACGTAACAATAAAAAGCTTTTTCGACTCGAGATAGATACTCGAAAGTTTAAATATGCCCAAGACTCATCTGTAAAAAGGGTGGAGCCCATCTAGGCAGTGCTGACAACTTTAGCTACGTTACATATTTTTAGTGAAGTTTTTTATAATTCGACATAAAATTGTCATCTCCAGCATCTCAATTCCCAGCAACAACTGGTTCCAGATTATCTAACTAAATATCTTATATTTGTAATTTCATGTTCTTATATCTTATACTTGTATTCCCGACCCGAATTGCGACGCTGATATCGACCTGCTGTGCTGTTGCCAGCTGAACCACCGCCGCCACCAGAGGAACCACCGTTGCCATTAGGAACAACACCGTTCAAACGCTCCTGCGATGGATAGCGCTCCACAACTTCGTCAATTAGTTCCAAAATGCCAATTTTGAATTTGCGCCGCTGTTGCGGCGTCAATGCTGCGATGTCCGGCAGAATGCTGCGAAAGAACTCCATGTCCGTGTGCTCCGTGGCGCTGAGGCCACCAAAGTAGGTAACACCACTGCCCGTCGCATCGCACTCCGTCTTGATTCTCTTTGCGCTGCTTGGCTCAAAGTGCGACGCTTGCTGCTGCTGCTGCTGCTGTAGATGATGATGATGAAGCGCATGGTTATGGACATGTGGCGGCTGATGGTGCAGCGGAGCGGAGGAAGCATCGTTGTATACCAAATCCTGGCCAGACTCCGCCAGCTGCACGTCGGGTATAAAGTTCTGTAGGCTATTTGCGCTCGCCGTTTCGCTGTGCGCCGGCGATCCGGGAGCGGCCAACACATTGGAGCCGGGTGTGGGAGCAGCGCGCTGCAGGCCCAGCGTTGCGGCTATGGCTGGATCAAATGCATCGATGGTCTCCTCATCGTCATTATCGGATAGCGATTGCTTCAGCTCCAGCGATTCGTTAAGGGCTATATTGTTATTGTTGTTGTTGCAGTACAAGTGCTCCTGCTGATGCTGATGTTGCTGCTGCAAGTGCAGGTGCTGCTGCGAGAACTGATAGAGACTAGCCAACCCTGCATTGCCATCCAGTGAATTCCGTGTGGACTTGAGGAACGGCAACAGGAACGCCATATGCTCGGTCAGATAATAAGGTTTGTGCTGCGGCTCCGACCCGCTCTGCTGTTTGATATAGCGCGAGAGACAGGCACGCAGATTCCTCCATCGTTCCTTGCAGTGAATTACTGTGGGTAAGACATATATATGTATATAGCAACTGATGTAATGGTTAGAAGAGTTAATGTTATCATACCACTTTCGCGTGTCTCTTTTGATATAAGCGCCCAGGCTTTTTCCTGGTTGTCTCTGTAAAGTTGAAATAGAAAATGGAATATAGATCAAATTGTCTATATATTAAATTGAGTTAGAATACTTTATCTACCCTGACCCAATAATATATTATGATATCTATGCTATGACTTCTATCTATATCTTTATATCAAACGACTCATCAGTACAAGCATACATTATAAATTAGCTACAGTCTAGCCTCCTTAGGTCGGACACAATTACTTCGACCACCGCGATCCCAGCACGATCCAGTCGATATATATTGCGACTAGTCTATATCTTCTACGACTGATCAATAAGTATACCTTTTATATATATATGGCGCAACTGATGCTGCCATCTCTTAGTTCATATATATTGCTATAAATCTATAAAATATAGTCTTATCAGTATAAGTATATTATATATGCTAAGATGAGATATTCAATTACTCCTAACTAATCAATCATCAGTCATTACACGACTCACGCTCCCATCACTAAGGCAATCGAAAGTAATTAAATATTTTTCGGTTAACATAAACTTTGTTCAGATTATTCAGTTACTATTAACTAGACTAATCGCCTCACGTTGCCATCGCTAAGTCGCTTGCTCACCTGTTGCGATACTCCGGCACTTTCTTGTCGTACAGACAGCGATGCGTGCGCACCAAATTAACGAATCGTATGTTGAAATCCTCGTCCGCTTGCATGACACGATTTGTTGATCCTATGGCTGCTGATGTTGCAGTCGGGCTGTTGCCGTTGTATAAAGTTGCCGCTGCTGATGTTGCACGCTCGCTGTCCCCTTGTCGATGGTTGTTATCGTTGTGGTGGTTGTTGTTGTTGCTGCTACTGGTGCTGGTGTTGTTGCTGGTGGTGCTGTTGGGCGTTGAGGTGGTCATATTCGCTCCACTCGTTGTTGTTGTTGTTTTGTTTATTGCTGCAGTCTGTTAATTACAGAATTTGCAATCAGTTGGCTGTTTAATGTTGCAATGCTCCTGCTGCTGCTGCTGCTGTCAGCCAAACTGATAACAACTGCACTGCACAACAGCAATTGTTGTTGTTGTTGCTGACAGTCAGAACAGCAAAGAGAAACGTTTACTCAATACGATTGGGTGATACGTTTCAAAAGTGCTTTCGGCTTGCATATGTATGTATGTATGTGTTTGTGTTGCTGCTGTCTCAGCAACAACAGCAACGGCAACGACAACGGCAACAGCGGCAGCAGCAGCAGCAGCAGGCTACGACAGAGAGCTTTTTGCAATTTGTATTTTGTTGTTGCTGCTGCTGTTGTCATAACTCGGTGTATTTTGTGAAACCTAATAAAACACTGGACGCTGCTGTCGTTGTTGTTGTTGCTGTTTTATTTTCAAAGCAGTTTCGTGACATTTGTGGTTGACAACAACGACAACAATAACATTAGCAACATTGTTCGCTTTTCGTATTATTATAGCCACAATAACAGCCATAAAATAAATAAGAATAGCAGCCAATTCGGCTGTACTCTTTTTTATTATTCTTGTAACAAATTCTTGTCATTCTTTCTGTCACACACACTCACACACACACACCTATTTGTGTTGTTTTGATAACAGCCATAGCTCAGTCAGCTTTTGAGTTAATATATTCACAGCAATTCATATTCACTCACCGAATGATTCGTTTAATGATTCGACTGTCCGTCCATCTGTCCGATTGCCTGCCTGCCGAACTGACTGTTATTGCAACTGCTCAGCTGCTTGTTGCGACTACCTGTTTTGATTCTAATCAACCCACTCAGCTCTGCACTACTACCTTATGCTCTTCCACTCTCTTTATGCTGCTCTCTGTCTTCATAAATCGCCCTCTCTCTCTCTCTCGCTCTCTCTCCTTCTCCCAGTTGCGGCTGTCGCTAAAATCTTTAACAAATTTTCCCGCCACTTTCAGCACCTTGCGTTAAGCCCACCAGTTTTGCACACAAACAACGTGCGCACAGTGGGCCGAAAGCATGCAACTTGTTGTGAAAAAATAGAAAATACTTGGAGTCAAAATGAAATACCAGATTGTAAGATCAAACGGTGAAACAACAACATAACTGTCATATCCCTAATCTATATTTCCTAGCATATTTACTACATATTTGTATACGTATCCAGTGTGCCCCATTATTTGTTATTTGTTTCGAATATCTAATTATGAACTTAGCTTAATTGCCGCTAACAAACGTTTTATTAATATAAATTACTTTCAATAGTAATAGTGTTATATTTAACACGCTTTCGAGTCTATAAATATGCGCTATATTCAGCCCACTGTGGCACAGTTGTTATGTTGTTTTTGTCGTCATCATTATTATCAACATTGCCAACTTCATTATCATCTTCTACGCTGCGCGCGTGTTTCAGTTCTGCCTGTTGTTGTTATCGTTGCTGTTGTTGTTGTAGTTGCTGTTGACGTTGCTTTTGTTATTGCCATTGCTGCTGCTGTCGCTGTCGCTGTCGTATGTTCTGTATTATTCGTCATTTGTTTTTGTTGTTTTCGTTAGTTTTGTTTGTTCGCCTTTAACAGTTGCCAGCGTCGCTGACGCAGCAGCAGCGGCAGAGCAGCGGAGACTTTGTTGTTGTAGTTTCTGGTGCTGCTGCTGCTTGCTGAATTTTCGTTCTTGCTTTTGTTGTTGTTGTACCGCCTGCGCAACCGTTATTGTTGTAGCGGTTCTTGTTGTTGTCGTCGTTTGTGTATGACAAGTAGAACAGAGGGCAGACAATAAACTAGCTGGCAATATTAATTGTGATTTGTCTATTAACATAAAATACGTACGTTAGTGTGTACTTATTTGTGAACACAAATAATTATGTACATATGTATGTATGCAAGTAATTACACACATACATATGTATGTATGTACGTACTAATGTTTACATATATTTATGTACGTATGTATGTATGTCTGGACATTCTCCCATATCTATCTACATACATATGTATATTTGTATAGCAACACAGCAACAATAACAACAACAACAACAGCACACAAAAAGTACAGCAATGTGCAAAACAAGAAAAACACAAAAAAACAACAGAATATTTCTAAAGCTAACAAAACACACACAAAACTTGCAGAAATACCCGGCTGTCCCTTCCACAAACCGCTGCCCCCTGCCCAATGACAGCGGCAGCAGCAGCAGCAGCAGCGAAGGCAAAGGCAATAACTTTGTTAGATAGAACAACAACAGCAGCAGCAGCGACAGCAACAACAACAACAACAGCTACAATAACAAGCATAGCATCAGCAGCAGCAACAAAAGGCACAAGCACTCACACATATATATACATACACATATACACAACACACTGGCACACAAACAGTTACACTATGGCAAATAGAATTTTTCTTGTTGGTGAATTGTTGTTGCTTATCTGGCCAAGGCATTGTTGTTGTTTTAGTTGTTGTTGTTGTTGTTGCTCTGGTGGTTTTTATTTTATTATTTCGAAAACATTTCGATTCGAACATGTTGTTTATTTTACCTGTACTCTGCAATATGCGTCCGGGCTAACGTTTGAAAAACCGTTTCCCAAATAAATTCAAATCGCGCTTATTTTTTAAGCCAGAGCCGCGCACAGAAAACGGCGCCAAAAAGTGTCCGCTGCGATGGCGACGGCAGCACTGCGACTGCGACGGCGATAGTGACTGCGACTGCGACTGTGACTGTGACAACAAGAGCGACGGACGACTGACGTAACATACAAAAAGTTGCAATTTTAATTTCGTTTTCAGTTGTCGTATGTTTCACGTTTCAAGCGACGAAAGCGACTAAACACACTCAGATACTCGGTATCTATCAGCTACAGTAGAACACAACACAGCAACAACCACAACAACATCAGCAGCAGCAGCAGTCGAGTCGAAGCAGCAACAGCAAAAGCAGGCAAGCAGCGACCACGATGTACAGTGGTACGAACTTTATATTTTTTGTCTCATTTTTCGCACATATTTTTTGTAGCCTGTGATATTCATAAAGAATATCAACACTATTTTAAAAGTGTAAGGTTTAATGAAAATAAAACATTTTTTTAGTGAAATTAATTTAAAATTATTGCGAAGCAAGTATAAGGCTTAAATATATGCAAATTTTTCTATTGATTATTTTTTTTATTATTTGTTATAAGTATACTCTTCAAACTACATTTAATTTTTTAATTTTGGGGCCAAGGTACTATTAGTATTTTTGGTATTTATAAGAAACTTTAATAAAAGGGTATATAATTAGATATATGCAAATAACTAACAATTGTAAAATAAATTCTTTATTGATTTAAGAAATTATTATTATTTATTTTAAGATACTTGGTTCCACGCTAATAACTTAGCCAAATGCAACTAACAAGTTGTATATGTAAGTTAGCAATTTTATTGCTTTTGTACGACTGTACCACTGTGCGACGACAACAGCAAACAGAGAACAACGCACAAAACGCTGCTCTCTTTCTCTCTCGCACACAGAAACACACCAACACACTCACACACTCGCATACGAACAACGCACACAGCTGGCAACAACAAAAGTACAACTTTTATTGTTGTTGTTGCTGGCGAACAACAAATAATACAAACAATACACACACACACGAGCACTCATACATATACGCTGAGGCAGAGACAAAACAGCAGCAGAGCAACGGCAACTGCGCGCTACAAAATGCAAAGAGACAGAGACACAAAGCAGAAACGACGAAGCCAGCGACGACAGAAACAACAAAAATGTGCTTCACTGTGGTCTCGGCTCCCACTAAACATAATTAATTTACGTTAACAACTAATTATTAAATATGTTGATCAATATTATGAGTAACTAAATTAAAAGTCGCATTTAAATTATAAGATTCTTTTTTTATTCATAGAGCTTAAAATAAGTACATATGTATATCTATTTCAGTTGTTTAGTAACGGATTTATTTAAATCTTTTACATTAGCTTTATTTAATTTTAAAATATTTAATCTTTTCTATCTTTAAAAATAAGAATTATTATTAAATGTATACAAATATTTAGACTTTTTAATAAATATAAATATATATTTAGTAAATATATATTCTATTTTATATTGAATTTTTCACTTTCCCCTTACCGTTACGTTAACGTTTGTGATCGCCATATTTACAGTTACCTGGCTGCGAGCCACATCAGCTCCTGCCATATGATTCGTGTTCGTATTACCAACTACCCTATATCAATGTGCATCTTCCCCTGTGAAATGTACATGTGCGTGTGTGTGTAACTGCTTGGTTTTGTACTTGTATGAGTGCGTCCATCCACCTTAAATGGGTTTCTAACTCTCAGCGAACATTAAAACAGCGACAGCGCAGCAACTGCTCTCAGAATAAACAAAATGCCAAGCAAACAAAAATACACGCAAAATGTTTTTGTGCTGTTGTTGTTTTTTATTAAAAGCTTTCGTTGCTCTGTTAGCTCATTGTTGCTGTGTTACAGATTGTATGAGCAGGCCAAAAAGCTTTGCTCGAACAACAGTTGTTTACATTTGGCTGTAGGGTGCAGTTGCGCTACACAGGAGCTTTTGCAGCATTTATGAAACAGGGGGCGCTTTACGTTCAAATTGTTTTTAAATTTGTAATGGTCGAGCATATTGTTGGGAAATAAAAGAAAGACATGAAACTTTATAAATTCATAATAAAATAACAAAAATGTACAGAAAGACCCTATTTCTGTGAAATCATACTGTTTGTCACGTATTCTTATCATAATGATACCACATAAAATAACAGTTCCTATTATTATCTTTGTTATTGCAGCCTTAAGCAATAAAGCTTTGTTGAAAGCTCATTGGAGCTTCTCACTCCACCGTATCATTGGACGCGCTTTCGATATCGTTTTAATGATTTGTTTACAAGTTGGTTGGCTTGCAATTTACCGCAAGCATACGCTTCAGCTTTTGCCACCTCCCGCTCGGCCGAACGCCCTCCACATGCCTCGCACACACCCGCACATTTTCCCACCATTTACCGTGCCATTGAAAGCTTATCTGCTGATGCGTGCGCGCAAAAATTCAATAAAAAGGAGGCTCGTTTCTGTTTTGGCCTACATGCACAGGCACAGGCACGACCCGACACGAACAGTCGAGCAGCCGAACCGAGTCGCAGGCGAAGGCGAAGGCAAGCCGAAACTTGGTCAGCAGTGGAAGCTTCAAGTGCAATCCCTTTGGATAGCGCTTTAAAGCTAAACAACTTTTGTGTCGTGAATTCAGTTGGCAAAGGACAGTCGAGATAGGCGCTAGTCCTTGCGGGCGCCTGAAAGCACACAACGATTTTTCTTGTTGCTGTGTCAGTTACGCGCTGTGTGGTTTCGCTTAGTGTGTGCGCGAGTGTGTGTACGTGTGCATGTGTGTGCTTGTGTGTGCATCCAAATATTTGTCATGAATTATTAACAGCACTGAACTGAAAAATTTGTAAGGCCAACAAGCAGGAGACTAAAAGCAAAACGTAAGCTAAGAAAAAATAAAAAATAACTGTAGAGTTAGTTAGCATACAAAGACTTTTTATGCCGTTGCGATGCAGCTTCAGTCGAATGCATTTATAAAGCGCATTTTGCGATTTAGCCCACACTCTCTATGTCTCTCTTTCACGCTCTTTCTCTCTCTGTTCTGCCCCATTCGGCTGCTGCTCTCTTGCAGTGTAGAGTTTCGATTTCGTTAGAAAATCGAAGTACGGTGTGGGGGCATCGTTGCTGCGGCTACCTGTAGATGCTACACACACGCGCTCACATATCAAGTGCATATGTGTGTGGGAGTGTGAATGTGTGAGCGTGTGTGGCTAAGTGACAGTGGCCAGGCGAGTCCTTGAACAGGGTTTTATTGTTAAAACATCACCGTGCCGCCCTCAACTGCGATGCACCTCCAGCTCTCGTTTCCGACTGTAATTAATCTATAATTCAAGGTCCAATGAGTCCGTCACGAAGGTTAAACATGACAAACCGCTTCTCAGGCTTTATGAGCTTTACTATGGTTCATTTTCGGTCTGCCTCTCAATGGATTCGACGGAAATTTCTAAAGACAAACAGCTTAAAAAGATTTTCCAAATTGACATTGCGCCATTGATGAAAGGATTTGCGAAAGCTAGGATATGGATTGGCCGATCAAACAAGTTATGGCTACCTAATCTCTGGGGAGTCTATGTGGATTATATTAGATTATATTATAAAAAGTTAGGAAATGAGAAAATAAAGGTTAAAGTTAAATATTTAGTAAAATATATGCAAGTTCTGTACTTTAAATGACGACAGTAAGTTTGTTTCCCATTCTCATTTAAATTAGATTTATTATTCATTCTCCTTTTAAAATGTAAGCCACGTTACGAGCAGCCATGTAGAAAATTGAAGGAATTGTTGTAGTTCCAAGCTGGAATCATGCTCAAGGCATAGTCTATATTTCAACTTAACAATTTTTTGAGATTATATATATGTATATGTATATTTATATTTGTGATTCCGCACACACACGCGAAAATTGCCCACAACAATATTTAAATTCCAAGCAATGCTTCAAGCAAGAAATCCTGCCCTACGCAGATACAACAGCAACTATGAGCGCTAAACATTATCTAAACGCCCCCTTAAATTCCTCCACACACACACTAGGACTGTGAAACAAGCGTTTGGCGTTTTTAAAAACCGCATTACGCATACGCCATGTTGGTATTGAGGCAGTCTGGCAACTTCGTAGCGCGCCATAACAAAAACAAACAAACAAACAAAGAAATAAAGAAGAAAAAGCTTTTCATTGCTCGCCATTAGTGCTCACTCACACTCTCTTTCTCTCTGCCGCTCCCGCTCTCTCACTCTCGCCTTAAGTACTGCCTCCTTGCAGTTGAAAATATAAATGAGAGTATTTTTTTTTTGGGTTTTTCCTGCGCTCTGCCGCAGTTGTCGCGGGCGTCGCAGTCGTAGTCGCCGTCGCCGTCAGCAGACGAAAACATTTTCGCTTGAGTAGAAAACTTCAATGATTTTCGTGTCGCTTAGTGTGAAACGAACCAACAACTAAAACGAAACGAACGCGCGCGTGAGACACAGACAAAAACACAAAAGCCAGCAAAGCATCCACAAAAACACGCATACAAATTAACAGTCACTCTTCTACACCCCTGGCCGTCAGGAACCTACATATAATATAAACAACATTCTCGATATAAAATTAACAATAATTGTGAGAAATTCACATTTCTAAAGCGATTGCATTGAGCATAAACGAACCGAAACAAAAGAATCCACAAGTAGCTGAAGAGCGAATGAGCAGCATATAAATAAAAGACTATCTATATGAATACCTCTATAGGTACTCTCGCAGCCATTAGAAAAACGCTAAAAACTGCATTTGACATTGGATGAACTGTAAAACGTGTCGCATATATATACGTGTTTATATATACACTTTTTCTCTTTTTTTTTCATTTTGTGATCGACTGAATTCAGCGTCATTTTTTTGGAAATATTTGCAATGTGAGTGTATTTAGTTGTGTATTCATTTTAAGATTTATGTTCTATATATTATATATCTTATTGCATTACCATCATTCCCATAATAAATTTAAGATCTGTCTATCAACTTTTATTTTTTGCATATAACATTCATATATTGAATCTAGCTAAAACCATGTCATAGCTTGACTTTCTGAGCTTCGAACCAGAACTTTTCACTTAGATGGATCGATCATCTGTTGCGGTATTCAATGACTAAGTTTAAGTCAAAATATTGTTTGAATTTATTCAAATATTTGTATACGGCCCAGAAAATGTATAATAAATGTTCATAATTATTCTTAATTTAGTCATTTATGTAGTTTTTCGTTTATCAAAAATTGATAGAAATCCGAACATCAACTAAATATATAAATATAAATATATTTTTTTTTTATTAATGAACATTTTTGTCAAGTTCTTTAGGAGCTGTATGTTTTGTTCAAGCACCATATCTATCAATTAAACATATATTACATTTTAATTTTTTAAACTCGTATTCCCAAATAAATGCAAAAAAATTGTAATTGAAAAACTCCAAAGACCCTTGTTTTGTTCTTGCTGCTAGTTCTGTAGGTTCCCATTCGACTTAAGGTCAACCTTTCGCTTTGCTCTTGGTGCTAGTTCTTTAGGCTGATATTAGACATAAATTCTAAAAAAAGAGCTGAACTTACTACTAATAAAATAGGTTTCAACACTTGTCTATCTATAGCTTAATTTATAAATTAATAATACATAATTCCTATCCTTAATTATATTTTAGTACAACTGCGCACTTGATCTATTTTTATTGCTTATTCATTTATGATTCATAGGTCGTCATAGCCAGGTCTATATTTAAATCGCAACTGAAGTACAGACCAACCTGCTGCTCCTCACACACACTCCACCTCTCTCTCTCTCTCCCTCTCTTCCTCTCACACCTTGTCTATTTACCTCAGTTTGACTCGCTCCGTTTATGAATATTTGATCAAATTAGCTGCGTTCCGATAAAAAGAATCGAAATAACAAAGATTTTTAGTCGAATGCCTGCGTCAGCCTTGCCTTGCCTTGCCTTGCCTGTTTACAGTCCCCCCGACCACTCCCGTTCCCTGCGCGACCCTTGTTGCAGTCCATTTATCTTCTGGTGTTGTTGTTGTGGCTGTTTTCACTTGGTGCCACCCGGCGTATGAGTGTTATGTACATTTTTATAGCCAGCAACAGTCACACAAGCCGCACAATCAAGCGCCTGTGTCTGTGTTTATGTCAATTTCAATTTTACATGTAGCCCCTCAAAGTGTGAGTGTATGTGCATATGCATGTGTGTGTGTATGTTTTGCTGTATATGAGCACCGGAAGCTACTACGAAATGCGCTTCATTGCAACTCTGTGTGTCTCTGTCTAATGTGTATGTGTGTGTGTGTGTCTGTCTGTCTTTTAGGGTGGCACTTGTTAGAACGGAAACGGATATCCCGTGTGCTCTATGCACAGTTTGCCCGCTCGCTCAGTGCGCGCCTCCTGTTTGTCATTTCGTCAACGTCAGCTTCAGCTTCAGCTTCAGCTTGCGCCTCAGCTCCCGTGTCCTTGCAGCTCACAGGAAATTTTAAATTGAATGTGCGCCCTGTTTGTTCTGTTTGCCTGTCTGTTTGCTCGCTTGTTTGTTCGCTTTTTGTTGCACTTCGCCGCTGGCCACGATTTGCGGCCTTTAACTGACTAAAGATTTTAGATTTGTGGCGGGCTGGCAGGACTGCAAGGATGTTTGCTTACTGGTCAGCAGCTGGGTCCAACGCTTGGCAAACAGATACACAGAAGGTGACCTAAACAAAAAAAAAACCAAAAATACAACCGGAAAGTACGCGACATACACAAACATGAGAAAGCTCTTTAGTTGGTTCGGGCAACAAAAAGCAAGCAATATAAACGGAACTGGCATTCAAAGAAAAGAAATCATGTATGCAACAAGAAAGTTCGTAGTGCATAAAAAGAGAACATATATTAGAAAGAATATAACAAAAAACTTCACTATAAAGCGTTAATGCAATAAAGTCTGGAGCTAAGTCGTCATGCTGGGATATTAAAAAAACTCAATTCCCTGCAGAGAAATTACTTGATTTTTTTTTAAGATTCGTACTAGAGTCGATAGTCGGGATCGGGATTTATCATGCGGGTCCAGGGAAAGATTGTGAAAAAGTCCTGAACGCTCGGGATAAGCGCTTGATCTCGAATGAGAAAATGAATCTATTAAATTACTTGTATTAATCAAAGAACAGAAGAATAATAATGACGAGGAAATTAATTCTTATATAAATCATGTTAAATTTAAGCGAAGTTCAAATATTTTTTTATTTTGACAAAAATGCAATGAACTGTCATTGTTACAAATAATTGCTAGGCAAGTAGTAGATGAAGATTAACATCTTCGGCAACGAGTGAGATGGTCTATTCTACTTATTATAGGAGTTCATTTTGGAAAAATATTATTTTTAAATAAAAATGTTTATCTATCATAAGAGTTTTAAGGGTTGAAAAAATGTGGAGAAATGCTGGAGACCGCTTGGAGAAGCAAAACTGATAGCGGGTCGGGAACCAATTTCTTTTCCGATCCCATCTCTAATTCATACTATAGAGAATGACTGAATGAAATAATAAGAGCATAACATCCAATATTAACATTTTTTTATTTTCAATTTTTATTCTAGCTCTTAAGGTATACGAGTATTGGTTGAAAATCCAAGTCAAGAAATGGATTGATTTCTTTTTAAGATAGTTCGCAAGAGCGATTATATACAATCTTTCAGTCATGTAAACGTGAAAACTTACCTTACCTGTTTTAAATGGGTATGGAATATAAAAATATTTTACTTATTTAGGACTATGCACATTTTTGAATATTAACTAAACGACTCAAATCAATATGACTCAAACCAACTCAAATTCAACCCAATTCAGATTTTGTCTACAAAATTTTAAAGGTTCTGTATGTTCATAATTTAAATAAAACATTTCCCTTTCCAATATTTGATTATATTATGGCGATAGTAAAAAATTTAATTTACTATATGCTCCCAATTTGATTTCTATACGAAAGTTGGCCAAAATCTTGTTTTTTTGCTTTGTAAATCAATCTTCTCTATAAAGGTACTAATTTTTACCATACATAATTATTAAAACAAAAATATAGTTCAGTTCCGTGTTTTTTGACCAACTAGTTTGGTTTAAGTTTTAGTTTACATTCAGGAATGAAAAACTAGTTTGGTTTAAGTTTTAGTTTACAGTCAGGAATAAATTGGATTTCGCAGTTTCGTTTAACTTCCTAACCCGGCTTACGTCTCCAATTTACAGTACAATTTATAGCAGCTATAAGTTGTAGAACACACAGAGGCTTTTAATTTTATCAAGCATCTACACGCTTCCTTTTTTATTGAATTTACTCGAATTTACGGTCCACTCTAAGCGCCCGCTGTGTGAGCCTCTAAAAATGCTTCATTTTTTTTTATTTCCCCTTAAAGAGTTGTAAATTTTGCAGAACGCTGACAATTTTTGGTAGTTTATTCGCCCGATTTCAGCCTTGACTATAAAATGAATTTGGTCTTCTTTGAAGTTTACATTTGCAATGGTCTTTGACTTGTTCAGTGGGGAGCCTCTCCACACTCCTCCCCTCCTTCTCTCTTCCCCTTTGCCCACTATTCCCCCTCCCCTCTGCGAAGTGATTCATGTGCTCGCCATGACTTTGGTGTTTGTTGTTGCTTAGTGCGTGTGCTGTGTGCTGTGCGCTGCATATTTGTTGAGATTTATGTGTGTGCCACACACACGCATATACACACACACTCACATTCAGCCGTACAGATGTTTTCTTCTCAGGGCCTTATATAACAACTCGGCTGTAACCCAATTTTAAATACTGTTTAAACAAATTTCGCCCTAGTCCATGCACATTCGCATCCGCATCCGCATCCGCATCCACAGCCGCATCCTCATCTGCCCAGTGTCCTCGATTTGGAGCCGTGGGTCTCTGCGGTGTCATAGCACAGTAGGATATGGCTCAACCAGTCAGCTATTCAGCTTTAAATACTATGCTTAAACACTAGCTGGAAACACTCGTATCTACGTATCTCTGACTTGGCTTGTTCGCCTGCTTGGCTTTGGCCTTTAAGTGCTATTGTTATGGCTGCTGTTGTAATCTTTTACCAAATACATACATATACATATGCATGTATAAATATGTAGGTATATGTGGCATTATCCTATAAACACTTAACGTGCGAGCTGTTGTCGATTTTTCTTGGGTTTTATCTTGCGGCTTTTGTGCTTATCGCGCCAATCACGGCGGCCAGGACGTCGCTGCTTAGGACAGTCCTAACTAAATATACATATCATACATATACATATGCAACCAAATTATATGGGTGTGTGTGTGTGTGTGCTTAGAGCAGCTTCAAGTTGTTGTTCGTTGTTCTCGTTATTGTTATTATGCCCCGCCATAAGGACTTACATGCATGCTTGTGTGTGTGTGTGTGTTGGTTTTCAATCCCTTTGTATTTGACACAACAATAAAAACGACACACACACACTTACTCAATGCACACACACGCCACATATGCATAAATATTTCATTATTTATATCGGATTTTTTCTACTAGAGTCCTTTTGCATTTCAAGTCAACAGCTGCATGAATCGTTAAGTTCGCAGCTTGGCCCCGATTTCCAGTGCCCCTCGCTTGGAAAAGTTCTCAATTTGCGGCTTTTAAAATTCAAGCTGTTTGCCTATAATTATTTGTTTTGTTTCGACAATTTGTGGATTATATGAAATCTATACATGTTAGATTAAGGTATATATTTTTAATGGGATTAGATATGTAAGACATATGGAAGATAGCAGCTGAATATAGAAGAGCGGAAGGATTCTAAATGACTTTTCTATTCAGATTATAGATTGTTATTGTTTTGTCTTTTAGTATAACGATAGTTTTTTAATTAATATAGTTCTAATACTCTATATTTAGTAAAACTTAAACATTCTAGCTTATTATCTTTTTTATATATTATAAAAAGTAGTGAAAAATTAATGTTCTCTAATTCGGAACCTTACCGAAATATATTTTAAATGAATATTGACAGTGATTAATCATGTCATGATATGATATAGATATAGAAGTTTTACAAAATGTTAAAAATTACTTCTGAACATCTTCTGTAGCGCCCTAAAAACTACAGCTTATACCATAAAACATATTCTTATTCCCAAATCCCCCAAATAAATATATCAATATAATCGAGCAATTTATCAAATGAAGCTACACTTGAGTATTTGTTTATAGTTAACGCGTATTAAGTTATATCTTTCCAAAAAGGATACTCTTTGCTTTCTTTTGTAAAATCAATGAAAAAATATCAATTGCAATGTTATGTCAAAAATTAAATTGTATCAAAGTACAAAATTTGATCACATATCTATGCAAACATTTAATACAAAACAAGGGTATAAAAATCAAAACACAAAATATCTTTAAATTCTATAACGAAAGAAATCAATTAAAATTTTACAAACATTTTCGTTGTGTTCAGTATTTTTATATGGTTTTAAATATATTATTATTGTAGTAATATATCAAAATGTTAAAAACCTATAAAAATCATTCGCTTTTATGGCTTTCAGCTACAAACATCGAACATCAATTTGCTATTCATAAATTAGCTACAATTTCGTTGGTAGACTGCTTTGAAGCCTTGTTCTGGCTTTGATGATTTAAAATTCAATTTTTCGAATATCTTCCTCCTTATTTGTTGGTGAATTCTCAAAGGCCAGAATCAATCAGCACTTGCTGAAAAAACGTGCTGACCATTTGTCTTAATACGCTTCTAGAGGCAAATAATCAATAAGTGAACATTTGCTTGGCTTTTCAACTCTGTCGCAGATTTTCCATAAATTTTGCATCAATCATAGTGTATCATCACCCAAAGAGAGAGACCTCCCACTGAGGGATGGGGTTTGTGGCCCCGAACCGACCTCAAGCTAAAGATGCCTGGCGTTTAATCACACGGCCGTCTGCTGATTGTTTGATTCTGTTTTTCATGGCTCGTCGAAAGATTTCTTTGTGTATGATTCATGGAAATTCAGAATTGCTTTTGCTGAGAACAGGCAGATATCTCATGGAATGTGGCTGACATGAAAAGAACAGAAAATATTTGCGTGCAATCAAAATGAAATTATAAAAACATTTAAATTCATTATTTGGCAAGAGAAAATATGGAAATTGGTCTCTACTTGAGTTGGAGGAACGTGGCAAACGCTGCCCCAAACTGGAATCCAAAGTACATTTGAGGCCATTTGTCAGTGGCTTCTATACACTCGTACATATATTACATACATTCACTCATATATGTCATTCCTGTACAATCTTATAGCTTATCGTATTTCCTGTCTTGTATTCTACAAATTTGATGTTGACTACAAAATAAAGAATAAAACCATTTCCAATTATAAATTCAATCTACGCATACGAAATGTCACTTTCGTAACGATATCCAGAGAACAGAGCACAGAAAACAGAAAACAGACCACGGCATTTGACACTTCCTGACAGACAGCCAGGAAGCGCAATCGTTCTGCTGACTATACATACACCTGTGCCGCCCACGCATTTGCCTGTCACATTTGTCTCGCATATATTTACTATAGCTAACTACATACGCAAATGGTGCATGGCCATCAAGGACAGGACTCGCGACTCGCAGGAGTCACAAGAGGCGTCGCCAGAGTCGCATAGAGAGCGGAACGTCTCTCGATGCATAGCTGGTCGTCTTTTCGTGTTGCGTGTTGACTTTGAGCTCTTAGCAGCTGTTGGGTATATAAAAAAAAATTTAAATATTACGAATACAAGAAAATAGAACACTTGAAAATTATTAATTCCAAATACCCTACGTTTGATTCTAGTTAAGTTCGCTTTGATACAGACTTGACAAAACCTTTATTTACTATAATTAATAAATAATTTTGATAAAACTTTAATGATTTTCTAGTCGTCTATGTAACCACTATTAATATTGATTTATGGTTTATATACGTTTCAAAGAAGAGTTCATATCAAATATATTAGGCATTTTGAATTTTGAGGTTTATGAGGCTGGTAGCTAATGGTATTAATATTTTATAATATAATGCCATATGATTGTGAAAGTATTAAATAATTCTTTCTTGTCTATAATTCCTAAAATAAAATATTTTTTATTTTATTTAAGAAATTAAGTCTAGTATTTAATACTACGGTTAAAGATAGTCTAACGAGTGCTAGCAGCTATATATTATACCCTTGCAAAAAGGGTATATTAATTTTGGTCAGGAGTTTGCAACGCAGAGAAGGAAGCATCTCCGACCATATAAAGTATATATATTCTTGATCAGCAAGACGAGCTGAGTTGATATAGCCATGTCCGTCTGTCCGTCTGTCTGTCTGTCTGTCTGTCCGTCTGTCTGGATCAACGCAATCTCCTCCGAGACTATAAGAGCTACAGAACTGATTTTGCACATAGGCTGGAATGTGCTGCAGGCATTGTATATATCGGAATCATCCGGATCGTATGACTATATCCTATAGCTCCCATAGGACAGATCGGTTTTAAGAAATGTTTTAGTCGGATAACTTCGACGTTATTAAAGTCAGAGACTTGAAATTTGGAATATAAGCTCCTGAGTTGCACCCAAATACAAAAAGATATAGATTATATAGCTACGCCCTTTGGGGGCGTGGCAAATCGGATAAAACTATATCTTCTACAGTTTTGAAGCTAGAGCATCCAAATTTGGAAAGTAATATACTTTTGGCCTCTCCTTCAGATTGATCAAAAAATTATATATCCACGCCTACTTGAGGCGTGGCAAATCGGGAAGTCTATATAGTTCTTAACATAAATCCTTCAATATTTTGGACGCTGTTAAAGCCAGAGACTTAAAACTTAAAACATATATTTGTATCAACCAGCCCTAAAAAAAAAGATAAGGAATATATATCTACGCCCATTAGGGGCTTGGCAAATCGGAAAAAAATATATCTTCTACAATTTTACACCTAGAGTTCCAAAAATTGACAATAACGTTAAACTTCACCGTTTCGATAAAATTTAATATATATGTTACTGTTACCCTGCTCAATAGATTGCCCAAAAATGGTATATGTTCAACTGTTGGGGTCGTGGCAAATCAGAAAAGTCTGTATCTCTATATTTTGCAATTGCAAGGGTATTACCAAACTTCGGCATGGCCGAAGTCAGCCCATCCCTCTAGTTTTTTAATTAAGTTAACTTAATTCTAACAAAATTGATGTTCCATTTCCATTTGTTTATTAATTAGAGAACGTTTTTTGAGCTACTCACAAAAAAAAATAAACTAAATTATTATATATACTCAATTCTATTTGGATTTAAATTTATTAGGAAAACTATATTTAATAAGTCTAAAATAATTCATATTCTCCTACCCTTAAATTTCCTCTCCTTCAATTGTTTGCAAGGCTTTTAAAATTGTTGGCATACCCCAAAAATAAATTCTGAACAGAGTAAGAGCAACAACAATGGGCATTGACTAGCTGGCTGGCAATATTGTAGTATATACTTGTTTGTTCTTTAATTTAGGAATTGTATAACCTGATTACTCAGGAGCATTCTGGTATTGGCTGTGCGCGTATCGTTCGCTGGCATGCCATTCTAGGTTTCTCTATATACTTCACTTAATGGCTTTTGACCGGCAAGAGAAGACAGCTACCTCTGCCGGATCGCTCCATTGCGTGCTGGTGTCCTAAGCTCATGGGAATTACGGTTAGGAGCTGTCCGCTTCAAGTGTTTACCACGCCAAAGGCAGTGCCAAAGTATTAACAGCATTTGTGGCTTACATATTTAATGGCATGCTTTGAGACGTTCATTTATGTGGGGTAATTGCATTTGCTGCACACACACAATAACAACAACAAACAGCAAGAAAGAAGCAAGTAAGAGGGCTCGAGTCGGGAGGGGTTCTAGAAGATACCCTACACATTAAGAACTATAAAATTATCACGTGTTTTAAGAAATGTTCAAAATCTGCTAATACCTAACGAATGTACTCTACATTATTACATTATCTCTAGCTATTACATTCTTCGAGCAATGCTGACAATACTATTTAGAAATGTGTAGTTTTATAATTACTAAGCAAATGAGTGAGATATTAAATAAAAATATTAATCTTATTCTTGGTAGGGTTAACAAAAATATAAATTTCTAAGTTCAAGTATTTCACTAGTTTAGTAATTTTCTAGCTAGACGAGATAAACAAACTAACTAGATCAAATGATTATGAAGAATATGGATACTCCCATGGATTTCATATGGAATTTACATTTTATATACCCTTCTTTAAATAATTCCCCATTGACTTAGCGTATAAAATGAAGAAAAGTGGGACACATGTCAAAAGTTGAAAGGGTGCCAACCACCGGGATAATTGGTCCTTGAGCAGTTATGAAAATTCATAAATTCGAAGCTTAACGGCAACAGCTAGTTGGCTTATTTAGCAGATAGTTCAGTTCACAAACTCATTTATCCGGCAGTCAATTGCAAACACTCCCCGCAGCCCCAGCCCCATCTCTCAGCTGAGCCACCATCAAACGCTGTCCATCATTGGCCATAGTCTTTTCATTTTATGAGTCAGACCGCACACTGGCTGTCATTTAGCCAATTACCTGGCAAGGCAAACAAAGCACCAGAATGTACACAACATATATGTATATACCATGTATATGTGTAAATATATTTGTATGTATATATAGGGGGCGATCGGTGAATGCCACCGGCCATTCATTCATATTATTATGTCTATATTATGTTTGAGAATTGATGCCCATAAATACGAAGCCAACAATTGGCAGCAGCTGTTCGAGAGAGCAGCGGCTACTGATGTAGATGTTGCTGCAGTGCATCGCAAATTAACCTTTCTCTTATTCTCTTTGTCGCTGTGTAGCTTGTGTTGCTTTCCAGTTTGTTGCTTTGTAGCTCGCTGAATGAATTCAGCGGATCCCCGAAAAAAAGTTTATGCTCGTGCACATTTGGGAGAGCTGTTTGGCGTTTTCTTTTCGCTTTGCGAACGTTTGGCGTTTGGACGTGTCCGCGTTTCGCTAAATGTCGCCTCGACTTACCGCACGCTGAGCAAAAAGTTAGTGTACTACTAGGCGTATACGCAACACCGTGCACATCCATCAACACACATACGCCCTGAGGGCTGGCGTTCTTGTTGCGTTTCGCCTAGGCAAACATTTTACTGGCATAGGCCGTCATTACTGCGCGACGGCTGATCAACGATCAACGATCAACGGTCTGCGCTCGTTCCCGTTGTTGTTAGCGGTTCGCCAGTCGTTGGCCCGCCGCTCGTGCGTTCCGTTCGCTGTTCTCGACGTCGTCGAAGTTGTTGTCGTTGTCGTTTTCGTTGTCATCTCCATTCGCTGGCGTATGCGTTGCCAGCTGTCAGCGACTCGGCGCAGCGCCGTTTGGAACTAAAAACGTTTCCAAGGCACGGGATTTTCTCAACAAATTTTCTCAACGCCTTTGCCTTTTGCTATTTTTAACGTGTGTGTGCGGACAAACACAAAAATTTTCACATCTTTTTTATTTAACAATTTGCCCGAGTTATTCTGCGTCCCTATGTGTGTGTGTGCGTGTGTGAATTTTGCATGTGAGTGTGTGTATGTGGAAAATTTCGTTGCGTTAAATAAGTTATAAAACAATATGAAGTACACGCAGCAAACGCCAAAAGTTTCGTGTCAGTACAATTTTAATAAAAAGTAAAGTTAAACACGATTTATGTCACAGAGAAATACAAAATTCGAAAATTCATTTTGTGAAAATAATTTATGACTTCAGCGATTAGCAACTATGTGGAAAATGAGCTGAGAGCATTAGTTAACAAAAAAATTCTAAAAAATAAAAAAATATGAATATAAAAATTAAACAAAAAACAAAATAAAAAAAATAAAAAAACATTTGGCAATTTCAAGTAAAAATTGCCATATTTCAATTAAAATACAAAGAGCTTGTATTATTTTTAGTTGTTATGGGTCAAAGTTGTTCTCTTTAAAATTCTCAATCAATAAAATGCCTAAGCAAATATATCTAAAATGTATTAAATAAATTTGAAAGCGACTTCAATCGATAAAAGTTGTGAGCCATAACAGCAATAACTACTCTAGCTGCTAGTAGTTGGCTTGTTTTCGGGGTGTTAATACTTAATTTATGTGAACCTATAAATAATTTCAATTTAGAGAATGTGTTTGCCTGCCTTCTACTACATATAATATAACGAATAGTGCGCGTTGTTCGACAAAAATATGCTAAAAATACCAAAAACTGAACGCTGCGTATCGCTGTCTAAGTGTGTGTGTGTGTATCTGTGTGTTTGTGAGTGTGCGCTAAAGTGTGTGCGTGTGTGAGATTGCAGTGGAGATTGATTGAAACGCAGTCGCCTAGCTCAACTAAAACAAAAAGTAAATGCAACTCAAGCAAAAACAAAAAAAAATGAAAGAAAAACAAAAAATCTAAATTAAAGAAAACAAACAAAATGCAAAACGCACTCAAGAACGGTCGACACTGACGACTGTCAGTCGTGCCACAACCACATCGACAACGACGTCAGTCAGTGGACTATTATTCAATTTTCTAGAGCCCGAACCAGGGACAGCGACACTTTTTGCTATGCAATAAAAAAACCAATTTAATAGACTTTGCCAAAAAGTACCTAAAATACAGTTCAACTATATTACGAGTATTCGCTTCTCTTTTTATACCCTGAACCCATTGAAAATGGATTCAGGATCAGGGTATAGTGGATTTCTGAAAATGTATGTAACAGGCTAAGGAGGCGTGGCAGATTCCATAAAATATATGTTTTCTTGATCGGAACGATAAGCTGAGTCGGTTAAGCCATGCCCGTCTGTCCGTCCGTTTAAACGTCGCAAGACTGAAAAATCCATAATATTTATATTCTTGTAGACCGTAAGCAGTACAAGTTTATGTTTATTTCGATAACTTATCCCATTTACATACTTTCGATAAAAATCGAGTCTTTGATTTTGGTCCTTTTCCTTTTAAACCATGGACTCTGAATGCACAGACTACACTCTTCCCCTCAAAATTGAAAATATTTGTGGATGTTTGAGTTTTTATATATCAAATACTTACATATAGACACACTTAGAAGTCAATATATATATATATATATATATATATATATTTTAATATAAATAATTATTCAAGCACCGAAGTTATTCACCAAACAATTTTCCATACTGAAATCGCTATATAAAGTGAGAGTGTACGTGAGTGTCCATATGTTGTTGTGTGTGTGTGTAGTGTGTCTAGAAGCCGAGAAGCAGAGTATCTGCTAGTCGGAAACTCTCAGCTAGAGCACTCTTACTTGTTTCATTTCTTAATTTGTTTTTGTTTTTTTTCTTCTTTCTTGCCAAAAGCGAATTTTATTTATTTTCCTTTGGTCGTTGGCAGGCAGCAATTTTTAAAATAACAATGATACATGCGGCTGCTGCTTGTTTATAAATAAATGCGCATACGTAAATGCTTTTATCAGCCCAGCTCGGGAGAGCTCTCTGATAAAGTTGAATATATGTACATATAGCCCAGGGCAAACTAACAAAATAGTTAGGTTTGTTTTTGCATTTTTGCATTTGTGTTGTTAGACAACTCTTTGTTAGAATAATAACTACTGGACTCTAAATTTCTCAAGATATTATTCACTTGCCTTAATCAACGTTCAGTTAGAATGCATTTTGCAAAGTTTGTACTCTATTTCTATGTTAACATGTAAACTTTTATATATACAATATCTAGGTCATAATAGTTCTAGGTTCTTTGGGACTATCTTTAGTTATTTGTTGCATTTTTCAAATATATTTTATTTCGGATAGATGCGCTTTTAATTAATAAATTGTAAAAGCTTTACAACTCAATTTATATATATTGTTAAAGGATAAATACTGTATATATCAAATTTTGTTATTTTACGGTAATTCTTGTTTCTTCAATTTATTCTTCAGTGAATTCATGGAATTGCTTATTAAGGTCATTTTGCATAGATGTGTTTTCTGTTCTACATTTAATTGTTTTCTATCAATGTGGTTTAGCTCAGGCTTCATCAGCAATATGATAAAGGTATATTGAGGGATATGATAAATCAAATATTTTTGAAGATTTTTTCCAGTAAGTTATTGATTCTTATAGTGTTTTTCCTTCCTCCTAATATATATTTACATTTGGCTTTTATTGTAATATTCATTTAAGTTTCTACAGGTTGTCAGTACCTTACTGTAGCTTTTAGAATATAAAATGGTTAGGATGGATTTTTATTTAAAAAGAGATGACTTTTCTTTTAATTTCGCCCTTGTATTCATTAAGAGAAATTCTATCCAAAACATTTTCATCTCAAGAATATTTAATTTATTTTATTTTCAATTTAAAAAAAATTAAAAATAATTTTAACCAGCATGGTGTCCACATTTCATTTAAGAGGTAATGAAAAACTCGTCATTTTATATGAATGCATACGTATTTATAATTACCTTGAATACAGTTTCTTATATA
Source organism: Drosophila gaucha (assembly GCA_035045545.1). Classification (NCBI taxonomy): domain Eukaryota; kingdom Metazoa; phylum Arthropoda; class Insecta; order Diptera; family Drosophilidae; genus Drosophila; species Drosophila gaucha. The sequence continues at coordinate 647,571 of JAWNOY010000463.1, forward strand.
ATTTTGAAATTTTTAATATATTTAATTTTTAGTTACAAATTTTATTATCTTTAAAATTTTCATATTTTGGGAAGGCATTAGGCTAAAGGTATATCTAAGACAACAAAGTGCAGAGTTCTCAACCTATATAACCTCGATTTCATCAGCTTAACTTGTGCTTCAGGTAAAATTTTTAAATATGTTAACTGACAGCCTCCTCTGAATTTTAATTCTGTATTTATTTTTGCTTATCCGAAAAATCGTTTTACATCTAAGATAAAATATGGTAGCAGGATATCTACCATATTTTCTTTATGGTGGTAGCAGGATATCTACCATATTTTCTTTATGGTGCTAGCAGGATATCTACCATATTTTCTTTTAGGTGCAGACAATTTCTTAGCTGTATATAAATATAAAAGAAATCTTACTTATTATAGTATAAATACATTTGATCTTTTAGGTGCAGAATTTAATCTATAATATCTTTAGCTTTCGAATTTTTCAATTCAAATTTAATTCCTGCTTAGTTTTGTAATGCCAATATGAAAGCTACAAACTTATAATATAGTATGCAATGTTTCCATAAATTATGCCGAGTTTGGCTGCCGCAGAAGTTGAATTTCGTCTTCCAAATTGTTAGACTCTGTTCCCAAAGGGAAAAAGAGTCTATTGGATTTGTGCAATGTCCGTCTTGCTGTCTGTCCGTCTGTCCGTCTGTCCGTCTGTCCGTCTGTCTGTATGAACGCGCAGCATTTGGACACTATAGAAGCTAGAGACTTGTAATTTGGAATATATACTCGTGTGTATCCGCGTCAGATCAAGTTTGAGTATTTTTCCGATACGCCCACAGGGGGCGTGGCAAATCGGGAAATGCTATATCTATTAAGACTAAAACGCTGTTATTTTAGTCAATATTGCAGTCTAAGAAATGGGATTTAGAATATATATTCGTGTACACCACGCGGACGTTTTAAGATATAGATTATATATCTACGCCCATTGTGGGCGTGGCAAATCGGATAAAACTATATCTTCTACAGTTTTGAAGCTAGAGCATCCAAATTTGGCATGTGGGTTACTGTTGACCTTCCCTTAAGTTAGATCAAAAAGTTATATACCCACGCCCCCTGGGGGCGTACCAAATCGGGAATATATATATAGCGATTTGTATAAATCTTATAATATTTTGAGCGTATTAAGAGCTAGAGACTTGAAATTTGGAATACATGTGCAAGTAGATCACTCGGAATCAAAAATATATATTATAGATATTTACGCCCATTAAGGGCGTGGCAAATCGGATAAAACTGTATCTCCTACAGTTTTGGAGCTAGAGCGTCCAAATTTTGCATGTGGGATACTGTTGA